>CM056587.1:4000666-4600666 GCA_029721435.1 Gymnothorax reevesii | reverse complement strand
AAAAAGTACGGTTTGGATTATGTGCAGAAACATGCTGGAATTTTGCATATAAAATAATTTTCGTGCTTTATTGCGTTCTGTGTCTTGTACATAAAAAAGTTCGCTTTTACAATGGTATGCATTATATGGATTCACCATACTTTTTGAAAAACAACACTTAAAGCGACCACTTGGTCTGTGCAGGAGGTGACGTCTTTGTAGTGTTAAAAAATTGTGACTTTTGCTGCATTTAATACTCAATGTCACGCTGAGAGAGAGAGAGAGAGAGAGAGAGAGAGAGAGAGAGAGCCACAGCTGCAGCCCTGTGTAATAGTGTAGTTGGCTGCATCTCTGGTTCTCAGAGTCAGTATGATTCCCTTGGCATGACGTATTGTACACAACACCCAGCGGACAGCCCCCAGCACAGTGGCGTATGCAATGCAGCCAGCTCTAATGGGGGGCCACCCTGGTGCCTCTTTCCATATCCAAAAATTCCCATAAATCCTGTCCTCTTATGCTCTTTTGCTCAGTGCTTTACATTTCAGCCCTTCTCTTCAGAGAGTTGATGTTTTTGCTTTTTTTGCAGTGAAGGCCCATATTTATGGCTTTGTAACCTGTGACCTTCAACAGGTTTGGACTTTTGAGAATTATCTTTTTTTTTTACTCCAAAGAATGTCAATTTGTTTTGCTCTTTCTTGGTCTCCTAGCTGTTTTAGCTGTTTCCTCTGGCTACATGAATTTTTTATGCAATGTGGACATGTTAAACCTTGCTTAGATTCGAATAAATTCAGGTGGCAACTGTCCTGCATTACTGTTGCAGAATGGGCTCAGATCATAGGAGAACACCAGGCAATTATGCTGCTGAAGCGGTTAGCACTGCAGTCAGGTAAAGATGCTTCAGATCCACATTGGATGAGAACATAAGGCCGCTGGTGGACCTCCATGCTCCTGAAAAAGCGCCATCAGGTCTACATTAGGGTATAATGTTGGGTGACTGGAATGACTTTCTCACCGGGTCTCCATTAGGTCCAGCTGACCCCTCTCGACCCCGCTCACCCATTGGGCCTGGATCACCCTGAAAAGATATCGAGGCATTATGGTTTTGCTGGTCATATCAAGAAATGTGCAACACTTACCTGCCTGATCTTGCTCACAATAATTGAGTACACTACTACACACTAACAATGAATGCCAAGATAATATATGTATTTCCCCTGCGTCACTCCATCTGGATCTTGTTGAGCTCCCAAGGCACTGTCATACCGAGACTTACAAGGGCCGGGAGGTACGAATCTTCCAGAATGAGACTGCATGCTCTAGAATTAAAATATGACTTTGATGCAACTATGAGGCCAAGCCCAAACCATGAAAAACAGCCCCAAACCAACAAGTTCCCAGATATTACTGGTCATATTGTGCGCTGGGAAGTACTTTTGGCATGGCTTTAGCCTCATACAGTCCTTCCTCACAGCATGTAGTCAGGTAACACTACATGTCTACATGAACAAGTCTCAGCTACTTTAATGCTGCTAAAGAGGCTAACTTGGCTTAAATGGGCGAAAATACTATGGGCAAGGTAAAGGTATGGAAGGTGGAGACCCACCCTATCTCCCCTGGGTCCTCTGTTTCCACGGGAACCTTGTTCACCTCTCTCTCCTGGAGCTCCCTAGGAGTACACCAAGACATTAATTGCACTCACAGAAAGTCTTAGTACGAACTAAAAATAATTTGTTCTTAAAGAGCTTAGGAAATGAAATTCAGCTCTGTTTTTTATGTGATAAAATACTACAAAGTGCCTATCTTGAACAATTAGTGGTGGTTTTAGCATTGTGCACTTTACGCAATGTTTAAAAAAACTGCATTTTATCTGCTAAATTATCCAATTGAAGGAACGCCCCCTTTGCCTCAATCGAGAACATTTGCGCTGGGCCAGCTCAGCCACCTGACGTCATAAGTTGTACACGGATTGTATCTAGGTGGTTAGCCATAGTTAACGACTCTGGTCTGGATGGAGAATATCTTAAAGAATGGACCAACAAAAATCACAGAGAGTGAACGCAAAACGATGTGTAGTGTGGTGGGGATGCAGTGCAACGCATGTATATGGCCATGGAATGTTTCTGTGTCCGAAAGATGCAGAGATATTGAGAATATGAACAAAACAAGTGCGACGTACTAGTGCCGATTTTGCTGGCCCAGCCCGGGTCACTGAAACCTAGGATATGCGGCCAACATTTAGAGTATTCCTGATTTTACATATCATTATTATTATTATTTGTGGAACCCAATTCGTTTCTCTCCACTGCCTGTTCAATAGCCAGCCAACTCGCAGTTCCGTGTGATCTAGCCTGCTAAGTAGTGAAATGATACTATTCACGGTGCTCTATTTATTCCTGTGCACTGTGTGCTAGCTAGCTTACTACCTAATAATAGCAAGCTGCAAGATATGGTTTACACAAGTTGTGATATCATTCACGACTCTATATTTCTGTGCACTGCGTGTTCGCTCGCTAACTAGCTAATAATAGCAAGCTGTGAGGTACGGCTTACACACATTGTTTCGAGAGCTCATGAAACACAGTGTACAGAAATGAATAGAGCCGCGAACATTATCATTTCATTACTGGCTAGATCAGGCGTTAGTTCAACCACCACTAACGCTATTCTTAGCCTATTCTTAGTCTAATATATTATATATGGTCTTGTTGGGTAAGGTAACCAAATGTCAGGTCTATTGAACTCACAGAAGCTTGAAAAGTGAGTCGGCTGGTTATCCAACACGCTGTGCACAGAAACAATTGTAGAACCAGAATAATAATCATTCCGCTACTTGGCTGGTAAGTGTTGTATAGTTCGGGACAGGCGAAGACACTGACAATCAGCCGTCTTCATTGCTCGAGTAGTCAGGCTGGGATCTGTATGGTTCTGAATCCCGTGTTAAGCTGCTTTCACTCCAGATGCGAAACAAATTTTTTCTCAAGACAGATTAGATTCAAAGTCGATGCAAAGACGCGAATACACACAAAACATATTTGCGTCTTTGCATGGACTTTGAATGTAATCTGTAGTGCGAAAAAATTTGTTTCGCGTCCGGTGTGAAAGCAGCTTTATGTTGAGTTTCCTCATCCTCCATAAAAAAGTACTCTCTTCATCAAAATGGACAGATTCAATTGAAAATTCTGATGAACTATCGGAATCTGACTCAGATGCCATCGTTGTCGGACGCACAATAACACAATAAGTGCTACTTATGACGTGACCAAACAGGGGACTGCCAGAATCGCTTTTCTGTGTTGCTCAGAATGTTTGTTAATGAGGGGGGCGGGGCAAGTAACAAAAAAAATGTGATTTTTGTTAAAATTATTTTCTACATTTTTTTTTTAGGCTGGCGATGGGAATTCTTTTAATTGTACCCTTTTATATTCATAAACTTGCTCAGTGCATGTCCTAAGCTCTTTAGACAAACATTGATCTGTGGTGCTCTGATGTTGATAGGAGATCTAAAAGTTGTATGTATGATGAACTGCTGGGCAAATGTTACCCTCTCTCCTCGAGGTCCATCTGGTCCCGGCTTTCCCTGAAACATAAGTTACACACATTGCTATTTGTGCTGCCACTGAACATTAAAAACTAGAAGTATTCACTGAGAGCAATGAATCCAATGTAATTAATTTGATCTTAAGCAAGGAAGAAGATGGACAGTAATTACGTCATCGCCCCTCTCTCCTTTGTCTCCATTGGCTCCCCTTGGTCCTGGTTCACCCTGTAAAAAAAAACACAGCAAAAAAAATCAACTCCTAATAAGGGGCCTGAAAAATTTGCATTCAAATTCTGAGACTCATTATTCCCTGACTTTCCTCTCCATCCCCTTTTGAAACTGGAGTCAAAATAGCATCATGCTCATTAAGCCAGCCTTGCTAATCGTTCCCTGTTTACCTTCTCCCCAAGTCGACCGTAATTTCCTGGTCTTCCTGGCTCGCCATCTTTCCCAGGCTCTCCCTGAGAGGGAAAACGCACACTTTGATGAAATCAAGGAGTTTATATCAGGAATTTGTCTGATAACATCACATCAATGCAACAAGGTGAAATGTCCAGCCATACTGCCAGTTTGAGTCGCACTGTTCATTCTCTGTGAACCCAAGTATCATAGTCCGTTTACAAGCGATTTTATTCCAACATTAATGCCAACACAGTAAAAAATAGAGTGTTAAGCAAACTCTTACAGGGTACAAATGGTCCATACTGAATTAGTTGGCTTGTCAGTGAACACTCCACTATGTCCTCTCTCACCATGACCATGAATGACTTGATCAAAAAATAAGGACATTGAAGACAAGAGCCTTGTATTCTTACTTTGTCTCCTTTGGGGCCATAGGGCCCAGGATCTCCTTTTGGGCCGGGTTCTCCTTGGAATCCCTAAAGGCCGCAAGAAAGACAACAAAAATTCTATGATCATTTTAATTTCCTGTGTGCAAAAGGACAAAATTAAATGGCACGTCCCATTGTGAAGCAATTTTAACTTATTGCAACATTGAAAGTCGAACTATGTTCAAAATTGACCCATAAATTAGCGATGTCCGCCTTATGTCAGCCAACGGAAATTCTTGTAAGCGAGCAAAACAAGTGTTCATTTGACACTTCCTGCCCTCTTATCAACTGCATCATATCCCATTTCTCTGTGAAATGTGGAACTCTTTTGCAAAGTAGCATGCTATCACTGGACCTCTATGCTAATTCAATTGACGATTGAAAGAATAAGCCAGATTTTGCTTATAGTCATATGCATTCGAGTAAAGATGGATTCCAGATACTGTCTCCAGCCATCTTATTTTAGCTTTAATTCAGCTGTGACTGCCCAAGAACGTCTGGAATGCTTGAAAGCTACAGGTCGGCGGCTCTCCCATTCAATGGCAGCTAACAATGCTAAAGTTACAGGGCAAATGCTAATTCACGACTGGGAGTTACTACTCATGTCATTAAAAATAACTAAAACATTTCCTGCTGTTAGGTTGGCTCAGTCAGTGAAGGCGCCTCTCGCGGTACAAGAGTGACCACCACAACATCAGACTGAGTCCAGCAATGCCAGTATCAATTGTTGCCAGCAGCCTCATAAGAGCTGCTCCTAACTGGCTTCACACTGCTCAGGGAAATGGGAAGGATACAGTCAATGCAGGTTAGCGTAGTTCACTGAACAAGCATCTGACCATCTGGCCGCTTGTCATTTGCACTCTGAGAGTGCTCATGTTCGAATTTCCTTTGCCCTCGTTCTGTGCATTCAGCGTTTGAAACAGTGAGTGAAAAGAAGTGATGGCCAACAGAAATGTGTTTCAGAGGAGAATCGCGAATTGGCTGCACTCTCCCGAGATGGCTGCATGGTTGTACATCGTTCTCTGATTGGACATTCCAGATTTGGCTGGAATTAGAGACACTAAGTTTAAAAAAGAAAATGAAAACCATCTCCCTAATGGCCAATTTTTCCCATAACACTATAGAGTACTCCTGCTTGTACAGTCGAAAGGCCAAAAGGTCAAAGGAAAGCAATAAACTGACCACATAAATAGTATTGTCCTTGTATGGCATCATATCATATTGCTTTTTCAGAAGCTTTTTCAGAGATCCAGTTTTATAGACATAGATGAAGGCTAATGCAAAACTCAATCATTTTGGAATGTAGATTGCCCTCGCAAAAAAGTCTTAGTTTGATTTGTATCCACAGAACTGGCCCGCAGTAGATTTGTTTGCAGCCTACTGCTAGCACGACAATGCTAACAGCCAACAGAGCGCACAAAAGGATCTAACATTCTTGACATTAGACGGGAATCTCCTTGCAAAGTTTTCCCTCAAATGCTGCAATACATCTGGAGAACTTCACATGCGCAAACTCGACGGGTATTATTTCCATCTAAAGTGGAGTGGAACTGCTCAGGGCAAAAGTGTTTTGCATCTATGCGAGTGGCTGGCCATAAATGCCCCCTGCAAGCCAATTGGACCCACAGGTGAAGGGAACAGAGTGCACTTACATCAGGTCCAGGGGATCCTTTGCAACCAGGAAGCCCTGGGTATCCAGCTTCTCCCTGTGAAGGAACACAAGTCAGGGTATAGTCTACAGCACCACAGGGATCTGACCCGGTCCAGTCCGGCACAGGGAGTCCTGCATATCAGACACCAGACTCACACGCTAAGGATCTCATTTATATATGTTTGTTTTGCTATGCAAGCACAATGAGGATGACGATTAGAGAACATATTACCAAGAACTGTAATTGGTATTTGATTGTTAGTTGGTAGCTGGGAGCATTTTGCAGTGTGTTGCTACTATGCATTTCTGTATTGTCAACGGTAACATAGCTGATACAACTGTTCAAGCCTGCCAAATTATTGGGCCTGAGTGTACGATGTGTGTGTGTGTGTGTGTGTGTGGAAGAGAGACAGCTGTTACACTCACCTTGCGTCCATCAGTTCCATCAATACCACGGTGCCCTTTGTCTCCCTGATCAGAAAGTGGTATGAGCACTGATTAGAAGAGAAAGCTAACGGTACATTTACAGGACAACAATTTTGCTACAAAAAAAAGGGAAAATATTTTCTTTAGCGCTTTCAAAAAGTTACTTTGTTCACATGAATTCACAAAAACGATAGAAAACGAAGTTATATGAATGCTGGGCCAGTAGGTGGTGGTCTAACTCTGCCATGCTGCTCTACAACCAAAACAGAAGAACAACACGAGCCTGCGAGCGCGCACAAAGGCAGCACTAGCACAGCTTGATAGTCCGCCATTGTTATCGTGTCTTCCGCTGTGGGTTGAAAATGTGATAGATAGTATGTGCATAGTGGGGCTGTGACGTCAAAGATTTCAAAATAATTGTGTATGGTTTGTCTACAAGGCGACAGTAAGGGTGGCATTTCCACGAGATGCCACCTGAGAGCCTGTTTTCAAAAGTTTGTTGTTTCCAGCTCTAAAAAATGCCCTTGTTGTGAGAACAAAAGACCGCAGACCAAATTGTTTCAGTTTTATGCAGAGAGCCATTTTCATTTAAACGATGCCACGAATAATAAATAAAGACAATTGACCAATCAGATTTGAGGTGCTTTAGAAACTTACCTTGAATCCTTTATGACCCCTTTCACCCTGTATGCAAATGAGAAAAAATGAAATAAGAAATTTAATACTCCAATAAAAATGCATCCCTGTGGTACAGGTTGACTCCTGGGAAGAATGACTTGATAAAATGTTAAATTGGACTGTCCTGTGGTGTGTACGAGTGGTGGGTGGGTCAGTGAGCTTAATTCCCATCGAGGAGGTCGCAGGCTGAAATTCCGTTTTTGCTGGGTACGGCAGTGTGTCTACTGAATATACTGTACTCAATTACTTGAGGGAATAACAGAGTCTAATGGACACACAAAATCTGAACCTGTCAAAGTTGTCCCGCGTAAGAACATCTGCAGTTCGGATAAACATTCAACAATACATCAGTCGCTTGGTTTCTGACACCACAACTCCCGTTAACCACACACGTGGAGGATGTCCAGGCGAAGTAAACCCAATAATGATAACAATGCTATATTTATTTGATGTTACCATTGATTTTATGACTGAACTGGTCAAAATGTACCATTGTGGGCTATACTGAGTTGCTAATAGCACAACAGTGAGTGCTCTTTGCTCAATGCTTACCAGCAGAGAGCAGTAATCGTGCAGTATTGTGCTTCACCTGTGATCAATTCATACTTAACATCAAGCATGCGTACTTAACTTGTGGCATTTATACTCAACTCATGCATGTTCCACATAACACGGGCTCCTGGCTTATATTTGATCCCATCACTGCGAGGCTTTGTTAGTCATAGAAGTAGTAACAGTAGCTTTGTTAGTGTCTCTCTGAAAATCATTAAAAGTGGAGAAAAGGTTCAGCCCTTACCTTGTCGCCCCTTGTCCCTTTGTCTCCCTATAATAACACACAGAACAGTTAATTTCACATCAGTTGGCCAGACACTGGAATAAACAAGAGATAAAATAGGTGGCCTGCACAGTACCTTCATGCCCTGGTAACCGACAGGTCCTGGGTCACCTGGACGTCCCTGTCAGGACAGAGGAGTTGAGGTTATGTTTCTGTACATCTGTTGATTTCAGAATAATACAAGAGTACAGAACAGCCATAACTATTCAAGAGCTCAAGACCTCTTGAATGACTTTAGTTTATGATAATGTGTCTGGAAACAAATGTACGGTCAGGCGTAAGAGCCACTATGCTAGTTGTGGAGAATGTCTTTCTTTATACAGTGCGCACATCCAAATGGGTCTGTTGGCTTCAACTGTGCAGGTGACAGTTGTTTCTAGAATAAATCTAAGGGGAAGACACAGTTTACACTTGCTTAATCTGTGCTCACGACTCTTCATAAATCACCTCAAAAGACCAGCGATAAATGTTGAGTTACATCTAATTCTGGTCAGTGCTAACTGAGCCATACAGCTGGCCTCGAGTAATGAAATGGAGGAAGTACAACTGAGTGATAACTAATGATGGCCTTGCAGCCGTCTGCCACTTCTAGGAAGGTAATAATCTGGTGTTTGACAGAGCTGTACCATCTGGCAGTGCACTCTTTACAGTCTCAGTATAATGCATTAGGTACCGACTGATTGCATACGGTCTGAGAACAGCTCAGCAAAAGTAGCCCCTCTGCAGCCCAGGTGTGCGCTGAGCCATAGCACTGAGACGTAAGAGTTCAAAACTGCACTATATGGGCTGTACATCTGGTTGAAATTTCCACTCTCTCCGGCCTGTGTGGTCGGTCAAAGTCAGGACAAGCTTGTTCTGGAGTTTTATGAGAAACTGCTGGCTCTTTAGGGGTCACTGTCCTGGAGCTCTCCAGCTCAGGGCAGAAGCTGACTTCATTTGCTGACTCATTATTGTGAAAGTTCATATTCTTTTAAGCTTCACAAATATAATCTTCAGTCGGAGTCAGTCCAACATTCTCTGGACTGGTGTGACACGATGCATTTAATGGGAGCATGCCTGTAACCGTCAAACGACTGAAAGATAACAGTAAATTTGCGGGGAGTCAGTTGGATTTAAGTGGAAAAATGCCGTATGCAGCTATGACGTTCAGTAGAATTCGCAGTTGTCAGTTTAAAGGTCACTGAGAGGAGCTGCCTGCAGTGGAAATGATGATATGTGGGTGATAGAGGACACATTCGGCCACACAGTTCTTACCACATCACCAAAGCTTCCCTTCTCTCCCGGCATCCCGGTTCTGCCAGACTCACCCTAAAGGGCAGAGAGACACTGGGTTACAGCACATCAGCATGTCTCGCTCGCCTCTCAGAGAGCATAATCATTAGCCTCATAGCCATTGTGACCTGTCAGTTGTGCTTCCTTGTAAACTAAGATAGCAGGCTGACCGCAAGTGTCCTCCCATAATAACGCATGCAGCATGCAGACTTACCCGCGATCCACCATCTCCGGGAGGGCCAATCGGACCTGTTTTAGCCTGAAAACATATTCAAGAGTTTAGAGAGTGCTCATAAATAAAAAGATCACAGTATGATTTAAGATATTATGGATTAAGTTCTGATAAAAAAAAATGCTTTGTGGTTTTACCACTGGAGTAACTTACGGCACAGTCAAAGGAACAGCACTGAAAAACAGAAGAAGAAGTAAATGTGACATCGTTTTAAACTCAATTAATCATTTTAAATATAAATTTGTAAAGCGGAGGGTATTTGATGGAATACTACATACCACATCCTTTGTCTCATTTGTCTGAAAATGAAGACGAATCAGAGAACAAACATCAGCTATATTCCTCTCTTCACATGAAAATATTATTATTTTTGAAATAATAAAATGATTAAAACAAGGTGTGCACACAAAATCATGCTGATAACAGTTTAATAATCTTGGTATGGATATTCTTGAGCGTGGATTTGATAATATACTGTAGATGTGGCATGTGCATCATGCTGATGATGTAGTGAGTGTATTTGATTGCACTTTGACACACAATCTTATTTAATCTATGGTTTAAGCCTAGTTTAGATAATGTTTTGATGCTCACCATCATTCTAAAGATGATATTTATAGTTTACGGTCTGTCTTTGTTACCTTAAATCAGGCTTAAAGTAGAATGCATGGTATTGAGTGTAAGTGTGCTGGGATTGAGTATGGAGTAGATAGTATAGAGTGTTTGTTCTGCCCAAATCAGATAATATGAGTGGTATTTGAATAACTGTTTGTTCACAGTGAATCATGTTGATAATACTGCGAATGGTTTTGCGTATGGGTCTGACGGTGCATTGATACGCACAATCATATTGATGATGTTGTGGATGGTTTGTAGTTGGGTGGACATCAGTCCATCTGCAGCTGTAAAGTTCTGTCTGTAGTTCATGTTGGTGGCGATTACTGACAGCCTAGTGTCCTGTAGAGCAGAATGATACAGACATGAGAACAATGAGTCAGTGTCTATTCACCAAAACCTTTCTTATTTTGCTCTTACTTATAAAAGAGAAAATACATCCATTAACGTAAGTAAGTCTTATTTAGCAAGTTAGTAATAGAAATAAGATTTGAAGTCTGGACACAAGCCTCAAATTCTCATTCAGACAATTTTTCGTTTTGTTGTTTTCAGCATGGTGCAGAATGAGCCAACACTATGAGACGTCCCAGCGTGTCATGACCAGACAGGATTTAGCTAAATTTACAAACAGGTTCAGGCATCAGATAACAATTATTTAGCTGAGAGGTGGGCAACTCCATTCCTGAAGAGCTACAGTGTCTTCAGGTTTTTGGTGTGTTTCAACACGGGTCATTGATTTACGTGTCACTGATTGGGTAATAAATCCACTCAATTTGATTTCCAGGCATTAATTCTATGCTGATAGAAAGGAGACCACAAAAACCTGTAGACTGTGTTGGCGTCCAGGACTGCAGTCACCAATCCCTGATTTAGCTGATGCTCAGCAGTTGCAGGCTTGAACCATCAGTAAAACCAACAAGAACCAGACTGCCCAGTGTTCTTTACTCTGATGGGACATACCTCCTGGTCAGGTGTAATGGCCACAGCAAAGACTTTGATCCCGTGCTGTCGGGCTTCGTTGGCAGCCTCTTGCAAGCCTCCACACGGCTCCTTATAGCCTGTGACAGGGTGTCCATCTGTCACCACCACAATATACTTGTTTTCATGGTAATGGGAACCGCTGTAATCGAAAAGAATAGTTCAGCCAGCCAGCTCACGAGCTGGCAGTTAAGCAAAGTTTTGGCAAATAGATACAATGATAGTTTGGCAGTTAGTCCTTGACTCTGACACACCCAGAGGCCAACTCAGCCTGTGAGGAAGAGAGCAGAGATTGGCAGGATATCCCCCCCTGAGCCCACAGGTGAGGTGGAGTTGGGATGTTAACTCCCAGCATGGAAGTGTTGCAGCAGACAGTGTAACTGGCAGCAGCAGAGAGTGATGCAGCGCAGCAGCAGGCAGAGGCATGTTTTCAAAAGCAGGGGCTGAGCAGGAGAACAGCTTAAATAACCCGAGTTACAGAGGGGAGGGGCAGGGGCAGATAGCCATGGGTGAGTCTCTGAGGGTGAGGGCATGTTTCAAGCTGCCTGCCGAAACTATTCCCACAAGCTGCATCCCATTCATAATTCAGGTTACAATGAAGATGTTGCTTTATCCAGGGCCAATAACTACACACAAACCGCAGTTTACACCTCTTAATATGGTCTACTCATTTACACTAATGTATATTGCTCTAGTTGTCACTGAAATCCTGCTGAGGGGGGGACTGTTTAGCACAATTTTAAACCCCACCCATGTGGGATTAGTTGATACTCTTAACATACACACATTTCACTTGATATTAAGTCTTCCACAACTGATCATGCTTCAACTTACACTGGGAGAGTGAAGCAATTTAAACATGAATTTGAAATGCACTGAGCGCCCAGTTCCTCAGACCCTCTCCGTGAGAAGCATTTCCAGAGTTGATGCTCACAGCGTGACTGGTTTCACGCAAACTCCATAAACTTTCAAGAATTTATTGTTCGGTTGAACATCGTTCCTAATATAACTCTCAAAAACAGACTGTAGTTCCGTTGACGAAAAGAGCATCAATGTCACAATGCAATGAGAGCCATGTACAGTGATCATGTTTATTGTTCATTTTATGCAATAATTTTTGCCTATTTTCACAAAGGGGTTAATGATGGTTGTGTTGACTATACATGACAGAGTTTACAGATGTATAAGATGAGATTATCTCACAATCTAGACTGCTTGAGGGAAAAATCACAGGACTCCTAATACCTGAATTAGGGATTGAGATCATTTTTATGTTCATGAGGATTTTCCGTGTAAGTGACTGTGCCTGTGCCCGTGTGTGTCTTATTCAGCTGCAGATTCTCACCCAATGAGAAGCTCTGCGATGCCCCTCTTGATGGCGCAGTCGGTGTACGTCCCTTTCCCGATGTAGGAGATGGCATCCACATCTTTTTTCAGCTCCTCCCTCTCTTTGTTCATGTCACTAAGTTCCCGAATGAGGATGACTTCATCGCTGTAGTGCAGCGCGCCTGAGTTCCATGTCAGGAATCGGTCGCAGGGTTGACGCCTGCCGAAGAAGAACAACGATACAGTGAAGCAAGAACTTAGGTCGGATAAACACCATAAGTTGTCATACTTTTCCATGAGTAGCATGTTTTCGAAAGTAATATCATACATGCTAATGGTTATTATGCAGGGCAAATAAAATGAAAAATGAGTGCCAAACAGTACATGTCTGTGAGCTCATCAACAAAGTTCTTGGTGAAGGTCTTGAGCTGGTCGATGTAGAATGCTGGGGGTTTCGCCCTCAGGGCCACACTCTCAGAGGTATCCAGGACAAAGAACAGATCCACAGGACATTCTGTAGAAAGATTCACATTAACACATAAGATACTGGACTAGTCAGATGATTTCATTTCCTGCACCAGTCACAGCCATCCCCAGATGGCTCAAGTCCTAGATTACACTGTGTTATCGAATGTGAAGAGTCTGCTCTTTAATGTAAGGCATGTGAAGTGTAAATGTCTGCTAACTGCAGCATACGGTACAAACTGAGCCCACATGAAGACGCGATCATGACCTTGGGAGGAATGTAGAGTTTCTAACATGCAGTCACTACACAGGTTTCTACGCACATCATCTGATATGTATGGAAATAAATATGCTTCAATGAAATACGACTCTTTGCGCTTTAACTACATGCTCATGGTCGGGTTATTCCATGTCAACTAGACCAAATTTTGGGAGGCCCAGTACTCTACCTCTTCAAAAGAATCTGAACAAAGTCATGCCTGTTAATCATTGTGAAATACAACATTTTGCAAAATATTAGGGAGGTCCAAGAATTTTTCTATGAGTGATGGTCCCTCAAATTGTAGGGGTCAGAGGTCATTCACAAGTGGCACGCCATTTTATTGAATCTTTATCCATTATTTTCATACCTCCCAACAAAGCTAAATCCTTGACTCTACTGTGCATAATGCTGTATATACAATATATCCAAAACACATGAAACAAAACTTTTAGATGATGAGAACAAAAGTTGATTTTTTTTTTTACAGTTTAATGATTCCATTTGTTAGATGTTTCAGTGAAAATTTCAGAATTTTTCTTGGGTCTCCACAGAGTCAAAATAGCGGGGGCATAAATGGCATTTTTGATGATTTTTAGTCTGTGGGGCGTATTTTACACATTCATAACTTCATAAATGAAAGTGATGAACACCAGTGGATGACAACGTACAAAGAACTTTGCCTCCTCCTCATATACCTGCAATATGACATCCTAAGCAATCTGTGGATCGCTCCTCAATTTTGAAAACACAGGTCAGTATGGCCAGAGTTGTCAATTTGACTGTCTTACATCTCTGTAAGTGTCATAGATAGCCCACATCTGATTACAGATTTGGTCCTGAGTAGGTTTGATAGCAAGATTCAAGGATTTGGCTTTGTGGGGAGGCATAAAAATGATGACATTGAAATGCTATAAAATAGCATGCCATTCATGAATGACCTTTAATCCCTGTGATATTGTATATGAACCTGATATTTAGCAAAATCTCCCATCTTATGATAATAAACAACCGTGAATTTCTTAAGATTTTTTTGAAGGAGTCAAGTTCTAACCATTGGTCCAGATAACATGGAATGATACCCTTTTATTTCAAAACCTAGGTGCTGGGGAGCAACAGGGCCTAAACGACCGAAGTTACGTCCCTCATGGCGTCACAACCTTCATCGGCCCTTAATTGGCTCCTCCCCTTTCCCAGCAGCCTGCATGTTTTTGTGGTTTTTCCTCCTGTAATTGACTTCTTGTCTTGTCTCCTCCGTTGCTCCCTGGTGTTATCATTTGTACGTCAGACTCCTTTCATATATGTCTTTTCAATAAAAGTTAACAGCGAATTCAGTAAAGTTGCTGGATTGTCATGCTTTGACCCTACAAAGCCTGCCAGTCAGTTTTTCTCTTCAAGTGTCGCGCTAAGGTCTCCTTCTGCTGTTTTCAGTAAATTGATGATTAATAAATATGTAATTACACTTTAGAGTCTTATTAATAGGAACAAGCTCCCAACCCTTCATATTGGTCTCCAGGATTTGGACTGCGTTCTTGTTAATCCATTGCTCCAGTCTGTTCCTCTGAGTCAGTTCATAAGGTACAACTCCCAAGCCTTCATTGGTCTCCAGAATTGGGACTACACTCCTCTTTAACTCTTCAGTTCAGCATTTCTTCTTCAGTCAGGGGGATTCACCATTTGGTCTTTACCCTGGGATGGCCACTGGCATAGGAGTGGACACGCCCCTACCCACTTCATTCATTACCAGCTAAGCTGGACTGCCGCCTTTACTGTTCTGGGCCTTTCCTATACCACTATTACTGTCTTTCTGTAGATAAATACTCCCCTGTGGTTTGTACCATAAATCTGCATCTGGTTCCCTGTCTAGATCCTAACATATTGACCAAACACTTCTGGGTTTCACAAAATATCAACTGTGAGCTCCACAGTATTTGGAATAAAGGTATATTGTCCTCAATTTGTCTCTGCACCCCGCAATTTTAGGCATGTAATCAAATGAAAAAAATATATATAAAATTGTGAGGTTAACCCTTTAAACTCTACTTTTTCACTAAATTTTCCCTAAAGAAGATTCAAAGTCATAAATAGCATATTTTTTTCAGTATGTAGGATATTATTCCATACATACTCAGTACCTGCAGCACTTCACTGCAGATCCATCACTCTTATACAGAGTGAAATATTCCAACCCAAGATGCCATGTTTTTGCGGCCACGACATTACATCAAATGGAAAATGCCTAGATATTGTATATCATTTCACACACACTTCTCTGAAATTCAGCCGGACATATTTGGGATCATTGAGGACTTAGGGATCTCCTCTAGAAATTAAAATAGGCCTGAAGTTCCATAGGTAAGAATAGAGGAGCTGCATTAGATGGCCCCATAAATGGGTTTCTAAGTTTCATGGGGTTAAAGTGCAGATAAATCAGCTTTTATCTATTAAACAAACATAAACATATAGGTTTCATGACATTGAAGTAACGTATTTGCATACACAGCCCCTCATTTTAGGGGCATCAAAATATTTGTTCCATAGCAGCGTAAACAATCGTTACCATGTTCATCATGTCATCACATATTCTTTGCAACACTTGCAAGACATCTGAGGGGTATCAATACCAGATCATAAGAAGATGCTGAGTATTTTCTCTAATGATGCTTACGGAGGCCTGGGAGCCATGCACTGCTCCTGCTCGTCTCACGGGGGACTTTTCATGAGTTTCCTCTTCAGCATGTGAAACACATGTTCAGTTGGATTCAAACCAGGTGAGTTGGAGGGTCAAGGATGTTTCAGATTTTGGCATCATGTTGAATTGAAGCAGATAAATTGCTTAATTAATTATGTTGGTGCTGTCACATGTGGCAGCCATACATGCCCAAACCAAAACACCATCATGCAAAACAGATGAGGGGGTGACTTTGGATCTTGGGCCAGTCCATCTGTCCTTCACACTTTGTTCTTCCTATCAGCGTGATGCAAGTTTATCTTGGTCTCATCTGTCCGCAGGACATTTTTTTTCCAGGACTTTGCAGACTCTTCTCATCTTGTTTTTGGAGCAAACTAGTGTTTGGCATTGCGCAATGTAGTCGCTGCGATTCCAACGGCCGCAGTCATTGACACATTCATTCCTTCCACCTTAAAAGCATTTCTGGTCTGTCAGACTGATATTTTGGTCAATTTCTTTATAATGGTGATAATTCTTCAGTCATCGACAGCAGAGTTCCTCCTTGTCTCACTAAGCTTTTTGCAAATCCTGAGCCTTCTAGTGCCCACTTTTTAGTTCAATAAATATTTTGTTCAGTTAATCAGATTTTTGGTCCATGTCCTATGCCTCCGACTGTTTCCATTTATTATTCCTCAGCCTCAAAATAGCTACCTTGACAAACATCAGCCCAACTTTGATGCTCAAACTGGGGAAAACTCCAAAGAACAGATTTGCTGTCAAAATGTTTGAAGTATAGATCTGTAAAACTCTCTTATACCTGCGCCAAGGGAGCTTACCAGCTAATCAGAGACATATCCCAGACACCGTCCAAATGATGGGAGGCAGAGGACTATCAATTAAAAAAATACTGTGACTTCTCCATAGCAGAATCAAAATACCAAAACATAACAGATGAAGATATGCAGTTCAGCCACACATGCATTTTTGGATAGCAAACTAGCACACTTAAAATTGTGGAGCATAAAGCCAAATCCCAAATATTGTGAAAGATGGTGCTTGGTGAAATTCCTTTGAATTTTAGAGGAGACACATTTTGTTGTTTTGCCTCTAGTAATAAGAAACCTTTCTGTACACCATTGCTCCATCCATTATGCAGGATCAAAAATAGTTGGTCACTCAACTGTTTTTTTTTGGCCAGCCCTGAGCCTTTGCGTTTTGAGGTTACCCTCAAGAATGCACATAAAATATTGAGCTGGAGACACATCCAAAGCATTTCATGAAAAAAAAAACGCTTGATGCATTTTTAAACAGCAAAAACACATTGATGAGCTGAATAAAGCACCTTCAACAGATAAACAACACTATCCCATATTGAAATGAAGGCATACTAAAACCATAAAGAGATCACAGCACTAGCACATCCTCACTGAGCTCCCACGCCATAGGCATAGATTTGGGTAGGGACGGTCAGGCGTCTGAGCAACCTTCAGATGTGGTGAGAAATATCTGACCAATTTTGGATCAGTTGGAAAAATCAAATTACCATGGAATCGTAAAATCTAACATGCCCCAGTCCACTACCAGTACCTTCACGGTATGTGGCTTTGTCCAATCCATTGGCAGTCAATGGCCCAATCTGAATCGTTTATGCTGGCGGTAGTTGCGTATTTAACATTGTCTCAAGAACACAATACTGCACACAAAGATGCTCAACAGACAGGATTGCAAACCTGGCGAGCTAGCTAATATAGCCATATATCCAAACAATAGGTTCTAATATCCACAGGTTTCAGGAGTGTACAGGGTTGATTTGCAGCAGTCAGTGAAGGTTGTGGAAAGTGAAAAAAATTTCAAACAATAGCGGAAATTCAAGTAGTTGACAACCACTGGTGGAAATAACAGGTAGGAGTTGCACCCAGGGCTGCATGTGATGGAGACCTGCTTGCAAATTATCCCCAAGTGGCAAAGTGATAATTATGGCAGTCATAAGTCACAGAGGATGTATCTACCACAGGTAGCTTTGTCGTTATTTGGAGAAGGCAGCAATTGGCTCTACATGATTTCCTTCTAGGAGTTGTTTTTCAGAATAACAACAGCAAAGCCAAAAAATTCTGGGGAAGTGACATTTTTAAGACATCAGTCCATCAGGGCCTTTCTTTAACAATGTTAGATAATCAAACTTTTTTTAAACTGAAATTGATGGTGGTTAGGCTGTGTTTTTTTTTTACGTGATGTAAAATATCCTTCCTCTTGCTTTTTTGATGAGATTTATGGGAAATATTATGACCAATCAAATGTCCAAGTAGGCTAATTTGATTAGCTTGCTGTCCTTTCTAATTTACTCCACTGAAAATGCTGTCAAATAACAACACAAAAAATGGGAGAAAAAAGAAAGCAGAGTGGAAGGTGAGGCAGGGGTAAAACCACCGAAAGTAGATCCCTATTTTGTCGCCTAACGCAATGTGCAGCAATAGAGGACCTGGAGACGAACAGACGGCATTACGATAACTAGCCACAATGCTATGCAGCTAGCTAGCTGAATAACTGGCTACTGAGGCTGACTCCTGTCTTCAGACTGTCTTTCACATGCCGCTGGTCATTTGTTTCCAGTTTGACCATTTTGCCTCTGCAAGACAGTCGGCAGGTGGATGCGAGAGTCTGGCCAGGACCCAGTTTTTGTCTGAAGTTTAAGTGGATGCTGAAATGGAGATTTTCGATTAACAGGAACGGTTGTCAAACTGTTTTCAAAAATCAAATCAAAAGTATCTGGATACAAAACAGAGAAACAAATTTTTGAATATGGCATCTATCTGTGAAAATTACAGAAGCCTCTTGCTTAGCATCATAAAAACATCAATGAAAATCTCATCAGGGTAAACACGGAAAACGAAAAAAGGATTATTTACACGCAAATTGTAGCAAAAATTTTTTTCCTGCTCACTCGCACTATATGTCCTGACCAACTTGCAAATTAAACCTGTGCCCTTGCACCACATCAAAGGTTCCCAAATCCCAAAGGTAACTCTTAAGAATAGTGAGGCCATTTTATAGTTGTCAGGGAGTTCTGGGAAATCCTATGGACAGATGAGATCCCCTGCAGAGGTTTAAAGAAGAATTAATGCAGAATTCATGAAGGGGTGGATCCAGGTTTTGAAGGGAGTAGTTTCCATGAGTAGTTTGCCACATGAAGAGCCAATCAGAATGAGGTTTGAATGAGTTCCAACACAATGAAAATGTTTCCAGCCAATCAATGAGGTGTTTGAGTGACTTTCGGAAACTACGTAATCTACCCTGGATCCGCCCCTGTCATAGACAGTTCTTGAATTATGTCCCTGAACTGCACAGGAACAGGTAAATAGCTAATCCAGTATTCATAATTCAAGAAGATGATTCATTAATTCTTAAAACACATTCAAGAGCAGTAAAAGAACTGATAAGGAATAATGTCACAGTGGATAAACATTAGCATATTCTAGAGTGGTTTAGAAAGTGTGGAGAAAGATTCAAAGCTTAATTGCACATTAATGCAACATGGTGGAGGTACTTTCATTACTAGCAATGGCTGCCATTGGAACTTGCTCACTTGTGTTCATTGATTATGTACTTTTGTAACTGCTGGATGAATTCCTTATTATTTAGTAAGGTGGGGTGATCAGGCCTGAAATGTATTATCACAAAATATATTTAGAATTTTTTATGACAACAATATATGTCATGGGATATACTTTGCCTTGCAAGTATAGTATAAGTACTGAATAACAGTTAGGGTACAGGCTTGATTGCGCAAGTGACAAATCAGTCAACTGGCCTGATCCAATTTCATGGCAACCCTGAGCCAGTGGACCCTCCTTAATGTCCAGCCATGTTTTCTGGGCAAAATTATTTGCACCGATGCTCTAATGTAAACAACATTTTTTCCCTCAGCCGTTGTGGATGATATAACCAAATTCATATTGTGCACCCTATTTCTTGTGGCATACAATCTATACCAATATATATACTCCGCTTCTGGAGTACAGAAGCATTTTATCTCCTCAGACCCAACCAAAAGGCTGAAACTTGCTGAATGGTAGTGACAATTCAGCCGGACAATAATCTCAAGCACAAGCATTTTTCAGCCAAAAAATGTAATTCCCTTGACTGGCCAAGTCCATCACCTGACCAGTGTCAAACTTAACAGATGTTTCACTTGCTGGACACTGAAGGCAAAGGAGCCACTGAAACAAACATTGAATGGAACTGAAGATGGCTGCAGCACAGGCCCAGAAAGATACACAACAAAGATGCCTCTATGTCAGAGGATTTTTGGCAGCCATCAAATGCAAAGTATTTGCAACCAAATGTAAATATCAAAACTTAATTTAATCTAATGTCCTTTTTCTACCATTATTTTTTGACTCCCAAAATGTGGAAACTATGAAATGGCCAGGAAACAGCATTATTTAATTTGGTGCTACAAAGATCTCTTGACATATAAATATGATTTAATTCCAAAAATTCTTCCATGTATTGAATTTAATATTCATTTAATTTTAATACATCCTTAATTAATACATCCTATACTATTTATAGTGTCATCATTCCACATTGATTAAATTAAAAAAAATGTATATAAAGATTAGCAATAACTGTCACTGATATAAGCTCTGTTTGGCTGCGTATTGTTGTTTGTAATAATTTCCCCCTGGGAATTTCGGCACAACACCCAAAGATACTGCACAGGGCCTTCTCTTACTGCTGTGCCAAAAAGCTGGGCACATGGGGATGCCATTCATTTAGCTGCATCAATATGGCCATGTATTGGTACTGACAGCAGGCTTCCTGTCACAGTAAAACCCATCTTTCACCATGTTTCTGAATTGATGATGCCCTATTGGGTAACAAACTGTATCCTCCTTCCCAATTTTGAGTTTATGCTCTGTGAGGGGGTGCATGCCTTCTTGAATGGTGCCTTTTCACTCCTGAGAGGGGGCCAAAGCTCTTGTGCTTAATCTGCATTGTATTTAAGAAAATACTGTCAAAAACCAAACACTTTCCAAATTCCTTAACCAAATATGCTTATTATTTTGGTGAAATGCATGAATTAGCTCACCATTACGAGTAATAAACAGAACAGAAAAACAGTCACTTTCAACTCGGTCAAAAATAACTTGGGTTTCTGAGAGCACAAATTTGAGAGAGAGAAAAAAAGCTGAGATATGGGCTGTCTCGAAGCTTGGATCCCTGCTCACTTATTTTCCAAGTCACAATTATTAACAGGTCAGCTATACCTTTGGCAAACGCAATATTTAATATCGAGCACAATGTTTGAAAGCGTTCTTTAGATGTTGAAAGGGGCGCACCGTGTGATTTTTAAGCATATTGCATGAATACAAGGCTGAAGAGCTACTTTATAAAAAAGAAAGTAAATACAAATAAAAATATTTTTTGCACATAAGTAATGCTGTGTCTCGATGACTTCATTGTGATCTCAGATGCGTTATTTGCGCCCTTTCCCCATTATTTCTATGGTTGTCGCGACAACTGGACATATAATAAATATATTGAAAAATAAAACACATTTTGCCAGCGAAAGATGACACTATGGTTACGAAGTTCAACCACAAATCAGATTTTCTGCGCTGGGTCTCATTGGCTTGTGCAGCAGCAAACCACTCATATCTTTTAAAAAAATACGCAGACCCATTTCACGTTAAAGTTTCCCAGCACTTAAAAAAAGAACACTACTGACTGAATATAACATACATATAACAAACATCAAACTTTGATCTTACCTTGAAACCTTGGTCTGCCCTGTTGAGCTCGCGCCCCCACCAATAGAGAGCACAAAAGTGCAAAAATAGATGCCTTTAGAACCATAATTCCGAGATCGTCTTCGTGCACACTTTAGCGTGCACAAACGCTAAAAAAACCAAACTATGGGAATTTTAAAAAAGGAAAGGACAAACGTTTGGTAAATCCAGTTAAAGCTGTCCCCCTCAGCCGCGGGGAGAGGATGCACAAGAGGGAAGACGCCCGCTCACAGGCAAGTGAGCCGAAAGAGGGCGGAGGCAACCCGTCCTGAACCCTTCGCAAATTTCATCCTCTGAAAATACTGTTTCAAATAGCGAGGCTGAATCGAAAGCATATGAAAACGAATTGGCTCCAATAATATAATTTACGCTGTAACTGGCCCTTACTGGTGGAAATACATTTTTGTGTTTTAATATGTTTTAGTACCGAAGAACATTAAAAGAGCAAGTTAACAACAGATAAGGCCAGAATCAACATTATTGAGGGTAAAGCGGGAGGAAAATAATGTTTTATTTCTTGATAATACTTTTAGTTTGAGGGCACAGCAAGGCCCATTTATTAATCACTGTTCCCCTGTTCTTAGTGTTTCGTGCTGTTTTGATAATATTCTTTTATTTGTGACATGGGGTGACTTTGATGAGCTGATGAGTTAGTCTTTTAAAACACAAAGTCAGGTTATTTACTATTTCACTTACCTGGGCTATTTATTTAATTGTATATTGTAATCTACAGGCCAAACCAACTTGGTTTGCAGGAATAAGATTTTCCATTTGTACAGGTCCATCCAGAGTGCAGTAAGGAATTATCAACAAGTTTATAAAGTGCTCAAATGAAAGGGAACTACAATATGAGCCAGAAAAGTAGTTTGTGTTTGAAAACATTCCTTTAGTCCCTTTGTAGAAAGACATCTGTCTCTTCTGGAGTTCTGAAGTTACTGACGACGTTCACTCATGGCCAAACCTTAAAATTCCGACTGAAACTCGTGGCTTGTGGCCTCCGTATGGTCAGCATAGTGGCTAAAGAAGGTACCATTCTTGCCAAAAGAACATGGAAATCTTGTGTTTTTACACCTTTTTGGGGTATTTAACAGAATCAGAGCTTCTCTGTAACTCAATGAGTGGGTGGGTTTGGTTCATGTCTTTGCACTTTTATTTGGCAGAATGGGTTGATTCACCAATCATCAGTCTGCATTCAGCTAACTTGCTTGACCAAATATGACAAGCTAATCAAAAATAAGTTTGCTTTCACTTCTGATTACAAATGAGACAATGTAACCCAAAGCCTTTTCCATTAGATGGGTATTGTTTTGTAATACTTCCCAACTTTATGTTCATAAATGTTTTTCTGAATCAACAGAAACAAAGTCAGTCATTATTGCCATTGCTTCTCTCAGTTCTCAAAAGTTAGAATTTTGCGATTTGGTCTCTCTCCTGGAACATGCAGAGTAGCAAAAGCAGGCAATATGCCGGAAGCTGCAGAACCAGAGGTCTGGGATCTTGGGATCTGTGGTTCCTGTGTGACTGAGCTCTCTCTCTCTCTCTCTCTCTCTCTCTCTCTCTCTCTCTCTCTCTCTCTCTCCCTCTCTCTCTCTCTGCATCTGCATCTGTCTGTCGCATTGTCTGTGGGGGAGGTATCCCAGCACATCTGCATCGCCTCAAGAGCAGCAGCCAGACCAAAAGTATGACCTCGTTCCCTGCCAAAACAGACACAAAGAAAGAAGGCGGGTAAATCCCTGTGGTGGAATGGGGGGGGGGAGTGAGAAAAAAACCAGAATTTCCTCCATCTTCCTTTTGTTTTTGAAAGGGAAACAGCGACATCTAGATACACAGCACCAGGCTTGCTGGCCAATATACACCGAGAGCGACCTGAGCTCAGCAGCTGGTGCATAAGTCTGAGGCACATTCAGTGGAATTTTGAGTGGAAACTGATCAGCTGGTGTTTGACTGCAGGATTTCAAGAGCTTTCAGTACCAGTCAAATGTGTCCGGGGCAATATCCTACACTGATTCTGCAAGCGTCTTACTGGAAGACATTTGATTTCTGTTGAAACTAATTTAAAGTGAAGATGTCATTATTCTTGAAAATGGCAATGGTGCATTCAAGAAATTTTCCATGAAAGGCCTTGTCTTTAATATTAATAGTTTCTTGGAACAGTTTTTGGCTATGTTGTTATTGAATGCTTAAACAGTCAGTTGAACCATTGAACATAAATTGGCATTGCAAACCAGAAAACAGGATTATACAAAATGAACAGAAATACTCAAACACCGTGGGGTGGTGAGGTAGCTTACTAAACAATGGCACAATGGTTGCCAAACATTTGTATACAAACATTAATCTTCATTAGAGAGCATTAATTGCTGCTTACACAATTAGCATTGATTGCTGCAAATGTGCCCTGAATTCTCTTCCAAACAATTTTATTTCAAAATATGCCATTGGAATCCGTTGTGTAGTTAGTGTGTATCATGTATCAAGTCTAATAACAACAAAATCAATCAAAATGGATAGTTTCTGAGTGGAAATTCATACGGTGCCTCCTCTTTTACACCGTCACCAACATGCTTCTCATTTGGACCAATCATGATTAGGCACAAGCATGTACTCTACCTCATTTCCTAAACATGGCAAAAATGTATACAAATTTGAGGAGAAATAAAGAAAAGGATGTGTCTTCTTTCACCTAATATTTCTTGTCCAACCTGCTGTAGCAGCTGTAACCATTTGGGTCCTGACCCTCATTGAAAGGTCAATCAAAGTTCCAAGTTAGCAGAAAAAGAATTAGAGGAGCGCTCAGCTAATACAAACAGGATGTGCATAGATAACTCAAGACTCTAACCTCAAATCTAAACAGAGTCAGAACTCCACAAAATAAAAATAGTCCCAGTTTTATATTCAATATGCATTGAACAGAGGAAATATTTTGTCAGGAAAATTACAGTTAAAATGCAGGTGAAAAAAAAAACTCAGTAAAATCTGCAAATCTGTGGTGAGTAAGAATTTACTTGATCTATGGTACAGGTCACCCCTGATTTGCCTACATTTTCCACAAGGCAGTCTGTCCACACAGTGGACACAGTTTTCTTTCAATATGCTGCCTTTTGTTTGGCATGTTAGGGGTGCATTTTCTCCTTCGTCATAGAGGAAGGTGCAGTGGTGATCTGTGAGCTCGTGGAATGAGTGATGATGATGGAGGAGGCACAAAGCGTGGCACTCAGCGGAGTTTGGAAATAATGATGAAAAGAAAGCAGTAACCAGTCTTTTCCTGCAGCGAAGGAAAATATTTTTCCTCCCGTTCTGAAATCGTTATTTCTGTGGACAAAAATACTCTGAGGATTATGTAAGACACGTCAGAGGTGGGGCGTAAGTTGGGCGGGTTGTTGGGTTTTTTAAGGGTATGGAGTGGGGCTTGGATGGTCTGGCTGGGTACAGTAGGCCTAGGTGTGGGCGGTTTAAAACAGTCATGGAAGACTTGAGGTACTTTTGAAGAAAATAGTCACAGGAAATGAGGGGAAATGGGTGTGCTTGGGTGCATTTTTTTTCTCTCTTTTTAATATCCCCCAAAGCTGGGATTCATTTCTGTTTCAGCTTTATTAGGAGGGAGCGGGCGACTGAGGCTGGAGTTAGCTCTCCACAATCTTTCCACACTGATCTCATTCTGCTGTATAAAAAAAAAAGATATTTCATTTTACGCTCAGGAAAAAAAAATGAGTGGGGGAGGTGGAGAAGGGGGAAAAATAATAAAAAACATCTGTTAATAATATATGCGTAATGGCTAAGGCTCAGCGTAAATCAGGGGAACGCGCTGGCACCAGACCAGCCCTTGAAATCTGTTTATGAGCCTGGGGCATTGTTTATGGCGGTGACTGACTTTGCGATGCCTTAACCTGAGACCTGTATGTGAGCTGTGAGATTAGTGTATTACCTTCTGAACAGTGCAAGGCCGTGACCCTTTGATTCTTCATGTCCTATGGGGCTTGTGAGAAGAAAGGAGCTGGGGAGTGAGGTCATCACTGAGAGAGACTTTGATCCTGTTCTTGGGCTGTGGGGAAGAGATATTCTGAGGATTTAATAGTTGGTGGTCAAACAGCCGAATTTGGTTTTTAGAAAGCGCCACGGCAATGTGTAAACAGAGGACGGAGTTTCCTCGGAGACGAGGGGGACTCGTGTGGAATACATCACCTCGCCCAAACAAATCTGTCATATACACATAAACACCACACAGATGCTGAGCATTGTACAATCATCTCCGTATGAGCAGAGCACGAGTGCTTGATGACATTTTTATACATATATGCAAAGCAGATGTGTCTCATATGCATGCCCACAAGCTATATAAACATACAGTACTCGGGTCTACATTGGTAATAGATAATGTTAAAATATTTTGTGCCCTGCTTTGAGTGTTGAGAACTGGGTCAATGGTGCATCTCGGCTGCTCCACATCAGAATGACTGAATTCACTGCTGACTGACCAGTGAAATCATAACAAGAGATTTGTGGCATTGCAGAAGGCTGTGGAGAAAGCGCAGTGCATTCGCTGGCCCCGTTGAACATGTAAGCCGTTTCATAGTCTTTCTTTTCCATTTTCTGAAGGCACTGAGTTGGGTTCATGAAGTACTGCTTTCTACAACCCGTTGGGAAGTCCAGGGGAATACAGAATGTATGCAGTCAAAATACTTCACTGTCTGGAGCTCAGCCGCACTTCTTTTGCTCTGCTGTACCGTGGTGTATTTTGGAACGAGTTCCTTGTGGTATGGATTCCCCCATTGGTGTTATTTAAGAAAACAGCAGGTAGCAGCTCATATGGTTCATATGGGGGTTCAGCTCAAAGGTCAGTCAGCTAAACAGAACTTTGAGTTAGTAAGGAATACAGCTCCGCTCATCACCCGCCCATCAATCATTTTAAATGAGAAAGCAGAAGTAGTCAGGAGTTTGCTCTGGTGACCTGAGACCTCTGGTTTCAATTGCAGGTGAGAGCAGCGGCACTGACTATCTTCCTGCAACCCCATTTCCAAAAAAGTGGCGATGCTGTGTAAAATGTAAATAATAACAAAATGCAATGCTTTGCAAATAATTTAAGTTCTATATTTAATTGAAAATGGTACCTAGACAACATGTCAAATCTTGAAACTTGGAAATTGTATTGTTTTTTGGAAAATATTTGCTTCCCTGAGACCTGAGTCTTTTTCAGGGAAGACCTTGCTTATTTCAGAAAGACAATACCAAACTCCGCTCACTGCTTGCATTACTGCATGACTCCATAGTAAAAGAGTCTGGGTGTTCAACTGACCTGCCTGCCGTCCAGACCTGTCCTCCACTGAAAATATTTGGTGCTTTATGATATAAAAACCATACAGATGAGGCTGCAAAGTGTTGAAATCGTACTTCAAGTAAGAATGGGAAAACATTTTGCTTTCAAAACTACAATAGTTGGTCTCCTCACTTACTTCACACTTACAGAGTGTGGTAAATGAAGACATGATGAAACACAATAGAAAACGTGCCCCGATATATATATATATATATATATAATGCGAACATCTAATATGTTGTATTTCACTATTTTCAACTAAATTTAGAGTTTAAATGACTAGCTAATCATTACATTCTGACTTTATTTAGTTTTTACATCGCATCCAAACGTTTTTGGGAATGGGGTTGTACAGGCTAAAGCAGGGGAGGGCAATCACGGTCCTGGAGGGCCGGTGTGTATGCAGGTTTTTATTCCTATCAATTACCCTGACTAATTGAGTTAATTGATTGCGTGCACAAAGATAGATTTTAGCAATGATTCGATCAAAGGAAAATGTTTTATGAAGGGAGACAAGACTAGTCTTTGTAGTTTCATGATAATTTAAAGAAATGCACATGAAACGTCAGATTTCATAAATGGTTTGGCTAATTGAGACGATCAATTAATTAAGGACCAGACGCCGGTGTGAAAACCAGGGACAGATACGGCCCTCGCTGTGTTTCCCTGAAACACTCCCAACCATAAACAGCTCTCTCTCCCAAATCACAGTTCTGCTGCGGCCATAAAAACATGGAGTCCTGAGTTTGAAAATTTTTCTCAATATAAATGTGATGTCGCTTCAGTGAAGCTCTGCAACCAGCAGATATAGAATATGAATGTGACATTGCCCATCAGTATGAAAAAATGTTTTTTTCTAACTTTAAACCTACTTAAGGGTAAACCTAAGTGAGGAGTTAGAGTTCAATGTTAATTGAATGTTAATTCCAGGTTAACTACCTGGAAAGGAGGAAAAACTGAGCTGGATTTGGAATGGAGGAACAGATTTGGGGATATCTGGTATACAGTATGCAGAGGAGTATAATCCTAGTGCAGAGAGTGAAATTTCTTTCTTGTATTTGGACTCAACCTCCAAGAATTGCTCTTGGCTAGTGCAAGTCTTCAGCCAGAGGCCATAACTAATTGGAAACATCAGCTGCAGAGTTCACAGTAGGGACAAAAACAGAGCAGAACTTTCATTTTTTGGCCCCTTGACTGAACACCTCTGCATA
Source organism: Gymnothorax reevesii (assembly GCA_029721435.1). NCBI lineage: Eukaryota > Metazoa > Chordata > Actinopteri > Anguilliformes > Muraenidae > Gymnothorax > Gymnothorax reevesii. Next base: position 4,572,594 of record CM056587.1, on the reverse strand, counting down.
CGTGATTGAGAAATGTATGTATGTATTTTTTAAAAATAAATATATAGTCTGCATAACCAGCTTACTTACAGAAGGAAGTCTTGCTGTGGATTCATCCCTGGAAAATGGCTTTGGCACTGATGGATGAAATATTTCTCCTAATGAGAAAGCCACTTCATCATGCGCCTCACGACGGAAGGAAATGAAATGCATGAGGAGCCAGCAGGGAGTACAGCTCTTCCGAAGCACTACGCACATCCTCTGAGCCTTGAGAACATTGTATGGAAAATCTGTTCTCTGTACAGGAGTACACAGAGGCTAGGTAATATAGATGTTGACACGTGGGCCATCCCCAACATATTTCATGCCAATACATGGACAAACGAATACTGGCATGTATATGCATACAGTACTTTCTGGCATTATTTTTAATGGTCGCAAACGTTTCTTGTGTGGGCTTTGTACACTATCACATAGGATTAGAAATAATTGAATATGGTTAAGCTGTCATGGTTCTGGTTTTTTGATCATGTTTTATGTGCTGGTTTTGAGTCATGATTATTGTCTTATATTTATTCTTTTTGGTTTTTGTAACATTCAGGTTTTTGGTTCATTCCATGTTTCAGTTCCATTGCACTTGTCTCCCCTGTCTTGTGATCTAGTTGGTTCAGTCCGTCTTCCCTGTCTGCGTGCTCACTGACTTCGGGTGATTTAAATGAAGTCCGGTGTTTGAAACATTCCTTCGTATCTCATTTTCTCCCTTCACCCTTCTGTTCTGATTACTAACAAGACTAACATTTGTATTTTGTATTATAGTCTACTAACACAACTAACCATGTATATATATATTCGATTACTAAATTACTAATGAGCACTCTAGTTTAAGTTGTAAAGCTGCACCGCTACTAATAGACTAATTACCACTCCGCAATCGCCCTGTTCTATTTTCCGCCCCTTGTCTATCGCTTTCCTCTCCCTGAGTCTCAGCGAGAATCTCTTGCACGTGCTTAATTACTTTCCTGCTCTTGTTTTCCAATTTTCGTGGTTAGGGTTTCCCTCATGTGATTCTCCCGATGTAATTAGTCTCATTCCCCACAGCTGATCTCTGTATAGCATGTGACCTTTCCTGTGTGTATATTAGGAGTCTTTTCACTCACAGCTCTTGTCAGAACGTTGATCGTTGAATACTTCTTTGTGCAGAGTTCCTCGTACGCCATTGATTATTGTTTCGCTTCTACTGGATAGTCCAACCCTGATTCTTGCCATTGCCCTTTTTGTACTGTTTTTGTCTTTCTGGATTTCGACCTTTTTTGTATGACCACGACTTTTGTGTTTGGATGCCCAGTGTATGACTATTGGCTTTGCCCATCGACTACGAGTTTTTGCCTATCGTTTTTGTACCTCTGCCCATCTGTCTTACTGGTTCTGACCCCTGCCTGTCTAGTCGATACTCTTTTTGGATTTCGTATTGTGGCTTGGCAATTCCTGTGTATTTTGGCTTTGACCCGGACTCCATTAAAGGCATACATTTTTTTGGATTTCCCTCTCTTGCGTATGGTTCCTGAACGCACCGTCACATAAGTGTAGTCGGTCTGTTTTAATTTGAAGGTGTTCACAAGCATATCTAGATCCATGTTGGAATTACCGCCAACATACTATCTGACTCGGAATAACTCCTTGGTTGTTTCAACAGCATGTCATTCTGTGTGGGAGTTATCTTTCTCTGTCAGCCAAGAGGTCTTAAGGGCTGATAAGAGTTTTCTGTTTGCTTCAAAATTTGTCCTTTCACTCGACAGGAATGTTTGGACTAGATCTCTGTTCTTATTCTCAACCATCACATGTTGGCCAGGTTTACTGTCATTGATGCTTCATTGGTCTACATGCTAACGGACAGCAGAGAAAGACTAAATGCAAATTCATGACCAAAATATTAACTCCAGTCCTATCATTGGCTTTCTTGTTGATGAAGCAACACCCAGTTGCCACACAAGAAATGAAGCATGACTTGTCCAAGATAAGCCAATCTCAACCATTCAAAGTAGAGTGGTTATAAATGTGTCCATCTGTTTGACTCAGTGGCGTAGCCAGCAGGTGTGCCAAAACACGTCCTTTTATGACCGCAATTAGTCCTGGCTAGTTCTCAATCATTTTCCTTTATTGATGCATTTTCCAATTATCGTAATTGGCAACTGAAGACACAGTTTCTCTCCATATGCGATCTAACAGCGATGAAATCATGGGCTAATTCAATACAGAGGCAGAACAAGAACTGATAATTGGGGTGCACAAAACATCTGTTTAAAGCAATTATGAGCCCTGACTCCTGACATGTTCTCAGTCATCTTCATGATTAACAAAAGGTTCAAACCGAGAGCGTTCCGCACTTCAATCAATCAATCAATCAATCAATCAATCAATCAATCAATCAAGCACCTTTATTGCAGGGAAGTCTCACTGAGACAGAGGTCTCGTTTGCAGGGGGGCCCTGATTACAATAAAACAATTACAATGGAAGGTTAAAGACAAATCGCACACATAAAATACACAAAAGGCACAAAAAATTCAGATTAAAGGAATAACAAGTTTTAAACTAGAATAAAACTAAAAGCAAATACACCTGGTCTCCAGAAGCAATATATCCGACACTAATTTCTTGAAAGACACGAAGGGGCAGTCTAACTTCAAAGTATCCTGGAAATTATTTCACCTACAAGGAGCGAATGCACTAAAAGAGGTACCTCCCAAATTTGTTCTAATCCTGGGAGCCTCCAACAAAAACCATTCACGTGATCTGGTATACTGACTTCTGATTTTGATGGATAAGAGCTTAGTGAGATATGAGGAAAGTTTGCCTAGCAAAGCTTTATAAATAAATAAAATACATATGTTGCGTCCTTCTAAAATGAAGGGAAAACCACCCCACAGAATTATATAAAGCACAGTGATGGGTTCGGAAACCATCACCGGTGATGAAGCGCAATGCGCCATGATAGATTGCATCCAAGGATCTTAACGTACTAAAAGAGGCATGCCTGTAAAGGACATCTCCGTAATCAAGTATAGGTAATATTGTTGCCTCTACAATCCTCTTCCTATTGTCCAAAAAAAAAAACAGGACCTGTTTCTGTAAAGAAACTCGATTTTTATTCTAAGTATATTATACAGGTTGGACACATGCGTCTTAAAAGAAAAGTCATGATCCAACCAGATACCCAGATATTTGTAAGACCGAACCTGCTCAATTAGAGCACCAGTCACTGAGAAAATGGAGTCACCTGACATAATTGCATCCTGTGCTGAAAAGATCATGAATTTTGTTTTACCAGTATTTAAAACCAGGTTAAGATCAGCTAGAGCATGCTGTAAAACGTTAAAAGCAGATTGTAAATATGTTAGGGCCTGTAAGCATGTTGAAGCAGAGGAATAAAGCACTGTGTCGTCAGCATAAAAATGAACCTTGCAATTTGTGACATTACAAGCAATGTCATTTATATAAATTGTGAATAAAATTGGACCAAGAATGGAACCTTGGGGTACACCTTTTGTCACCTTTAAAAATTTAGACTGCACATCCCCAGAAATAATAAATTGTGGTCTATATGAGAGGAAGTCCTGGAACTATGAGCATGCTCTGTAACCAAGACCAATGGACGACAGCTTATTTAATAAGATAATATGGGCAAATGTGTCAAACACTTTTGCTAAATCAATAAATAGGGCCACACATTTTCGTTTACTATCCAGAGCTGTTATTAAATCATTTATAACCAATGAAGCTGCTGTAATGGTGCTGCGTCCAGGCCTGAAACCAGATTGCTGTGATGTTAAAATGTTGTTGGAAATTAAGAAATTGCAAAGTTGTTGTTTTACAAGAGATTCTAGAATCTTAGCCAGGCATGGAAATTTTGAGATGAGCTGATACCAGTTAACTGATCTGGGATCATCCCCCTTAAATAAAGGGAAAACATTAGCGACTTTCCAAATACTGGGAATAGACCCGGTCGATAATGATAAGCTAAAAATATTAGTTATTGAATGTGCAATCAGTTGGGCTGCAAGACGCAAAAGAATCGGGACTAAGTGATCCTGGCCAGTGAAATTATTTACATCTATACAATATAATTCTAGAAGGACCTCATTCACGTTTAATTCCCTGAAAGAAAACAATATTCTAAGATTTTGGGAATTTGGAAATGCACTAGAGCTGAGGTCAGACAAATCTCCTGTAGAGGATTGATTATTAAAATTTTCAAAAAGGTTCCCAGCCGCTATAAAATGTTCATTAAAAAAGTCACAAATTTTGTGCTTATCAGTAATAGGACCAGAATCCATGTGGATAGAATGAGGTAATGGGGAAGAAGGACTATTATTCAGGGACTTGACAATTTTCCAAAATTTTGCTGGATTACCTTGACACTTAGCCAATGACGTAATGAAATATTCAGATTTTGCCTTTTTTATCAGTAAGCAGCACTTATTTCTTAGTTTTCTGAAAACCTGCCAGTCTGTGAGTGTCTAAGTTTCCCGGGCCTTAATCCAAGCTTCATCCCTTACGCGAAGATCATTGGATAAAGCAACCGAAAACCAATGATTTCCTCTATTTTTTACTCGGAATCTCTTGACCGGAGCATGCTTATCAACAGAACGATTAAACACAGAATTAAAATGAGCTAATGCTAGGTCAGGGTCTGGAATAAAACCTGCAAAGCTTAAATCACTCCAAAAAATAACTTAACAGGTACTGCTTGTTCTCCCCGATTAGGTACGACGACAATCATTCATCTGGACACGTATTTGTTATATTTAAATCAATGTTATTAAACTTTGCATACCTGCACAAATTGCTTGAGCCCCATGCTTTTCATAGCCTATTTAACTTGCCAAGTGCCACTTTTTTTTGTTTATCAACCTACGCAATACCGAGAGTGAAAGGCGGTATTTCATTGGAATGCGACCAGTTCAATCAACTGGGCAATTGATAAGTAAATTTTTTTTTAAAACTGAATTTAGCCCATGATTTCATCGCTGTTAGATCACATATGGAGAGAAACCGTGTCTTCAGTTGCCAAATATCATAATTGGAAAACGTGTCAATAAAGGAAAATGATTGAGAACTGTTTGACTGTAAAATAAAAAGGTGGTTTTTCTGTTTAATTGCTAAACCCCAAGGTCCAGTCATATGATAAACCACCTAAATCCCATGGGCCTCTTGATGAAATTAAGATACTATAATATTTTATGGTGAAAAAAGACCATTAGGTCCAGAGTTCCAGATTTGCTTTTTATACTAATTTACTCAGGCACTTTATTATTGGGTGATATCCTGTAATGAGTCAAAGATAAAAATGCTTGAGGTTGACAGGGAGGTTTTGTTCTTGATTTGTTTTGGTAGCATGCAAATCATGCAATGTAAAAACCATCAAACAACCAACCTAAAAATTCTTGGCTTGAATGAATAGGGCAAAATGCCAAGTCCAATCAAAAGATGCAGTTTGAGAGTTAAATCAGCTGAGTGCATTTTGGATGGCAGCATGCAGTTACATGATCTTGAGTGTCTCCTCTTTCAGTGATATCAGTAAGAAACTCGGGACCATCTGGGATCATAATGGCCTCCATAGGGTACTGCTTACAGTACATCTCAGAACAAACACATCTTCAAACTAAACCTTCCTTTCAATCACAACAATTCACCTTTAAAGTTCGAAGGCTGCATCTTAAAAGGTTGCGATGCTACCATGTTCAAAAGAATTGTCCACAAATAGACAACTCATAAACAGACTAAATATATGTAAATGCTCTCAAAAATGCTCAAAACAGCTTTCCTAGTAGTTTTATTGTAGTTTCAGCATAATTTTGCTGTGGTTTGGCCTGATGACACACAGACACACAGATCAATTGAAAACAATGCCAGCTTTGCTACCGCAGCTGGGAAAGACAAACATATCTTCATTCTTTTTTGGATGCCACAGGCATCCTATGACTATGCTGTGACTGCCTGACCACATAAAGGAGGCGACATTGCTAAGGTCACCTCTCCATCCTATTCCCAGCTGAAACAAACCATCCTCGCAATGTTTGCTGCAATACTGAGGAAGTATTGTAACACTGGGGAACATTCCAGTAACTTTGTGAGAGCGTTTGATGTATGCCTGCGATGAAAGAAAATTCATTGGCTCAGTCTCCGTGACAGGAAATGATAGAGTCCAGGATGGAGAGTGTGCAGCTCTACTGTGGGGTTCCAAATAAGGTAATTTTCTATCAGACAACAGGAAAAATAGCAGACATCCACTTCTCACCGCTAACTTCATAAAATCTTTGAACATCTGGGACTCAAAACCACATTGTTTGGAGGCAACAGCAATTTGTGCTGATGTATGCAGCTTGGATGATTTAATGAAGCAGACAGACAACATGTGCGCAGTTCATGAGAAACTATTGTTTTGTTCTGTTGTGTTTCAAGGAGTAGGGGGTGGGGGAGCGCTCAAAAGAGTGTTTTTCATCAACACATCCATGTGTTTATTTCAGGACAACACATTCTGCGTTTATTTTATCTCAACCAAGGGTGTGCTATCCCCTGAACACGACACAGAATGACACACAATGTGTTAAAAAAAAAAAAAAAAAAGTGTTGCTTATTAACACATTACCTCTGAGTCTGCATATTTTTAATCAAAACAACCTCAGCTGGAAAATGAGACGAGATGTCCGGCCATCCACCGAACTGCACGAACAGAACTCTTTGTTTGATCAGTTTTCTCTAAATTGCGCTGTCTCTGTTATTGCCTTGATTTCCGCTCATTAGCAAAGCAGCGCAGTTACAGAGGCTCAGGGGGAAGCTCGCAGGAAGGATGTCATGAGAATCCAAGTCAGTAGAACTGTGTTCTCTCCGCTCTGCTTGTTCTACACGCAAAATTGAAATGCTTTGATGTGCCTTTTGTTGCATCGCTTTGTAGAGCATGATTTAATTTTCAATTTTGCACACAACTGCATGGATCAGATTAAGATCTGGCAAATTATGAATGATATCTGTACTTGTTTTACATTTATGATCCTGTCAAGTCTGCATAACGTTAAAGTGCAGCAGAAAAGAGAAGTTAACGTGACCGAGGCTTTTAATGACCCTCTGAGAAGATAATTGCTTGGACGTTTCCGCCATTAAAAGAAACATTGACGAATTTCCATATATGTTATTAAAATACTCCGGTTTCCTCACTTCATTGTACCCTGGTTGACAACTTGCCGTCAAGCGAATAGTTAATATTGCATCATATGGCTAATGCCAACATTGATAGAAGGAAGCGCTAGTTAATTCTGGCTACTCTTTTACTCGTCTGCATATGAGGCTTGAGCGAAAAAGTAAAGGATAAAAATATATAATACAATATTGCAGTTTACTGTTGGCATTGAGCCATTACCTGCTTATTCCTTTTCTGAATGGAGGGGGGCTCTGGCGCATATCCCAGCGTGCATTGGGTGTGAGGGAGGAGTGCACACCGTCCAGATCACCAATACAGTGCTGAGCGCATTCATTTAAAGGAGCAGTGTGTAAAATTTAGATTGATATTTTGGCAGAGATGGAATATAACATTCATAACTACTTTTTTAGTAGTGTATAACTATACACGTGAAAACTATAATTTTCGAGTTTCATTTTGCTTAGAATCAGCCCTTTAAAACTACAAGGGAGCGGGTCCACCTCCGCGGAGGCCGCCATGTTGCGTCGCCATTTTTTCTTCAGTAGCCCAGAACGAACAGTCGCGCTAGAGACAGCCTTTCATTATTGTTAATAGATCGGAAAACGAAATACGAGGAGAACGATGAATAGTTTGCAGCCGGCTGTCCACACATTTTGTGTTGTGAGCATTATGAGAGAGTTGTAGAGTTGAGGTAAGTTTGATAAATCGAGGATCATATGTGTTATTTAGCACAAGAAAGCACAGGGGTGGGCGAACCATCCGCTTCAAAGAAGAGGAAACATGAAGCAAAACGACTTTGAGACAGACGACGACAGAAAAAACAGGTGAGAATCGGTGTGGCCTTTTCCAGATGGAAGTCGCTGATGAGGGACAAACATTTTAACAGTGACGCCTAAGTCACCTGTTTTCTGCTGACAGGTAATGTAGACGACCAATGTAAATGCTGTGTGTTGTGTGCTTGCTTTAGCTAGAACATGTCATGGGCACAGTTACTAACACAAGTAGCCTTGGTTTGAAATGTAGAAATTTCCAAGTATCGATACTGCAATCTAATACCCAGTTGTCGAAAAATCCTGTAGGTTTATCCCCTAATTAGCCTTGCTGATGTTTCCCAAGCAATGACTCATGTTACACTGCGATAGCACATCAAACTACGGACTACAATAATGGAAAGCACTGAGCTGCTATGCAAATACCACTGTGTTATATTAGTATTGTTCATATCGTACAGACCAGTTAGGACTTTGATAAAATAATTGTAATGTACCTGCGTCACTTCTATTCGGTCTCTTTGGAGAGCACCACTCTCTCCTCATCTTCAACGAAGAAGCCGCCACAGCAGCCGCTCCGGCTACCAGTCCTTTCCCTCGCCGAGCCCAACCACATTGGCCTCTCCCTCTCCCTCTAGCCTCAGTCACGTTACCGGGTTGTCTATCCAGTCCTCTCCTCTGCAAACCAAGGATAAAATATATATCCTGCTTACCTATATATCACAGCCAGACAACTTAGCTAATGTTCACTTGTATTTGCATGCCAACCAGCTAGCCAACGTTATGAATGAAATGCTATCACAATGCGTACAAGTCACAATAATACTCGCTATATTATACTGTATGTAGACATACAGACAACATGACTCATAATTTCTATAACTCTCTAAAAGAACCTCATCACTCGATGTCACGGACATATTCAGGCTATATATATATATAGAACAATAGATTGCTGATAGGGTATGCGCAAGTGAAGGATCTGTCCCAGGAGCGTACAGGCTCGGTAGTAAAATTTGCACATAGACTCCCATTAATTTTCTCCCACTTTAAAATTATATTTTGAAAATGCTTGTGTGCCAGTCGGTGTTATTTTGGTTTCATTGTTCAGAGCAACATTTTGTCTCCCTAAATGTTTGCTTTTTGGAGGATGGAAAGCGGCTCACTTAGCTAAAGGGAAGATTGAAATATGAGTAGGTGTCAACGTTAAAGTGCAGCAGAAAAGAGAAGTTAACGTGACCGAGGCTTTTAATGACCCTCTGAGAAAATAATTGCTTGGAAGTTTCCGCCATTATAAGAAAAATTGACTAATTTCCGTATATGTTATTAAAATACTCTGGTTTCCTCACTTCATTGTACCCTGGTTGACAATTTGCCGACAAGCGAATAGTTAATATTGCATCATATGGCTAATGCCAACATTGATAGAAGGAAGCACCAGTTAATTCTGGCTACTCGTTAACTAAGCTTCATCTTTGCCCCTGTCCCGTCAAAACTCTGCTCTCAAAAATGATCACTGCACAGTACGGATCGAGGGGATAGAGACAAGTTTTTTTTCTCCTGATTTCTAATGGCCAAGCCTTTTTTCCCTCCTTGTCTTTTGGAACTCTGTATAAACAGACAAAGCAACTTGTCCACTGTTTTAAATATTATGCAGGTAAGAAGTATTGTTGTTGAATGTCAATTTCGAGTAGCTAGCTTGTTAGCCACCTTGTTAATTTTATTAACTGCTATGTCAATGCAGTCCCCGTGACGGTAAGGGAGCCAAGGTAGCTTGCTGGTGACAGTCATCAATCGCTAGCATTTGCTTTCAGTCAGCAGTCTATTCAAGTCAATGAGACGGCTAATTAGCTAGCTAGAACGTAACGTGATTTTTTTCGATTAAAGTGACAACTTTGCGTTTATAAGTTAACTTATGCATGAAACGTATTATTTCAGCCCTTCAAATGAATATTGCTGCAAAAGTCAGCCGCACATCTCAGCATTTTCATGCTTATATTGATTAACTTAGAATTGGCCTCATAAGAAACCATTCATTTTATCAAGAAGTTGGGTGTACCAATATGGAGGCCGGGTACTTCACTTTAGATAATGTAAATATGACATTATAAGCACTCTAGTGTTCTAAATTTATATATATATATGATTCAGGTTTGATGCGCTCGTGGATGAAATCATGGAGTGGTAGCGGTTGTAGCCTTTGTATTGTTGTGTTGGATAACAGCTTGTGCCGAACTGTCTGGTAGGTGAAGGCTTCCGTAGCTCCACTCCGCGGTTAGAAAGCGAGGGGTTAGCGGAGGTAAATTCAGTTGGTTGCAATCTGCAACCTCAGCGCTAGATGCTGCTAGATCCTACACACTGCTCCTTTTAGCAATAAGAAAAACAAGTTTAAAACATTATAGTTTTAAACTGTAGCGATTTGTGCTCTCCTTGGTTTAAAGGTTTTTTGAAAGATCAACAATGTATGAAAACAACTGTTTATATGGAGACATAAAGACAGACATTTATACACACACACACACACACTGCACACATATAAACATGGCGACATGTACACACACACACTTAAAGATGCATGAGCACATGCACAGACAAACATGCAAACTCACACATGCACTTGGCACTCTCTCTTGGACGCAGGCATATCCAGACAAATGCCCACACACACACACACGCACACACACTTACATGCACGTGTACTTGTGCACTGACACACACACACACACACACACACACACCGCACTTGGAAGTACTCATATGAGCTCACACTAATACTCTTAACACTCTCTTTCATACTTGTATACACTCTAACACACATGCACACGTGTGCGCACGCATGCACAAACACACTTACATACACTGTCACAAACACTCTTGACATGCACTGACACACACTTGCAGCCCTCCATACACACACACGCGCGCACTCACATGCGCAAATACACTCACTCGCAAGGTGTCTGCTATTTCTCTCCATTTTCTCAATAACACCAGACTCCTACGCATTGCTGCTGTTATCAGTGGCTCTCTGTGACCCGCGCCAGAGGAGAGAGATGAGTTAATGCAGCTTTTGTATGGAGTGCTCTCGTCAGGTACCTCCTCTCTGCTGGAACAAGCCGTTCAGCCTAGAAAAGAGACTGTTGCTGGCCCCAGTGGACCCAAAGAACAGCAGAAGGAACCCAAGAACAGGCCCCAAATGAAGAGTCTGCGGGTGAGCAGCTCGCAGCTGGGAAACTCCTCCGACACTCATTCCATTTCAGGGAGGGATTTTTTGGCAGCTATAAATCGTTTGGCCCCAGCCTTCTTAGAAGTATGGTTCTGGTCACACTTTAAAGTAATTTGTCTTATTGAGAATGTTGGCTTTGTTTTCTTTTTTTGTTGTTTTTTTTTTAAAGAGTTTTCCTTCAAAACGCCTTATGAAATTTTCATTTGTGGTTGAAACCTCAGTAGTGATTCTGCCTTTCTTTTTTTTTTCAAAAACTGGGTGTGTTTAAAGTTTGCAAAACAAACTGATGAAATCTTAAATGCAGTGCTTTATAGTTTTGGTAGCATACAAAGTGTAAGGATTGTTGCAGCTGGAGAGTCAGAATTAAAGAGACCTTTTGGCACGTCCAAAACATTTTAGCAAAACCAGTAACATGGCAGGTGATTGGCTATGGTACTGTGCATGTGCTAAAATATTTTGAACATGCAAACAGTCTTTTATGGGTTTATGTGCGTGTGTGAGGAGTCTGAATAAGTGCTGAGTTCCTCGATGGCTTTCAAAAACAGTCTTCCCTTCTGTGAGGGCAATCCATATCAGTTCAAACTTAATTATAGGTGTCCATGTTAATGCATTACGTGTCCATGTCCAATCAAAGTAGTTGACTGAATGTGATTATACACTATAGTTAGACTGGAGAAAAATAATAAGTCTGAGTTTCCTTTATTGGGTATAGGCTGCATAGTCACAGTACTTCTGTAATTATACACTGTCATATTAATAATGGATCCATTGTTAATGTTAAGTCAAATTGATGCAAATGTCAGGAGAAGGTTACATGATAAATTTAAAGTCTGAATACGTCTTTGTGAGTGCAGAAAAAAATGCAAGACAGGAAACGTTCGTGAATATACTTCATTCTTAGATGAGACTGCAAGCCTAACTGCACGGCCCAACCAGGAAACCAGCCTGAAATGCCACTCTGAGGCCAAGAGTGACTTTCAGTTCTGCGTCTAATGGCCTATAAATGTATGACAAAAATACCCCCTGCATAATAATTTCCTGCATAAAGGAGGCCTCTATGGGGGCATCTGGCCGGGGAGAATGCATTATTAAAAAAGATGATTTAAACAAGGAGGAAAAATGCCATGAAGGGTTTTATTACGGAAACGTCTGTAGAACTGGTTAGGTGAACTCTTGACCATTTCTCAACACAGCTCTCCATTGCAGTTATCAGGTCAATTGAGTGCACTGAATCAGGAAATTCCTAAATACGCAATATTAAAATACTCAAATGACATATGCCTATCTATTCCTATTTTGTTGAGCATGACCCTCTGTGTCCTCAGTATGTATGATAGGTCTGTGCTGGGCTCAGTAGCCATGGCAGCACGTGGTGCTCTGACTGTAGGCATTGAAAAGGTAGCCATCAAACTGAGAGGCTGATGTGATTATTAGTCATGAGAGCTGTGGCTCTTCCTGTTGCTAATGGACAGTGCCCCCTGATGGACAGCAACCCACACTGCTCCCTTCTTGTCACCATCATACTATCTACAAAGCAAACTATCTACTGCGCACGCTATATTCCCAGTGGCAGGACATATGTGCCGTAAGGTGTCTGTCCATATGGTAAAAGCACCTGCCTTTCCATCTGTGATCTATGTAGTTGATTGGAGTTTGCTTCCCTCTATGTGAGACCACTGAAAAACTATGGTTTACGCCCTGAGACGTTTTCTCAACTGCACTTGCCAAACCACAGAAATATGTGCATAGCCTGTCAATTTTAAGAGAGTTGCATTTAGTGGCAATTTAGTGGACTTAACAACTTTTTCATCCTATGTGCTCATCTTGTTATGTGAAATGCCTGTTTTCCGGTGTACAGTAAATAAGTAGTAATATCTTAAATATACAGTATTTACGAGGGCACAGCATTTTGGACATGGCCCTGGATCTTTAATTGCGTGGAAAATTCAGTTTGGTGTTTAAAAGACTCTCAAGATGTTTGGAAAGAGAGAGGGTAATTGTACATCAGGCGTTTGAACCCCACCCTCTATTGCTGAGGCCTAACTGTAGTCCAGTACTTATCATCAATTAATGTTCAACTAACAAGTGAAAATAAAGACCCATTTTCATGTAAAAGAGAACCAAAAATAATCCCAGTGTACTGTGTAATGCTAACTGAGACCATAAGAAGAGAATTAAATCCCCGTTTGTTCTAACAGCACCGACTGAGCGCTGAGGTTGAGCTCTCGCTGCATTTCATATTGCTTTCATATCATCTGTGCTTTCTTCTGAGAGATTTTGTTGGATGTAATTGCGATATTTTTATGCTGTTATTCCTCCGAGCATAAGCCTGCTCTTTTGAGCTTTAAAAACTTTGCTCCATCTTTTCTCATATGGCAGCTTTTCCTTGGAAGCATTTGCAGCAGCATGGTTATGGGAACAACATTTACATAACATTCCAACTGAACTGAGAGCAATCTGGTGGGAATGTTCTTGGAAACCTTTTCCTCTTAGCATCCTATTTATGGAAATTTTTCAATGTCGATCAACCCTTAACTGCTAGGTTTTAGTGATATATAGCGCTTCGGTTCATTTATTAGCCTTTTTTGTAGCTGTTCAGTACTGGCAACTATGACTGCTGATGATGTATATTTCACCACAGGGATGCTGTACAGTATATTATGCGGGTATGAAATGGGAGAACATGCTGTCCCCTCCCCATGAACTTCCCTAACCCTCCAAAATTCCTGCTGCTGAAGGACTTCATTACCAGCAATGTCAACATAACCTTTAGCTGAACGGTGCCCACTCACCATTTCTTTAAGTCACTTGAATGTCCGTTTACAGAGCTCATGGGCACCAAATTGCCGTAAAAAAGAGGCAGGTGGCATCTTCACATGCAGTGGAAAACAGTTTAGACCAAGGTTTTTCTTCTGAGAAACTTAACTTTTGCTTGTGAGGGAGTGTGGAGGAGAAGGCGTTTGGCGGTGGGTAGATTTGGAGCCGCAGTCTGCTTCTGATCCTCTTAAAAGTTAGAAGCAGAGTAGAGCTAAAAGAGTGCTACTATATACAGTTTTTTTTTCTATTTTGGAGCAATAATTTGTTTTGAAACTTGTGTCTTTTGTTCGGGGTGGGATGTTAATGTTGAATTCAGTACGAGGCTCATCACTGAACACTGTTGGGAATTTTACCCAAAAAGATGGCAATGGCTTGTTCACAAAACACGTGTGTTACTGTAAAGGCGTGTCATCAGGCCCTTTCTATTCCATCCCTTCCTTAAAATTATACTCTGCAGACTGTGCAAGGCAACTCTTACTTTTGTCTCAAAGAGGTCGCTAACAGAATTCAAGGACATCTGAGTTGAAATTCCCAATAATTTGCAATGTTCGCACAGCATGATGACTTGAAATGTCAATAAAGTGTAATTTTCTTGCTTTGCAGATTTATCCACTGCATCAACATTTAAGTTCTTTTTTTTGCATTAATAGTTTTGCTCTCACCTTTTTGTGAAATTCCAAAGATGAAACAAAGATATTTTATTCAACCTTTTCTATCTGTACACTCTGAATATCGAATGCGTCACATAGGATTGATGATATTCGTCAAAAAGTTCTCTCCCAATCCATTGAGAAAATGCAGTTTTTTATTTGATTGTGCTTTAAGCAACAATTGTGAGGGAGCATGATTAATTTCTTTCAAAGGAAGTGCTAAGTTCAAATACAAATCCTCTGCTTATGTAGTTCACAAAGTGGAATGCAATTTTTTTTCTTTCTTCTTGTACCTCTTCCTACTCTTTGTGTGACGACCTCTAGTTCTTAACTCACTGCAAGGAATGGCTACAGTCCAAATCGGCTTTTAAATCCAGACAAACAGGACTAATTGCTGTAAACAGTGGAGATAGATTTCCTCTGGCGCAGCCCTGTTTTAGCCCTGGTCCAGGATCTGTTCTCCGTTGCCCAAACCCACCCACCCCAACCCAATTTTTCACTTTTGCCTAACTGAGAAGACCAAGACAGACCCCTAGTGGTGAGCTTTACACTCCAGCAGAATTGGGTACCTGCTTCACCACTAGAGAGCGTCTGTGTCTCAATCATTTGTCAGAAAGCGCAAAAGATGCATGAATTTGTCTAAGACATTTACAAGCACACAGGAGATAGCATTGACTCTCCCTCTGAAATCTAGTGATTGGCCCCTGCAGTCATGCTGTTAAATGGCATCAATTTTTTTCAGGGCTCCTGTGCCTTGCCTATCAAAAAACAATTGAAGTAAGGTGTGCGCTCCGCACTGGAGTGTAGCGAGCAGCTGTTTAGTTCAGCTGGACTTTAAGATGTATCATATTTCGCTGGAGTTTCACAGGAATTAAATATAAATCAAGTCATAGGGGAGAGATTTCCAAGGAATTTGTATCCATCGGTGTTTGAGGAAAATTTTCACAGGACTCTGATTCAAACTCCCTGTGACGTAAATCTGGAAAAAGGGAAAACTGTTGCCCCCCTAGAAAGGAAAAATTACCCGTCTTCCCAAAATACTCCATGACTCCATTGAGCTCTAAAAATGCTTACAGCTGAGCTTACGAAGGCAATAGTGCACAGACATGCTCATTTACATGAGCGGAAGGTATGGCCAGTGCAGGCGATCTGAGCTGTGAGCACACATCAGTGATCCTGTGATGAACACGGCGCTAATTTATGTGTGATGTGTGAAACATGAAAGTGACCTATAATTGCAATTTTGAAAATTAAACTTAAGGTCTTTAAACTCAGTCAAGAATTTCTCTCATGTCTTATGACAAATTAGAATGAAGGTGACATTTAAAAAAAAAAGCTGTTCTATACAAAAGGGAAGATAATTCACTAAGACAATACCAAACCCTTCTGCTGCATAATGACATTTTGCCGGTAAGACGGGTAGCTTTTACAGCACCTTCATGGAACAGTGGACATTATGGAAATTGTGCTTTTTATGAAACACTAATAAGAAGCTTGCTGTGCTGTGGATAGTGGATGGGTCATTATCAGGCAATACATTTAAGTACAAATGCTCTCGGTCATCCAGGACAAATTAGACGCTTGTTACCTGGCTCAAGAAAAGGCTAATGCAATTAAAATGCCTACAGCATCATACAATCGCTAGTGTATTGACATCTGTGTGTGTAAGTAAGATGTTTGCATTGTTGAGGCATGTGTTTGCCAGTTTTGAGGTGTGGGTGGACAAGATGGCGTATTTTGAAAAAAAAACAAAACAAAACAAAAAAAAAACAGTTGGAACACACATTTTTGAAAGAAGTGCCAACACAATAAAGAGTCAAATAGCTGAATGGTGATAATTCTCGTGTGGG
Organism: Gymnothorax reevesii; assembly: GCA_029721435.1. NCBI lineage: Eukaryota > Metazoa > Chordata > Actinopteri > Anguilliformes > Muraenidae > Gymnothorax > Gymnothorax reevesii. Next base: position 4,556,106 of record CM056587.1, on the reverse strand, counting down.
TGTTTGGCTTGACCGCTGCCAACCAAAATGTATGCACCAGCTCTTTCAAGAGAACAGAGATCAATATTTCACCCCTCTCTCTCTTTCTCTGTCTTGCTTTCAGATGAATGGAAATAACTTTTTCATAGCAATGTACTGTAGTTCAATTAGATAATTCTGGGATTCACTGGACTTTCTGAACTGTCTATAAAGACAGACAGTCATAACCATGTTTAATCCTGAATGAAACAGAACTGCTTTGTTAGCTTAGTCCCGGCCATGGTTTATGAGGTAGTGATTCTTTTATAGTGAAAATAAACAAAGAAACAATATGGGAGATGATTTTTCTGGGGGCGCTGGATCAAGAATAAGAGGTGAGTTGAGATACCCTTAGAAAATAAATATTTACCTGCATCTCCGTTGATTATTTTGTTCTATTGTAGTTTTGTTTTATTGCAGTCATGCATATGCCTAAATGTGATAGTTCCTGTGGGAATATATATATATATATATATATATACATATTATGGCAAGCCAAACAGGAATTATATATTGAACTTTGATATAAATACAATGAACTTTGATATATACAATGAACTTTGATATATATACAATGAACTTTGATATATACAATGAACTTTGATATATATATATGGAGTGAACTTTGATATTTATAGAATGAACTTCGATATATATATATATATATATATATAAAGTAAACTTTGATATATATAGAATGAACTTTGATATACTCCGCTGTATTACTTCTGGTCGGTTACATCAAAAAGGAAGTATGGTAATGTTCTTTTCAGCAAACAGTTTGATTTGCGGAAGTTTTATGTTCCCCACTTCCATTTCCACTCTTCACCAAATACCAGTTTTGATGGTAATTCATGCATTATATCAAGAGTATTTTCTACTCTAATTTACCCATTTGCTTAATGTCAAAACACTTTGTTATGGCCCCAATTTGTTATTACATTTATAACACAACAGCAACAGCAAGGGATGACACACAGTTTTTAAAACTTAAACACATTTAATTTAACAGACAAAGACAATAACAACTAACTAACAACTAATGAACCTAAAGACCAAGATTGATTAGGAAAAAAAAAAAGAAATATTTACAGTCCCTTTTTGTGGGGTGGCTTGGTGATGTCCTGGATAATGAAAATGCTCAAACACAGGCAAAGAAATCCACAAAAGAAATGTCACAGGTCTTGAACAGAATGGCAGGTCTGGTCATCTTCTTGCAATTTCTCCTACTACTTTACTGTCTCAATTCTTTTCCTTATATACTCTTTTGCAGACCCCACCCACATTCAGACCTCTTTTTTTTTTAATTTTCTGAGACTTGCCCCAGACATGTCCAGGACATGTCTAAACATGACTCCAGTCTGAGCTTAACAAAAAAAGGTAAATACTGCCATCTAGTGGCCTATATTCACATTACAACTTGTACTCTAACAAGCAATTGTAAGTGCTGATCTGGCATGATAGCACCTCATCAAAATCGCACCCATCACCTTGGCCAAACTACCAACTTCCTTTCCTGTTTATTCTGGGTTTTTTTTCACTAATCAATCACAATTGATAATAATCGCAAATCATTCAAGTTTGCTTGCGTATGTTTCTGAACAAAGTACACATTCATTTTTGTTCAACAAGCCTCGTTATATCTTTCCGTGTGACGATTATTTGACAGCAAGTACATCACGTAATGTTACTAACGTGATGTCTGCTGTATTTGCGCATTTTATTATTAGCTGTGACGGTACAACCGTCGTTCTCCGATCTAGTGATAGCTTGACCGATGTTCAGAAACGTCGCTACCTCCAGGGGGTCAGGCTCATTCTGTCTTCTGTACAGCCCCAAGCATTTTAAAATCCCTCTTGTAGGCATACTAATCACAGTGTCGCCCATCGTGCTCAATAATAGCGTAATCTCGCCATGTTTCAAGACAAGCAAGAAGTAGAACTTAATCAAATCATGTGAATGAGCCAAAAGTTTCTTGTCATAATGTGATATTTTCGCGTTGAAATAACGTGAAAATATCTTGTTAAAACGTGAAAATATGTTGTCATAACACGAAAAGGATCTTGTAATAACAAGAAACTTTTTACTCATGCCGTGATTTGGATTACAGACCCGTTTTTTTTTTTCAGGAATGGCAGCAATACGCTACCGTAAGCCAGGGACTCTACCACATGACCTTGCCCATTCATAAGTTTCAATGACGATTGACCAGTCAGAGGACAAGTAAAAGGTGCAATAGACATAATGTTTGGAGAAAAATAATTCGCGGCCCGCCTGCGTCATGAATATCCATGAGAAAATGTGAAATCTGGCCTCGCTTGGTTACGAAAGAAAAGACGCTTCCCGCGCTGATAAGGGAGAAGACCCCAAATTGCTGACCAAAGTGGTGCCTTGTAGCAAATCGAAGTTCGATGTATATATATCAATCATTTTCATTCAATATAAATTTAATACTTGGCGTTTTCATGTAAATTTCCCAAATTAATATTTTTTTAGTTGTGAGCGAATGAATATAAATCACTCCCCATTCATTACAACGCTATACAATCTGTCAAATATCTTGCGTTTCATAGCACTGTTGATCACTGTCGAGTTAGAATAATAATTAAAAAAAAATTGTAACAAATCTGCGGGAACCTAGTGTACCTTGAAAGCCAACTTACCACGAGAAAGGGGCACTGCACTGTTTATTTTTTCCTCTATGTCATTGACATCCACGAGTTCAGGTGTTATATGAAAGTTACAGAGCGAGCAGTGTGAATTTTTCAATCAAAATATATTATCTTTTTTTTTTTCATTCAAAATATATCAAAGTTCATTCTATAAATATCAAAGTTCACTCCATATATATCAAGTTTATTTTATATATATCGAAGTTCATTCTAGAAATATCGAACTTCACTCCATATATATCAAAGTTCATTGTATATATATCAAAGTTCATTCCATAAATATCGAACTTCACTCTATATATATCAAAGTTCATTCCATATATATCAAAGTTCACTCCATATATATATCAAAGTTCATTCGATATATATCAAAGTTCATTGTATATATCAAAGTTCATTGTATATATATCAAAGTTCATTGTATATATCAAAGTTCATTGTATATATATCAAAGTTCAATATATAATTCCTGTTTGGCTTGCCATAATATGTATATATATATATATATATATATATATATATATATATATATACTGCCCTCCATAATTATTGGCACGCCTGGTTAAGATATGTTCTTTAGCCTCTAATAAATTCAGTTTTTTTCTAAATAATATAGGACCACAATGAAAAAAAGAGGAAAATCGAACCTTTAATTCAAGTGCATTTATTCAGTGGGAAAAAAAATCCCACATTAAGAAATAATTCTTTTACATCAAATCATGTGTGCCACAATTATTAACACACCTGCTGTTAATACTTTTTACAACCCCCTTTTACCAACAAAACAGCTCCTAATCTTCTCCTAAAATGTTTCACAAGATGGGAGAATACAGAAAGAGGGATCTTCCACCATTCCTCTTTGCACAATCTCTCTAAATCATCCAGCGACCTGGGTCCTCTCCTCTGCACTCTCCTCTTCAGCTCACTCCACAGGTTTTCAATGGGGTTGAGGTCTGGAGACTGAGATGGCCATGGGAGGAGCTTGATTCTGTGTCTGGTGAACCATTTCTGTGTAGATTTGGCCACACGTTTAGGGTCATTATCTTGCTGAAAGACCCAGTGACGACCCATCTTCAGCTTTCGGGCAGAGGTCACCAGATTTTGATTTAAAATGTCCAGGTATTTCAAAGCGTTCATGATGCCATGCACCCTAACAAGGTTCCCAGGGCCTCTGGAAGAGAAACAGATCCACAGCATCGCCGATCCTCCCCCATACTTCACAGTGGGCATGAGGTGCTTTTCTGCATACTCATCTTTTGTGTTCCACCAGACCCACTTAAGAGTGTTTGCTGCCAAAAAGCTCTATCTTGGTCTCATTTGACCAAAACACGTGGTCCCAGTTGAAGTCCCAGTACTGCTTAGCGAACTTCAGACGTTTGCGTTTATGATTGTGAGTGAGAAAAGGTTTTTTCTGTGCAAGCCTCCTAAACAGCTTGTTGGCATGTAGATAGCGCCTGATGGTTGTTTTGGAGACTTTGTGACCCCAAGATGCTACCATTTGTTGCAATTCTTTAACAGTGAGCTTTGGAGAACTTTTTATTTCTCTTACCATCCTCCTCACTGTCGGTGGTGGCAAAATAACCTCGCTTCCTCGTCCAGGCTTGTTTACCACTGTTCCAATTATTTTAAACTTCTTAATGATTCCTCTGACAGTAGATATGGGCAGGTGCAGGCAAGTGGCTATTTTCTTGTAGCCATTGCCTGACTTGTGAAGGTCGACACACATCTGCCTTACTTGAATGGTGTGTTCCTTTGTCTTTCCCATGTTGAAGAGTGGATAAGAGAAATGGCCACTGTGTCACGTCATATTTATACCCCAGGGAAACAGGAAGTGATGATTTACTAATTAAATGTTCCTAGATACTCTGATCAACTTTGTAAACTACTGTAAAAATGACAGGACTACTTAATTCCTAGGAATTGTTAGGGGTGCCAATAACTGTGGAACAGATGATTTTATGAAAAATAATTATTTCTTAGTCCGGGATTTTTTTTCCCTTTAAAATTCACTTGAGTTGAAGGTCACATTTTTCTACAATTTTCAGTGTGAGAGTATGCTTCTGATATAAAAATTGAATTGATTCAAAGGCTTTTAACACATCTTAACCAGGGGTGCCAATAATTATTGGGGGGCGCTGTATATATATATATATATATATATAAATAAAGGAAAAATACTTTTTTTTTAAAAACTTAAATAAAGAAAGCAGGCATTGGTTCAGAAGGTGGCTTTGAATGACTTCACAGCTGCTGGGTAGGTGGGCTTTTTCAATAGTTTTGTTTTTTAACTGTCATTCTATGTCAATCTGCTGCATTACAGTCACTGTAATGGTCGGTGACGGGACGCCAGGGGCCGCGCCCAGTGAGAGAAAGAACTGAGAGCAGCCCAGATAAACACAACAGAGGGATACACCTCCGGTAAAAGCTCGTATTTCCAAGGATGAATAAAAGTCCGCAAAACGGAAGCAGTGCGAGAGAGAATTAACGACAAGAGAGAAGAGAGAAAATTTCTAGAAGAAATTTCTGTAATTCCTAACAATAAATGGAATATAACAAATCACTAGGAAATCTGACTAGAGATTTTCTCTGGCAGAAGTGCTAGAAACAGACACTCTAGCGGTAGGTGTGGCGAACCCCTGGCCATATATATAGAGTCCGGAAAACTCCTCCCCAGCTCAATCAGCCAGCTGGGTCAGGAATTCGATGGAAAAGAAATCCGATATTGTCCTGGACGATAGAACAAAGAAAGGTCCAACAAACAAACGCTCGCCTAAGCCATGACAATCGCTGTTGCTGGCATCAGCATTAGCGCATTCAAGAATTTTCTGGATACATATTTGTGATCTCACGCTGGTAAGCCCTTGCGGTTATTGCATTTTACAAATAAAATCCCAGTCTAGCACATGACCATTAAAATGCATTATAATAGTTCAGAATGATTCTGCCCATAAAATATATGAAGGGATCCCAAGAAACAGTACATTTAATGTAATAAAAACACAGAGGGACGGGCTCAGTCACCTTAAATGATCATTAGAAAATTAATTACTCTTTTTTCATGGACCTCAGTAGGAACAGGTGCATTTATGGCTGCAGAGATTGAGATTATAAGTGATTTCTGAGACTGCTGGCTGAAGAATGTTCTGTGAAAACAATCATAAACCTCAGTTCGTAATTCTAAGGGTGGAAGCTAAATAATGGGTATTGAATAACTATGTTTTAAACATTGGGTGACATCTATTTTCAGCGGCAAAATCAATTCAATGTGGATGAGTTTATCAAGTTTGGAAAAACTTATGTATAGTAATCTTTTAAACATATTTACAAGTGTAAACAGACCAGGTCTGCTTCTGTGGTTGAGTACATGGATGACACTGAGAAAAAAAAGTAAATGTTTGGCTGGTTAACAATTTGCAATTTCAGAGACAAACAAAGTAGAAGAAACCTTGCAGTCAGAGTTTTAGCAGCCAAACAAGATGTCAACTCATTTTCACATATCGTTGTAAGTATCAGGAATTGTCAGACCATTCAGGGAAACTCCTTGCAATAACGCATAATAAAAAAACAGAAATAGTGGTCGTCTCCCTCAGTGCTTTTCTGCAGTTCATTGGTGCCACATAGCATCAAAAAAAAAAAATAATAATAATTTTTAAAAAAATTCAGCAGTTCCTATCTGCTCCTGGAAGCTCATGTAAAGAGATGTGATGCCATTTCATCTCCAGCTGGGGAAAGGGCCTTGATTGCTGCTTACTTGTGCTGGAGGCTGGCAGGAATTTTTGATGGTTGTAAGCCTAAGTGTATATGCAGTGAAAATGGAACAAATTTATTAATGTGTCATCATTAATGATTTAATCTAGCATAATTAAAGCCTCCTGATGGTCAGGACATCAGTGTCCAATACAATCAAATGTCATTGGGTTTATGCATACGCAGTCAATATGGGCAGATTGTTGATTCTGTGAATAGCCCATCAGCTGACACATGCGCTCTAAAATTCTTCCTGTTCCTTTAGCAAATACTACATTTTTGTACAGAGTTTAAAATTTGGTATATACTAACACAATATTTTCCGTGGTTTTCACATGATGTAAAAAGGTTGAAGTATCTTCCTTTTTTAATGTGTTATGGGTGACACAAACCCTTTGCAAATATTTTCAAAAATGTTAAGATTTTGATGATATATTTCATTTGTATGAATTGTCCAACTAGTATAGGTTTCTGCATCAAATAATGTTATTATTTTATAAAGCTAAGAGACTCCTGTATTTTACGGGGGAATAAATTCATTTCTGGTGTCTAAGGGTTTTCAAAATGAAATAACTGCAGAACTCATGCAGCTCGACCAACGACGGGGGAGCCGGGAGCGAAGGCTTATGCGTGTGGATTCCCGCTGTTCTGAAGCAAGAGAACATGTCAATTAAATCTTTGATGTTTGCGTCTCGCCTTGGACCTGGCCTGAGACTTACCAGAAAGATTCTCAGTAATTCTCCGTTCAAAAACGGTGCTATACCAAAATCACGGAACCATCTAACCTAAAGCCGCGCTGTGAATAATCCAAGGTGCACGTTGGAGCACTGGCAGAAACTGAACAAAACATCAGGTATATCAATTATTAGGGAAAACTAAGCATAACGATTACAATGTTTACTCTCATTTACAAATCTGACTCCATTTAAAATTAGAATTTATAATTTAGGGAGAACCTGCGTGGACCTCAGGGTGATTACCCCCCAGACTCATAAATGCAAGCCTGCGTCACTAAAATATCTGCCCCTGGGTTTTGCCATTATTTTTGTTGCTTAGGTTTGTTGGTAATACCAGAGGATTGGAAGTCAGCCATCACTGCAACAGCATCTTTTGGCTTGAATACAGCGAACCCAGATCTATGCATGCCCATGGGTTCCTTCAGGGAATTTTAACAGATAACCGACTTTTCGTCCATGGGTTTCCATAAGGCTAAAATCTCAGAACCGGCGATACATAAACCCTTTATGTAAGTAGATCATGATTGTCTCTCCAACTTAATAAAACCGATTCTCATCCCAAAGCCGCTGATCAGTCAGTCCTTGGTTGAGCATAACCCCTAAGTCTCCGGCGTAACATGGCTAGATAGAATGTACAAGGGTTAGGAGCCACTGAGACCACGCAAGTTTAAAGAAATAACAATAGTTTATTCACCAGGTAGGCAAGAGCTCAAATCTATTAAATCAAGATTAAACTAATTACAAGTTGCACACAATTTAGAAAATGAGAGACAAGTCATACCAGGCGAAAAAGTCTACACACAAATGTTCGTGTGGAAATTCCGAATTACGAAACTTCTCTAAGTTGCAAATACGCACAGACCAAAGTGTGGGAAGTCGGGTACGAGTTTTCATAATTAAAGCACTACTCACTACTTTTCAGGAGTTTCCAAAAGGGAATGAACCATAATTTCTATGGGAATGAAACATACTCCATTCAACTCCTTGGACCCCCGAGAATAACAAGACCAAACATGATATGAATATGTACTAATATGATGCAGTTGTCATGAGTAAGCCTTAAGGTGAATTATTATACAGTTAAATTGGGGTCTAAGCATATCAGTGATTTCTTGGCAGGATGTTGAACATAAGAATATAGTGAAGTTCTCATAGATTTAAATTATTTTAAACAGATAAAGTCCATTTATATCAACAGACAGAGAACAGTAATAGAACTCCCTCAGGGACTGCGTATCAGCCAGGGCTTTGCACCTAACCCCCCGTACAGAGTAAAACCAGGGAGACTTACAGATCATTGACACCGTCCACTGGCAGGCTAAGGGGGCATCCTAGGGGGAATGCCATAAAAGTTTTATTGCTATTTGGCAAGGCTGTGGTCCGAGCTTATCAGCCATTTGTCACTTACATTTCCAGATTCTACATAACTGTTTACAGTATTTGTCATTACTCACATCAAACAAGGCCAGCTTTGTTGTATTGCTCCTGCTAAAACGAAGTTATTCCCTATCACAAAGACATATTGTGACATAAACATGCAGGATCGATCTGTTCTATACCAAGGCTTGTGAGAAAAATATGAAAAAATATAGACAAAATTCATGTAATTATCTACAATACCACCTGCTATTCCATGTTACCAGTTCTATGCAGTAAGAACTTTTTGTTATCAAATTAGCAGTAATTAATCCACAGAAATATTGTAACAAATCTATCCCTTGCTGGGAGAAATGAAAATAATTGATTTGAGCACTGCCAAAGTAAAGACAGAGGAAACCAGCATCTGGCAAAAATGTCCATTATAGCAATGCGACTAACATTCTTTGTAGCCTACCAGAAAATGACAGACATATCTGTGGCGTAATGCACCGGTCTTTGCTTTAGCTAATACTAATACAGCTTTTGTTCACATAATGAAATACCAGCATGCCCTTGGAGAGCAATTAGACCGACTGCGAGCTGTGATGACTCAACCCTGCAACTGATAAAGAAAGGCCCACGCTGAACTCAAATAACTGCATTAGGTTTACCATGGGGAACTGGCAATAAGCCAGCGAATTAAAAGCCCATAGTTAAACAAAATTCAGTCTCACTACCCCACCATGTAAGATGTCAACCCACTTATTAAATATCTATTCATGATACAGGTGGATTGGAGAAAGACAGTGAGCAAAGGAGATATATTTACCTCTGGTGGGTATTATCATCTGATTATGTGCAGCTCCTTTTGCTGGTATAATATTACAAGAAAATGGTGCCTGCCGATTACCTCGCAGATCATCACCATTTCAGCCCTCCTGTAGCGCAGTGTTGTGCTCCGATTACACAACCAATAAGGAATATTTTTCATGGAAAACAGAGCAAAATCTGTCTGCCAGGTTACCTTTGATTTCAGGTTCTGTTGGTGATGTTCCAAAAATGACAAACTCAACCTGGTGTGGAAATTTCAAAAGAGGAATCAGTTCATTTTGCACTCCATGCAACCTTCCATACCTTCTCACTGTTGTAATGGCTCTTCCCCCATGTGTCAGGGTCTTATGTCAAGTGGTCTCGGAGTTATTTGATTTCTCCACACACTGGACGCCAGTGAAAGCCCAGACTAGATCAATGACCCACACACACTACAGGATGGAACACTGCCAGAGCCATAACCTTATTTAATGTGGTTCGTGTCATCAGCAATTCAATCATATACATGTAATTTTTTTTTGCATAAGCAATGTGCTGCATTGGCGAATTTGTCACCATGTTTGTCGTCTGACGCTGTTTCAGGCTCTTGCTTTTAAGCCCAGAGGGGTTTTAGAGTGAACACAGTACTGTGCGCTGACTGCGCAGTTCTGTCAGTCACAGGCAGGAGGTGTCAGGCCCACAGAGCTCTGTCGCAGACGCCATCGCAGAGAATAAGCCAGTGTTTATTGGCACAGTCAGCAGTGCATAATCAGGGTCAGGAATTGTTGTGAAATGGGCAGAGTTCGGTAACCAGTCAGGCAAACGCAGCATAGAGTCCGGATCTGAAGTTATTGTCAGGCGGGCAGAGTTCAGTAACCGGGCGGCCGGACGGCAGCGCAGAATCAGGTTCAGTAATGTCAGTCGGCCACGGATGCAGAGTTAGGCCGGGGAGCTCAGGAAGGAACTGGAATTCAGAATGACTCAAGAACAAGGAATAATCTCAGCAGATCTGCAACACGACAGATTGAGGCAGCGCAGAGGCGAAAGGGTTAACTGTCCAGGGACTAAAGGTAAATGAGATCATATATACATGCAGACAGATTAACTAACATGAAACAGGCTGGAGGACACATGGGAAGCACAGCTATGGTGGGGCAGGAGATGAGACGACATGAGGAGACAGTATTAGATACAATTAAGGGACACGAGGACTCGATGCACACAGAGAACGGAAAACAAATACACCAGGGACTGAGAAATATAATGGGGTCCTGTAACCCCGAGGAGACTGGGGAACAAGACATGGGCCTGAAAACTGACGACTGAATCTTACAGGAGGTGCTAGTTGGTTTAATTCTTTCTGCATCAACATGATTGTTGGAGCATCCAGGTGGGTTAGACTCTTACCTGCCACCGATGTCCATGAAAAATATGAGCCACCGTATGAGTATGATGTGTGCAGCTGAGAGGAATTCTAAAAATGCCACCTCAGTGCAAGCTAGAACAGCACCTTGAGCCTTGCACCTCAATAACAAACTAAAACCCCTATCATATCACATAATTTACTAGTGCTCTGCCCGCGGGGATCCACGGGGTTCCATAAACACCAAGGTGGCCGTCACGTGTCCAATGTTTTTATACTAAACAGATGATGCGCAGCTAACCTGTCCGAAGATGGACAGATCTGAGTGTGAGCACACAGTTTCAGTGGAAGCAGCGCTAATCCAAGCACATACAGGGGTAATTGAGTGCGAGAGCAGTGTTTTTCGGGGGGAAACTTTAGCTACACTCTCAATCTAACTCCGCAATGTCCAGGAGGTGTCCATGCACAGTCAGTGGCTCCTATTAAGTAAGTTGCTATTTGTGCTTTGACATAGAAGTGAGTGTAGCAGGAGTTTCCCTCTGATTGATAACTAACGAGATCGCTTGTATTTATTAGTAACCAATCCGTACCAAATTGTGGGGGAAGTCCCGCCTTCTCACCGACAGACCACACCCAACTAGGGAGGGTATTTTCTTTTTAATTTTGTTTGGAAAAGCGCGTGGGACCTTAAAATGCAAAGTCAGGCAGGGCAGTTTGTCACGAGAATGAAAAAGAAAAGTGGCGAACTGCATTAGCGATTTAATTATGAGACAGACATCACGTCTGCGAGAATGTATTTGCTTTATGAGATTAAAGTTTTCAATTTCGTTTTGTTAGTGATATTGCGGGGCACGTCTTGCAAATGAAAACACTGCCTACATGGACTTGAAAATGCAAACGCAAAGTGGAGGATTACTTTAGCATTTTCGTGATGACACAAATAATGCACGCGCTTCCCGAAAACGAAAAAGCATTTCCGAGAATGTATTTGCTTTACACAATTAGCGTTTTTGTTTTGTTCTTGATATTGCAGGACACTTCTCGAAAATGCAAATGTAAATGAGGAATGTATGTTAATTTTCTAATTGTTATAAAAATTGCATTCATGGACTTGAAAATGAAAATGCGAAGGGGAGGATTACATTTGCATTTTCATTATGATACAAATAATGCACTTGTATCTTGAAAATGAAAATGCATTTCTGACATTGCATTTTCATTTTAATTTTGTTAACTGTATGCTTCCATAGTCACAGAATCTCAATCAAATCACTGGCGAACAAGGGGCTTAGTGCAGGAGAAGATTATCAATAGTCTAAAAGCCCTCAGCAGAAGTTAGGGACTCTGTATACACAAGGGGGGTAACGAGCTGGGCGGGGCAATAGCTGTGAGGAATGATCTAAACATTGACTGAGAGGGGAAAACACAAGAGGTAATTAAACAATACAAAATGGGAAACAATGACAAAGACTAGTTTCACAAAACATCCTTAAACAACAACAGCTCCATCCAAGGGAGTGCCTACGATGGAAGAGATGGAGGACACTAATTAGTATCAGAGATAGTTGCAAAGTCTCTGCAGAAATGAAGGCAAAGGTCTGGGGGAGCAAAGAGGGCGGAGTTACAGATTAGTGTGGAAAGCGAAGAGAAACCGTAAGGTTAGTAGCCTGTGCAGAATTGATATTACCCAAACGGGCAAGTTAGCATGTTAGTTATTTACAGGATTAGTATATTAGTAAGGCTTAGTTGATAATCTGGACAAAACATTCAGTGTTAGTGTGATTAATACTTAATTAGTTATTAGTGTTGAAGGATGTAAATGAGGCAAAAAGGAACTTGTGAAACACCGGAAACTTCCCAAATCACACAAAATGTGACAGTTTGCAGACAAGGGCGAGCAGTGGCAAAGAACAGAGAAATGCAAGACATCACAGGGTGTATAATATGGCAGATAATAAAAAATGCATGAACTAAACAAGTGGAAATAAACATAAACCTGGGACAGGCTGAACATGCAGAACGTAACAAACATGGGTTTTAGTCTATCATTATCATCTTTTACATTACATGGGTTTTAGTTCGTATCAATATCATCATTTACACTTCTCAAAAATGCAAATGTAAATGAGGAATGTATTGTTATAAAATTGCACACATGGACTTGAAAATGAAAATGCAAAGGGGAGGATTACATTCGCATTTTCATTATGATACAAATAAAGCGCATGTATCTCGAAAATGAAAATGCATTTCTGACGTTGCATTTTCATTTTAATTTTGTTAACTATATGCTTCCATGTGAGACACCCCTCTGCTCGATTCTGATTTCTGTCTCTGCTTGCCTGGATTGGTTTGCCTCCTGATCACGACCCTTTTTCGGTACGACCATGATGTCTGTGTATCGCTGCCCTGGCTTTTGAATTCGGATTTCAGACACTTGACTCTCTCCTACTGCCTTACGATTTGGTGCTGTGATCTGTGCTTCCTGGCTTTTGAACCCCTGCCTGTTTTTCGACTCTGATTTTGGATTGGCCCTCTGTTCCGTCTCTGTGATTATCTTGCTTGGACTCGGACTGAAATAAAGACCATAATTTTTGCATTTTGGACTTGCATTTGGTTCATTACATCAGACACAACAATGTTACGTAAATGATGATAATGATACAAACTATACCCATGTAATTTAAATAATGATAATGATACAAAGTGATACTCATGTAATATAAATCATAATATTGATTCAAACTATAATACATGGAATGTAAATGATGGTATTAATGCAAACTAAAACACACATAATATAAATTATGATCCTGATACATTCTATAACTCATATAATTAAGGAAGGTGAAGCGTGATCACTGTCTATGTACATAAAAAGTAAGAAAAGGACGTGTTGAGGAAAGCAGTGTGTGGGACACAGGAGGGTAGCTGTGCTGTGGCTGTGTAAATGTTAGGGGAGCTTGTTTCAGCTGCCTCTCACCCTGTCTCCATGAGGTCAGAGACCCTCGTTAAAAATGCATTAAGGCCACAGAGCAGCACACTGCGGGAACGAAAACTGAAGAGAAGCTTCGTCTCTGGTCCAGACTCTTCTGTCCTCCTCGCTGTTATGCGCACTGTATACTGTCTGCTCTGTCAGAGCGCCTGCTCTCCGTCAGGGAATGTTTCACTGCCCACCTATGAACCCATCTGCAGCCCTTTTATGGAGAAATTGATGTTTACCTGCCACTCAAGGCAAGGCAAACAGAAATACTTTCAGAAATTATAGTTAATAAACTCTATGAACTTGCACACCTTTAGGATTAAAAAAAAAAAAAAAAGTAGAATCACTGTTCTACTACAAACATAACGACTTGTTGTCATTGCTGGTCTTTTTTAACGTTTTAGCCTTGAGTCAAATGCGTAAAATGCGTAAAAACCTAATTGCTCTTGTTCTCAGTTTTTTCCTGCCACCATTTTGAGTAACATGAGAGTTGAACGGCAGGTGGGAAAGCATTACTGCCCTTTGCAGGAACACAAGCCAAAGAAAAGGCAAAAATGGAAAAACCTTAGTGAAGATAATGTACCTGCACACAAGCAAGCTTTCACCGTGAATTAGTTTTATTCGGGAACTCAATGTGCTATTCAGAGGAAAGAACCGCATCAATTATCTCACTTTCTCCCTCTTGGAATGCACACGCACGCACGCACGCACCCACACACGCACGCACGCACACATATAAAACTGACTTAAAAAAACATACAGCAAAACATTTGCAATTGATATTTTTGTGGACTCACGCTATGGCTTTTTGCTATTTTTGCTATAGCCACTCAGTGGCTGAAAAGCAAAATTCAAAGACACATTTATTTTTAATCTCTCAATGACTCGGGGAAACTTATTTAATTGCAGAATTTCAGACGTCTCTAAAACTACTGGCAGAGTACAACCCCCAATCAGAAAAAGGATATGATGGTAGGTGCAATTAAAATTAAAACTGAAGGCAGTAATTTGTAAATAATCTTTAACCTGCAATGTTGAAAACAATACTAGAGCACAAATTTCACCTCATGCATTTCGAGTTTTCAAAATTGACATTTTTTTTCAATTTTGAAAAAATATTTCCAAAAAGTTGGGACAGTTAAGTATTTGGCTTTGGGGATATCATGGTTTCGCCCCACCCGCAGCCGCCGCCACGTCCGCCCGCTGCCGCGTCCGCAGATTTTAGATGTTAGCGGAATAACTCACAAAATAGTTTACATTGGCTTCTCAATTTTAGCATATGGGACACGTCCCTTTTAGTCCTGGCAAGTTCTCAATCATTTTCCTTAACGCGTTTTCCGACATGGTTTCATTTAAAAACGATAAATTCATGGGCTAAATTCACTACAGAAAAATAATTTACTTATTAATAGGATTTGTGTTGATTGAACTTTCACTCTTGGTATTGCGTGGGTTGATTAAAAAAAATAAAGTGGCCCTCAACAATTAAATAGGCCATAAAAAGGCTGCGGCTCAAGCTATTTGCTTGAGAGTGGAAAGGTATGCAATTTTGAACAAGGTTGATTTAAATACAGCAAATACGCGTCCAGATGAATGATTGTCATCTTATCTAATTGGAGAACACAGGCAGCACCTGTTAAGTGTGGAGAGCTCTCGGAGTGAACCTTTGTAAATTATGAAAATGACTGAGAACAGATCAGGACTAATAATTGTTTTAAACAGATGTTTTGTGCACCCAATTCTCAGTTGTGTCTTCGCCACTGTAGCCTGCTGAATTTAGCCCATGATTTCATCGCTGTTAGATCGCATATGGAGAGAAACCGCGTCATCAATTGCCAATTATGATAATTGGAAACGTGTCAATAAAGGAAAATGATTGAGAACTTGCCAAGACTAAAAGGGACGTGTCTGTGCCACCCAATTCCCAGTTCTAGACTTCCACTGCCAAAATTGGCACAGGGGCCACTTTTTTATTTTTTTTTTTTAAATTTCAGCAATACTGGGTAATCTGACAGGATCAACGCCAATTTAGGCGGCAGCATCGTAGCTCTGGTCAGATTACCCAGCAAATGAGGCATCAGTCAACCAGGTATTCAAGGACAACACCAGGCCTTTCAATTTATACATTATAGCTTAGCCGTTTAAGGGTATCGACGCCCAAACTTAAATGACACCCAAACTAAGGTTAGTTCCCAAAACTCTGCAGTGATAAACAAATGACAAAACTTTTATTGAAGAAATAACCAAAACATTCAACACATTTAAGTCTACTGCGCATGCGCGGCTTGGTCTCTGGCGCAAAATTCAAAAATAAAAAAATTATTGGCACAGCGTTGATTTTAGGCATGGGCGGGTACGATAAACAAATGTTTTTTTTTTTTTTTTTACTGGGCCTTACCTTTACGCACTCATTGTGTAGTTTCATAGATAGCTGTCTAACTAGCCACTTATTCAGTCATCTGTATTTAGAGACTTGCCAGTAGCTGATGGATTATGACATCATCGCTCTCCTTTGACAAGGTGGCTCAGTTTGCTGACCAAGGAGAACTAAGCTTGTTCTATTGAGGTTACACTCAGAACAACCTGTTTTTCAGAGGGTTAGGAATGACAAGAGTGAAATTGCTAAGAAATTGTGGAATTTGAACTTTTTTTTTTTTTTGCTAAAAGTTTAAAAGAATATCATGTATGAATATCATATCAAAAAAAAGGCATATTAGGTCCCTTTTAGGTTGTCCAATGCTACGGGGTCTTTGTTCTCGCAATTTATGTTCCAAAGTGCACCACTAATTCCCTATTGGGGAAAAGTTGGGATAGCAGGCAGGCTAGTCCAGCAGCTGTAACCTCTTCTTACTTAGCCATGCCTTTGTAATTCATGTAGAATGTAATTTTGCATTGTTTTGTTGAAATATGCACGGATCTCCCTGAACAGGATGTCATCTTGATGGCTCCAAAACCTCAAAGTAATTTTCAGCATTTATGGTTCTTTTTCAGCTGTGGGAGACACCACTGCCGAGGTCATAGACAAAACCTACACCTTAACAGAGCATGGCTTTTGGATTTGTCACCAGTAATTGTCTAGATGGTCCAGTTCTACTTTGATCTGGAGCACTAAGTATCTATTTCTTTCCAAAAAGACCTAAACTATTGATTCAGTTTCCAGTGAGTGATGGTCCATCACCAACACCGCCTGCATGCAGAGAAGTCAATGGCACTTGGAGAAACTTAACACACAGCTTCCTTTTGGGACAGAAGCGTTTTAACTGGCACATTGCAGTACTTGACAAAGGTTTGCCAAAGTAATCCTAAGCCCATGTGGTTATATCACTGATGCCCCTTTCACACTGCGCTGAACAACCCACTAATATCTTTCACTGTTTGTGAAATTTTCTATTTGTCTTTAACTGTGAAAGGGTAAAATCAGCATTCATTCCCGGGTCAAATGATTCTGCAGTAGTTGCAGGTATTTATTGGCTCCAGCTCTGCTCAGCAGTGATGTACACGTGAGACCTGGGTGAACACACACATTTTTGACAAAATGCTTTGATACGTGTTGAAGTGCTGGACATTGACACATAAATATCCAGGCAGGACGATTATTTATTGTTTATAAACAACATGTAACGCCGACTTTGTGGTCCATATTGTGTAAGATGCCACACAGGCGAGGGATTAAGGTGAGAGACTCATCTGAGACTGCGTTCTGTTTGCAAATCTTGTTTTCTGGCTTCTTCATGTTGTTGAATGAGACAAACCAGAAGAAGAAAGAAAATATATACAAACTCCTCCACTGGCGATGTGAAAGGGGTCGTTCGCCTATTTTTAGCGGGTTTACCCAAACTGAAAAAACCTAGGTAATGATTCTGATGTAAAAAGGGTTTTGGAGAGAAATGACCATTCTTGTTGCAGAGTTGTCTGAGTGAAAGGAGATCAGCAGAACTCATCTCACGCCCTTTGCCTTTGCAGGCTGGAATCCCTCCAGATTCCTCAGATCTTTTATTTATGTTATGCACTGCAGAGGGTGAAATATCCAGATCCCTCCCAATGTTTCTTTGAGGAACACTGCAAACATTTTAATGAGTCTCCCCCCCACACACACACACACACACATTCAGAGGTAAACTGGCGATCCTCAGCTCATGTCAGCCGCTGAGGACTGTCGGGATTACAATCCCTTGCAGTCATCAGCAAATCATGTCATTATTTCATATTTTTGCCTAATTACTAGGTCTCAACTGCCCCGATCTCAATTATTTTGGAATGCGGTACTGGCCAGAATGTCAGGAATGGAAATATTTTTATAAGTAAAATGAAGTTGAGCTGAGAAATCATTAAAAATCTTGTCTTCATACTGTCAAGTTAAAGTAAATTAAGAAATCGCTGTTGTCTGTCTTTATGCGCATATTCCATACTGTCCCAACTCTTTTTGAGTTGGGGTTGTAAATGTGAAATAAGACAGTTTCTAGGCAGCTTAACATGAGAGTAAAGTACATTTACTGTGCTTGAGGTCTCACATACAAAAGTACAAATGTGAGAATGCAAGTTCTTACAGTATATGACAAAGACCCCCAAAAAGAGGTAACAGATTGACCAATGTGCAGTTAAAAACGGTCACAAGGGAGATTTATATTATGTTTACTTTTCTGCCCCAGTGCAGAGCTGAATTATTTGAATCCCTGAAGCTTTGCATGGTGCTGTTTCTCTGATTACAGCCCAGGACCAGGAACCTTACAGTTACTCAATAGATGTCTGCCTTTCTTAAGCTTCCTTTCACAACTTGGCACCAGGAACAGAAGATATGGCATGAGAGACATCCTTCAGCTGCAGCTATCAAGAAATCAAAATCCATCATTTTTATTTTAAAAATGTCAAAACACTGGGAACAACTGTGATCTGCACCCATCCAGGCCTTCACTTTCATCAACCGGTTGTCACTGTGCCATTATCCCTAGTTGGCAAAGCTTCTTTACTGTCTCACACTGAAAAAGTTTATGTTTTACCGCTGTTCTCAGCACACATTTGTCTCCCATGCTGGGAAAACACTGAGGCCTCAGACCCAGTCCTCAGACTGTAGTTATTCTCATGACCAGCTCTCGGGAGCTGTGGCTGGGCCGGCCTCGCTGCTCTGGCTGCCTCAGGTGGCTGAGCAGGTGGAGGATGTTGTACGCATAGTGGTGGTCAGGAAAGGTGAGACCGTTGCTCTGGTCGGAGGAGTCCTGAGTCATCGCGACCGCCGTCGTGGGTGTTTCCGCGGCGACAGCAGCCATGGCCGCAGCCATGAGAGTGGACGTGGAAGTGGAGGTTCCTCCCTCCAGTTGAGGCTCGCCCCTCTGCGGAGGCAGCGCAGGTGTCCTGGGGCTGGCTCCGGTCTTTGCGTCCTCGCTGTCCTTCCCCTTGTCGTAGTTCAGCACCTTCCACTGCTGGTTGACGGCCTGCCAGCGGTTGAAGATGCGAAAAACTGAGGGCCCTTCATGAATGATGAGAGCTGGAGAGAGTAGCAGGGAGAAGACATTCAGAACTCTGTGCTTCACCCAGACTCAACTCATCCACAGCCTCCTGGCAACATTTCAGAGCCCATAGCCTCGTAGCCCTCCCCTTACATTCCTGACAAATCTTGCACCAGGTTTGGACACCATTAGACTCCATTAAACGTTTTATTCTGGCAGGTCCTGCAGGAGCTACAACACTTTGACATTTTAGTCATTCACAGGTGAACACTGCAGTGCGGCGCACAACAGAACAACAAATGCTTTAGTGGTCTACTGCACAGGACAGTGCGAACCAGACCCGCTCACAATGCCCAAGCCAAACGTCATACAGCAGGGGGTACATATATTTTCATTTAGAGGAGATGTGCACTCAGTAATAAAAATGAATTGACCGTGGGCCTTTATTACAGGTTTTTATTGTATGTACTTATGATGAGCACATCTTATTGCAAATACTTAAATCATGTATTAGCGCTTGGATCACGTAATCCAGTATGTAAGAACTGACTGCGACTTGATAAATAATCAAGCATTAGAAAAATATCCAGATTAGACTGTGGTTTTGGTAAGAAACATCTAAACAATCAATTCAATGTCTATGCAGAAAGCAGCTTTGCAGCCCTAAAATTTAATTCCTGCAGTTCTTCAGAGTAAAAATAAAACAAGCAGCATTAAAAAAATTTCTTGGGTAACAAGCCTACTCATACCACACCATGACAGTCTGTTATATAAATTTATTACATAAAGGCACATGAAGATATAGTTGTGAGCCTATACAACAGCCTCACTCAGAATGAACTGATGCCTTTTGTATGGAGTGATAGTAGGCAGGTAGGTAAACCACTGGATGTATAAATAATGGCATAATAGGGCTGGAATTTTGGCATGCTTCACTATTCCATGTTTTGTGTTAAATTTAGCAAGGCTTTGTTTTTGGTCTTTATATTAAAAAAAAAAAACAGATGCAGATCCTTGAATGCTCACATACTGCAATATGACAAATATTGACAAAATGGTTTATTTTGGCATTTGGTTGTGAAGTTATGATGTACATAAGATTTGTTTCCTTTCCAATTTCCTTGTGTGATTGACTCAAAAAGCTTGTATTTTATACACTCGCTGCCTTACTGATGAGCGCAGCAAGAATCTTCACAGATTTAATATTTGTTGTTATGACTGTGTTCCCTGCAGCCAAATTACTGCTAATAAAACTGAAATATTTCTTATTTTGAGTGCAGGATGGAATGCCTCATATTTTGAATGAGCATGAAGAGAAGGTCAAAGGAACGCAGACATTTTCCCCTCTGTTTAGTTTGCAAACCGGTCAGTGCCAGTGTACTGATGTGGGGTATTTCTCTTTTGAACATGTCCTACTGCTTGGAGAAAAAAAAATGAAGTTTGTAGTTTCAATGAAGTTTGACATATCTATGCAAATGCACTGAAACTAATCTTATGTCTGTAACGGTCTTAAATCTGTCTCGGCTGTGCTACAGTGCTACTATCTACAACTGTGCTCTCAGACCTGTGAGAACAGAGCTAATTCTGAGAAAAATTAGAAGCAGAATATGGAGCCAATTATTTCTGAATCTTGAGACAGCAGATATACCACATCTGAGGACTTAATAATATCCATGTGCGTCGTCTGACATGGCCGAGATCAACTGCGAGAGATCAATAGCTCTCTCTCTCTCTCTCTCTCTCTCCCTCTCTTTGTCATTTGGGTGATGAGTTAATCATTTTACGCGAAACACTGCAGACCCTCCCAACTCTGGGGATGTCTTGATTGAAACTCTATCACAAGCATTCTTTTCCTGTTTTCACAGGAAGCAGGAAGTTATCTGTTTCCCCCTCCTATCCACCTCTTTGCAGATGAAAGCCTTCAAGCTGCCAGACCCAACAGTTAAAGCAGTGTTAGAGGTGAAGATGTTATTCACAGTGTCCTCTGCTTGTATCAGCACTTTTGTGAATTTACTGAGTAAATATTAGTTCACTTGGTAAATACACAATGTAATTATTAATGTCATTAATGTCTTTCTATCCTCTTAATATTAAATACAAAAATATTAACACAATACTCTTCAACTGAAATACAGAGATTAAAGGAACAGAATAACCATTATGATGACAGAAATGTTTTCGCAAAAACCTGTGCCACAGTTATTGGTTCACCTTCATTTGATACTTCTCGCAACGTCCCTTTGCTAAGATAATAGAGTCTTCTTCTTTTGTGTGTAATGATGTTCGAGAAGACAGTGAAATGGATATGAAACTATTCCGGAGTCAAGATCCCCTCCAAGTTCTTAAAATCTGTCGTTTCACTTTTGTAGACTCTCTTCTTCTGTCTCTTCCGCAGGATTTCTATTGGGTTTAGATTCTGTGATCAGTGAACCATGTTTGCATTGCCTTTGAAACATGCTTTGGAATATTGTTCTGTTGGAAGATCCAACTGCAGACTAGTTTAAGCCTTCTGGCAGATGCGGTTAGTTTTTCATATGAAATCTGCTGGTGCTTGGTACTCCAGGTTTCCTACCAAAAAGCATGATTTCAGTCTAATCTGACCATAGAACCCTGTCCCACTGAAAGTTTTAGTGCCTTTAGGCAAACTGTAGGCACATGAGTTTATTTTTGATGACAAAGGAGGCTTTTTTTCTGCCAACCCCAAGTTATTTTGTGGTTGTGTGGACGCCTGATAGTTTTAAGGACTTTCTGATTCCATAACATAATCAATGTCTGCAAGTCTGCAGTGACGTATAAGCCATACTCCTCTTGCCATCCTCCCCATGGTGCATTATAATTGGCATGTCCTCTTCCAGGCAGATTTTTAACATCGCTATATACTTCAAACCAGTCCTCATTTCTGATGCCCAACAACCTTCAGTCACACATTGTCATTGTAATGCCATTCAAAATCAAATAGCTAATGCCCTTGCTGTAGGCTCCAGCCCTTGGAGGTTCGCAGTCACCTGTGGGTTAGCATAGCCATGGATTGTGGCACTGGGTTGCCCCACTCAGATGGGTTCATGGTCATCCTCTCTGTCATTGACTGTTTTGCTTGCCAAGTCAGCCCATTTCGTGCCACTGGCGAAATAGCCCATAGCTAAGGAGGTTGCTGCACTGCTATTACACGATGTGGACTGCCTCTATGTCGTACCTCAGGAGGTGGTCTCCAACCGCGGCCCTCAATTAGCCACCTGCTTCTGGCAGGGTCTCTGCGCCCTGTCCTCCGGATTCCATCTAGAGTCCAATGGCTAGGTGCAGAGACTTAACCAGGAGCTGGACTCTGGAAGGTAACCACACCAGATGGTCCCGTCTTCTAACTTTGGTGGAGCTGACTCAAAATTTGTTACTAGTTTCTGGTCTCTACATGTCACCCTTTCTGTGTTATCTAGGTTACCAACTGCCTTTATTCCAGTCTGAGGAGAGAGAAGTAGCAGTCAAGCATGTGTCTGCCTTGCAGAAGCAAAGGAATCATCGTCACTGACCAGCTCCTGCCATCCAAGAGGGTCAGAGAGTCTGGCTCTCCATTAAGGTAATCCCATTTCGGGAGATTCTGACGAGGCTCAACCCCCCATTTCACTGGCCTATTCACTAAATCCAGCGTATTATCCTCATCGACTCTCAGGCACCTCCTCCCTCATTCCCTTCCCAATTAAACCTACATCTTTGTCTCCCTAAAGTCCTTCCTCCAACTCCCTGCCTCCCCACAGGCCCAATCAATGGAGGCCCCACCTACACTGCGCGCCAAATTCTAGACGTTCGTTGTAGGCGATGCAGATGCCAAACACTGAGGCCTCAGACCCAGTCCTCAGACTGTAGTTATTCTCATGACCAGCTCTCGGGAGCTGTGGCTGGGCCGGCCTCGCTGCTCTGGCTGCCTCAGGTGGCTGAGCAGGTGGAGGATGTTGTACGCATAGTGGTGGTCAGGAAAGGTGAGACCGTTGCTCTGGTGGGAGGAGTCCTGAGTCATCGCGACCGCCGTCGTGGATGTCTCCGTGGCGACGGCAGCCATGGCCGCGGCCATGAGGGAGAACGTGGAAGTGGAGGTTCCTCCCTCCAGTTGAGGCTCGCCCCTCTGTGTAGGCAGCGCAGGTGTCCGTCATAACCTTTCAAGATATTTAAATACAGAAGTACTCTTCCGAGACTTATTAATAGGAACCATCTCCTGAGCCTTTCTTTCCATCTCCAGGATTGGGGGTTTGTTCCTCTGCCCAGTTTTTTAGGAACACCACCCCAGCCTTTTGTAGTCATCGGGATTGGGACTACTTTCTTGCTAAACTCTCCAAACCTGCCATCTGTCAGTTCTGCTCTGGCAAGTGTGATCTCCATCTGGATTCAGCCCCAGGATGCCACTGGCCGGGCACAAACAATCCCAACACCCCAGCTCACTACCGTCTGAACTTAATTGTGCCATTAACTCTGGGCTCTGCCCCTTACAGTCATTATTATATTACTATCAATAAACTCAATGATTGGATTGTACTCTGCCTCTGCATCTGGTTCCTTGTCAGGATCATAATCATAACAACTACAATGTGTTAAGAGCCATTTTGCAGTGAAAGTGATTTCACTAGAGGCAGTCAGGCACCTTTGTTTCATCTCAGAAAATTCATGCGTCAGCTCTGTGTGCTTGTTTATGGTGGATGATAAATTTGGTGGATAGATGATAGCGGTAAATTCTGGAAAGCCGATTGATTGGTTTAGAACAGAAGAGGCATTGAGGCAGGTGACTCTCCTGCACAGTTCCAGGCCAGATGACACTGAAGTATATTTTTCCCCCAATAAAAACCCCAATTTCAAGAGCCATTACAACTTCAAGTGACTCATAACAAGAGGACTACTGTGTAACGGAGGCGTTTTTGCATTGTTCCTGTTATGGTTTCATAGGTCCCCATGGTTTTTCTGCACGGCAGGAAATTCATCCCATTGCAATATCAGCAGCTGTTCCCATAATGCATTGTTTTGCAGCTGTGGTTACTTTTACACTTTTTTTTTTTTTAACTTTTTTGGTACTTTGAATCAAGTCTTGGCAAATCGTACTACTGCAAATGAAAGTATTAAAAGCGCAGGCATTGTTATTTAATCCACAAGAAATGCTTAATAGGATGTTAATACCGTACATTCACGTCATTAGACTTGTGACATTTATAAATGGTGCATAATTATATGGCGTAATAATTTAATAAAAGTACATTTAAGTAATTGCATTGATTTTTCTTGCCTGCAAATCATAATTTATTAGCAACTACCCTCATTACTCCAGTTTAGATCTACTATTTGTATTGTGCTACTGAAAATTACCACTGCAATTGCTGCCTGTTTACGCCTCTGTATTCTGGGTCATGTACCAGGTTAATATGTATCTGTCCTGAACAAAATTAACAGGTTTGTCCGAGGCCATCTGTGGTCATCAACTCATAGTTGGATGGACCCAATTACAGAAGTTTAAGGTTGTAAATTACTGACATGAGGTCTAGGTGGTACGTTTTAGAAGAAAAAAAAATGGTGTAGTTCAGATAATAAGGAGACCACTGAAAAAGGATGAGATAAACCGTTTGATTGATATGCTGTACGCTGGCCAGGACACATCGTTAGTCCTGCCATGCTAATTGGCTCGATCGGTGATGCAAGGATAAGTGCAATGACGGCTCATTGCTTCATTTTGGACAAATTTCTCCTCGTGCCCAACTGTACACTTGCAATAATCAAAAAATGTACTCTTGTCAACTATATTTGAGCCCTGCAGGTGAGTGTAACAGATTTTATTGTGATAACATTCTGGAATCCATAAATAATTCTGGATTTACTGTTATACATGCAAATTTTTTTCAGCTCCTGAGTGACTCCAATGGAAAAGCGGAGTTGATGAGTAATGTGGAGCATCGAAAGGAAATATTAATAAATCTTGCATGGTTCGATCTACTGCCAAAAGTATGAATGATTCAGTAGAACCTCTTTGTCCAGATTGTGATTCACTGTCACTACAAATCGCCAAAGAAATGCTCTCTGCACCTCTGGGCCCCTCTGAACAAGACTATATCCAGGGCCTGACAGACACATCAACATCTTCTAATTTCCATTTGCACATCGGTTTTCTTTCTTTCTGTCTGTCAGTCTTCCTTCCTTCACCAATATTCTTTTTCACCCACGCCCCCTGTGTCGTTTTCTATCGATTTACAGGGTTTAGCCCCCCAGCCGATCTGCTGCTAATGTCAAAGATGACAGGTTAATCTTCGCGAAATGTGAAGCTAATGAGCTTCGCAGTAGGCTTTTTCTCTGAGCTGGAGACATCGAATGTCTTCGGCCTGTCACAAGTGTGCATTTAAATGTCTTCATCAAAAGCAGTCTTTATCTCACAGTACAGAAACAGGTAGTGGGAAGGTCAGGGGTCAGAAAACAAAAATCCTGCCAAGGGTTTCTTCGTTCGATCTGTGCGAGAACTGTGCAAATGAGCAAATCCCAGCAGTTGGAATGTAATACTAGGGAGGACATTGGCTTCAGTAACAGTGTATAAAACCTTTGTTTTTATATCACAGAGTTAAATCTTCAGTCTGCCTGAACAACTGTGTAAATACCAGCTGGACCCATCGCAGTTGAACACTAACTGAATGGAACCAGTACCGTTTGGACCCAAGCCAGTTAGACGCCTGACCACTTGGACCCTAGACCCTATCCAGCTGGACTACATGCTGCTTGGACCCCAGACTCAACCCCAAACCTAACCTTAACCCAAGTCCAATTGGTCATGGTTCCAACTGGTCTGGGGTCTAACGGGTCTAGCGTCCAATTTGCCTGGGGTCCAAATGATATGGGGTCCAAACGGTTATAGGGTTGGGGGTCCGACTGGTCAGGGCCAAACTTGTATGGGTCCAACAGGTACACGGTCCAAATGACCCATGGCCCTTCGCATACTCACCAATGCACACTACGTCCATGAAGCCGTACATGCCATAGCAGATCTGGAAGAGCAGATCCTGTCGTTGCCACTTAGCTGAGGGGCTGAGAGATGACCAGACCAGCCAAGAGATGCTAGCTATGAGAAACAGGGAGCCCAAGATGGCCGCTGCAATCTGCACCTTCTCAATCACCGTCAGCGAGATGGCTTGCCACTGGCAGGGGACACACAGGTATGTCATGGAAGAACTTTCCAGATCACCCAGTTGAGTCTTTAGCCAGTGAATCACAAGATATTCCAAAATCAGACAATTTGTGGAGTGCATCAGTAATGTGTTATGACTTTATGGCTAGAAATGAGGCAAAAAACTGAGAAACACTCAGTGAAGACTTGGCAAGGGGTTGGAGATGTGAATTCGTTCCAGCTAAATCATGCTGAACACATTACATGGCAGCATTCAAGTAAATGTAGATCAGTGCAAGGCCCCTCAAGATAAAACTGGATAGCTGGTGACTCTGGAAATTTATAACTTTTGCTTTTGAAATTTCCTTGATAGCAAGCAGCTCTGGGCAAGATCTCTTTCAGGTCTAGTCACCTTGGAGATGACCAGACCTGAAAGAGATCTTGCCCAGAGCTGCTTGCTATCAAGGAAATTTAACATAACATAACATAACATAACATGAGTGGCAAGAACAGGCCTTTCAGCCCAACTAAGCTCGCCAGTTTCTTTATACTATTGTGAATATACCCCTTCAGATACTGAATTACTCAATGGTATCTAGTTTTAGGTCAAGCCTGCTCTTGAAAACCCCCAAGGTCTCTGCCTCAACAATATGGTCAGGTAAGCTATTCCACATTGAAATTACTCTTTGGGTGAAGAAATATTTCTGAATATCAGTGCTAAATTTACCTTTGGTCAACTTCCATTTGTGACCCCGAGTTCTACTCACAACACTTGGTCGAAGGAATCCTACATAATTCACTTTGTTAATCCCTTTGACATATTTAAAGGTCTCAATCAAATCACCCCTGAGTCTCCTTTTCATAAGACTAAAGAGATTAAGAATCTTCAGCCTCTTCTCGTAGCTTTCATCTTTTATACCCGGAATCAGCTTAGTTGCTCTTCTCTGAACTTTTTCTCGAGCCTCTATATCTTTCATAAAGTATGGTCCCCAGAACTGTACACAATACTCCA
Source organism: Gymnothorax reevesii (assembly GCA_029721435.1). Lineage (NCBI taxonomy): Eukaryota > Metazoa > Chordata > Actinopteri > Anguilliformes > Muraenidae > Gymnothorax > Gymnothorax reevesii. The sequence continues at coordinate 4,528,844 of CM056587.1, read as the reverse complement.
GATGTGGTCTGACAAATGTGTTGTACAAGAGAAGTATCACCTCCTTAGATTTGTACTCAGTACTTTTGGCAATGTATTCCAGCATCCGATTAGCTTTTTTAACTGCTATGGCACAATTTCAAAAGCAAAATTTCTACATTGATTAGTACTAGAGTGTAATATGATTGCCGGGAGTCTCAGGGGTTGGGCTAACTGTATGCTGTGCGCTGGAACGGTTGCCTGACCTGCAGTGGGTTTTTGGTGCTGATGGCGATGACGTGGTATTTGTAGTTGCACAGCTCGCAGTTCCACGCTCCCCTCTCGCTGATCCACTTAATAAGGCAGGGCTGGTGAGTGCAGCGCACAGAGCCACTGCAGCGACATGGACTCAACAGCTCCCCCTGCAGGTATACATGGAAAAATCTCATGGAGAAACGCCCAGCAAAACAGAATCTTCTCATTGCGCTCTTGAGACGTCTTTTATGCTATAACACTGCAACTGTGTGGCAGCTTCATTGTTAGGAAGTTTTGTGTCTCTAGGATACAGCCAATCGACTTCAACCGTGTTCAAATAATACTATCTGCATACATGTGTCCTTCGTATATCTAGGGAACTGTTCATCCGACCCTCTTCATACTCTGCAGGTGTATCGCAGGGGACCTAAGGACATGCAGGGTGGAATTTGGTGCGATTTGGACATGCAACACGTTCAGTATGCATAAACCTTTAATATACTGGCAAAAAGCTGTGTGCAGCAGAGGTGGGGCTTCAGGGCTCGGAGGACTGAAGTGAGCCTGTAGGAACCCCATGCCCACAGTGACCCTATCCCAGTCACAGCTCATAGTGTGTGTTTTTGAACGGGCTCTGCACAAGTACAATTAAATCATGCTTTCAGTTAAACTACTGCAAAACTTTTCAAATACTTCCAAACACGGTCAACAGGAACAAAATAAAATGACAAAATAATAATTTATTATTGCTAAATGCATAAATAAATGATTTAATGCACAAACTACATTAATACATTTAAATTAATGTTTTGATTTACATAATAAAGAAAAAACATACAATAGAAATGAACAGACAGTTCAAATTATTTTGAAGCCTGTGTACAATATCACTGAAATGGGAAAAGGTCAGTTTGCTGGTTTTCTACACCCTGCACTTGTAGACTCCAGTGCTGTAGTTCTGCTTCACTGAGCAGTACAGCTCTTATTATCCTTTGCTAGAAATTCATAAATACATAAATATCCTTCTGTAGCATTAAACAACCTCCTCTCACACACACATATATACTTAGACACACGCACACACACAGGCAAAAACACAAGTTTGTCCGGCTATCCTTATTGGGACATTGCATTGACTTCTATCCAATGACAGCCCAACCCCAACCCTGACCCTAACCTTAACCGTAACCAAATCTTACCTAATCCTGACCTTTAATTTCACTACACTTCAGATCTGACCCTTAACCTTAACCATGACCTCTGAAATGATGTTTCGCTGCAATAGGACCGGGCTTTGGTCCCCATAAGAATTACTGGAACCAAAAAGGTCAGTTTATACCAGGAAAAGTCCCCAGTAGGCAACTAAAATGTCCTCACTCATGTATACAAGCACAGACACACACCCACACACACACACACACACACACACACACACACACACACACACACGGCAGCATGTTCCGTCTGGTTGGAGCCCCTTATTTTGTTTTACACTCACTCTAATATCCACCTTGCAGGCAGTCATGCAGCAGAGATGTAGTCAGGACACATACGGGCCTCAGTTGCTTTGCCAGGATGAAACCTGACTGGGATCTCAGCCAAAAGGACACGGATTAATAACACATAAAAATATAAATTCATTTCCCTGCCAGATCATTGTCTGGCTAAGAGAATTGTAGTGCCTCTCGAGATCTGCCTCTTAACCATAATCTTTCAAAACCTCTTTAATTACATTTAGATTGCTAAGTGATCTGAATACAGATATAGCACCTGCCTTGTTTGCATACAGATTCTTTCAGAACTGTTGACGCCATCTCTAATAACTCTGGAACATCACAGTATAGTCCAACTGATCTATAGAATGTACAACCAGAACACGCAACCGTTTGCCAGCTGTTAGCCTCTAATCATTTTAATTGGTTGGCTGATATTAACATTTCTGCTGACAGGGCCAATGGGAGTGCTCCAATATTATGACCAGTAATTGCTCTGTAAAGCATCCAAATTGACCCTCTTCAATTTTTCAGCTTTCCTCTACTCGTTGTTCAATTTCAAGTACTCACACGAAATGGTCCTTTGGTATAGAGCCAAACACACATGCAGATAAGAAAATACTGTATTTGAATTCTTAAAGTATTCCGCAATTATTTCTTAAGTAAAACAGGAAAGGTTAAATTGTGTCACGGTTATGGATTTTTGTCCTGTTTATGTTTATGTTCAGGATCAGTGTTCATGATTTTGTCTTTTATTTTTTCTTTTTGGTTATTATTATCCTCAGGTTTTTAGTTCAATCCATTTCTCAGTTCCATTGCACTCGTCTCCCCTGTCTTGTGATCTAGTTGGTTCAGTCCGTCTGTGAGCTCACTGACTTCAGGTGATTTAAATGTATTTTGGTGTTTAACATATTCATTCGATTCTCGTTTACTTCCTTCGCCTTTCTATTCTGATTACTAACAAAAACTAACATTTCTATTTTGTATCATAGTCTACCAACACAACTAATCCATGTATATAGATTACTAACTTACTAAGGAGCACTCTAGTTAAATCTGTAAAGTTGCACCACTACTAATAAATACTAATTCCCCTGCACATGCTTAATTACTCTGTTATCTGTGCACTTAGAACTCCTTGACCGGAGCTGTTTAAATGTCATAGGCAGTCTTTGTGATTCCGGTCCGCGTCTTGGCTTTCGCCAATTTTCGTGGTTAGGGTTTCCCTCATGTTTTAATTAGTCTGATCCAGCTCACCTGTTCCCTGCATAGCGTGTGACTTCCCTCCCATTTATTTAAGTGTCCTCACTGCAGTTGTGACTTGGTCAGAACGTTGATCAATATTTATTTGTGCAGAACGCTGTGTATACTATTGAGTATTGGTTTTCTTCTACTGGTTTGTCCGACTACGATTCTTGCAATTGCCCTTCTTGTATTGTTTTGTCTGTTCGGATTTTGACCCATTTTTGTATGACCACAATTTCTGTGTTTGGATGCCCTGTGCATGACTCTTGGCTTTGTTCATCGCCTACGACTTTTTGCCCACCGTTTATGTATCTTTGCCCATCTGTCTTCCTGGTTCTGACCCCTGTCTGTCTAGTCGACACTGTTTTTGGATTTCGTATTGTGGCAATTCTTTTGTTTTTTGGCTTTGACTCGGACCTCGTTAAAGGCTCGTTTTTTGGATTGCTGTCTCTTGTGTGTGGTTCCTGAAAACTACGTCATAAATTGTGTAAGTGACAACTAATATAAGGCTTATGCCGTCGGAGGCGACGGCTTGGGGTAAATCCCCGAACGCCAACAATCCTCCAATTCCTCAATCCTTGAATAAACCTTGTTTAGACTTTCATTTGAACTTAATTTCAGGTCAAGCGGACGAATGGTTCTGAAGATATGGCCAAAATGGTAATTTTTCATCACAAAGCGTCACCTGGTGGCAAAATATTGAGCCAAACATGTATGATGTCATAATGTGACACGTTGTGAGGTCATGACCTTGAAGTTGCACATAATGACATGTCAGTTGGACAAATAGTTCCAAAGATACGGCAAAAATGGTGAATTTTATGTGACAAAGCTCCACCTTGTGTAAAAATGTAAGTATCAAACAGGTATAATGTCATCGTGGGACACATCCTCAGGTCATAACCTTTCATTTGCACTTGATTTGAGGACAATCGGATAAATATTTCCAGAGATATGATAAAAACAGTCATTTTTAAGTTTTTGGCCCCTGGTGGCCAAACTAGAAATTGTAAATTGTCCAAAAACGAATCAGTTCTTCCTCTTTATGATATTTACATATACGCAAAACATGACATTTCTAATTGAAATATTACTGAAGTTATCGCGTTAACACGTAGGGCGGCGCGGCGGCGGAAGTCGGACCAAAAACATAAAAATATAATGGGAAATTAGGCTTTTTTTTTTTTTTATCGTAAACTGCAGTGAGAAGTTGCCCTCCAGCAGCAACTGTTCTCCACTGGACCGAGCACATCACATTTATAGAGCTACATGGTTGCAGTCAATGTTGTTTGTTTAACGCTAAGGAAAGCGTCTCAAGAAAACAGAATGTTTACTCAAGGGCTGCCAATGTAGTTGTCTTCACCAATGCTTGAGTAAACATGTTAATACTGCTGAGTTTTAAATGATTTCAGTCTTACTGAAAGCGGTGGCATTTTCTTGCACTTACAGCAGAAAAGCAGCACTGTTGGGCGCTAATTGACTGTCAGATTCATGCATGTCTTACATGTTCATAGCTTTCTACATTCGCTTCTGACCTCTGCAGGAGCGAGAGCAATAATTTTATTAACGTAAAATAGCAATGTATAACAAATGACTCATGCTGCACTCCATTGATTTATGTATGCTATTAATGCTTGAAAAAAAAGAGACGGGCAGACACTTCTGATAGAGTGAACTGAATGTTGATCGCATATGTAGGTCAGTGGCTCTATACTCTATTTCAGTTGTCACTGAATATAGATGGAGAATGGGTGTCACAACCAGTCCTCAGGGAAACTGTCATGTAAATAACCACATTGCAGTCTTCCTGATTCTGCCATCTGTCCTGTCTCAGAGCCACATTTCTGGGAATGCTGGGGAGAAATGAGTTTCCTTTTGAGGACTAAAAGGAAAATTGCCCGAGTATTTCACTAAGAGTACAATTTCTTGATTAGAGCTGCAGTCAGTAAGATTGAGAAGAGTTCCACGCTTCACTTAATTGTGAATTTGAGAGAGTACAACTGCCAGGTACCTTCTCCTCCCTCTCTGCTGTGCTGTGTTCCACCTCCAAAGCTCCTCCCCACAGAGGAGGCTGTCATGAACGCATGTTATGCTGGCAACTGAAGACGCCAGCTTTACAACATGATGGCTAGACACTAGTGACTGTCTTCCAACAATCACAGCCTTTGCATTGATAGGTACATAATCAAACCAGCAGGAATGTATATTTTTACTTATGAAAGTAATCCACAGCAAATTCCGTTCAGCAAAACAACTAGCTAGTACGCACTGAATGCATATGCCGAGGTGTTTGATAACAGAAAATGTGGCAGCAGAAATGTTTAAAACTCCATATCTGTTTTAAATCATCTCAGGTCCTGTAACATCGTTGGCTTAATGTACCCAGCTCAGAAAAACCTCACTAGCAGTTAACGTTATCGCTTCGTCTTCTTCTGCCTGTTTGCTTTTGTTTTGTTTGTGAAGCTGGCAATGAAGGAATAGGTCATTTCTGCATTTCAGGTCGTTGCATCCCTGCATCTTATCTCAAAGGTCCTCAACAAACCAGTTGCAGAAGACATTGGGCGAGTCCAGGAGAAAGAGAATGTGCAGAAGAGGGGGGCTGAACAGCATTTGCACAAGATGTGATTTCCACTGTGTTAGAAACACCTCCTACTTCTGATTGGTAGACTTTGCTTGGGGGCTGTGGATTCTAGCAAATGCCATTTGGAGCACTGGGAGGAGGTAAAGATACCTGATTTTTTGTCTCATGCACTACAGTCAGTATAGAGTAACAGTTTCAGCAAATAAGAGTTTTTTTTTAAGGTAACTGACTGCATCTTTAAACAAAAAGAGATACAACCACTAATTCAAAACTGACACTTTGATGCACATAGGTAGAATTGGTCTCTCTGATTTGAGCCAATCACTGAGCTCAGCTTTGGTGAGCAAATGGTTCCTTTTAGTTGAGAGAGACACAAATGGTCAGTAGCTAATTGCGGCTGTGCAAATCATAAAATGTATGAAATGTACTTCAGCGGCTTCCACTTACAACCTCTAGAGATGTTGCAGGATTTTTTTTGGTGACGGTGAAGGACTGTCCTGACAGTTATAGCTGGATTATGTGTTGATCAATAGTTGAAACAACAATTGATTCATTGAAAATGAAGATAACTCCTGTGCTAAGCAGTAATTTTACAGATTGTGAGCAAGTTCTAAATAAAAATGCCAGTGTAAATATGCGCATTCCATCGCTGGTAGTTTTAGAAAACAATGAATTTATTAACATTCTGCAATACCCATTTACCATAAAAAATACATTTCATGCCGCTAGACAGAAAATAATTTCATCCTACAAAAGCAATCACATCACCAAATGATCTTCAAAATGAATTTTTTAAATCTCAGGTGAATCTGAATGTCTTATCAATGTGTTATTATTTCAGAAACCTATAGAAGCCGCCATAAATAGCTGTTTTTTCTATCAGGCTCACCAGCCTGCAGGAACACTAGCAATACTGGAGGTAATAAAATGCATAATATATTCCATAGGGCACTGCCACAGTGAAGGGCTTTTGTGATGGCGCAGAACATTGCAGGATTTGCTTGTGTGTGTATGTATTGTGCATATGAAAGTGTGTCTGTGTCTTTGGAGAAATATAGACACTGACAAGTTGAAAGAGAGGCTTCTCATCTGTAAACATTCAGTAGCTCTAACAAAAGGGAGTAATTTACACTCAGATCTGGCAGTGAGTGTGATGTCAGAGGGGTTGGAAAAGAATAGAGAGAGCAGAGCATTAGCAGACTTAGCGTAGAACGCCGAGTAGAGCTTGCAGAGTGAGCTGTCATCCCCCAGGGGTCTTGGAGAGCCTGCCTCTGATTTGCTAAAGGCAGCTAAAGAGAGTGGGGCTGGTGTTAGTTGTGTTTGACTGCGCATCAGTCTCATCCAAGCCTAGAAGCAGTATTCTCATGATGTGGTCATAATGTTTTATCAGTGTTCAAACATTGCCGCTACATGGCAGCAACAGTCTGAGAACATTCCGCAGTAAACTCAGACAGCAGCAGTGTAGTTTAACTGTTAAGCAGGACGCATATTTTTGAAAAGCAGTGTTCTGGCACTCGGATGGGTCCTCTGGTCCAGTGTCAAATTTTGATGCTGCCATGAAAAGGATGGCTGAATATTCAGCACGCTTTTTTATGTCACAGTTTTTGTGTTACTGTCAACGTATTTTGCGTAGAACTTACTAATTTTGTGTCACAAGCTTAAAATGTACCTTTTACAATAGGAGACTAAACACAAATCATGTTGAAAGTAGCTCTGAATATGTTGTCCATACATAGACATACTGGTGTGTTACAAAATGAAAGGTTTTTTCTGTTGACACATTTGTTTTCAGAGCGTCAATAAAAGTGTGGCTCATAGCTACCACACACAGGAAAGTGTTCTGGTGAACACAGCTTGCATAAGTCCAACTTGTAAAGCTCACCATCTCAGTGTTGATTTAATGCTGATGCTTCACAGTGCAGGATTATGTTTCATTAGTAGCAGTACTGCCCACAGCTAGTAAGCGCTCCCTCCAATTGGATCTGCGTTAGTATCCGCCCTCGTACTGGTTTTGAACAATGGCGATTTCATAATGGGGAGAAAATGGGGGGCATTAAAAATGTAGCCGAGTTCACTTTTAAAAGCGAGCAGAGCTTCACATTATCTGACTGTAAACGCCTGCTGCCTTCTCCCAACATTACGACATCACAGCGGCCATATTGAATACTTTCTGAAAGCTTCTGACTGAGACTTGTGCATTAAATTTAAATACCTTTCAAAATGCATTAAGTGCAGATGAAACTGCCACACTGACGGAACGTAGTAAGTTACATATCAGGCGATATGGGTGAAAAAGTCATAGCTGGCTGCGTGTTGTTAAAGACACAGTCCAGTCACATCACTCTTGTGGCGGTGATGAATGTTCATATTAGTGCTTCTGGAGGCCTCACCTACTAGCAGCTGACCCACAGCTGATTTTAATCCATTAGACTGAGCTGGCAATCGACGCACACCTCACTTCATTTGCCACGAAGATCCAGGTCCTGTGCAAGCTATGGAATTCACGAACAACCAAACGGGAGACCGACTGGCTTTGTGAATATAACTGCATGTGATAAACATAATTCAATGGGAACAATGAGGGTTTGTATGACAAAGGAACAGAAGAGATATGAGCATACAATATCTGTCTGTTAGCCTTAATTAGGCACAGGACTGAATGTAGGCTATTGAGCTGCAATGGATTTCTTTGTCCCATTGAAATGCATATAATCAGCCTAGCAGAGCGGGTGCATTACATGAAGCTAAAATGGAGTTTCTAAACAAGATCACCACTGCGATAATTATGGAGCATGATGGATATTTCCCAGATGAAAAGGCTTTGTGGGTAAAATGTTTGGGCGTGCAGCTACTGATATGATTGGCCATTTGATGCTAACTGTTTCCGCAACGACCATGACTCATTCATCTGGGCACCAAAAATATGCTTCCACAGTCTCAACAATGATACTGAAAAACAGGTTGTTCCTCTGCCACAGGAAAAGGCCATGATTTGCATGGTGTGCCACTATCTGATAACAAATAATATACAATCCCTGTGACAACTTAAATGTGTTATAATCAGCGCATAGGGTTCCTAGAACAGTGTGATTCGCGGGTGCAGACTGAGGACAAAGCCTATTTTTGGAGGTGTACAAAGGCGCACGGATTTGGTTTTCTCCAAAATGCACACTACCTGAGCTCCTGCAGCTCCAGTGCAGTGAGTGTACCTCAGATCATTATCAAAAGCGTTTTCTCAGCACATGAGGAAAACTGGCATCAAGGTTTTATAAATAGAGAATGAAGTTCCAAATCTAGCCCCAGCAATGATTTAATTTTCATTCTAACCAAACAAGGTGAGGACTTCAAAACTGTGCAAATGTAAACAAATGGCCTCCGGATCATTTGCATTAATTATTTGCAGTATCAAAAATTGTTTACATGCCAAATAAAGCAAAGATTCATATTTTATGTTGTTATTATCATTACAATTCTGCATGCTATTGGACAGTGCCCCGGTACACTGCTGAACTGAGACGACACATGAACAAGCATTTAAAGCCGAAAATGGTAATTTCAGTTTACTTTTATAATATTGATATCCACATCGGGTTATAAAGGGAATTATTACCACTATTGTGTGTACAAACTGTCCAATATGACCAATGAGCTGAAAAATGTATTACAATTTGTTTTTCACAAAGGAAATTGCTTGAAATTGGGAAAAAGCTACTGAAGCCTCATGATGAATGAATATGCCTCCTGAAAACTCAACTACTAGAGTAAGGCTTTAGTAATCCCATGCTTGAGGAAGTGACATCACTGCCTAGGGTGAAGTCTGCTCTCTCGCCATACTCAGCACAATTTTTGAAAACAAACATGACACAGAAAACGTGCCCAATGAGCCAGGGGTATTTTTTCCCTGTTATTCTTGTGTGATGACCTCCAGTCCGCTGGCAAACAAAATCTATTTTTTGAGGCATTACATCATGCCGCTAGCATGACATTGTCATATCATACGCTAATCTTTAAGAGGAAATGCTACTGACCTCATACATAAGTATGCCAATCATGCAACCTCTGGTTGAACAAAACATTGTGAAATTAAATTATCAAATGTCATGGATATTCTGATAGTCCAATAGATGCTTTCTAACATAGTGTTGCAGGTTCTTGCACAGGAATAATATCATCATTTCCTGGTTATGAAAATGTCAGCTCCATCAATGGGCCCACAGTGTCAAGGGAAAAATTCACATACTGCCCCCCCCCCCACCCCCACCCCCAACAATGGGACTTTGCAATGCTTAATTACCTCAGTAATAAGCAAGATAATGTATGTGCCGGATTTGCAAATAAAAAGACTGGGAGTTCAGGAGGTGCAATGATGCCCTAAAGCAAGAGAGTGAGCCTCATGTTTCACTTTTTACACTAAAGCAGAGAATCTGTAATTGATTTTATATTAAAAAGGGGTCAGTGAATAATTGAATGTAGTGTCGTCTATTGAAGTCACTGCGGAGCGAAAGGGCGATCTAACACTCCAATGCTTCCTTAGACAGGATCTGGGCTGAAATCCAGATTTAAACTTCAGACCCATCTGCTAATTACTAAGCACAGGCCTGATAGAATTAGCAGCCACATTACATTTTGTGAGGCAAATTAGAAGCACATAAAATTAACCATGCGTGCACTCCAGCATGAGTGTTTGTGGGGCTTTGGATCAAGGCATTATTTATACTGGATAAAATGACTTCCATGTTGACACACTCACTTACACCCCACTTCTATGCCCCCCTGGACCTGGTAGTGCCAAGCAAACCTTTCCTAGCTATACCCTCCCTGCCCTACCCTTTCGTGAGTATAAACAAAGATATAAATGTTTACTAGGGCAGCCTATGGTAGTTATGGTTTTGTGAATCAAAAGTTTGGCGGCTCAGGCCAATGTGTCGACATCATGGACAAGTTTCACAGATGCAGAATGAGCGTAGTTTTTGAGTATACTGAAATTGGTACGGAGAACATCAATTAACATTTTATTTTACAAAGATTAGGCTCAGCCTTCATATGTAAAACTGAACAATTACGATAATAGTAGCTATTTGGGCCCCTGAGCCCATATTGCTCCTGTGGTGTATTGGCCCCCGCTTAATCTAATCAACTGTAAGTCAGTTTGGATGTAGACATTAGCTAAATAACTGTAATGAATTATCGCTCTGTGCATGACCATGCATCTGGGAATGAGTGTGAGTCCAGAATGAAGCTCTTGATTGAATTCCTTGATTAGGCATTAAAAAACACTGATAAGAACAGATCGCTTCTATTTTATTCCAGACTTCCACTCAGAGAATTTGCCTGTCACATGATTGAATTTCCCCTGGTTCATACCTTAACCCTTAGACCTGAGCAACAGCAGCTGCATTTAGCGCTCTCAGGGTTAACCTTATTCAGAGAAAGCTGATCTCAGATCAGCACTCCCATCCCTCCGGCCCTTGAAATCCTGTGTGAATAAGGGCGAATTGGTCTGTCAAAAAGACCGATGAGGAAACTCCAGGCAGCCCCACAGCTTCACTTCATCTCTGCTCATGGATGGATATCAGCCCATGGGGCCCTATTGGCCAAATCCCTGAGTGCCCCTTCATCAGTGTTACACCTGTGCCATCGCTGTCTCGTAATGACACCCCCGACCCCGGGGCCACATGCTTCATCCGCCACCCGCTGCTCCACACAGAGCCTATGGGGGGGTGCAGTTGTTGGTCCCGGTAGGGTGAGCGCTAGCGCAGGGATGCAGGCTCCTTGGGAACATTCCCACAATCCCGGCCCAGAGCTCGCAGTAAATCGCATTTTCCACCATCAGTGCACTTGGATGGGCGAGAGAGGTGTTATTTTCATGGCGGCGCTGGATCAGAGAACGCTCCCGAGCGCCGAGAACATTACTGCTGCATTATGGATGATAATTCCCAGGCTCGCTCCACACATCAGAGCTTAATCTCACTCTCAGGCATATACTGTGCTCTACTGCTCTTTTACAATGGATCCTAGTTGGACAACTGAATATGCTCAGTGTCCTTTGTTTTTACAATGCATCCTGACCATCATTTTAAACCGGAACGCAAACAAATGTTTGCGCGCTAATTTAACTCCAGACGGTATATCTGAAACCTAGGGCACCATGAGTACATTGTAAGTCTATAAAGAAACATCCAGAATTTAACTTTGCCACATGAGATCTGCTGCCAGTGTAGCAAGTTGCAGATAGAACGGAGAAATGTGGAAAATGGTTAGCTAGGCATTAACCCTTTGTCGCTTATTATCCAATATTTTGGACATAATTTAAGTTAAGTTTATGCTGCCTAGGCTAACAGATACCCTGCAAACACAAAATGTACATTTTATTGGACGTTTCCAGCTCAGAATTACCACAATAGGTGTCTCTCTGATTAGTCACATGATTTACCACAATCACAATGGCAGCATCCACAAGTAAAAGGAAAGTTGACAAACAATCAGAAATATTCTTATATGATTCAAAGTTTGATCAAACTTTTTTCAGATAGAAGAATGTAAAACATAAGATAGCACCCACTGACACACATCAGCTTTGTAATACAAGTGTATTTGCTGGAATACACCTGATTTTATGCACTGTCAAAAATGTTGGACATTATGCATGCCAGACAAATAGCTCAATTAAGCCATGTACAGAATACTAGACATAATACATATCAACCCAGTGTCATTGACTTCACATCATTTCTGTCACCTCATGTGAATAATGTCCAAAATACAGGACAGATTGACCACCCACTCGTACCCCTGCCCAAACAAAATTGCAGCAAATTCCATCTCAAATGGTCCCAAAAGAATATGAAATATCCAATTTTAACACAATGTAGGAATTTGGTAATACTCTATGCAACAAAGGGTTGCAATTGGTAAAAGAAGCTTATCAATTGGGCCGGTCTCCATTGTTCCATAAAATTGTACCATAGCCATTGATGCAATCATTAATCATTAATTTGTCCCTGTTTTGCTGGTAAACTGTGTTTATTTGTACAAAAATGACCCTATTTTACCTTTATTTCAGAAAGTGCAGTTGTCTTTGTATAGGCCTGTTATTGGAACACAAAACAATACTGGAGATAATAAAATTCGCTGCACACTGTGAGCTACTGTCACCAAGAAGGGCGATAGAGATTTTGTGCGAGTACAATAATATATTCTGTACTGCAGACTGTGTGTGTGCGTGCGCGTGTGTGTCTGTGTATTTTTGCGCGCGTGTGTTTGTGTGTGTGTGCGTGTGTGTGCCTGTGTTTGTGAGTGTATGTGCATCGACACTAAGAAACCAACTTCTCTGAAAGCATGCCCTCTGGGTTCAAGCAATTTCTGAAGTTTAACTTTGACACTTTTCAAATTCAGGTGAGGACAAGTATAGGTTTTTGTACTGCAGACATTGTGTGTGTTTTTGCAAGTGTGTGCGTTGTCACTAAGGTACTAACTTTTCTGAAAGCATGCCCTCTGGGTTCAACTGGTGGCAGAGGTTTAACTTTGGCACTTTTCAAATTCAGGGGAGAAGTAGTCCACCAGACTGCAGGAGAGAGATCTTCAGAGAGGAAGAGGAGGGACTGAAAAGGGTCAAGTGCCTGGGCCAGCCACTGACCGGGGGGCAACTCAAAATGGCCGTCTGGATCACATCCTAAAGGTGAGTCATCAGTGCTGTGTGAATACTCACTGTCTGCCCCACAATGACACATCAAGGCCAGCATCGACAGTGGGCGTATAATTAATCCTTATAGCTCTAAACAAAGCTATTGTTGCTCAATGATGTAAGACAGGGATCCTCAAATCACGGTCCTCGAGGGCCGAGAACTGCTGGTTTTCCATCCTCCCTTCACCTAGGAGTCAGATGAGATGACAGATCTGGCCAATCAGCAGCATTAATTGTTCACTTAATCGCCAGGAAGGAAGGAAAACCAGGACTGTATTTGGAATCGAGGGCTGAACTTGGAGAGCCCTGATGTAAGATATCAAAATCAAAGCTGTTGAAAACTTATCATGTGGTGACTTGTTTAAAAGAGATCCCGCAGGGGAGCCCTTTTAAACAAGTTACCACATGATAGGTTTTCAACAGCACAAGATAATGAAATTTATATATTTTTTCAATGTTTTCAGCGCTCTAAGGGTTAAGAGCCTGCATGAAAACAGAGGTGGGGCGGGGAAATGACAATGACACAGGGATGTCAGATGCTTTAAAATGAAAGCGTGTTAATTTATTTCATCGCATGTCAGACGAAATCTGAGCATCGCCTGTTGTCACAGCAAAAAGTGACACAACAGAAGATTCACTTTGATAACCAGACTGGGAAACATTAATGAGAGAAGCTTCATTTTTGTGGAAGCGAATAATTGGGCTGTACACTTTGCAGTCATCCAGTGCCTTTGGACCTGACTGCTTTCCTTTTAGTTACCAGAACCTGGGCCAGTCGACTCGGAGGCTCTGTCCACACTAATATCTTTTCATCTTAAAACGCATATCTTTTGCAACATTTTCGCCTAGCGGCCACACTGCTCCGGTGCTTTTGCGCCCCTAAAACGAACACTTTTAAAAACGCAGCTGACCTTGTTTCAGTTTGAAAACTCCAGGATTGCTTTTTAGTGTAGGTGGAATTTAATTTAAAAAAGCCGTTAGAAATGAAAAAGTATTAGCATGGACTTTGCGTGGAAGGTCCAGTCCCCAGTTTGCTCACTCTATAGTTCACTTGGCTTGATTTGCGCTCAGACGTCATCTTCAAGTCATGGGATGTCAGCACAGATGGAGCAGCCTGCTTTTGGTCTTTTTCACAGAGTGTTTCCCAGAACCCTTTTAGTTCATGTGAATTTGCACCCTGGATCAAAAAGAATTATGGAGCAAAGCAGATGGCAAAGAGAAAAACCATTATTGTTCTTCTCAAGCATGTAATTGCGACAGCGTGAATGGCACTGCACTCTGCATGCAAATAATTAAGGCAATATTGTTTGCTTGCCTACAGTAAGTCTGATTTTCTAATCTTCTCAATGAAAAAAGAGTAACTCCTCCAGATCCACACAGAAAATAGAACCCTTATGATGGACTATGGCCCATCCATCATTTCCTATATCATATAAATCAAAGGACAATATGACCAATTGGTCGTTAAAACCATCTTCCAGAAGATGAAACACCATTGTTATGTTCCTAGTAATTGGCAAGTGAAATAGAATAAAACTATCTGCCGATTTCATGGGGATATATGAGACTCCAAGCCCTATGGGTCACACTCTAATGATCCTAATTCCCGGTGCTAAAATTATCATTCTTGTGCGGCTGCTTTGCATTATGCAGTCAAGAAAGCTTCTCTACATCCATTTCAGGGCAGGAAATACTGGAGAGCTAATTAGGGTCAGGCTAGTAAATGGGTTTCATTTTTCTCTTTCGTTTAAAGCTGTGAAAATGGTCACACCATTTCCTCATAATACCTTGATAAGAGTTATTATGTGTACCATTCTCGCATGACATTGTATATCTCAGGCTCTCTAAATAATGGCCCATAATTTTGTGGAACTGCTTTAATCAGTTTACTATAAAATGCCGGATATGCCAATACAACTTGCCACCGTACTTACTCAACAACTCATGTATGTTCCTGTGCCTACTTTATCCTCCCATTAAACAGAAGAGCCGGTCCCCTACCCCGAAGCCACATTATTAATGCATCGGTGATGTATTAATAATGCACAGATTTGCCCTGGTGTTCTGACCTCTTGTTTAAATTATCTCCCTTCATTAGCTGCACTAGGCACCATTAGAGCCGCCCAATTTCTGATCTACTGGAATAACACTAACAAAGATGTTAGACAGTTCGGGTTACATTTGTGCTTCATTAATAGTACATATAGGGCTGGATTAATTGATAAAGATTATGTTAATTCCAGGACTAAATTGTGTTTTGTGTGCAGGCACTTCCTTCTGAACTCATTCCAGGAATAAGCTTATGCTGAGTCAGCGACACCGGTCAAGTGTCATACAGTTTGAAAATATCTTTGATATAAAAAGAATCAGTATCATGGTAAAATACTCCCAGTGCAAAATGCATTCCTCACTCTTTCTGCAAATCTTAGCATAGCATTGTCAGTAATAAGAAAAGCTATAAACTGCCGTCTGTTGCAGGTCACTGATTTGTCAATCTTAATCATTTACAGCAGTGCACACATCTGCCCTGCTCAGTCAAACTGAACTCTCTGCTTAACTCGTTTCATTAATATGAAAATCTTATTTCTTCAAAAATGTGTGTTGCAAATCATCAAATTCAAATCACTACCTCTAAATGGATATTCAAGTTTTTGCTAAATATGAAATTCACATACCTGCTCAGGTCCCTGAAAACATATTCTACACAAGGGAGTCCTAATGCCACTGTCAGTGCCGCTGTTGATCGAGAGTAGCTCCTCTGACTTTTTAGAACAGTCATCCGAAGAGCTGCTATGGTCAATGCTCCCGTGGTGGTCGGCCGCCGCACCCGACCATATCCCTGTTGCTTTGTCCACATCAATTTGGACAGCTCCCCCTGTCGGTTTTACAGTCCATCCGTGTGACTGCGGGGCATTTAAGCGAGGGTAGCTGTCTCCGCCGCGGTCAGCGCTGCTGGCTCCGTTCGCATGGCTCTCCGTGTTTTGGCTGCTCATGGATGCTAACGCTGGCGGAGGCGCCGAAGGCGGCGGCGCCCTGAGCAGGAGGACCTTCAGGTCACCGAGTAAGACGCAGCAGCGGCTCTTCAGCATTGCTTGGTGCCGGTGCATCTGTGTGTGGCTTAACAATCCCCAGCACCATACAATGACACCAACTGCAAACAACATGTGCCCGTTTTGTTATAATGTGAAGGTGCAGGTGTCAGTGGTTTTAGAAAGTATTTGTTTTGTATGCCAACGATGACTGAGGCGCGTTCCCCAACTCTCAATTTTTTTCCATGTTGGACTGCAATTTCACTTAGTTCAGCACTCCTTTCTGTACAAATGGACTGTTAATTATACTGTTTAAAATGTCCAGCGTCTACAAAAACGTATAGTGAAGTGTAATTGAAGTGTTGCTTACTTTTTTCAAGTATCGTAGCCAATCTGCAGATTGGCCTACGTCATTCACGTAGCCGCGATGCTCAACTGTTTATTTCTGTAGTGAAGTCCGTGCTAAAGGCGAACTAACACTCGGAGTCAAACGAAATCGACAATATCCTACAGCTTCAGCGTAGCCTGTCGTAAGCTTGCAGCAATAATTAAAACAGATGCTTTAAATGACGGAAAACTAAGTGAGTATTTCAAAGGTAGTCTGCTCCCTGGCATATAGCAAAACGTGTTTTAGTCCTGGAAATGATCCCTTATGCGGTTCTCAGATATCTTTAAAGGACAATTGCAAATCGACTGCTCAAGATACGATTTTAACCAAATTTTCATTGCAATTTGCAAAGACCCGCAACCTTTCACAATCCTGGAGCCGTTTCTCGTGTATACTATGCATTCATTTACGGAACTTATTACAATTCTCGTTTGTAAGAGTCTGCTAAATTATATTATTCTCGGATTAATTCCGTAGAAGACTATCCTGCGATTTTTAAAATTGTAGACCCCACGATGTCGGTATGATCACGTAGCCTATCACTGACCAGCCGAGCCTCAGTCCCATCCCTAGAGGTGAGGTGCCAATATGCACGCTCTCTGATTGTAGTCTGGCACCTTAAACCATTCGATGACATTTTCTTCTAATTACACGGTCATCATAATAATTCACCATTCTTGCTTCCCAAAAAGTACGCACGTTTTTAAGAATCAGGCTGAGCTATCAAATCAAAGCCATGTCCCTCGCCGTAGATATCGAGTTGTTATTGCTCCTCAGGGAGTATACTCATCTTTAACATTCACGTTTTCTTTGTAGTGGTTCCATATCCACGTTTCAACAGAAGGATGATGCTATATGAGTAAAAACGATTCCGCTGTCTTCCACCGGAGTACACAGTCTGTCCCCACGAAAAGATCCTCGGTAGATTGCGGGTAGGGTCTGTGCAGTTTGCGGTTGCTTGCTGGTGCAGCGTCTTCAGCACCATGATTCCCGGGACAGCTCCCAAGCACGGGCGCGTCACGCGGCGTTGGTGTGATGCAAGAAGGGGACGAGCGAACCAACGTGGAACTGGGCTACCCAGAGAGAGCCATCAATATGGAATATTCATCTTTTATTTCATGTATTCATTAAGAATCCCAAAACATACTCAAATACGACAGCGACAAAAACGTTAGTCTATGACATTGCCTATCCACTTTTAATGCTTTTCATATTATATCATATTATTATATCTTGTTAAAATCAAAATACACAAACATATGGCACTAATTCCTCTGTGGGTTTTCAAAATATTGCCCGCAAATACGCCGTAGATATGTTTGATGCTGTATGAGGGTTGGATACATAGGGTATTAACAACCCCTCAGCACGAAGGAATATCCTACTTTTGCACCTTAGATTCTAACTTTTAATGCAACATGGGCGCTGTCATGTATTACTCAAGATATGCTTTATGTGCATATTTTTCACCGCAATAACCCCACCAAGGTAATGCAATATCTATCTATATATAGAGTTCATTTTGCTCGCAGATCGCTCTTCAGTTCTTCATCAAAAGCATGTGTCAGCAAATCTATTTTTGTGGAGTGGCAAGAATTAATTAATTAATAATTTAACTGCATGTCGTAGATCCTACCACTTGCAACAAGCAATACTACTGCCTTCAAGGGTTCAACGGGCGGAGACCATTTTGAGGTACCACCCAATCCCATCTCCCGCACACACGCACACGCACACACATGCACAAGTATGTGCACAAATACGCATATAAACACTGTCCCACATATAGCACACCTTCCCAGAGTGCCCTCATGCTAGTGTAATGAGTTGCTCTTCAGTGTGGCTGTACGGTCTGATTCAGATTTTTGTAGTCACTGATGTGATCTGTCAGGTGACAAAGCTCATTCCTGCACAGCCATCAGGGTTGTCCAGAGCACTCCATCGGCCCCTCTATCGATCTCAGCCCTGCTGCCTGCATGGCTTATTATATTAGACTAACCTACATTAGGCGGACAGCCTCCAGTCTCCATGCTCACAATAATAATCTTGTTACGCTTAGGTGGGTATGGGGACATCTTCATGGAATGAAGGCTGATTTTCAAACCATTGTGCTGATAAGATTTCACTATGACTGCAAAAAATGGTCCTGAACTAATTAGACGACAGGTTAAAGCAAGACATGTGACCATATGGCTGTTTCTCTCCATTTTCAAACTTTTCAAAATCTCAAAATGATCAGCCATGACATGCAAGTTAAGCTAAAATATGTACATTAAGGCGCAATACTGAATAGCAAGGTCCATAGCTCGTCTTTTCTTATAACTGAACAGGTCAGGCAATATCTGAGTAAAATCAGAATCAAAGCCTCCCAAAGAAATGGAACATTGGCGTTCTGTGATTGGCAGTCTGTGACGACCCCGTTTGCGGTGGGACGAATTGCAGTTTCCAGTTATAAAAAATAACTGGGTGGAATTTTACTTCAGTTGTCTGAGCATGAAGGTATACGGTGTGAATGTTTGCGTATAATGCACCTATCTACTGTGCCCGTAAGTTGAGTGATGGAAATTCAGTTAAAGGATTCAGAATTCCAGAATACTTTACAAGTTCTTGCATGTTACCCTCAGCACCAAGCGCTGTAATTATGCCTTTGACGCTTCAACACGAGATTCATGGTCACTGTCCGCGAGGAAGGGAAGTCAGGAAAGCACTCCCTGTTGTGAAAAATTATCGGCAGCCGCAGCCTGTCAGTGCTGTTGCTTTTTTCTCGGTCTGTGATGTTGCCCCCCTCTGGCTCTTCGGAAGTGGCTGCCCTCGGAGTGGCTGGACAGTTTTAGTATCTCTCCGAAGGGGAGGGTGTGTCTGCGGTCTGACCTGGGCATCATTATCGGCCTTGATCTTCAAAGGACACACGAGCTGCTCCGGGGATGTGCTTTCGAATGCTCACCGCGGTTGGCTATCTATCCCGGCTGTTTCTCGCCCTGTTTGATATTGCTTAATATGAAAGGAAAGGGAAAGTCTGATGAAAAACAATTTTTATTGGATGCAGACTTGTTTGAAGGAAGATTTACAAAACCCAGATTCAGTTTGAAGGGTGTACTTTTTAAATTAACCTCCAAATTAAAATTTCCACTAAAATGTACTATTTTCTCATTCCCTCTGCAGTGACCACGTGTACCATGTAGAGAGGAAACATCATATTTGAATTGCTTGTAATAGTTAAAAATCGCCAGGAAGGATGACAGTCAGAAAACAAGGGTCAGTCAACATTCAGACATCCGTCAGATCGAGGTGCGGCTTAGCAATGTGACGCTGGGACATTGTGCCAAGGTGCTGAACTCACAGATTAACAAGTCAGGGAATGTCTGTAAAACTCTATATGTTTTATCTCTCAGGGTGAAGCCTTGAGCAGAACTAAGTGATTGAGAGGTAATACTAACACACCTTTGCGCACCTTGATAAAGACCTTCTCAGACGGTAAAACTACCCGATGGCTGCCTGGTGTTGTCTGGGACTGGCACTTCAGAACCACTGAGTGAGCTCTCTGTTTTAAAGGAGTGAGCCGGTTACACTGAAAACCACAAAAACTTACTCACTCTGTGGCTTCACTGCACAAACGCAGGTTATCTCAGGCCAACTGTCTTTAACCTTCACTTACAAATGAATATAAGTGTTTCATATGTTTATTTCTTCCTGAAACACAGTGATAATGTGGACATTCAGACTTTCTGGACTTGCTGTCGTAATAGCTGAGGTTAAATAGGTCATGAACCCTGACTTCATCTGGCTGTTTTTCTTGAAGTCACCAATCACGGGCATCTATATTTTCAATTAGCAATTAATCTTTTTTAATGATTGTACCATTAAGAAATGTATACAGTGGGAATAAATTCCTACCGGAGGTAATTCTTTGTGTGTGTGTGTGTGTGTGTGTGTGTGTGTGCATTTAAAAAAAAAAATTTTTTTGAGAATAATTCTCATATAGGGTGCATTAGCCTTTGCTCTCTCATTGGCCTTGTAGATCATTCTTCCTCAGATATTCCAGTCTGACCCCTCGTCCCCTTTACTCCCCACCCGAACCCGAACCCGAACCCGAACCCTAACTCCTGAAACTTCGGGTGTGCTACTGCAACAGGAAACAGCAAATTATCCAACGCACCCAACTTCACCTCGGTACATTTCCGTCAATCACCCAGTCTGCAGTCGCCTGTGAGGAGGGTATTAATGCTGTGAATGTACGCAGGACTCGTCCACCTGGGAATTATCACACCGCCTCACCAAGGGCTTTTCACTCACTGCCGCTTCTGCTGCTCGATAGAGAGCAGCCATTTCCTGCGGAGAATGACTTTCTGCTGATGCCTGCGCATGCTAACACTGACAGGGCTCTCCGTCAGTACGCATGACTGTCGACTGATGCAAGAAGTTAAGGGTATATTCTGCATCTCTTAAGAAATATAGCGGTCGACTGTAAAGAGAGCAATTTTTTGATGCTTTGGTCATTTTAAATTAATATTTGGTCTTCCATGATAAAAGTTACATTAAGATTTGGTTAAATTAACTAATCTCTGCCGCGTATATCTGAGTGAATGCTGGTGCAAGAAACTTCCAAGGCATCCTTGCCTACATTTAGCATTTTTAAATTGCACTTCTTCATAGGGCTGCTTCATGCTGAAAGAGCACTGAAGCACAAGTATTAACATCAGCCTCGCCGAGCTTCCATAGTGAGTCAACGAGCTCCAGCGCTTATATGTTTCCCACATATTGCAATCAAATTAAAGGTGGCGCGTTCACACCTGTCACTGGGGATCATGTGGGAAGTGACAGAGGGAGTAAAAATAGTGTTGATTCCAGGAAGGGAAGCAAAAATTCACCATCTTCTTCATGAGCTGCCTGAAGAATTACCCAACGCTCCCCAAGGGCATTTCATCCCACCAATTAGTAACGCTAGCGACCGAAATCCCTCAGAAATTACAACCCTGTACCATTTAGTCAATTAACCATCTTTTCACACGCCGCACGAATGATGCATTAACTTTGCTTTCCCGGGGAAGAAATCAATTCTATTTATTTATGGAGAGACATTGTATTTATTTACCTCTTGAGAAGTTCTGAAGTTACTTACTCTCTGTTTCACTCTTTTTATTTTTGCGGCAGAAAAGTCAGTATCAAAGTCAGTATCTTAAATCTGTCATGAGCTTCTCCAGCAGAAACAGACACGGCTTGGCGTGGCCGTGGTTTGATTAAATAGCCCTGGTAGCCCTCTGGTCCCCTCGCGGACGGCTTACCTAGTAGCGTATGAGAATGTGATATCCCACAGTACTTTCTGACGTTACTCCCGTTTGACCTTTGATCCCAATCTCTACTCTCGTGGGTAAATGGTAACATGACTGAACGGATTATCAACATTCTGCAAAAAATGAATGATCTAAAATGCGGGGGGGATCTGAATTATACTGCTGCTTGCTGCGATGTGCTCTGTTGGTGACACTACCCACAGTTCTCTTGAAAACCTTTTTATCCATACTGATTTATTTTTACAGTAATAACCGTATTGATATGACACATCCGAGCATCCACTAGCACTGGAGAAATCTCGTGTGCCAATGGGCAGGGGGATATTTTTGTTTTTACTGTGTAAACATTTTAATTCCTCTCACCGCATAACATACAATCCAATTCTAACTTGAAGGAGAGCTCAGGGAGGCCCAGGGTATTTGGTGCTTTCCGCTAACGAGCAGTGCGCAAAACCAGAGATTGTTGGTTCATGTTCTCAAAATAAAGCATTCTGTGTCTTTGCAGGCGACTGTTCATTCATAATTTAAGTATAACAATGCTGTGAGGATATTCGGCTGTCCGTTGGGTGAATAAATCTTATTTTGAGCGGAAATATGTGAGAAACGTCCAAGAACAGTACAGTGGAGAGAAAAGCTCCACTATTTGATATAAAGGGGAAGTTCCTCAATTAGCCCTCTGCAGTTCACTGGCAGTTTACTCGAGGGGAAGAATTCCTTTAAAAAAAATATATTCTTTTCCTCACGACTTTGGCACCTCTGCACAGCATGTCTGCGAGCGGTATCATAAATTAAGATTACTGTGCATTAATAACAAAAGGTGAAACATTTGCCCAAACAGGGTAATTAGCTAATGATAAGATTTACATTCAGCTCAGTGGTGTGCTCCAGATGATATATATCAATACGTCATATTAATGAAGCAATTAGCGGCACCGTGCAGTTACTCCTGAGCTTAACATGCGGCTCAACCCCTTCCTCCTCCCGCAGAACCTAACAGACAACGCGCAGTAAATCAATCCAAATGCACATGCAAAAACTCAGGTAATGCATGGGAAATCAATGGAAAATGCCCTGCAGTAACACTGCCCGGGCCGGACCCACGTTGTGTCGGCGGCGTGTCGTGGAAACAAAGGAGACAGAGCGATAAATAGTCTTGCCCTCGTAAAATACATGGGACTGACGGCAAGCCCAGGTTATGGTGGCGAAGTGGCATTCGCATTTTGACCGCGAGTCGAGGCCCCGCCATTGGAGGGGTGGGGGTGAGGCTCATCAAATAAACCTCGCGTCTGAGCCAAGGCCTCTTCCGCCCCGCCTCCTGCCAGGCGCTGTCACGCGGCGATGCTAACGCGTTTATATATTAGCGTCGTTAAGAGTTCTGCGGCGGCCCGCTACTGCAGACAGATAACACCCCTGTCAGAGATAGGAGGGAACGCCAAGGACCGCTGTGAGATTTATCACAGCCCTTACAATGCCTTTTGAGGACAGCGGCGCTTCTGCTTCGCTGTTCGCTCACGACCGGCAGCTTGGGGGCGGGAGGCGGCTGGCAATGGGCTTCTCCGGAAAGCCGCGATGCCGCAAAGCCCTGACGCCGCAAAGCCGGCGTATATTTTACGCTGCGCAACACAAGGCCTGTGGAGGGGGCTCCGAGGACCAACATTTGCTAACTTGTGTTTGCCGGTTGTAATGAGGAAAGGATGGAAACGAAGATTAAAAAGCAAACACCTGAGCTACAGTGGGCGTGGTTATCTTTTAATGGAGAGCGAGTAGGACAAAAGAAAGCCCAGGTTCAGATTTGTTAGTGCTTTGCATTAGTGTTAAGCCTCTGAAATGTGCTGCATTATTCTTCAGTCCATCTGTCCACCTACTGTTTAACTCTCCCCGCTAAATAGCGCACTGTGACGTCAGCAGGACAAATCACTGCTCTGATGAGTGATTCTAATGCTTTAATGGCCTCTAATGGGCGACTCTCATAATCTGGCAAATTCATCCCATTTTTTGCTTTCAAACAGTAATTGAAGGGCAGTCACTGTTTGTCATGGGCGCAGGATTTATCTTCCAAATGCTCTGAAGAGCAGGGACAGGAAAGCTTTGCCAGCGCTTCCGTGCTGTCCATAGGTATTCGGACAGGGACACATTATATGGTACTACTGCATACTGGATCGGCAAACAGTGAACAGATGGTCAAGGTATAGATTTACTGAGAATTTACAGCCAATCCAGTCCAGTTTATTGAAAAAAAGAAGGTGTACAGGTGTAGCAGGTGTACTGGGACACACATACAGCGAGTGAATCACACACAGTCTTCCTTGGCTCACCTCCCTAAATAGAGTTTTCCCAGCTAACAACACAATTTACAGCATGTGATTAAGTTAATGTCCTGTAATTCTGCAGAGTGCATACCTCAGCAGTAATTAAAATCCACAAAAATAAACTTTTGCCTCCTGGTTCCCCAGGCAAATTTCATTCGACAAAAGTTTTGTCCATAATACTTCATATTCCTCAGAGGCAGACTCAGACAAACAGAGACGCTTGCCCCCAGCCAATCAAAGTGCATCCTCTATCTGCTTTGGAGGAATGAATGAGACTTTCTCAAACAGCCTACTGAATTGAAAGTGTACCGCTATTGTCTGATATTAAAACGCTCTCCTGTGAATGTGCCATAGTTTTTTTGAAGATTCTTCCGGATGGGGCCTTTCAAGGCCTGTCAGGTCAAGATGGAGCTGTCTCTGTGACAACAGACATGAGTTTAATGATGAAATTATCAAGACAGTGACAGGTCATTTAAAAATGTTGGCTTATTGACAAGTTTAAAATCTATGCTCGTGTGTCCACTGTTTTTTCACTTGTCAGTACATCGCAATGTAATGTGCAACAACAATGCAGAAGTGGCAGTACATAGCGGTCTATGAAGTGCAAGTAAATACAGATGCCATTCTAACCACTGTGAGTCAGGAGAGTGAGGTCTAGATTTTACCTGGACCTGCCTCCCGATCTCCAGGCCCCTGTATTTCTGTAGACTACGGTTCAGACTGGTCAGGATCAGGTGACTGCTTCCCTAGACATGAGAGGAAATGATGTAACTATCATAGCAAATTCAATTACTCACTAGACGCCTTCATCCAAGGGCACAGCCCACGAATTACATTTTGCACAAGTTTGGCACTGTTGCCATAGAATGAGTGCAGAACTATTGTAGCTCCTCTTCTTAGGCCTGAACTTGCAATCTTAAAGTCACAATCCCTGGCCCTGACCCTCTGTACACAATGCAGTCTTTAAGTGCTTGTACAGTGACATAATTCTCATCATTTGTACAGACTGTCCTTCAGTAAAATGAAAAGAAACAATGAACATGAGGTTTAAGTGCCTACTGTCAGCTCTAACTTACAGACGTGTGTGTCCACATCAGATGATCTTCTCAGGAATTAAATCCATTAACATACATGGCAACGGCTCATGTTCTAGATTGAATCAGTACAATTCATGGATAAGAACTTGCCTTCTCGTCCTGAACTGTGGGTGTCACTGTTCCTGGAGTGTGTAGAGGCCCTCTCTTGTGAATTCTGGGGGTCCTCGCTGTGCTCGCTGCTGGGGGTGACCTCCTGTGGAGGAATTCCACTTCCTGTTTCAGCAGCTGATTCTGCTTCCTGTTCCAGAGCTGCCTCAGCCTCTGATTCATAAGGAGCAGACAGACGTGCTGTGATGTGCTCTTTACGGGCAACCAAACAGACATGCGCTCACTTTCATACTAATGCTCAGTGATCCGTGCAGAATCCAAACTATTGGACTCATTTTCCAACCCAAGCACAAAACGGTTACTTACCCCAAAATGTATTCAACCAGCAACTGAACAGCGATGAGATTTAAAAAATTTGGAAGCATGAGAATAACGTTTCAAAAAAAAAAAAATGCTAGCATGGTGCACATGAGCAAAATACATCCGTGAAACATGGTTTGTACCAATAACTGAAAAATTTTGAGAGGAGAAGCAAGTATAAAGGTTTCCAATTAAGTAATAATAATAATAATAATAATAGAAATAGTAATAATAATAGTAATTGGAATAAAAATAAAAATATCAGTTAATGATTACTTTTGCTGAAATCACTTAACACTAGCCATGGTTTCCCCACCTTCTTGGGGATGTTGGCTGCTGGGCTGTGATTGGTCCTCTCCTCCAGCTGGTCCTGGCCCAGAGGGCTCTTCATCATCGGGCTCCACAGGGGAGGAGTCTGATTCTGGCTCGGAATGAGATCAGCCTAGTCAGCCTGATAAGGGGTTATGCTATATTGCATACTCCCTCATATAAGAGGCAATTATATGTCCTTATTTAACAAAATAATAATTTGTGGAAAAGGTATTTGCATGTGAAAACTCAACATATGCCAGTTCATTGCAATTTCACAGGCAAAACTACTCATTCTCATTTCACATGTATTTTTCTAAGCAGACCAAAAAAACGTTGTTAATCCATCATAGTTTTTAACAGTAAAACAACCGGATTTTCTCACCAATGATCTTCATCTCTTCCACATCCTCCTCCCTGCTTGACTCTCGTCCCGGATCTACAAAGGAGACTGAGTCACGCAGCGACACTGACAAAAACAAGGACTGCGTTCATCAATCTTGTCCTCCCTACCAGACTCTGCTCAGCAGTTATCTGGGTACTTTCTGGCTGGTCTGGTAAGTGTTTGGCAGCCGTGTCAGAAAACCTCCGCTGAGACAGGACTCCAACACCCTCTCACTTGATCAGTTTTGCAAATGGTTGAACAAGGATGACACAGGGAAACGTAAAAATCAGTACCAAGTACTAGACCTTGGGAATCACGCAACTATCCTCGTCACACGCTTGTAAAATACCCTTGAAACTCAAAGTCTTGATAAATAAGTCGGCAGAGTACACATTGAGCAGTACTAAGCCCTATAACAGACAGTTCTTACCCTTGTAAGATAGGGGTTTTCAACCATATTCAGAGAGGGAACAGCCTTTCATCCCAGCCAAGCATTACATGCCTGATTCTGCTAATTGAGGCCTTTAGCAGACCCTAGGGGTTGATTAATATCATTAGGTATGCAAGTCCATGACTAGACCAAAAGTGTGCACCACCCCAGCCTTTCTGAATGAAGTTGAGAACTACAAAATGAGATTAGAACTTAGCTGAACTTCCTGATGCTGATATCACTGTTGGTACTTCAAATTGAGTTTTAGAGCACTCACTCACGATGTTAAAAACAAAAAGCGAATCTGCAAAGTCTTGGATGAACAGAAACAGATTGTCTTGAAACCCAAAACTAAAAATACTGCCAGGTAGCTCATTTCACATATTAATTCTGCCCACTGACTGAAGGACTGCACTAATTATCAAAATCCACTGGTTGAAACAAAATATTAGGGTGGACTTCCTTCACTTCTTGATACTGGATTTTACTTCTCTCTAAATAACAGTACCTTGAGGGGGTGTGGTTGCCTCCCCGTCCCCAGGAATGCCTGCTTCTGATTGGATGCTCCCGAAGACGATGCGAATCTTCTCGTTGGCATGTTTGCTGTTGGACGAGCCGTGGACAGAGTTCTGCAGAATGTCAGTGGCAAATCGGGCCCTGAGGGAGTCTGGGGCCTCCTCCTTTGCTTGGCTGGGGTCCGTAGGGCCCATCATTGCTCTCCAGTCCTCCACAGCATTCTCTTTAGTGAGGGCCATCAGCAGGCAGGGGCCCCTGGAGGCCAAGGACCGAGAGCGAGGGCCAGGGGGAGCAGGTAAGCACATGTATTCATACAGGAGCTTCACTCACCTATGTGCTACTCTGACCTCTGTGCCTCTTTAAAGTGCCACAATATAAGACTGCACGGCACTCCCAGTCTTCAATGAACAGTAAGCCTGTTTCCAAGTCAGTAAACTACAGTTAGGCGCAAAAAAAGCAGCACAAGGATGTATTTGCAACCTAACTCATGTTACAGTTTACACTTCCTTACTCCTGCATCTAATGCATCACCTTTACCAAGCTGCTAAGGCTATTTTAGTGTTTCTTCAACAACAGAGTTGAGTCTTAAGTGGGTCACCGGAGAGTTTGAGGATTGTATAATGTTATACTTCATCACTGTCTGTTATGAGCTAAAGCTACCTGACATTAAACTAAGACTTAATAATGAGTGTCCTTCAAAGCAGAGGAAATGCGCACATACAGAGAAGGGGCTCAGCGCTCGCTCAAGCTCATAATTTGCAGACATAAAACGCAATGCAAATTCACAAGTACAAATCTTTTTCCAGATCACAGTTTACAAGATTCAGAGATGTGGGCACTACTCGTGGATGATTCTAATCAAACGAATTTTATGTCTGCATATTTTCGTTGGACCCCAAATACCACAGAACAAAAGGAGCTGAAGTTCTCTAGACCAGAAGGCCTAGATAAACACTAATGTCTGAACAGTTCTTTAACTACTTCTTTATGTGAATGAAAACCAGTCAAAGGAAATGTCTGACTCATAGGGCATCAGCTGGACACAAACTAACATTTGCTGACCCCTTTCAAGCCTAATTTTCAACTGCTTCATGGAAAGATAACTGAAGACACACAATGGTCCATTCTTACATTTACTCATAAATTTATGAATCTTATTGTTAACCACAGATGCATGTAATTCATTCATTTCAGATTAATCTGATGTTCAAGGAAAAGATTTGACATTTACCTATATGAAGGGGTATCAACGGCAAGAATGATCAAATATTTTTGGAATAGTGTGAGAAGCCAGCGTCACTTTGCAGCACCAGATGGGTGTAGGTGCTGTGCATCTTTACTGGACAATTTCAATTCTCTCGCTCTGATATTTTTAAACTATCTATTCACTATTTTTGTATACTCTTATTACACTGTAAATTTTTTTGAAGCAGCAATCCACATAAGTGTTGTGAAAAACTATTCACCCTCTTACCAATTTCTTCTATCTTTGCCTATCTGTCGTACTTAAATGTTTCAAATCATCAAACAAATTTTTATATGAGACAAAGATAACCCAAGTTAACACAAAAACAGTTCTGAAATGATCATTTCATGTGTCGAAGGAAAATAGCTTTCCTTTTTCTTCCATTTTTGGTTGTTTGAAATATGCAAAAAACAAAAACTTTTTTTGGAAGTGATAAAAAAAAATCATGGCAATTGTAATTGATTGCAGCCTCAGCATGGTTTACCTTTGGGTCATTTCACTACTATTTACTCTCAGAAATCAGTGCGCTGCCGCTGCACAAATTTGCCCCATTTTGCCCTCAAAGTGGAATCTGAAGGAAACAGGAGCATCGATGGGTGTAAAACCTTTTCATACTCCGTTCGATTGGTGCTTCAGCCACGCGACACCTGCCTCCTTTCCTCACTGCCTCCCTCTCGCTTTCTGCCCTGTTTTATTGTGAGTCAATTTAACCAATCTCCCGAGAGTAAATCACAGGACTTTTTAGGCAGCGTGTCCTAAAAAAGTCAAAATAGCGGTATTT
Source organism: Gymnothorax reevesii (assembly GCA_029721435.1). Lineage (NCBI taxonomy): Eukaryota > Metazoa > Chordata > Actinopteri > Anguilliformes > Muraenidae > Gymnothorax > Gymnothorax reevesii. The sequence continues at coordinate 4,499,442 of CM056587.1, read as the reverse complement.
TGGAATAAAAAAAAAACGAGCTCAATGAAATTTTTAGAAATGTTTCAATGTCAGAATGCTTTTTACAGATATCAATTACCCATGAAAAATTTTGTGTCATATACACTTTAAATAGAAGCTTTTTGGCAATGAACGGAAGGCAAAAAGCAGCACATGATGCTGCAATCTAAAGACATTCAAAAACAGATGAAAAAGCCTGACATTTATCAGTCTTGAAAGGGTTAAAATCCATTCTGAAGGCTCAGGGACTTCAGGGAACCATGATGAGCGCTGCTATCTACAAATGCGGAAAACTGAACCTTCCCAGAAGTGGCCGACCAACCAACATTCCTCAAACAGCACATCAGCAACTCATTCAGGTCACATAAGAAGCCAGACTATCATTTAAAGAACTTCAGGCCTCACTGGCCTGGATTAAGGTCATTTTCATGATTCCACAATGAAAAGTGACTGGAAACCAATGGTGTCCATGGCGGAGCTGCACGGTGAAAACCAGGACTGACAAAAAAAAAAAAAACACAAAGTCTCGTCTCACATTTGCCAAAAAGCCATCTTGATCACCCCCAAGACATTTGGGGATAATATTCTGCAGACTGATGGAACTTGTTAGAGGCCATGGGTCCTGTTACATCTACTGTAAACTTAACACAGCATCCCGCAAAAAGAACATAATACCAACATGCAACAAAATTGAGATTTTGGAGTGGCCGTGTCAAAGTCGGGACTTGAATCTGATTGAGATGCTGTGGCCTGACCTTACACAGGCAGTTCATGCTTGAAAAACCTCCAATGTGACTGAATTAAAATAACTGCAATAAAGGAGGGGCTAAAATTCCTCTACAGGGATGTAAAAAACTCATTGCCAGTAATTGCAAATATTTGATTGCAGTTGTCACGGAATATGGTGGCACAACCAGTTATTAGGTTTTGGGGGGGCATTATTTTTTTCACATGGGTTATATAGGTTAAGAATGACCTTCATGACCTGCATTAGCTGTGTCCTGCACAGCTAATGCTGCATAGGTGGTAAGGTGGCCTTTGAACCCAGTAGCAGATTTGTATTCTACTGCGGCAGTGAGGGTCTGGAAACACTAGACCCCTGCATCTCACCGGGTCATGAACTCCACCAGCTGGCCAAAAAAAGGCTTCTCTCTGTGCTCCTTGTAGAGCTCTTCTGCCATTTCCGTCGACATGATGGTCTCCTTGGCACGGGAGATGGTGAAGCCGGCTTTCTGGATGTGCTCCAGGATCTCCTCTGTGGAAAGGATATAAAATCCTCAGCTCCCACGCTGACCAGCTCACAGCTCAGAGCAGCGATTACATCAGTGAGGCCATGTGGGTTTGAAGCAGACTTGACAGGACCCATCGAAGCCTCTGCATCGATCACTGCCCACAGTCTGCCTTTGTTTGCTTTCCATGATTAAAAACCATAGCGGTTATCTGACCAACCTGACTCCAATGGCAGCTAATTCCTCTTATCTTAATTGTGTCTTACAGAAGCTTCCCTTTTCTTCACATTCACATTTGAGAATTTAAATGATAAGGAGTAGCATTTAAAAAAATGTTAACTAATCATGAAATATTTTTTGCAGTAATGAGGTAGATTGATATATTATTCTTCTAGAGTATGCAGGTTTTGAATTTTAAGCAGAAAATAAACTGAAGGCAAAGCTAATATAAAGACAATAGAACATACATGATAGTTTTGCTTGTAAGATGCAGTTAGCAGATACATTCACAGTTGAAGAAACTGAAAACAGTAAAAAAATTATGTGGTTCATGGTCAGATAATCACGGATACATGCAGTATGGCATTGTTATACTATTACAGTTCCTAGCTGTCACAGTGAAAAGCATGATAAACTTCTCAGTATGGCAATATTCTTTAATTGAAGCGGCATATTAACGCCCCTTGTAATTACTAGAACAGAATCTTGCCATAAAAGCAAACTTTTATATGTTATTACAATGAGAGAAAGATATTCTTACACCAAGAGAGTACTTGCATAATTTGTTCTAATGAGACTCTTTCTTGTGTTTTCTTAAGAGGAAAACAGGCCAGTAAAAATGACTGATCAAGCACAAGACTTCAAAATGGACTGAGTGCAATTATCAGATTCACCATAGAAGCTACTGCGTTTTATTACCCACACAAAGAGTAGAGAGACAGGAGTTCTTATTTTGGGTTATGATCCGCTGATAATTAAAACAAGATGTGTGATATTGATTTTCGCGGTAACATGTGCACTGACTTGATGTGCAAGAATAGCTGGGATTGGTCAACTGGGATTAAACATTTAGAGCAATGCTTCCCAAACCTCTCCTGGACGCCCACCTGTCCTGCGTGTGTTAGATCTCTCCCTGCTCCAGCACAGGTGATTCAAACGATCAGGTTGTCATCAATCAACTTTAGGGGGTGATTAACGAGCTGATCATTTGAATCACCTGTGCTGGAGCAGGGAGAAATCTAACACTAGCAGGAGAGGTTTGGGAAGCACTGATTTAACGCATAGATAAAGCATGGGCTGGGAATGTGCTGATGGCTTATTGAGTGAATTGTGCTAGGATTGTGCATTTAGCTTAGCGAGTAAAAACCACATAGGCTGGGATTGTGCACTTTAAATAATAAATGAATATAGCCTGCGTTGGGACTGTGCAGCTATCTTAGTGAGTGGATACCATGAGATCTGGAACTGTGCAGATATCTTTACAGATAGATATTGTTGTGCTGGGATTGTGCAGTTTGCTTAGCAAGTTATTCGGCATGTGCAGGCATTGCGCTGTTAGCTTAGCGTATGGATGCTGGATAGGCAGACATTGCGCAGTTAGCTTAGCAAATGGATACAACGTGTGCTGGGATTGTGTAGTTAGCATAGCAAGTGAGCGCTGACCATACACTGGCCAGCCCCGGTGCTTTGCCGCACCTTTGTGCTCCTCCAGAGCGTCGGGCTTGATGACGGCCAGCGTGCGCTCTGGGGGGAAGAAGAACTCTATTTCACGCTCTGCCTCCTCCACACTCCCACTGCCGTGGATCTGGTTAATGGGGTCGTTCCCCACCGCGAACTGGGCCCGCAGGCTGTGGACAGAGCCAAGGACAGAGGTCACACTGTCTTTGCACCAGAGCCTCCGAAAGGAACAGCATGGCAGATTTCACAGCGGTGATTTACAGTGGCAGCATTAGTTGCAAAACAGGCGGGGCTGTCACTGTCAGAGGCGAAGCCTAGAGTTCCCCCGGATGTTGCACTGCTGTATTAGAGGCTGATAGGAGGCCCGAAATACGTTTAACATGAAGGATTCTTATTAGTGCTGTCAACAATTTTTTTTAAAGAATCTGATCAATCAGAAGTTAGTCTCGTATCAGATTTGAAAAAATTGCTTGATTGCAAAAGAAGTCTAGTTAAACTAGGCTAGTCTTGTGAGTGATTATGATTTATTGCAAAATTGAAAAATATTATAGTTTACAAGTTTAGCTCTATTTTGATTCTGTAGAGGACTACAGTTGTCAGAGTTCTGGGGGGATTCTGGAAAGTATTTGTAAAAGTAAATGGATTTCCTGAATGTGAATGATTGTCTTGTCACACCTCGCAGGCTCCTCCTCTTTTGCCTGGGTAACATTTTTGGGTCCGAGCATCTCTCTCCAGCGCTGGACGGCTCCGATCCGGACCAAACCCAAGGCTAACACCGGTCCACTACAAACACAAACACAAACACACACACAAACACAGTTCTGTTTTCGTGTTTTGCGGGGACATTCCATCGACTTACATTCATTCACTAGCTTCTTGCCCTGATCTTAACCATAGCTGCTACATTCCTCACCCTAACCTTACCTCCCTCTAACCTTAACCTAACCCTATCCTTAACCCCTAACCCCAAAATATCTCAGTTACCTTGTGGGGACCACAAAATGCCCCCATAAGGATGAAGAAATCTGTTATTCTATCACTTGTGGACATTCGGTCTCCAGGTGGGCTAGGAATACATGCCCGTACACACACACACACACACTCATTCAGTACATGGGCCTCAGTTTGCATAAGTAACAGGACTGCACTGTAGCATAAACTTTCCTCAGGGTCAGTATCCTGAGCCAGAATAGTCTTATCAGTTGGCACAGTGGAGGAAAAGTTTCGGTATCAACATTTTATTCATTTGCTTTTACTCCAGGCTGATGCAGATATGTTTCTGCCTTTCCTTATCAACAACCAAATTGGTTTTTAGGTATCTGCGGACCATCGAGACGCCAGGGACTAGATCTGATCACTGAAAGCTATTTATGATGTTAACTACAGTCCCGCAATGCGCACACCTCAGACAGCATTTTTCCAAACCAGCTTGCAGTGTCTCCACATTGAGTTCAGATTATTATGACCATTATGTGGAAATAACTCTTAGAAAAATAGTCATTGAGGAGATTACATTGTTGTACTCTGAGGAATAAATTTCCCCAAATCTATCCTGAAAGATAAGACAGTGTTCTTCAGGTACAAATAAGTATCATTTATAAGCAAAAATATACTTCCTTAATGGAAAATTAAACAAAAGGAGAGGTGTACAATTTTAAGTACCAACAGTAGCATTGCTGTGACAGGCCTTTGTACTTTTTCACTCACTTTCTTGTCTTTTAATGAGTGGTTTCAGAATGTTTTTACAACTCCTTCACCATTCTGTTTGATTTACCCAGTTTTAACCTGTTTTGTAAACCAATGAAGTCAGACCAGTTATGAGACAATGTTTCAGTGTGAAGATGGACTGTTTGTATGGTTCAACTGGTTGTGCAGCTCTTTGGCACTGCAGTAACCTATACACTCTTGGCTGAATTTCAGCTGGATAATGGAGTACTCCGTTGGCCAACCAGTGATGTTTCTACATGAGGGTTACCTGGTCATGTGTTGAAGGAGCGCAGGGAAGTAGTCCTTCTCCTGGTGGTGATGGCTGTAGAATTGCCTGACCATGTCCTCCGTCAGCATCACTTCCTTTTGCATGGCTACTGTGAAGCCAGCCTCCTGAATATGGAGGAGGATCTCATCTGCAGAGTGACAAAGGAGTAGTCTACACGTCAAATTCAGACACTTTCCACTTCAGCATCCTGACAGGGTCACCAAAGGACATGTCACTCTCAACCTTATAAGGGGCTGAGATCACAAACGTGTGATTAGAATGTGTTAACTGAGCATTCCTGCACTGATCACATAACCATCACTACTGCTGACTTGAAGCAATGAGTGGACGAAATCATTCCAAAAAAAACCCTGAAATTTGAAGGGTTAATACTGGTCCCGACCGACTAATGAGATGCAGTCCTCCCTACATTCCAGACAAAATACAGTATTAGTCCAATAATATTTCTTAAGCCTTCCAGGTACAAATCTGGCTGTTGTAACAGCAGTTATTTTGAAATCCAAGCTGCTTACAGTGCGGCTGCGGAAATACCAGGGGTGCAGAGGATTCAGTTGCATCCAGGACCGCAAGCGATGTGAGTCTGCGAGAAATTTGGTAGGTAACTCACTATGACCCATAGATATGCAATGTCAGGTTTTTTTTGCTGGATTTTACCTTTGACCTTAGCTCTGTGACTATGACCCTGGAAATATTGTCCGGGGCAGTACTCGTCAATTAGTCCTCACAGCTTCACCAAATTTGGTATGTAACTCACTATGACCCATTGATGTGTAAAGTCAAGTTTTTTGCTAGATTTCACCTTTGACCTTAGCGTTTTGACCTTCACCTCAGAAATCTTGTACAGGTCAGTATTCGGAAACTAAATATCGCAGCTTCACCAACTTTGGTATAGTAATTCACTATGACCCATGCATGTGTAATGTCAGGTTTTTTTTGCTGGATTTGACCTTTCACCTTAGCTCTGTGACCATGACCCTAGAAATCTTGTGCAGGTTAGTACTCGTCAACTAAATATCGCAGCTTCACCAAATTTGGTATGGTTTGGAATGGTAACTCACTATGACACATAGATGTGCAACATCATGTTTTTGCTGGATTTCTCCGTTTGACCATCACCATCGCTTTATAACAACACTATCTAGCCAGATAAAATATCTGAAAAAATTGGCATAAGTCTAAAAAAAAAACAAATCTGAGTTCATTTTCGACAAAAAAAAAAATTCAAAAGTTGCCAGTGTGTGAACTAGGTTAGTTGTTAGGCTGCACAGAAACTGGAAACTGACCCGCTAATTGTAGGTCAGTGATCAGGCTGGCATCGAACTGTTACTGGATCATTTGGTAGCAAACGTTACTTATCTAGTAAATAAATTATAATGATAGTAACGCTAGCCAATAATACAACATACTATTGTGTAGTTAAATAATAAATAGCAAAATGATTCATCAATTTTTCAACATTGTCAAGATTTATAATAATGTTAAAAGTTAATAGCATCGGCAAAAGTAGTTAACTTTTATTATTTTTAATAAGAAGGCTAGCCTCCCAACAAGTAAAGTAAAATTTTGGGAAGCAACTTAACATTTGGCAATTTACTTTGCGTAAGGCAGAGAGACTGAATCAAAGACATGCAGATTGTGTCTTCACTTACACATAAACTGATGTGACACCTTCATATTTTGGTAATGGGTGCATTATCTAGTATGTGAAAACCACCAGGATTGGATCAGGTGCTAATTTTTTAACTTGTGGACTCCAGCAGGGGGAGGGGTGGGGGGGAATAATTCTTGCACCAAGGCCCATTATAACATGCTTCCGCCACGATACAGTGCCAGATACAACCTAATTTTAAGGTACTAAACTAAGTACTCGGGGAAACTTTAATGGAAGGAAAATTGAGAGCGTTGTTGGACAGAACGGTGCGGTCATCTAATTATCTTTAGTTATTTCATGTTGTGTTTTCCTGTGTCATGCTATGAAATGCTGCACTTTGTGAAGTATAAAGTTGTTTTGCAGTATGCTATGCTCAGCAATGCTACATATGTTATTAAGCTAAGCATAAATTCAGTCAGGAAGATGTCGGCTTAGCCTATGTTTAGGCTCATATTATATTTACTACTTGCAACCAGCCATTCACATCTCTCATGCACGCTCACGCATAATTATCCTGGCCGTCACCGTCTGAAGAAATCGGTTGAGCTCGATAACCAGTTCATGTCAACCCAATAACACAGAGACACTCCTCCACTGCAAACCAATCATTTTACTGCTGTCCTGTTAAACACCTCTGTTTATGCTTTAGTGTCGTGTTTCCCAAACTGTGTGCAGTGAGAGCTTCCTCGGTGAGCCGCGAGAAAACCCACTTAGGGGAGACTGAGGTTACCCTGTCATGATTTTGTACTTGGCTTCATTACTCTTTGTTGCTAAAACTTAGAGAAATACCTTTATGGTCTATGTGTAGAGCAGAATGTCACCCACAAAAGTTGCTTTGATACGATCTCAATATAATGTATATTTTCGTCACAATATTCAATTTACGATATGTCACAAACATGCTGAAGTAGCCCCATACCCAGGGTTACTTCGTCAGATGGGAGGGATAAAATAGTCATAGTTGGCAATCAGCTGAAGCTGAAAAAGACAGTCCAATATTCTCATAACAGAAATGGTGAGGACTATTTTATTTTTACAACGAACCAACACAAGCTATGATTTATGCATAATCACCATCAGAGTAGCAGTTATGACAGATGTAGCCGAGCCCACTGACATGAGCACAGTCCTCATGTGCCACCCTTTGCATGAGAAGCACTGGACCCCCTCCTCTCCACCTTTGGATGATGAGTCAGGACCGCGGCACCAAAGAGGAGCAGCAAACAGTCCCACTGACACAGGAACAGAATGAAATGCAGAGGCCCCAGGGCTGCACCCGCTAACCCTAAATACTCTGCCAACACCTCCAGTTTAATGGGCTCCACCTCTGGTCCGTTAAGGTGGAGGTGAATGAATGAGGAAGGGGAGGGGCTGCAAGGAGCAAACCCTTACAAACCCATACTTGTGTCCTCCAAACAAAGGCCCTAATAGGTCCTCTATCATAAACATAAAATATATGCAAATATTAGAATTATTAAGACACTATAGGTGTCTGAAAAACAATAAATCGGCTCCAATATTTGACTTTGGAATATTTTAATATAGGCCTAACACAGGACCTACAGGTGGTGCAACCTCAGCACCCTGACAAACTAACCCCATGCTGCTTGGCCAGTGTGGCCCCGTGCTCCCATTTTGGAAATCAGGACGCATATCTCATCTCATGATCGCAGCAGGCCTTTCTCTTATGTGTTGTTAATAACCCTAGTTACATACGTTTATGAAACAGTAAAAACACAGTGGAAATCTTTGTCTTCAAAGAAGATAGACACATTTCTTTCAGAAACTTAAACTTTGGAATTTGGGCCAAAATTCAGTTATTTAGGCAGAAAACACTTACATGACACTACAAGTCCTTTTTCTTTCCAAGAGATGACGTCGCTGGGATGTCACATAATTTGTAAATTTTTGTTTTCCCATCAGTGCGTTTGCAATGAAAAAACATAGCGCATTGCTGAATACTCCTCGGACCGGACAAGATTTCCTGCCTCAAGGTCACAGCGCTAAGGTCAAAGGTGAAATCCAGCAAATACATGACCATGCACAACCATGTGTCACAGTGAGTTACTATACCAAATTTGGTGAAGCTGCAATAATTAGTTGCCGAGTACTGACTCGGACAAGATTTCCAGGGTCAAGGTCACAGCGCTAAGGTCAAAGGTCAAATCCAGCAAAAAACCTGACATTGCATATCTATGGGTCATACTGAGTTACCACAACCAAATTTGGTGAAGCTGCGATCATTAGTTGCCGAGTACTGGCCCGGACAAAATCATGGACGGACGCCAGACCACAGACGGACACACAGGTGACGACAATACCCCTCCGGCCAGATTCAGCCAAGGGGTAAAAAACAGGGGTGACAGACCTAACCCCGTGACCGAAGTAACCCCGGTCTCCCCAACTGTTTATTTCCTTACAGCCTAATAATATAAAACCGCTGAATTTACAGTATATAAAAATAACGATTCATGTCATTATCAATTCTTTCAATTCAGTTTATTAAAATGCCTATATAAAATTCCTTCTCAATTTTTCTGCATCATGTATTTGACTGTACAATTCCGTCTTGTGATTGCACAATCACACATTGTCTAACGCCAAAAATTAAACATTCCCCGGTAAAACTCAGCTAAAACAGCAGTGTACACTAGTTCAAATGAAACAACGAAAATGGATAAATTCCTGACCAAAACTTCGAAAAGGCCCTGAGGCCGCCTCACTCTTGCTGCGCAGGCCAGAAATGAAAATCAACGTGGTGAGCAGACTTTACAGTGAGGAATATTTGACTTATGGGTTTAGATTCACCGGAGATCCCGCTGCCCCAACACCACTGTGTCTTACTTCTGGCAAAAAGGATACTGCCAAATAAATTTAAAAAACACCTTTCAACCAAACACCCTTCTTTCGCAAAAAAAAATAAATAAATAAAAACCGTGAATATTTAATACGGTTGAGAAGCCAGACTAACTAGTTTCGTGATGAAAACCGCTACAGAGTCAGAAAAACATTAGAAGCTCGTTAGTCTCGGAACTAGTAGCAAAATCAAAGACGCCGAATCTCTTATCCTGCCAGCATGCAAAGCTCTCATCGGACCATGATGGGTCAAAATGCTGCCGAATGAAATATCGAAGGTTCCTCTCTCAAACAATACAATTGATAGACGAATAGGAGAAATGTCGGCAGGTGCAGAGGACGCTGTAACGGAGAAAATACAAGGGAGGGGGAAATTTGCGCTGCAGGTGGAGGAAACAACCGTCAGTGGATATCCACAATTAGTGGCCGATGTCAGATATGTTGATGGGGAGACGATTAAAGAAAATTATTCTTTTTTAATCGAATTTTGCCAGAGAAAACTACAGGTGAGGAAGTGTTTTGAGTGACATCTGAGTATCTGCAGAAGTGGGGGCTGAACTGGAGACTGTGTAGAGTCATTTATTTTATGATCGCATGAAAGCATATAAAAGGGTAGAAAGGAGAAATCTCCCTTCAAAAGACACTTCCATGTCTAAACCATGACCGTGTGTGACGGTTACAGAGAGAGAGAGACGCACACACACACACACACACACACACACACACACACATACACACACACACACACACACACGTCTGTGTTTCTTACTGGTAAAAATACAGCGTAAGCGATCAAACAGGCCAGTATAGACAAGTTTCAGAGCGCTTCTTTAAACAATGTCAGATGATACCTGTGTGTGTGCTAGTGTGTGTGTGTGTGTGTGTGTGTGAGAGAGAGAGAGAGAGAGAGAGAGAGAGACAGACAGACTAACTACCTACACTCTGCAAGACTGCAGACTGCAACTCTAGTGTGTGCGTGTGTGTGCGTGTGTGTGTGTGTGTGTGTGTGTGTGTGTGTGTGACAGAGAGAGAGAGAGAGAGAGAGAGAGACTAACTACCTACACTCAGCCAGACTGCAACTCTAGTGTGTGCGCGTGTGTGTGTGTGTGTGTGTGTGTGCATGTGTGTGTCAAAGAGAGAGAGAGAGACAGAAATCCATTCACTGTTGCTGGCAACATTTGAGCAAGCACACTTTGCATTTTCTCTGCAGAAATGCAGTCTAGTTTATTTCATGATTGCATAAAAGCCTGAAACCTGGTTGGAAAGCTCGAGTCTCATCACTCGGTCGCGCTGCGGTGTAGGTGGCACGAGCGGATCGCTATAATATCATAGCAGTGGGCCGTGAGATTTTTTCATAGTGAACAGTGTGCCGCGAGAGAAAAAGGTTTGGGAAACACTGCTTTCGTGCTTCACGCTGCCATCACGTGCGCCTCCATCTCCCCGTCACCGCCATGTCTCTGCAGGTTCATCAGTGTCATCACTTCATCAGACTCCTCAGCCCTGTCTGCCTCATCTGAAGTCATCAGCCACCCCGATCACCAGTGTCAAGCTGCGAAGGACTTTTTCTGCATCCGCTTAGGGCTGATGTGTGATTGCACATCTTCCATTAGACTCTAAGCGCCAAAGCCTCTTCCCATCATGATGTTATGGCAAAGTCAACCGCATAATAAACTCTCTTCGCTTCACTCACTCCATCTATCCTGTTTGAAATGTTATGTTATGGGGTGTTTTCTTTTCCTGTGTTTCGTTATGCTATTATATATTACAGAGTTACAGGATGCTAACCTGAGCTGTTACATTTTCTAACGTTGAATAATGTCACATTATGCCATCCTGTGCTATGCTATGTTATCTTGTTCTGTATTATGGTCTGCTATTTTGCCCTAACAGTACAAAGTGTAGCATTATACTATAGCATGCTATTCTGTGCCATGTATAATGTTACCTTGTTTTGCATTAAGCTGTAATATGTCATTCTGCTCCATGTCATGTAACCTTCCTTTGTATTATGTTATGGTATGTTTACTGTGCTATATAATGTTACCTTGTTTTGTTGTATGTCACGATATGCTACTCCGTGCTGTATTATGTTATCCTGTTTTGTATTATGTCACGGCATGAAATTCTGTACTAGAATACGTTACCCTGCTTTGCATTATGATATGCTATTCTGTGCTATATTATGTTACCCTGTATTGTATTATATTATGGAATGCTATTGTGTGCTATTAAGTAATCTTATTTAATATTACTTACTCTGTGCTATATTATGTTACCCTGTTTCGTATTATGTTATGCTATGCTATTCTATGCTATATTATGTTACCTTGTGTTGCATTATGTTATGGTATGTGACTGCGCGATATTATGCCACCCTATTTTGCATTATGTCATGATATGCTACTCCGTGCTGTATTCTGCAATGTTGTTTTATATTATATCATGGTATGGGATTCTGCTACATTATGTAACCCTGCTTTGTATTATGTTATGGTATTCTATTCCGTGATATGTTATGTTAGGTTACATGTTGTTATTTCACATCGCTCTTGTCATCTGGAGCCTTACAGCCTCACCTCTCTTCTCTCTGGCCGCATCTGGTCGAATGATGGCCAGGGTTCTTTCGACTCGGCTTTCCTCTGTCCCTGAGTGGTCCAGAGTGGAGGTCGTCCTGAAGTTTGGGAAAAAGAAGGCGAGCTCTCTGCTGGCCCGGTCCTGGTCCTCGCTGCCGTGCACAGCATTGAACACGGCCTCTGTGCCGTATTGGGCTCTCAGGCTGAACGAGGAGATGGGGGGAGAGAGAGGGAGAAAGAGAGAAGGAGAAAGGGGTTGAGAGAGAGATAGAGAGAGAGAGAGGGGTGAGGGCGTAGATAAATGAGAAAGAGAAAGAGCGAGATCGATGAAGAGTGATGATGGTAGAACCACCTGATGTGCTGTCGCTCGTTGATTGTGCACAGTGGATTAGCAGGCACCTGACTCTAATTACTTTGGTCTAATTACTTTCTTAATCAATATAGAAGCAGTAGGATGCGCTTTTCACTGCAGGCTTGTGTGTTAAGGTTTTTTTTCTTTAATTGAATAAATAATTCAACTCAAAGTCAAAATGTTTATGCATTGTTTACCACATGAGGTCAGATTTATCTGTTGATAGGGCATGGTGAGAATTAACCAAGGTTTTTTTAGCCCGTATTTTATATGTGCACGTGCAGGTATTCAGATGCGCACCTCTCTGGTTTGTCTCTCTTGGCCTCTTCGGTGTTAGCTGGACCAATAAACTCCCGCCACGCAGGGATGACATCATCAGACCCCTCCTGATTGGACACCAGGAGAACATGGCAGGGTCCACTGGACATAAACTGCACCAGCTCCTCGAAGTACGGCTGTGAACCAAAGGGCGCATCCACTAATGAGAATGTACATAAGGCAAGACTGTGCACTTCTCCTGGAGGGGCCAGTGTATATTTTACGATCACTGGTTATCCTGGCTCTATCAGCTAATCAAGAATTTGCATCAAACACCAAATCAGTCAGGACACTTACATTAGATTTCACCATTTATTACACAATGAGATGCATTTGAGTTTAGCGGTGACTCTGCTCGAGTGATGCTCTGGAACAATCTGAGCAAGCACGACACAGACAATCCCCCCGCCAGAGCCTGAGATTCTTAAATCTCGTTTACATTTAAAATTATTGAACAGGATGTGAACAGATGCTGCGTTGGGATGAACAATGTTATTTGTGAAGGAGGAGGCTGGGGAGGGGAGGGGAGGGGCGATAAGAAGATATTTAGTCGGCCAGAGTAAGAGCGGTGTGGAGGGCACGGCACAGGAGAAATGACTGAACGCTGATTTAGTTATTAAAGCTTGCCAACGGGATGGGAAATGCTGAAGTAAAGCATGATGGGACAGAAACAGGCTTGAGACCAGCCAGACTCCTGTACCAGACTGAACTAATGCAAAAGCTCCATTTAACTTCTATATTAAACAACAATCAAACAGTTCGATACAGTACAGCAGTTTTACATCACTGAGAGTAACCAAAATGCTAAATGTCCATTCACATACTTGATTAGGCTAATCTAATATTCAACAGAGAAGAGGCTTGTCTGAAATCCAAAAACAAATATGGCCTCCTTGTCCAACCCTGATGTAGGGGAGTGAGGTTGTTCCCATAGTAGCCTCTCCTTTAGAAATCTATATCGCATCACACAGTTAAAACCAGATCTTTGCATCTCAGACTTGCGAACCAGAATAAATTCAGAATGAAAAACACATAAAACAAAGTCTGCAAAAATGTATGCATTTCGGTTACTGTAGCGCTGGTTTTCCAGCAGGCTTTTATTATGATTTTCAATTTTTCTGACATGGCCCTGCGCGACCTCTTTTAAATCATTACCACAGACTTTTTGTTTCGGATGCTGAGTGATGCCACAGTGAAGACCACTGAAGTCTGCATCGGAGTGGATGCTCTGAAAGTCCACATGACATGTCAACTTGAACAACTGTTGTCGAACTGAGCACTCCGGACTCCAAGGGAACGCGCCCAACATGTCTACCAGGCTGCAACTCCGAGGAACAACAGAAATGTACTTTCAGCCTATAAGGGACAGTTTCAGGGCAGTTGTCCCACAGTTCAATCAGTCCCAGACCACGTCACAAGTTTCGATACTCCTTGGCACCACATTACTATCAGGCAGTACTCCAAAGTTAGGTTAAACAAGTGAAATATATGACTCGGTTTGAGAGGGTTTAGTTTACACTCCATGAAAATATAAGATAATGAGGCAGCAAAAGTGACTGGATTAACAGGGTTGCCAGATCAAGAAAAGTTTACAGCCGAAAAGGCATTGATACTCTTCGCAAATGCAAGCAGAGGTTCAGTCCAAAGCTGATAATAAATTATGAGGGGGGTGAAGACGACGGCTGACACTACAGGAGGAACAGTGACAGAACTCATCGGTATCAGAAAACTGCTCTGTTAAACTGGGCTGATTGACAGTCAAATGGCGCTCGCTTTTGATGGCCACACACTAGCTTAGTCGTATCCCCAGAAAAAATCATGACCCACCGCAGCTCATTTTCCACTCGTGCCAGAGTCAAATACGTGGCCCAATTTGGTAAGAACACCGGGAACCTGAAAAGCACCAACTGAACTGGGGGGCGCTCTGTGTGTATTTATAAGATTAACTTCCTGTTCCTCTTAGGAACTACTCAGGTAGGTGGCTTTATCTCCATGGATATTTACTCTACATTTCAGCTCCCAGTGTCACTATCTGCTCACTGTGTAACTACAGTTTCAGCACTTTAATGCCATATTCTGTCACGTTTATCCACCATTAACAAGAGCCATCAGGAGATGGCGGATCCCCCCCCGGCCCCATGTCATCAACTTCAGATTAGCAAAGGGCACCACGTCAGATCGTGATTAATTTACACACCAAATTTTGTGGAAAAATATTGAACAGTGTTCAACTCATGCTCCGTAAACGAAATGTTCACAGACAGACGGACAGACTGCCGCACCCATGACTATATCCCCCCAGCATATAATAAAAACTGTGGGAATCATAATCAATTCTCTCACTCACTTGTTTCAAGCAGAAATGTAGTTTCCAATTAGTGCGACATGATGCATGTCTTTGGACCAGGGGCGGAGACTGGAGTACCGAGAGGAAGCTCACGCAAACACGGGTAAAACAAGCAGACTCAGTCAGGCTCCAAGCCTGGATTAGAGCCCACAGCTTTCTTGCAGTGATACGTATTCACTGCGCCACCATGCTGCCACCCCAACCAAGTCCCTGGCTTTACCTCCGCAGCCTTGTGCTGGTAAAAATCCCGAGCCTCTGCCTCGCTCAGGGTCCGCTCCTCATGGGCGAGAATCTCAAAGCCCTCCTCCTGGACCTGCCGACGTGAGACAACCCATCAGCAGGGATGGAAAGGAGATCATTTTTTAAAAAATATGTTTTGGGAACAGAAGGCTATGAGCGCTAGTCATACCTTCATTATGATCTCATTAGCCTTTCCATGCGCGACAGCATCCGGTTTGATGATGGCCACTGTGTACGATTTGCTGGCTGGTACTACAGGCAAATAAATGAATGAGTTCAGATAGTGATCGACCCAACAGGACACTGGGCCAAAACATATAAACCAAACCTGCACATGTCTCACCGAGGACGTCTTCTTCACTGTGCTGATGGCCGATGGCTTCGGCTTCCTCCTCCTGCTCCTTTAGGCCGTCGTCTTTCACCTGGAGAGCGAAACCATGTGGACAAATGTCTATCAGCCAATCACAGTCAGCAGGCGACATGTGTTCATACATACAGTATATGTGTGAGCTTGTGTGAATGTGTTTGTGCCCGTGTGTGCATACATGCACGTGTGTGTGTGTGTGTGTGTGTGTGTGTGTCTCACCACTCTGCGCTCTGCCCCCTGTTCTAGAACCTTCTTCTCTTTGGCCAGCTCCTCCACCACCATCTTCTGCAGGACTGGGGCATTCGCACCCCGTAAGAAGGCCACCAGTTCTCCACCCTAAACACGTGAGAACACCATCACCCATCTCTGTCCTCCACATGCACAAACACACCACCGAAACCCCAGCGCTGCTGTTACCACAGAGACAGACTACAACAGGGGCTTGTGCCACTTGTGGGGAAAAAATAACAGTCTTCAGGTGTCTTTGCCATGACACTTCAGTTCCACGCTAAAGAGCCAGAATTTTGTCTTTGGCAGATTTGCATCAATTTCATAGGCAAAAATGTTTGTAAAAATAATTATAAGTTTCCAAAAGCTAAGAAATGTACTATACAGAGCTGTAAACTATTGAAAACTAAATCAGATCAATATTTGGTGCGACTATGCTTTGCCTAAAAATTTGGGACACAGTCTTGTGCACAACAGTTTCAAAGGATGATTGATTCTCGCTTGTTCCAAGCAGAGTGTGAAACTGGCCACCGTCCCCACACATCTAATTGCAGACAGCCATGATGATATTGACAGCACTTGGTCAGGACTAAATTATCAGCATCAACTGTTTTGAATGAAAAACATTCATTTATTCACAAAACTATTTTTTATAATAGCATTTGGAATTTCAAATATGCCCTTTTATCTTCAGGAACACCAATGTGGAAAAACGAGAGCAAATATCTAAAGCCAGACATTAATTTTAAACAATATTGGGTGCAGTGCTGCATCTTTTTGTCATTTCTCAGACTAATGTGTTTATTTCTGTCTGCATATAGAAAATCATACTATATACCAATGTATCAATAATTAATTAGCTTGTCTGACTGATGAGTTAATTATTGATGTTCCCTTATACGCAAACAGTCAACCCTTCCATATTGCCGTAAATAATTTTCTGCTGCCACTCACTCCGTAAAATAGAAAGGTCGGCTCACATTTTCCCCTGTATTTTTCTAGTGCATCAACAGTGTCTGCTTCTGCCTGTAAAGAACACACACCGTTATAACCAAATCTCAAAGCACCCGTTGATATTTTTGGCAATGAAATTGTATAAAACAGACATCAGTTTACAGTACTAAATCATTTTAGCATATTTAAGTAAATTGACGTTCAGTCCAACAATTGCTTTTAAGTTTTTTCTTTAAAATGCAATTACTTCTGATGTTTTTCTTGTTTAACAAATTGCTACCCTACTGTGGCAAAATGCAACAGGTCATCCCCCAATTCGTTCTTCACTTTCCGGAAAAGGCTGACGACTGCGCGGCAGGGGCCACACCATTGCTGATACACATCAACAACTGCCAAGAAAGAGCAAAATTATGTCGTTGATTCATCTTTGAGACTGCGCACGATTTTACCCCTGTGCATTACTAATATTGCACACAAGATGGCAGCAGTAGACGCAGAACAAATCAAGACAAACTGGGGAGTCACTTTTCATTCAAAGGCGGTATGGCACTGGTTTCAGACGGCGAAACAATATCAGAAGAACCGTTGTCAGGGGAAATAATGCTTTCAGCTCTTAGTGATTTCAGGCGTCAGTTACAGAAGATTTAATTCGCTCAGTAAGGATAAATGCATACCATTCAACCCTTTAATTGCAAGCATTTCATCCCATTGCTCTTGGTTTGTGACAGCCATCTGCAAAAACATGCGTACAAGTCACTATTTGCGATGTTTTGACGCTGAATAATATGGAAAGCTTTGAGACAAGCAGATAATATCTTTAACGTACCTGCAAACTCACTTCTTTCTTTTTTCCAGCCATCAAAACGTTTCTCTTTATTATGAGAAAATATAAAGATGCGTTTTACATGCAACTGCGACGTAGGAATGATGCGCGTGTGTTTATACCTAATCCATTTGAATTGCCAAAATCCCGCACTGAAAACAGCTCTGTCGTTGAGTGGGTGCAAAAGTGTCCCATTTGTTTAGCGTCCTTGTTGCCTAGCAGTTTCAGAACACGTGATAGTCATTTTATGGCCTCCTAAATGCAAAGCTTTCAACAAAACTTTAGTCATGCTGTCGGGCGCATTTTCATCATTCGGCTGTGTGTTCTGAACCGGTATTATTTTGCTTGGAGGGTGTCGATTCAGCGCATTTTTGATTGTGTCGCGTCAATTTCATATTGCTGTTTGGTCTTCTGCTTAATGCAAATTAATTCAAACAAGCAGTACTATTTGTGACTGGCAGGGGGCAGTAGTGTCACACTACACTATAATAGTATAAGCCTCGTCTCCTCAGGTTATGCGCCTCACTGAAACCTTATGAGAATATCTCTATAATACTGGACATGTTTACAGTAGTGAAAAAAATGTCTGAATGTGTTTAATTTGGTCATTGTTTCGCATGACAGGATGTTGATTCTGCATGTACGCGTCAGTGTGTCCGTGTCCGGACGTGTATACTTTGTTGCACTTGTAGCTGCCGCTCAGGAAGTGCTGTGTATTGTAACATAAAGTGTATGGGGCGAATAGAGAGCTTCGCCTCTGGAGACATTAAATAGATGCAATTGCTCGCACCCGGCAGCAGTAATGACTCCAATTTGGGAGGGAATTCTCTTGGTCACGCCCCATTGATTCATCTACTGTATGTGTTTCGCTTTAGCGGGGAGGCTGCAATGAGAACTTTTGTTTACCTCGAATTCATTTTATTCAACTTGAATTTTATTATCCAGGAGTTAGCCGTGTCTTTTGTGCCATGCTCTGTAATACTATATAACATTTTTATCCATTCAGTTAAACAGTAAGAATACTCTTACTTGCCAGTGGCCTCTCTGGAAGTGATGATTGGTGGGGCCCGAACCATGCCTTTGCGTCAATGATTGTTCCTGGCTTGTACTCAGTTATTTTCCGTTATTAACACGTTTTCCAATTTTGACAATAATCATCTGGCAATCGAAGTTACGGTTTCTCTCTCCATGCAATATTGACAACTAAATAATTGGATAAATTCAGATCAGAAAAATTATTTAGGCCACTCAAAAATTGTTCAAAGCTTTATGAAAGACAAACTGCTCTCAAACGTCTGCGCTACCTTGTCCAGACATCAAATGATTTAACTAGCGCTACATGATCGTTTTGTTTAAATAAAATAAAAGACCATTTGAAACGTCTGTGTGCAATTCCGAATAACACTGATTTAAATGCACGAAATTACGCCCCCGGGTTAATGATTGTCGCCCTACCGAAATGTACCGTATCATACCTGCATGTTCTCGGAGTGAATTTATTGCTCAGTCCTTCAAGGAAGTTGCATGTCGCAATTGCAACTATTAAAGCAAATTCAACCAATCCACGCAAATTTCTCGCAGACAAAAAAAAAAAAAAAATCATAAATAAAAAAAAATTAAAAAAAAAAACATTGCAATTTTCATTGCCACTTTTTGAAAAAAGTTACCCCAAGAAATGTAAAAAAAAAAAACAAATAAAAAAGCCAGGAAAATCCTGGAAGGATTGTTTGTCAATTATGCGAATGATTGCCTGCAAGCAAGGGTTAGTAATTGTTTTAAAGGGGAGCACTGGGCCGCACCAGTCTTTAGTCCCAGAGACGCCCCTGCTCTTTGCATAATTTTGTTTGCAAAATGTTTCCCGGCTATCCCAGATCCCCAAATTCGTGCATCCAAAATCAGTTTTTATCTCACTCCCTTTATTTTTATTATTTTTTATCCGTTATGCCCTTTGCTTGTTTGTCTTTCTCTTGTGTCCATCACATACATGTCACATGAGAGCCAAGATGCCTGCTCAGAGATTTATTGCAGAAAAATAAAAATTTATATTTCACTGGTTGTGCTATCTTCTACCCAATACCGATCTGCAGGATTTATAGATAATCTATTGCTGCTGAATTGGCGCATAGCTACATCCATAGAGGCATCCCTTCTGTAATATCTCATGTGTAATATCATCCTATTCTCTGTCTCCCTATAAACTGATCCCACCGGCCAATGATTCATTGTCTGGTCATCTAACCGCCCATCAAATCAACAGCATTAGCATTTATACGGTACCCTTTCATCCTGGCCTTGCAACATGAAGTACCTGAACATGCTGGCCTTCAGCTTTGTTATTAGAGAGTGAGTCCACACTGGAGCCACTACTGCTACAAATGATTGACTTGTCTCATTTAATCTGAGGATCCTGCTGTTCACAGTAAAACATCATTTTTTGTTGATTGAATTAATGTCACTGAAAACATCCCAGCCGCTCCGATGCGCTCTCTTATATCATTACCTCCAGAACAATGAACTAAAAGAGGAGATTTTTACTTGTCCCAGCAGCCCCGTTGCTCCCAGCTGCTGTCTCTGAGGTTCAAATCATAGAGAAGAAGAGTGGGGTCGCTGCACACGCGCCTCATAAACCGAAATTAGTTTTTCATTGGATTGCAAAATCACTAACCTGAAAAAAATGAGAAAACATCACATATATCACTCGTTACGACTGTTCAATTTACCTCAAAACCATAAAATCTGACAAAGCGACCTGGTGCACACAAAGCAGAAACATTTAAAAATCAGCGACAGCGTCTCATTCGAACACTAAAGAAAGATTCACAAATCAAAACTAAATATAATAGACAACAAGCATACTCATAAACTGAAAACACAGTGTGGACTTTTTTCAATAATTGAATGGAAATTTTTGAGGGCATTCATGAAGTTGACTCCTAAAAAATAATATCTGTAAGAAGAGACTCTTGCCCTGGAATATTAAGATATTTTATTGTATCTGAGGTATTGTTTTATCAGGTGCCTTCTTTTGTGTCTGTTATGTTGAATTCACCCAAAAAGTCTTGTCTGAATGTGTGTGTGACTGATGTCCATAAAAACAGTACCACCCACGCTGGTTTCCTGAGAGACCGAAATCATCTCGACTCTTCTGTTTCGCGTTGACACCAGTTTAGATCATTAGTTTCCAAAATATCAAATTATACATCAACCCGCAGTGCGGCAAGTGATGACATGGTATTCAACTGACAGTTGAACCTGCTTGTTTTATTCAAAGTGATAGGATTGAGCTACTGGATTAAGGTTTTTCTCTCAGCACACACAGATCCACTCACACACCCATTCCCAATCCCCCCCCCCCCCCCCCCCCCACACACACACAAACACACACACACACACACACACACACACTTACACCAATATCCTCCTACAGTGGGGGGCGCCTGGCACCTGGTCACACTTGGTAATTGCTGTATTGTACTCAGAAGGAAGGTACCTGATCAAAGGTAATATCAACATCCTGTAAGTTTGGCTGGATGTCTATGGGAAGGTGTCACATCCACAACTTGCTCTACCACGGATCTTGTACTTAAACCCCGAGATGTGAACAGTGTGTCAGGATTCTCTGCCAACGCTATGTTGGACGCTAGAATCCTCCCTTGCGCATTGAAAAAAAAAGCTTTTTCAATTGGAAAGTGGTCATTGGTGCGTCACTTCATTGGTCCCGACTTGACTCCACAACAGAAAATATGCTTAACGAAAGTAATTGTAAGCTAATCTCTGCACTGTGTTCACTGTAAATCCTTATGAATCCAAGCTGCTTTAAGATACTGAGGTTGTGGGTTATTAAATTTAGTCTTATTTACCAGGATTCCAGCCTTTCCCTCATTTTTTTTTACAGGGCTACATTGAGCACTGCGGTAACAACTATGTCAGGGTCATATTTGTGTGTGTGTGTGGGGGGGTGTCGTTGGTGGCCACCAATCCCAGAGCGCTTGCAATGGATGAGAGGCAGTATCTCAGTTCCTTGACAGTTTGTCAATGTATCGCAGGGATTGCTATACGCTTACATACTCATGCAGCACCTACAGGCTATTTAGTTGCTCAATTTAAGCCCATGTCTTTGGAGTCTTCAATAGGCTCTTTGGACAGCGGGAGGAATCACGCAAAATGAACATCCACTGATCACGGGAACAAAAATCACATCCTGCGTTATCTCCATTTGTGACAGAGGAGATTTCAATCTTGGAAACAACCTGGTAATGATGCACAGACATGATGAGCCATAATCAGTAATCACAGCGATATAACCCGAAAAGAGCAGTGTTGATGAACGCTTAAGTGAGCACCTCGAGCTGCATTGGTGAAACGAAATCCTGGAGTGATCTCATGTGGATCTGCCTGTGCAGAGGAGCAGAGCTGATGTCTTTAAGGCCTCATAGATGCTCACAATTCTACTCTGGACAGTATTAAGCCAATCTCCAGGCTACAAAGAGGTATTTTACTGCCACTGAAGTGGACCTGGGGGGTAGAATGTGCTTTGTTTTTTTTTTTTTTTTGGTCAACTGTTATGAATTCACCTGCTGAGAGAGACAGAACTTTTACATTTGATCTTGCTGTGTTTACTTCCAGCAAACAAATTTGGTGGGAGTTTATGTGATCGGTGCCGTTCGTCTGTTTGTCTGATTGTTTGTGAACAGGATAACTCAAAAGGTAATGAATGGAAATTTTGTGGGTGGGTCACTATTATATCAGGGATGGACCTTATTGATTTTCACCGCGATCAGTCAAACAATATGGCCACCATGGCGGAAAACAGTATGGCAGCCAAGGCAGCCATCTTGAAATCCTAGTACACATGATACTCCCACTGTAATGCGAATAGAAGCCACTAGATGCCAGTATTGACCTTTCTCATGTTAAGCCCAGACTGGAGCTAGGTTTGGGCATGTCGCGGGCATATCTGGGACACGTCCCAGAGAATTAAAAAAAAAAGAAGTCTAAATGTGGGAGGGGTCTGCAAAAGAGTATATAAGGAGGAAAATTGAGGGAGTGGAGTAGTAGGAGAAATTGCAAGCAGAAGGATACATGTGACCAGACCTGTCACTCTTTTCAAGACTTGTGTCAGTAGAGTAGATAGTAGATTAGTTAAAAGTCTTTGTTTGATGAAATTTGTTTTAAGTTTTAAAATTGTGTCTGTCATCCTTTGCTGTCGTAAATGTAATGACAAATTGGGGCCATAACACCACTCAGCAAGATTTGGACTGTGCTACCAAGGCAGTGGTTTGCACTCTAGCAGTGCCAGTAGTTTGGATTTTCATTTGTCTTCATCATGTAGTTTTGCTCATGCCCACACGGAAAGAACCTATATAAACATAAAGGTTTTAATATAGGGCCACATATAGGTTTCGCATGTATGCGACATGTACTGACCAAAACTTCCAGCGCAACACATACCATTTTGAAATATTTGGTGTACATAAAATGGGATTATGGTTTTGAGCCATGATACATCAACTACAACTTTAAAGCTCAGAAAATTGTTTCGATTTTGTCGTGTAGGCAGTTCGTTCCGCTTGATTGCGCATTGTTTAGAATTTTGCCAATCCCGTCAGGTTGAGTAGAACATGGACAAATCCTTCGAGAATTTGGTCAATAAATAGCTGTAGCAATGGGCAACTTAAATATTCCTTTGCATTATCCTGGGTCAACATGTGACCATGCCGCGCCTAGGTCAAAATCGTTGAGAGCGCGCCGTTGGTATGCTCACTGGTGGAATGTTGCAAAGACGGGTTGCAAGGAACCTGGGCATCACATGTCGACTCTAATCATCACGTCTCCTGACTCTAAAACTTTGTTTTTGATTTCAATTTTAATATTTGTTATGTATTGTTAAATTTATCGTAAGAAAATGACGTCTTGCAATAAACCCGAGTGTTGCGTAGGAAGTTTTGGTCAGTGTACATAAAATTGGCAGTTTTCACATTTTATAGGTACATATATGAACCTATATGTACATATATATACCTATAATATATGAAAATGGCCAAATAAAACTTCTCCATTGTTTTTTTTTTTTTTTTTTTTGGCATTTCCAATCCCACCCGAATCTGATATATCCACTTAGGGAACTATGTACAAGTTCGTAGGCTTCTTTGCATATGCGGCCCCTTGTTGATAATTCAGGAGAGTGTACACACCCCGTGGCCGTTGGCAATTGCCTTTAACATATTTGCCAGCAAACTTTGTAAGCACAGAACAAGGGCAGAAGATAATCAGTAGGTCAGACTCCTATTTAAAAGCTCCTGTCTAGCCAACAGGACGCGCCTAGAGGAACTCTAATCTACATAACCCTTCCCAGCAGGCCCTTTGTAATTTGCATCCCTGTAGCGCATTGGCCAACTGCGCGCTACTTCTAAAAAGAGCTGCTGACCACTGCTGGCTGATACAAGGCAGGGATTAAAACTTATATGTTTATATACTGTAGGTTCTTTCCTTGTGGGAATTTGAGAATCCTTGTTATTTCATCCCTGTAGGAAAAAGTCTCAGTGTTTCCCATACGTTCATTTATTTGTGGCGGTGCACCACCTATAAATTATATCCGCCACAAATAGATTTTTCCGCTTTTCGGCTCGACCTCGCTCATAAAAACACTAGCTGCTACCCGCTACCCGGAGTGAAATTGACATTTTTTTTGCTAGCATGACCGTTTTTCAAAAATCGGGCGACGTCAAGTCGGTAGTGTTAACGTTCAAACAAGTTGAGCAGCTGCTAACGCTTAAAGTCCACTTCTTCTTTTTAGCCATTTAAAGCTTCTCGGTAATCTTTAAACATAGGCGGATTTAGGCCCCCCCCCATTTCTGCAGACTGACTTTTCGAAGACAGCCTTTTTCGCACATTACACGCAGCTCGAAAAATTGCCATGCCGAAAAACTGAAAAATCAAAAAGAGTGGCATCCTAACACACTTTGTAATGGTCAGAGGTGTATAGTAACGAACAGTAGCCTACTTAAGTAGTTTTTTTTTGAGGATTTGTACTTAACTTGAGTTTTGACTTTTACTACTTTTACTCCACAACATTTAAAAGGAAAAAGTATATTTTCACTTCGTTATGCTGACACTGCCACTTCGTTACTCGTCGCAAATTAAAATATGAATGTAATTGATCATAAGAATTATCTGGATTTGGCGCGTTCAAGAACAACGGCGCTCAGCAAGGTATCTTTGCACAGATGTTGATGTCAGCGGACATGAAGCTGCAAATATATTCCTGTCCTGTGGGAAACACTGAGTCTGGGACCTTTAGTTGCTATACAAGCATCTCAGATAAAAGACAAGTGTCTGTTCATTAAATCTGTGAACAGAAGTGTACACTTTTTCTTCAAATTCATTAACCACAGTGAAATGCTCAGATAGATGTGGGGATGAAAATTACTTTTGAAAGGCATGTTTACTTGATTGTATGTTCTTCAGTGTACTTTCATTTTGTTATTTTTGTTTTATTTTGCTACATTTAGACGAAGGACCTCTGAGCCATATTCAACTAGAAAATGCATTACAAACAAGATAGAAAACATTGCATTTGGTGGATGTAACAGTGGATGTGCATGATCTGTAATGATGTGGGTCATAGATCCAGCATATAGGTTGCATATATGTTCATATAGATTCTTTCTATGTGGGTGAGACCGTGCACGCTCACAGAGGAACTGTGCACTGCTTACAGAGGAACCCTTTTTCATTCTTTATAAGACCCTCAGTGATGTGGCAAAAACTATGGATGTTTTCAGATCAAACCACTTTGCCCTGTGAAGAACATTTGACCTTGAGAGGGTTTGTCAAGACAAGAGAAACAGACTAATTTTAAAATTAGACTTTGCTCTGCTATACAGTATGAGTTACTGAATATTTATGAAAGTAAGGGTGAGTAGTTATGAATATCCTTGCATTTTGTGACTTCAAACTGGTAAAAAACTCAAAATAAGGCTACACACGCATTATTAAAGTTTGTTCTTTGTATTTCAGAGATCATGCTGTTTGCAGTACTTCAGAAAAGTTTGAGTCTGAAAAAATGATACCAATGCAGTAGTTAGAATGATCAATTGCTTGAGATCAAACTTGGTGTGGGAGGCTTCTCTGTTCTCTGCCATTTCCATACATGTCCCCAGGGATTACAGGCTTCTGATTCAAGTGAAATGTGAAAGACTTCAAAACAACCTGAGTCCCTCCTTTTCTACTGAATTACCCCCCCCCCCCCCCCCCCACACACACACACACACACCTCTACCCCCCAAATCACTGCATCTAACACAGTTGAGAGGATTTAATGAGGACGCAGGTAAGATGCTCGTCCTTAAAGTTTCAGTGTCCTTGAATTCCTTTTTGTGGCATCCGAGCCGCCCTCTGCTCTAAAACCACCAGCACCACAGCCATCATTCTGTCATTCATTTTGTTTGTCAGAGTCAAGTCAAACGCTTCCATCACTCTTTCACCCTTTCAGATAAGCGGGGGGAAAGTGGTCCTTTGTCTTCATGCGGTGCAGCCTACCCACCCCCACGGAGTCTGCCTTCTCTCAGTCATTTTTTACTCTCAATCTTTGGTTTTTCCATTGGCTTATCATGAATGTGCTTGTCATGAGACAAGGAAGAAAATCACAGGTTTCAAGAGCAGCTCAAGCAAAATAATATATACTGGAAAACAAACAGAGACTGAGGAGAGAGGCCTCTCCGGAGGAACTGATTTATTTTCATCAGTGTGCTTGAAGGAGTCGGGCTGAAAGTGGTACAGGTTTCTCGCTCAGTCTTGCAGTTCAGTGTATGATGGCATGCAGTCTGGCATCTGCTGTGTGTGTTTGTGTGTAAGTGTACGTGTGTTTGTGGGTGTGCATGCTGAGAAGAGAGGAACATGAAGTACTGCTACCACTGACATTTTGTCAGTTACTGAATGAAATAATGACAACCTTGTTGGAAATTCATCTGTGATCAGGGTGGTCTCGCCCATGATCCCAAAAGGAGGACACCCAAGTCCAAAAAGGAGCCCAAAAGGCCCTAGATTATACTCAATGCTTTGAGCTTTACACCCCCACGGAGTGCCTTACAGGTGGGTGTCGCAGACCTTTGACCCTCTTTTGAATGAGACGTTAAACTGAGATCCTGACACACAGTGGTCATTAAAGATCCTATGACACTCTTCGATAAGAGTAGGGGGTTCCCCGTTGTCATGGCTAAAGTCCCAACCTGGCTCTTTTGATCTGCCACCTAATCATCCCCTGATTTAATTGGCTGTGCAATTCCACCTTTACCCCCAGGCTCCCTTGAAAAAGAGGTTTCAATCTCAATGGGACTTCCCTGGTTAAATAAGGGATAAAAAATAAAATAAAAATTCTGTCAGATCTTCCTGCTTTTTCCTCTTTAGGTCCATGCAAAAGCCTGATCTGGAGGATGCAACAGTAAGAGAGCGTAAAGAGAGGAAAGGTGACAAGTTCAGATCTCGTGGGAGGATTTCGAAAACCGTCTACATGGCAAGTGACAGAGAGCTAACGCTACACTGCTAGCATAGTAAACTATCCACAGCTCTAGCTTCCAACAGAATAGACCAAATTACACACATCCCCCAGGAATCACTCTGCTCTGGATACAGTTTCCTTATCTCTAAACAGGTTCTGTCTCTTTTTCAGCAATAGGAAAGTGCTCCTTGAAATGGTGGCCTGACCCTAATTTGTGGCCCCCTGCTGGTCAAATGAATGATGACGCAGTAATATGAGCTGCTGTAAGCAAACACAACTTGAATTCACTGAGACTCCAAAATAACTTGCATGCCCTTAGCACTGGAGAACTTTAAACATTTCTTGTCTGAAATTCACCCATGCTGCATTTGATTGTCAATTAATTTCAACAGGTTATGAAAAAGCTCATGAAAAATGTCTTGTATTTCGGCAAGTGTCTATCCTGTGTAGTGATTATTGTTTATGAGTATGAGTAGTTTGCACAGGTATTTTTGTCATAACTCTGTGAACAGTATATGTGGTGCAAATGCCATGTTGATAGTTTAGCCAAGAGAAAGTAACTGATCAGAGAGGGTTGAAATTGCTAATCTTCTGGAACATTCTAGCGGGTTCAAATGGAAGCACCTACTGTACATTGATTGTTGATGTTTATGACCAATGATACATATACTGGCCTGAGAGATTTACATCACTCGTTTTTACTTGCTGCTGTGAAGGACAGAATAGTCTCAAAGACTGAGCAACTGGATATTTCTCTGCGCACAGGCTGCACCACAGTGGGCTGCATTTCTAGGCTGCCTCGTTTTTGCAGACTGTTCCATTCCAAAGTTGCTATTGAAAATAGCGGTAAAATGCAGCCTTCATTTGCCCTGATATGAGATGGAATTGCCGATTCGTTTGCCCTCTGTTTCCATGTCAACAATTCCGTCTGATATCAGGCAAGATGAAGGCTGCGTTTCTGTACACGTTCTCAATGGAAAAACCTGCAACGACTTAAAAGCCTTGAAATGCAGACTACCTGGGCAACAGACTACACTTTTAGAAACGGACATTCTGTGACTGATTGTGCCTGTCATTATTCTCCCTTATATGGATGTCTTGTGGCTACCATTTCGCTTTTGAGTGGTTGATAATTAATGTGAAGAGAGCGGCAGGGTGACGCAGTTGGTGCCACTTTTGCGTCACAGCATGAAGGTCGCAGTTTGAAATCTGGCCTGCAGCTCCTCTGTGTGTAGTTAGCATGTATTCCCATGTTTGTGTGGGTTTCTTTCTGGGTACTCAGCTATCCAACAGATCAAAGATACGTCAGGAAAATTGGAGGCTCTGAATAATCCATAGTCATGAGAGCGTGAGCAAATGTTGCGGTAAAGCATTGATGCAAAGAAGCGCGAGTGCAATGGATAGCTTGCCATGCGAAAGAGATGAGCTGGCGCCATGTTCAAAAATGATTATTTTATATTTGAAAGATTCTGAAGAAGAAATGGCTACAGAGTGCGTTGCCTTGCATTGGACACATTAGCAAATTCGCTCGCACTTAATCTGAAAGAAAAAGCCTTTTCCTCCCTTATGGCACAGAGCACAAGCCCTGAATTGTCACTTATTCATTACCTGAGACAGCGATTCACCCCTTCATATCAAAACCGGCTGTTGGCTGACTGCTGAGGGCAAATTCACTATTAAAATGGCTTTATTCCCTGTCAGTCAGCGACGCACTTTCTCCTGCGGCTTTTGTCTGTGGATGGATAGGAGATGTACGTTGCCTTGACGAGAGGTGCTTGATACGACAAAGCCCTGCTGTGGTCCCTTTATCTCGATAACGGTGAGGGGCCTTGAAAGCTGCAAACTCCTATCGAGACGCGGAGCAGACACACAAACTCGGGTGACTCGGCGAGCTCTGAGAGCAAAAGATGAACTTCACTAGTCCTTTGAGTAGCAAATCACACCCCCGCATCATTATGCCGAAGCGCGAAGGAGAGAGATAGCAGGGCTGTATGAGAGAGCGTCAGCCCGAGGTGCCCTGGTGAGGTCACAGCCTTGGTTGATTACTGTGTAGTGTCCTCTCGGCTCTGATTGCATCTGACTCAGGGACCCCACTGCTGTTATTTACAGTGCTCTAATGCAGATAAAAGAGCTCAGCTGAGAGACAGAAGAGCGCGAAGGCTTCTCTCTCTATCAGCGAATGACAGCTACTGAGGATACGCCGGCTTTTATTATGCATTCAATTAGCTCTTTTATCTATAACACCAAATAAACTGGATTAACAGATTCGTTTATTTTGTTGTAATAATAAGAGGCTGCCAGATTATTTCCCCCCAGCATATTTACCTGTCTGCTCCTAAATAGATACTCAAAAAAGAAATGTTCATTTCTTAAAAATGGAAAAAAATCTCTCTTTACATTGATTTGTGCAATGTGAATACAGTCGTCAGAGTGCTGTTATTAAATGTTATACTGTACAATAGTTTTTCAGTGTGATCTTCTGTTGAAACTGGCTGAACGTTTCTGTAATTTTCACTTATTGCAGAATGTGGCTGTTATCAAGCCATTATTGCTTGTTTTTACATGCAGCTGTGGAAATTGTTTGCCTAGCAATGGGAGGTGTTATCCGTAGGATGTTGCCAAACTGTTAGCATAATGGGATGATTGTACTGATTCACATGTTGCACATTTTTCTGCAGTGTGTATTTAGCTTTGCTCAGTCTTCCATTGTATCTATGCGATATGAACATGATGTTTGCTAGCAAAATAATTCATAAAGGTCAGTCCTAGAATGATCCCAATGATTTACACATTTCATCTAAGTAGTTAAGCAGTTAAACGGTGAAAGTCCATGAGGCAGGACTTGGGATAAGGAAAAATCTTTTGATTATTTAATGTAAATGGACACAATAGTTTTGAGGGGTGATGCTTGCCCTGTCAGGTGGCAAAGAGGTGGAGACATTACAAAGGGACAGTGACTTCACCAGTTTTGATCAGGTGTGCCCAGCCATGGACAAGCTATACGCAACAACACACCAGCTGTGACCGGTTAGAACTGTTGAAAACATGACTCAGAGCAGCTAAGCAAGCCAACTGACTCAAGCTGCATTTTTTCAGTCAGACTGGCACTTTACAGCATAAAAACGGTGCAAATAAGCCTGTCGCACCGAAGACGATGTTCGCTGAGGGTGGTTGTCACTGTCTAACAGAGAGGTAATGAGCCGCGCTGGTTAGTGCCAATGTGCTCTCAGACTCACTGTCAGCCTCGCCGTTATGCCGAACTGCTATTTGTCCCTTGTCATGTCACATGCTATTTGGGCTTAAATATCTGATTTCCATTCTCTGAGCAAAAGCTCACAGAAGCCTCTCACAACTCTGGCAATTCAATCAGAACCCCACAGCTGCTGGTAGTACTCTCAATGGCGTTTTTTCAATGTGGGCTGTTATTATATTGATACCCAGTTAAAATCAAGGTTGTTTTGAAATGTTCCAAGAGGGGAAAGAAGCTATGTATTAGTGTACTGCTTATTTATACAACATATAATGATTAATGACCTGATCTGCAGTATTAAAATAAGATTGGAATTCAAGGACTTACTTACCAGTCAGATACAGGGGGTGAGGAACTGCGGAGTGGATCATATTTGTAGGATTTTGACCTTGGCACTGTGGCAGCCATGATAACTCAGTAAATCATATGTAAATTGGCCGTTATCCAAAGGACTGCACTTTTTAGAGCACAGTTACCTGGTCACCCCACACCTCCAGTGTTTTTTCAGAAATCAGAAGCACACAGAAATAGAACCATGTACTGATGTTAAAGGGTCTCTTGACGTCATAACCAGGGCACTAGGGTGGGGGGGGCTGTTTCTCGCAGACATGTGGTGAACATGTGTACTGTGTGCTTTGGGATAAACACCGGAGCAAATCATTCGCTAGTTTTTGTTACAGTGAAGCTGCTGCCATTATTATCAACAAAAATATAAGGAAGTTTCCTGTCATCAATGGATTTCTGCCCAAATATTTGGTTTACAAAATAAATGCATATTTATTTAATAAATGCCTAGCGGTGGGTGCCTGGGCCTAAATAACAGCCTCACAAGATGTCATCTTCTCCTTAAAGCCGTGGAGCTTATGGAGAATAGCCTCGTGGCGGCTCGTACCTTGGCCCACTCATAGCAGCTTCATTAGACAGAATATTCCCCTCATGTCTGAGGAGGTCATGGAGAACGGACTTGGCAGTATATGCCAGGCTGACACAAAGGAGATCCTCACATCATAAGAACTATGCTTCGCATCCATGCAGTTTTAAAAATATTTAATCATCACTTCCCAATACCTCATATAATCTCATCTGCGGGGAGCGATGAGTTAGGCGTCTAGATGCCAAACTCTAACTATGCTCAGTTGTTGTAACAAACATTTCAACATGAATTTGACTGACTGAAATGGTTTTACTGTTTCTTGTCCAATTCCCTCGTAATTCTAAATTATAGGAAAAAAGCATGTAAGATATATTGAATTGCACCCAGTTTTGTCATTTGTAATCCACAATACTGTGGAGCAATTAGTAGCCACTTTGCAGTGCCTGGGGAACAGCTCCTGTTTTGAAGCCCAAGCGTTGGTTTGGCAGGGGTATTAAATGTGTCTATAGTTCTTGTCTTTTGAAATGAGAGGTAATTTGTATGAACATGAGAAGGCTCCACTCAGGATGGACCTGTAAGACTGGTACATAAACTGGATCCTCCTTAATTGCAAAGATACTGCAGGACTGCAGCCCCTCTCAGCTGCCCAAGCAGAAAGTCCATCTGTGCTGTGACCCAGATGTTCTGTAAGAACTGCTCTCTTCCTGGGACGTGTGCTTCATTTATTTGAATTTCATCGTTCCCTCATCTCACGGCTCACTGAGAAACAGGAACTCCATCCATCTAACAGGAACTGTGTCCCCTGGGGCTCTTGCTGTGAGAACGAATTACCTTTTTCCTGGCATGTGCTATTTTGCAAGCCGCCATGGCTGTGAACATGTTCAGGATTATTCTGTTATTACTTCACTCGCATATGTGTTTTTTTTTTCCTCTGAAATACTAAAGGCAATTCTTATTTCGCATAAATGCTTTTTACTGCAAAGAAATAATACAGACTTCGAATGGATGCTCATCATGAGGGTGATTTGCAATATCTGTGCTTACAGACTAAGGGTGATACCAATATTTCTTCCTGAAATTCAGCTAATAGCCAATGTATTAACATGCTTTAAATGATTGTTTATAGTTGAAAGTCAAAATTAAGAAATGCAGATGTTTACATTCTTGGGTTAGAGAACTAGAATGTTATGTGCACAGTTAATTCATGGAAATCCACTGGGAGCCCTTTTCATGCTGTAAGAGTGGATTTTATGCTAAACCTTCTGTACTTCGTGGTGAAATCAATTTAGAGGTGTAATTAACCCTTTAACTTCCTGCTCAACCTTTTGGCTGCGCAAATTGAGAGTCATCATCTAATAGATGTGTTGAACTTGACTGAACCTAACTGAGCCATTTCTAGCACTTGGTTGAGAAATGTTATGCTGAAAAAAACCGTACTCAGTTAAGTTCAACATTTTTCAGTTAGATAAAATGACTCAACATGGGCTGTACCAAAGGTTGAGCAGTCAGTTCAAGGGTTAATGTACAGCAAAGTATGAAATAAGTGCAGCTGCTTCAAAAAGCTTGTTTAGAAGGTCCTTGTACTGAGGGAATGAACCTGTCATGGTTTAGTCTCGCTGGCAGAAGGCACAAAGATGGCAGGCACTGGGACCATGTACCCAAACCCCAGAAAAAGGGACACGCACAGCCTGAGTAAAAATATAAATAAAGACTTAATTAAAACAAAACCAGGGGAGCAGCGGCTATAGACAGGACTCCATCACACAAAGAATAGAAACCAGAATGCAGCTGCACTGCTAAACTGGCAGTGCCGCTGTTTTATACTCTCAATAGCACCTCCACCTCAGTGAGCAGCAGCTGTGGCTCCTAGAGGTGGAGGTGCAAGCAGAAGGGGGAGGGGCTGCTGGGCAGGACCATCACAGGACCTTGTTGTTGTGTTGTCCTGAGGTTAATTTTCAGACAACTATAAACAGCGCAATGTGGAAATTGTGTACAAAACATACAATGTTAAAGGACCCAAGATGTCAGCTGAGTGAAGATCAACGTTTTGATAAAAAATGACGAAATTTTGTAGATGCAAATGACTGTATATACATGTGCAAATAACCTGATAGTTAAATGCTGCTGGTGCTTTTGATACTACTTTACTATGGCGTTTATTTCTTACGATATTACCAATAAAGCAAATTTCCTTCTTATTCCATGCAAGATATTGCCTCTATAATTCTTTCATCCCTCCATGGCTGTTGTTGACTTTATAGAAGAAGGAAGAGAGTATATTTTAAATTTTGAATTAGGCAACGCAATTACAAATAAGCAAACAAAACAGCTGATTAACACAAGCATGGAGTAAATTATGATGGTGCACTGGAAATTTCAATCAGCGCTGAAATTGTGAATAGCATTCAGTAGTGTTTTTCTCTCCAAATGAAAATGTTTTCAAGTTTTCTGAAATTACAGAGGAAGATTACTGTTATGGGTAGTGGAGGATTTCTAATTTCGTCCAGCTGGTGTCAGTGTCTCGCTCTGGGTTGCGCACCAGGGTCGGATTTTGTCTAATCTAATCTGCCTATAAAAGCCAGAAACGCCTTCCCACCCCTGCTTGAGTGTTTCACTTGAGTCGGTGAGGTACAGACTGGTGTTTGTCTGAGGTTACTCTTTGCTACACTCTGTAGTTTCTCTTTCCTGTGTTTAGTGGTATGTATATCCATGTGAGCATAAAATTGCCTTGGAATTAGGTCTTTACTTCTTTCTCGCTCTACAGTAGGTTCCCTTCGGGGCTGAACGTTTAGAGCTCCTGTCCTCTGGCCGTTTCGGCTTCACGCACAGATTTCCTGAGTATTGCGGGTCCGGGAGGTTCTTATCGCTCTGATTCCCCGAGTTCCCAGCTCCCCTCTTTTACGGAGCCTTGTGTTGCGTTCAATAGGCAGCAGTGCCTCTGCGAAAAGTTGCAGATCTTTTTGGTACATTTCTTAGTGCGATAGAGGGTTTGGGTTCCCTCCCCTCGCCCTTATGCCCACGTAAAAGCATTCCCCACTCTGTACCCAAGCACCACAAGCCCAGTGTAACGCCACAAGGTCCGCGTTCTGACGGACGTTCATAGCGCGGCATTCTGACTATCCAGTCGTTCTCTTTTTTATAAAGGGTAGTTTCTTTTTTCTCTCCCGAACTTCTTAGTGGTTATTCCCCGCGTTTGCGGAAGTAACTTTTAGTTCCCGTTCGATCACTCCTGGTCCTCTAAAACTTCGCCCCCTCACAGATTACATTGCTTTGTAGCTACTGTTGCTGCTTTCCCGTATTATTTTAAAATATTCCATTGAAACCTCAAGTAATCAAGGTAACTAGCCGTACCTCAACTGCACCTGACTTGCATATGAATATAAGCATTCTTATCAGTGCCGGGAATTACCTCTGCAGTGCTGTGATGACTTCTGCTTCCACTGAAGCTTTGTTTGGGGATATAGGAGTTTAGGGTTTGCAGTATCGGTGAGGCTGAGATCATGCCTTGTTCAGTGGGCACTTGACCTAAACTCTGACATCAACCACAAGGCAGAGCCTTCTCAGCTGACACAAAATATTCTCACAATATTGCAGCCCCTTTATGGCAAATTCATAACATTGATTCTAGTAGCATTGGGAAAAACATTTACGTTAGCTTGGTTGTCATGTTTCACATTCTATGTTCACAACTACAACCCCAATTCTGAAACAGTTGGGACGAAGTGTAAATTGTGAATAAAATCAAAATGCAATGACTTTCAGATCACATGAGCCAAATTATTTACAATAGAACATAGATAACATTTCAAATGTTTAAACAGACATTTTGCAATTTCATTCACAAAATGAGCTCATTTCAAATTTTCTGGTGCAACAGATCTCAAAAGTTGGGACACAGGCAAAAACGGGCTGAAAAAGCAATTAATATGAGAGAATCAGCTGAAAGAACATTTAGCAAGTAATTAAATTAGCTGACATCAGGTGTGTAACATGATTGGCTATAAAAGGGATGTCTTATAGAGGCTTGAATCTCTCAGAAGTAAAGATGGCTAGAGGCTCTCCAACCTGTGAAGGCTTTCATTAAAAAAAAAAAAAAAAAAAATTGTGGAATACCTACTGGATGCCCATGATCTTCGGGCCCTCAGACACCACTGCATCACTCACCGGCATGATTGTCATTGACATTGCTGTCTGTAAACACAGTCCACCGTGCCATCCACAGATGCCACCTAAAACTCTATCATGCAAAAAGGAAGCCATTGTTGAGCATGATCCAGAAGCACCGCCGTGTTCTTTGGGCCAAGGCTCATTTAAAATGGACTGTCGCAAAGTGTCCTCTGGTCAGACGAGTCCAAATTTGACATTCTTGTTGGAAATCATGGGCGTCGTGTCCTCCAGGCTAAAGAGGAGAAAGACATCCCCTCCTGTTATCAGTATTCAGTTCTACAGCCAGCATCTCTGATGGTATGGGGATGCATTAGTGCATA
The DNA here is from genome assembly GCA_029721435.1 of Gymnothorax reevesii. Taxonomy (NCBI): domain Eukaryota; kingdom Metazoa; phylum Chordata; class Actinopteri; order Anguilliformes; family Muraenidae; genus Gymnothorax; species Gymnothorax reevesii. The sequence goes on along the minus strand of CM056587.1, from coordinate 4,463,721 downwards.
TGGTGTTGGGCACTAACATGTTTTAAAAAGCAGCATGAATGCTGAAAGGTATACAAAGGTTTTAGAGCAACATATGCTCTATTCCAGGGAAGGCCTTGTGTATTTCAGCAGGGCAATGCAAAACCACATACTGCAGCTATTAAAGCAGCATGGCTTCGTAGTAGAAGAGTCCATGTGCTGAACTGGCCTGCCTGCAGTCCTGATCTTTCACTGATTGAAAACATTTGGCGCATAATTAAACAAAAAGTCTGTCAAAGGAGACCCAAAACTCTCCAGCAGCTGGAAGCCTGTATTAAACAAGAGTGGGATCAAATTCCATTGGCTAAACTCAAGAACCTTGTCTCCTCAATGCCCAGACGCCTCCACTCTGTGTTAAAAAGAAGAGGGAATACTACACCATAGTAAACAGGCCTCTATCCCAACTTTTTAACTTTTTTGAGACCTGCAGTAGCCATCAAATTTGAAATGACCTCATTTTGTGGATAGAATTGTACATTTTCTGTTTCAACATTTGCTATGATTTCTCCGTTCTATTGTGAATAAAATACTGGCTGGTGTGATTTGAAAGTCATTGCATTTTGAGACCTCTTCTACGTTAAGCAAGCTCGACTCTGTGGCCTATCAGAATTTACATCAATGCTCCATTTGTCAATAGTTCTTAGCACTTTGAAATCCTTCCTTAAAAGCCGATATGGAACTCAATCTTGCAGGATACCCTGTCTAGGCTCATGGATGTCAACAAAAGAACACAAGTACCATGCATTAGATGAAGCTTGAAAAGTTTCATCTTCCAATCATGTGAATGCACTTTCAGCTGTTACATGAACTGCTGTCGGTAAGTGTAAAGTTGCACAGAAAATGTGCCCGCAAACTCAAAAGAAATGTATTATGTATCTTGTGGGAGACACAGTATGCTGGGTTTTTGCCATAATGGAGAAAATGAATAATGGCCATTGTTCACTGCCTTCTCTGAAACTGCCAGATGCAAAAGCAATAACAAAGGCAGCGCTTGCTGTGCAAATGTTCAAGGCGACCTGTTCTCTACGCCGCCGGAGAAAGCATATCATTAGGCCAGGGTCGAGATGAAAGCAAACTCGCTGTCAGCCAGTTCCTGTGAACTCCAAGATGAAAGGCCCCAGTTAGAGATATTTCTGGCGAGCCCCTGGCGTCACAGGTGGGTCCCCTTTTCCCTGCCCTGGGGGAAAACTGTGCACATCAGCAGAAAGCTGGCACATCAGAGCCGTTACCTCTGGTCCATCTTCAGAATGCAAATGTGTGTAGAGTACAGGGTGCACCATTATAACCTCGAAGAATATTTATTCTCAGAGATAAACTTGCGGATGGGGGCGCGTCCTATGAACTGGATAAAGCACCTTGGAAGACCTCTAGAAAGGGCTTCAGTAAACCAGGGCGAGACAGCAGGCATGAGGCTATAACAGCTGCTCAGTGCCCTGGCACAGTAACCCAGTCCTGGACAGGCATTGAGGCTTCCTGTTCGGCTTTCCCAGCTGGAGTCATATTTGTAACTGCACTCATATCGTATAATCAAGCTGGCGAGGCACAACTCCCACGTAAATCACACAATATGGATGCAAAAACCTGCTAAGCACAAACGTGTGAGTATGTAAAAAAAAAAAAAAAATTGTCCAATATATATCTATATAAAGTGCAATGTACATGGTTTTTGATGAGCTCTGTTTCGTAAAAATCTTACTGCAAAGGAAACTAGTGTTTTTGCACTTAAAGGGGCCCTGTCATGGCCGCGCATGAGCAGTAAACTTGAAAAAATTGGCCAATTTTTCCTAGTTTGTCGCCGATGGAAATTGCTTTTTTAACTTTACATTTTACAATAGTACAATATAATGTTATATTTAGTGGTTCATCATACTTTGTTTGGGAAAGAAAAACTATGTCCTTAAGGCAGGACTCAAAGCATATGTTCAATGTTTTTTTTAAACATCCATATTGCTTGCACGAACTTTGAGACAATTGTTTGTGCGCTGCTATGTTGGGCCATGGACCCTAGGAAGAAACGTGCCACCATAGAATCTCTAATGATGACATGAGGTGTGTTAGGAAATAGACAAAAGGTATGTTATAACATGAAAAAAAAATGCACACATTCCAAGGTATACAGTCTATTACTTCAGCAACCTCGATCGTAGACAGCTGAACTTCTCTCTTACGACTACTGAGCTACCAGCACACAAATGCGGCCATAACAGTCCCCTTTAACCTCTTATACCCAGAACTTTTAATGATTTTCCATCAGGGTCGTAAACATCCTCAAGGAACTTTTACCTATAATGCCCAATTACTCCAAAGAGGTTCTCATTGGCTTTTACTGATTATCAACCAAGCATTAATTTGCTCAGTTGCAAAGACGAATTCGTAGAATTAACAGTCAATTTGTCTTTAGGGGCATTATTATTCATTGCATCGCCTAGGCTAGTTATCAAATATTTTCATATGCACATTAATGATGACATAAAAATATGCCTTTCGAGGATAGTGAATTCCTTTTGCGCCAATTTTCCATATGCCTAGGGTTTAATAAGCCTCAGAGGATGTTTCCCCTTTTAAATCTAATCTTTTTCACAAGACAGAGGAGAGAAGGATCGCACACAGAAGTTGGAGAGTTGCCGACTGCGGTAAAATTACAAACGTGAAAAAGGGTTGTCACACACATACCCACTATGCAATAATAACCCCTTTACTAAATAAATTATTTAATTATCAATGCCTTGGCATGAAAACAATTGGTAATTTAATAAATTAGTTATTACTGCATCGTGACAACGAGTGTCTGACTGCACTTCCCTACAAATGTGGCCAATTCTTTTGAACACTGATTAAATGATCATTTTGATTAAGTGAAATTTTAAAAAGAATGAGGTTGCACTGCTGAAAAAATAAACAAAGAAGGAAATGGAATTTAGAGCAGGTTTTGGATTTGTCAATTGTTTGTATTATCGCCGTCCTTTCAGTGACACTATCTCCATTAAGTTTACGTTAGTAATGTTGCCCATCAGTGATCTCTTTGCCATTTCTTTACAATTCCTTAATAATAAGCTCATAAGTACAATAGTTTTGATTATTCTATAAATAAATTGTTTGATTATAATCAGGCAATCTCAAACAGGGAATGTTTTAAAGCAATTATGCATTTTAAAGTCAGAAGCTGACAGCAAACCAATGAAAATTCCTTAGTGCAGGCGCTACTGCTTGGGCTACTTAAGTGTTTTAAAGATAAATGAAACAGCCATTTTGGTTGACACTGTTATTGACCCCTGTATCCTCAGTACTAGACCCAGTTTTTCTCTCCTTGGAGCCAGTGTTGGTCCAAAATATGTGTTTCCCCAGCTCTTCCCAGCTCTATCCATGATGCAGAAATCCTGTTGTTGGAGATAAGGGAAATCTCACCAGAAGTGCAGCACTTAGACTGAGTTTAAATAAAATAGCACCTTTTTCCTGTAACCCAACTTCGGTTTACAGAGGACTAAAACTGTAGTGTATTTCTGTGCTCCAGGTTTGTGTGGTTTGTCAATATGGCTCCTTTTCATGTCTTGGTGTCAAAAGCTATAGTTTTTTTTTTTTTTTCCTTTGTTTGGGGAGGTATCAGATATTGCGTGACAGCTCGAAGTCATTCTAAATAATGAAAAATAATCTGAAGTAATCTTTATAACAATCTACAACCAGCTCAAAAATCCATTCCAGATTGGCAGCTAATATGATAGATTTGATTTATGTTTTTCCAGTCAATGCTGGTCTGTGGTTGGTCTGAACAGGTCAGGCTAAGGCTGGTGGACTCACCAGGTGCCCGAATTTGCTGGACGAGCCGATTAGTGGATGAATGGGTAGTCAACTATCTAAAAGCAAATAGTAGTGTGGAGCAGACAGCTTAATCTCTCCTGACTGGTTTAATCTAGTTTATCCTGGTATGTTCAGCAAAGTTAAAATGTCCCCCTCTGTCCATGAGCACGATGAGAGCTGAAAGCTTCTCTGCCAAAATCACACAGTTCTCACTCACTATTACTCTGTCTCATACTATATGTGAGTGCAGCTGCTGTATAATAATTGGGATCCTGAGCAAAGTGCAGTGTCCTGAATTTTAAAATACTTACAGCAGCCAAGTTTCACGAGTAATTATAGTCAAAAAAAGATGAGAGTATAGGTATTCTGACATTACAAGAGTAATGGTGTGCAGACAGTGGCGTTGTCAGAACTACAAATCTGAGGGCTAAAGAACATCCCTTTTTTAACAATTAGTCCTGACTAGTCCTCATTTTCTTCATTGACGCATTTTTCGATTATAGTAATCATCCATTGGCAATTGAAGACATGGCTTCTCTCCCTATGTGATCTAACAACGACGAAATAATGGGCAAAATTCAGTACAGAAAAAATTTTTACTTATAAATATGCCTGTGTTTTAGGAAAGACAAAGTGCTCTGAAACGTCCATGCTACCTTTCCTGCGCATCATACGATTTAACTTGCACTTTTTGATCGTTTAAATTGTTTAGATAAATTTAAAACACCAGTTGATGCAATTTCTCAGCTTCCAACCCCTGAGAAAAGAAAAGCGAGAGAAGAGTTCAATTCCGCGTGATAATTTCTAAAATACGCATTGATTGAATAATGACTGATCCGCGATCCAATGGAATGCCGCCTTTCACTTCTGGTACAGTCTGGGATCCACAGAATCAATCACCAAATAACAAACTGACGCATTTTAACGCCAATTCAACTTCTTCAGCTTGTTTATAATTTTTTGCGGACTTCAGCGTGTTGCCTTCGCCAACTCTTCAAGAAGTTCTGCAAACAATTTGTTTCCTCTGAATAGAACCTTTGAGCTTCTACTGACACTCAGCAGATGTCTATGAGTTGAGTTTCTTCAGATGACCAGGCAACATGCTTTGGCTCAGTTCCAAATCACCCACTACCTCGCCCTACCCACTCCCCCTCCATTTACGTGTTCCTGTGGAGGAACCGCCATGTTGAACTTTGTTCCAATCCTTTTGGCATCGAGTGGAAGTGGATTGTTAAGGCCGCCAACAGTGAGTCTGCATTGATGCAGACTTTCTGACCTCTCTCCTTTGTTGGAAGCAGGACAATGGAGGAGACGGCATGCACAGTATAATGCAACGTGTCCATCTGGGTCCAAGGTGCCTGCTTCTTCTGTTTTTTGGTTGATGCGTCCCAAGTCTTGCGTGTGTCTCTAAACCCTCCCTTTTAATGAGGAGTGCACTCTGCGGCTGTAAGGGAGGCTTCATGTGGAGTGGTAATCAGCAGTGAAGTGCAAGCTAGCGATTTTGGAAGGGCCCCTCTTCTCTGTTTTGCTTGTTTGTTTTGATGGGTTGGGTACATGCCCACTCATGACACGTATGTTGCCATGATTCCTGTTTGGACCCGACTGGCATCTGCTTCTTACTGGGATCCAACATGCCTGGTTGCAAAACAATCTATTTTTTGCTATTTTTTGGTTGAAATGCTTCAAACTTTGCTCTGGAGCAGGAGCCAGACCGGTTCTCTATTGATTGAAAAGCCTCCTGTGTATACTGCTCTTGTTCCAACCACAAATGTAATCCTAGATTTTTTACAGGTTTTTTAGTTTTTCATAATTGCAATATTCATGTTTAAATGGATTATTTACATTTTAATTCACATTATGTCAGAAATGGTCATGCATGCAATGAGTTCCATATTTTGCTACAGTGCAGGTTACTTCTTAACGAGGGTACAATTATAACCATAGGAATCTATTGGCCTCTAATTGGTGAAATTGTGGAAATACAGTTACTAAAGTTAAAGATCCCAAATCCATTCATCAGATAATGTAGAATTCAAAGATAAAGCACATTATGACGAACCAAATCTGTCTTGTGTTATTTTTAAGTTGAGGGGAAAAAAATGGAAAGAAATACAACATCTGTTTTAAGGAGGTTAATTAGCAACTTGTAGATTTAGCACAGTCTCAAATTATATTTGTTTCTAAATAATTTGCTTTCATATTCTTTCCCTTTGAAAATAGGTAATTAAACACAAGTATGAAGATTGGGCTTTAATTATTCATGGAATTAAATGGCCATTTTTCGCCCGACGTGGTTTAAGAAGGCAAATAATCCCTCTTAAAATGAAAAGCGGCTGAATAATAAAAAAGGTAATAACTTGTTAAAATTCTGACATTTCAACTGTGGTTGGAACTAAAACCAGTCTACACAAGGGGGTCAAAGGATCAAGTCTGAAAATCACTGCGTTAGGCCACTGCATTAAAATTGCACAGATACTCATTTTGGTTTTTCTTGACTCCTTCAATATGTTTCTGTGAATATGTCAGCCTTTTCATATGAAAAGCCTCTGATTTGAAATTGCAGGTCTGCCTTGCATCAAGGGGAGTGAATTCAGACATAAATGACACTGTGGCAATGGAATGCTGTCATTAGGTTATGTTTTGTCAGTCTCAGTGCATTCACTACCACATGACCCAAGCTCCTCATACAAGCAACAAAGCGTTGAATACTCATCCGGACATTCAGGTAGATTCATAAAGAAATGCCCTCTGTCCTCTCCATCATTTTCTGCTCTCGGTCATGTCTTCGGTTCTCTGCAGATTTCATTAAAAATATATGGTGGGTGACGGGGTGGGAACCATGCGCTGCTGCAAATGAAGGCATATGACTGAGCAAATGGTTGAGCATGTAAAGCACAGAGTTGGTTTTTTGCAGGATAGAGTAGATCTTTGCGTATTTTGGGTGCTGTGGGGCTCTTCAGGGGGCTCTTGGATGATATTAGTGCGAGGCGGACAACCTTTCAAGGACTTTGGATCAGCTCAGATCTCTCTCTCTCTCTCTCTCTCTCTCTCTCTCTTCAGTTGCAATTCAATTTGCTTTATTGGCATGACAAATCAATACATCTGTGGTGCTTAGGAAACATGTAAATAAATAAATAAAATGTACATATATGAATAAAAAAATACCCCAAGCATTGTCTATTAATGTAATGCAACAATTCAGAATTTAGCCTCATATTATGGCAGGAAAGGACATTCTTAACTGGGAGCCATGTTGTACTTGTATCCTCCCCCAGTAAAAATGGAAGCTTTCGGTCATCAGGGTGCAGAGTAAAGCCTGTATTTCTCTCTCACTCTCTCTCTCTCGTCCTGTGTTATTGAGCCCGTATGAACACTCATTTCCTGTGTCTGTCACGCTCCACTCTTGTCCTTAATGAACATTTAAATGCCTGATTGAAAAGCCCAGCTGACTGGCTTGTTTATGCCCAGGGCAAACATCCCGCAAAGGGCATTCAAACCCTGAGAATGTCCTGGAAACAGGAAGCTGAATGAAAACAGGGTACAAATCTCAGAAAGGTCCTGCAGGACCCATTCAGTACACAAATGCTTGTAGAAAAATCAGTTAAGTTGAAAACACGTCCTCAAATCAATGCTCAACTGTAAGCTAGTGTTTTGCACTATTAGTGCTTATTTACTCCAGTATACATGTGTATGTATATAAATGTGTCATATATATCAGGGCAAATGAAGGTCTGTATATCTGACTGTGCAGGCATGAGTTGTCATATGCATGTATTCTTACTTGCGTTTCAGTTAGTAGCTGTTCATAAGACAGTATGTCTGTGCACACTGCACGTCTGTACACATGTTTGCATTAATGTTTGCATGCATTTATCTGTCCATGTTCATGTGTTCCTGCATATTCTATGCAGCTGACAGCTACTGCATGTTCCCTCTGCTGTCTACAGCACAGTCAGTTTTATTAATCAAGTGATGAAAACTCATACAAATAAAGAAAAGCCCACCGTCCTTGTTAATCATGAGATGATTTTGTTTTCTTTTCTCATAAAAGATCTGTTCAGTTTAAGTTCAAAGTGTAAATCAGGCAGCCAATGCTTTCATGCCCCCATGACTCTCAGGCAGTTCGAGTTGACAAATAACCTCCTTTTTTTTATCCTGCTTTTAGAACAGAAAAACTGCCTTAATTGTGAGGGTTTCATTGCCGTCCCTCGCCCTTCGGCTGTCTTCTCCTCGCCTCCACTTCAGCGAGCCTCACCTGTTGCTGAGCCGCACCTGTTGCTTGTTGAAGTGGCGGAGAAGTTAAAGTATTTAAGAAGCTGCGCTGCCAATTGGCTTTGCAGCTGCATTCTGGTTTTTTCCCTGCCGTGTGGTGCTGCTGCTCCCCTGTTGTTTTTTGGTTGTTTTAAAAGTATGTTTATTTAGTCTTTGCTATTTTATATCAGCCTGAGCTAGTGGGTCCCTTTTTCTCCTTTTGGGTACATGGTCCCCGTGACGATTGCAGGTTGCATCCGACGGGACCAAACCATGACATTAATTGATCTTTGCATCACTATTTTTGCTGAAATTTGATGAAGTACTATTCCAGTGAAGGCTGCCATGTTTGTTGTGGGAAGACATGGTCTGCAGGTCCTTCCATATAATAGCGTTATAGGATAATGTAAATAATGGATGCAAACAGTATTTGAAGTGACTTAAACAAATCCAGCTGTTGTCAGGCTATAGCGAGAGGAGAGGTACTGAGTGACACAGGAAACATGACCGGAGAAAGGGAGGCATAAACCCCACTGATCTCTGCGAACTCTGAACACTGCATCTGTTAGTGAATTATCACCCACACATTTTTATCTGTTTTGTCCAGTGGAACAGTGTACTGGCAGCTTTGCTTGGCATCTTATGGGGGTGATCAGCAGGCAAATCAGTGAGCATTAAACTGTGAATTTATCCTCTGTGTACAGTTTGCGTATGCATATATTTTGATAATGCCAACCGGCTGCTGTATGTGCAAGCGTGTTTGTGTGTATGTATGTGTATGTATGTCAGTCTGTGTGTGCGTGTGTGCATCTCTGCATGCTGAGGTGGGAACACAGGGGTAGGATGTGTATTTTCTTCCAACACCAACCACTCTGAACCAAGGTGTGAGTAACAACCTCACACCCTTTTTTAATACCCTTGAATATACAGTCAATTATCACATTGAGTCAGAATGCAGTGGAGTTGCGCTGCTTTTAATGCTCTGGTTTGTGGATCTGTATAAGAGGAAGCATTTCTTCCTCACATTACACCTCTGCCTCACTCTGAAGCTCCGAAATTGACGTCAGCACGTCAGAGCTGCTTTTACAACTGCCTTTCAACTGAACACTTGACTGAAAAATTACCTTTTCAAAATGTCCGTTCACATGTATTGTATCTGCTTTTGGGATAATTTCCAACCCCGTGGGTCCCAAATAGTGTCGTGAGATCAACCATCCTGTAGGTCTGGGGTCATCAACTCATGACTCGTGAGGTCCAAAAAATGCAGGTTTTCCACCCTCCCTTTACAAGGCAGTCTGGCCAATCAGGAGCACTAATTGTTCACTTAATTTGTTAATACCTGGCGAGAAAATAAGACCAGAGCTATATTTGGATTTGAGGGCCAGACCTGTTGAGACCTGCGGCAGGTTTTCACTCCAGCTCCAGCAAAGCACATCTCATTCAACAGTCAGTTGAGCTGCTGATGATTAGATTCTGGTGTTTAGGGTCTGAATAAAATCCTACAGGACAATAGATCTCTAGGAACAGAATTGGGCGTCACCGTGTTATACGGTTTAAACTGCATTCTTCTCTTTTCACCTACACTGGCATGCTACGCTATGATGTGTTGTGGATGTGCGAGCACCTGCTCACAGCCACACTCTTTGATCTGTATGCGTCTAACGAGAGTTCATTAGTGAAATTACACTCATAATGGTGTTTCCAGCATGTAACAGCGCTTTGCCATCCTTTTACGATTCCCCCTGCAGCTTCTAGACTTGCCTCACATATTTCTGTGTGTTGTTTCCATGGCTCCGGGCATATTTTAAATTGCTTTGGCCATTTTTGACATGGATGGTTTAGCGATGTGCGTCCTCGTCGCATTGCACCCAGGATCAAACAAAATATGCCTCCAAGGGCTGTTTGAGCGCTTTAATGTTACTCCCACTTTTTCTACGGTTTACATTTTACTTGCAGTTTACATTTGCTTTTATTTTTCAATGCCCTCATTCTGATTTCATCCAGTTGACCTGCCAGTGTCATCAGTTTTGCAAGACGTGGTCTTTTTTCCAATTCTATGGGAACAATTACAGAACTAAATCTTTTTATTTGTGTGGATCATGAATACCAAATATGGGCAATGTCTCTTCCCCCTGCGAGCTGCTGGGGCAGGCTCAGGTTGGGCCGTGTCTTACATTCTGACTTGGTAAAAGTAATTCTCTTAACTCCAAATTGTGATGATTACTAATTAATCTTTTTGTGTGTGTGTGTGAGAGTGTGTCCTATGCAGACACACTCTCAAACAAAAACAGCCTCTCTCTCAGACATGGTGGATACATTCAGTCATCTGCACTCTCACAATTACCAACAGCGTTTGTTACTTCACACCCTTAGATATTCACACTGAACGAATGAGATATTCATTCTTGATTCGCCTGTGAGTCAAAAATGCATAATTTATCGACAGATGCTATTTGCTGTCAGGTGCCAGTAGCTAACAATGCTATGTGCAACCAGGGTGGATAGCCAACGGGGTTGTTACAAACAAGTGTATATTGTTGGGTAGAGACAATTTTTACTAGAGTTTCTATAGCCCAAGAGTGCAACATTTAGTTTTGACTGAGAAACAGAACAACTGAAACTGTCGTGTTCGCAAGAATATGTTTCAAATTTTTTCCCCATTGATATCCCTTTTACCACATTACACATTATACAGAGCACAATGGAGGGCTGTCCCTCCATTGGCCATGATCCAGTCCAGGAACCAAATGTAGGGACAATCACACAGTTCAGTTTAGATGAAAAAAGCAAGGGTGCGAGGGCGTGTCTGTGCCTGGGCAGTGGCTGTCTAGGACAACTATCAGATGGACAGCGTATGCACACTGCCAGAGCTGAACTGTCAGAAGGCACAACAGTGGAATTTAGGAGAAAAGTGGTCCCCGGCTTGATGACTGCAGAAGGCTTGAGAGGTTGATCCTAATAAATTGGGCAGAGGAACTGACTGACAGTTGATTACCGTGATCATGGTTTCAATCCTGCCGAATGAGAGTTAGATTGGAAGCTTGTGCCCATTCAGTGAACTTGGAAGAGAAATTCTGGATATTACAAGAAAGGGTATGAATAATTTCTGAAAACAAAGAGCTTTTGCAAGCAAATACTGACTGGTTGCTAAAGGGCATATAGCAAGTGACAATGTAGCAACTTGCACTCTCAATTAAGGGAAATAAATACACCAACACAGAGTCGACAAGATATAAATACCACAGAACGCAGCTGTGAGGAAAGCATGCCGGATGTAAATCAATCTTTGAAGACAACACTTCATGACACAATGGGAATTTGCACAAGGGTTGTGACTATTTGCGTCCAACAGCAAATAAGCACTTCAACCAATTACTAACTGTTGTTTGAATCATACAGTTGAATTATACACAATTATATAGAATGATATTATATGCAAAGTAAGTGATATTATTATATGCAAAGTAAGAAAATATTCTGTGGATTTAATCACAAAATACGCATTTAATGTAAGTTGCACTGAATTTGTTGAAAATTTATCGGAGAGGGGTTTTTGAGTTTAATTTGGCCTGCTTCTATGTTTTCATTCCACATTGGTGTATTCTTCTGTTAGAATGAGATGTGCAGATAATGACTTATTGTGAAACGACACGCAGCCATTAATGCAGCACAATGTTTGCCTTCCCCGGGGGTGTACATAGCCCAATAACTACTGTGTATACGCTCTGTAATTTTTATGCATATTGATGCTTAAAAGCCGTATTAAATGGTTATATAGAAAGTTTTGCAATGCCTGTGTGATCACCAAAAGTGTTTTCAAATTCAGATTTATACAACATATGTTTCTTTAACTTTTTCAGGGCACCTCAGAGTGATATGAGAAGCTTTACTTTTTATAACAGACTTGAGAAGGACTTCACTTCATATCAATGCAGGGAATTATATAATGCTGGGAATTAAATGAAGAGCAAATAAAAGACTCGATAAAGTCATGAAAGGGCCATCCGGGAGAGCCTTTACCTTTCAGGGTGAAGTTGATGCTCAATAATAAATATTTATCTGCACATAAATAACGTGTGTGTGTGTGTCAGTGTTTCTATGTGTGTGTGTGTGTGTGTGTGTGTGTGTGTGTGTGTGTGTGTGTGTGTGTGTGTGTGTGTGCGCGCATATGTCCCCATTACTACTACTACTTCATTCATGTACACTTGTGCTAAGGTCTGGAACACTGTTCCTGGTCAGGTTAAAGCTTCTAGGTCATGATCGTATTTTAAACTCAGGGTAAAACATTTATTCCAAGAGTTGGTCAAATCTGAAAAGGATATTTTTATATATTTTTAACTTTTTGAGTTTTTTAAACTGTTGTTATAATTGTCTGTGATATTTAAGGGCCACAATGGAAACAAGTGTTTTTTATCGCTTTTTTGTGTTACCCTATATATATTTTTACACATTATTCTATTTTTGTAGTTATTTACACTGATATATTCTATGTAAAATTATACAAATAAACTCAATCAATCAATCAATGTGTGTGCGTGTGCGTGAACGTGCCTGTGTGTGTGTGTGTGTGTGCGCGCTTTTGTGCGCAGAAGTGAGACAGTGGTTTGTTTTTACGCGTACCGGTAATTCATTTGGCAACATTACCATCAGAAACAATAAAAACCTGTTCATCAGCTATTTCAACAAGGTAGTGTTTATCTTGCAGAAGAGAGGTCCATGTGTATCGATTCTTTTAACACATATTAATAGACACTTTGGGAAACATTCACATACTCATACTATATATGAATATTCTTCGCCCCTGATTTAGTAAGATCTATAGCCCACTTTTTGCATATGTGCTTAATTAATTAAATTAATTAAACACATATGTCACGCATAAGTCACTTTAATAATGTATTTTAGACTACTGTCCCTATATTATGGTACTTTGAAACAGTTTCCATAGCATCCATTCATGGAAACTACTCCTTTTTTTCATTATTTAATGAAACTCAACTTTTGTGAAGAACTTTAGTATAAATTGGCACCAGTGAATTTCCTCAATAATGTTCTGAATGGATGAAAAAGTCATTAAATTAAGTGTGACCAACAGGACATTTTCAGAGCAACCAAAAAAAGACGTAGAAAAGAAACTCTCTTTAAATGGGCTTGGTGTTATCTGCTCTATAGCTTGTAATTGGTTTTGTTATCATTTTTACATTGTGAGAGGTGTTAATTGAAAATTTGATGTATTAGTTCTTAGAGAGTCACCTGGGGTTTGGAGCATTGTACTTACAAGTTTGGCTGAAATTACTTTTATAATGATGAAGAATGTCTTCCCCCATCCCTCGTGTGCTCTGAGCCAAAACATTAAAATCACTCAAAGATGATGCAAATGACTTAGATTTTTCTGTGACAATGGCCCACGCCAAGGTCTGCAGACTGATCTTAGATTGTAGGCAACAATTGATTCATGCAGTTGACTTGTTGCTTGTGGGAGAACTGGGGCCCGTGCAAAAATCGTTATGGCTGAGTATGTTTGGGCAACTGCAAAGCGACAAGTCTTTCGGTGTACTCCTAGTCAGCAGAGGCGAGTACCGACTGAGTGGTCCAAGGAGGGGCAATCCATGAACCAGCAACAGTGTTGCGTGCCCAAGGCTCATCCATGTATACGGGCAACGAAGGCCACCCTATCTTGCCCGACCTGTCAGAAAGGCCACTGGAGCAACTGAATAAAGTCACATGGTCCAGCCAGTCTCATCACCTTTTACAAAGGTGCGTTACATGCATCGGCCAGGTAATTTTGTTGCAGGAATTTAGATTTTATATTCCTGGTGTTACCTTCTCAAGAAGAACTCAGACCGAGACAAAGTTAATAACCGAGCCTAGGTCAGTTTATTTTTCTGCAGAGAAGGACCCCCGTCGCATGAGAGACTCTCGTTACAGGCAAGAGCAGGATAAATAAAAGTCTTTTTGCTGGTGTATAAGTAACAGTCCACTGTAATATTCTTCTACCCCTGAACTGATTTACAAAACCCAAAACCAGTGAAGTTGGCACGTTGTGTAAATCATAAATAAAAACAGAATACAATGATTTGCAAATCCTTTTCAACCTATATTCAATTGAATACACTGCAAAGACAAGTTACTTAATGTTTGAACAGGTAAACTTTGTAATCTTTTGCAAATATTAGCTCATTTGGAATTTGATGCCTGCAACATGTTTCAAAAAAGCTGGCAAAAGTGGCAAAAAAGACAGAGAGTTGAGGAATGCTCATCAACCACTTATTTGGAACATCCCACGGGTGAACAGGCTAATTGGGAACAGGTGGGTGCCATGATTGGGTATAAAAGCAGCTTCCCTGAAATGCTCAGTCATTCACAAACAAGGATGGGGCGAGGGTCACCACTCAGTGAAAAAATGCGTGAGCTAATTGTCGAACAGTTTAAAAACAACATTTCTCAACGAGCTATTGCAAGAAATTTAGGGATTTCATCATCTACGGTCCGTAATATCGTCAAAAGGTTCAGAGAATCTGGAGAAATCACTGCACGTAAGCGACAACGCCGAAAACCAACATTGAATGCCCGTGACCTTCGATCCCTTAGGCGGTACTGCATCAAAAACTGACATCAGTGTGTAAAGGACATCACCACATGGTCTCAGGAACACTTCAGAAAACCACTGCCAGTAACTACAGTGCGTCGCTACATCTGCAAGTGCAAGTTAAAACTCTACAATGCAAAGCGAAAGCCATTTATCAACAGCACCCAGAAACGCCGCCGGCTTCGCTGGGCCCAAGCTCATCTAAGATGGACTGATGCAAAGTGGAAAAGTGTTCTGTGGTCTGACGAGTCCATATTTCAAATTGTTTTTGGAAACTGTGGACGTCATGTCCTCCGGACCAAAGAGGAAAAGAACCATCCGGACTGTTATAGGCGCAAAGTTCAAAAGCCAGCATCTGTGATGGTATGGGGGTGTATTAGTGCCCAAGGCATGGGCAACTTACACATATGTGAAGGCACCATTAATGCTGAAAGGAACATACAGGTTTTCGAGCAACATATGTTGCCATCCAAGCAACGTCTTTTTCATGAATGCCCCTGCTTATTTCAGCAAGACAATGCCAAGCCACATTCTGCAAGTGTTACAACAGCATGGCTCCGTAGTAAAAGAGTACGGGTGCTAGACTGGCCTGCCAGTAGTCCAGACCTGTCTCCCATGAAAAATGTGTGGCGCATTATGAAGTGTAAAATACGACAACAGACACCCCGGACTGTTGAACAACTTAAGCTGTACATCAAGCAAGAATGGGAAAGCGTTCCACCTGAAAAGCTTCAAAAATTGGTCTCCTCAGTTCCCAAACGTTTACTGAGTGTCATTAAAAGGACAGGCGATGTAACACAGTGGTAAAAAGGCCCCTGTGCCAACTTTTTTGCAATGTCTTGCTGCCTTTAAATTCTAAGTTATGATTATTTGCAAAAAAAAATAAAGTTTCTCAGTTTGAACATTAAACATCTTGTCTTTGCAGTGTATTCAATTGAATATAAGTTGAAAAGGATTTGCAAATCATTGTATTCTGTTTTTATCTACGATTTACATAACATGCCAGCTTCACTGGTTTTGGGTTTTGTACACATCATGATGTTAACAGGAATGTTCTTGCAGACGCACGCAGCCCACGTCAAGCCGCCCCTGAGGTCTGCACATATAGCTCAGAGAAGACGGGTGGTTCCTCCTTATCATCTCCTGGGCTTATCTTTTCGGCATCCCAGGCTCTCCCCGTAGTCCTTCTTCTGAAAACACATAAACTAAGAGAGAAAAAGAACATCTTGCTCTTGTTAGGACCCATTGGCACTGCGTTGTCCTACATAAGCTTTATGCAATGATGCATTGGTCAGATTTATGGAAACTACATCTACGCAAGGCCTAGTTTAAACAGAAACAGGCAAGAATGTAGAATGCAGAAGAACTGAGGCCTAAGAGAAAATGAGCAAGAGCAAGCAAGGATCAGTGTGTATCAGTTACCCGGGTAAGAGATGGTACCAGGATGCACAGTGGAAAAGACGACAAGCTGGTGGAGACGGTGTGATGCTCTGGGAAGTGTCCTGCTGGGAAATCCTGGTCCAAGAATTCAAGCGGATTTCAGTTTAAAGGAGTTATTTGATGGCATGAGGGAGACCAACACAATATTTTGCAGGTGGTTTCAATGTTGTGGCTAGTCAATGTAAAGTATGGAGGTTTGTATTATGGGTCTGGTGGGGCCTAAAAATGCAGAACACTCAGAAGACTCATTGGTCTCACACAGCAGTCAGCCACATCTGGCATATCTCTTACTGTGGATAGTACTGAAGTCATAGTTGGATACATGTCAAGAAGCCTTCTTTGTTGCGTTTAGACTGGGACAAGGATCCGTCAGATGTCTGCAATCTGTTTCTCAAAGATGTTAGACTGAACACACCAGGGGAATTTGCATCACAATGACTGAAAGTGTAAAACTATGTGTAATTTACACACTTATGTAGCCTTATGCTGTATTGAAGAAACTTTGGAAGCTTTGATGGGCTACTGCATGGCTTACTCTGTTGTGACACTGTTCCAATGTGCGGATGAGTTCAAAGGTCAGGGTCTGTCTCCAGCAATTGCAGTGACCGGATCACAGGAAGTGCCAGTCGCAGACTCGTCTAAAAACGTCATCTTGTGGCCGATTGGTCGGCAAGAGGCAATAGCCTGAGATTTCTCAGATGCATGAGGACACTTTCAGGTTCGTAGCAGAGGTTCCACCAGGGATTGCGCTCTTAGAGATGCGTCAACAGGAGCTGGTACTGTGGGTGACCAGGCAACAGGATTCAGTTGTGCTGATGTGATGTAGGTTCTGCCCTTTTGTAGTACTGTGTTTCAGCACCAAAGGGATGTTCAGTAAAAGTTTATTTTTACAGCTCGGTAAGTATTTTTCATGCCTTGCGATTCATCGTTCTTCAGTACAGGCCATTTGTTCTTACAGAACGAGTGGAAAACACTGAGCTAAAAGATTTTTTATCACTGCAATCAGGATTTTCACCTGAAGTTTCCGATGTACTTACATAATATTATAATTTTTTTTTTTATTATTGCTATGGTTGGTGAATTTAATTTCTTTAGGCTTCATAACTAGTGCTGGCTGAGATGTGAATTGAATTTAGACGCCACCAGCCTGCCCCAGTAAACCTAACAAATGGGAGTGTAAACGAAAGTTTAATCTTGAGACGTAGGATTCCTAAGCAATTGCACTTACCCAATCGGTGCCTTCGGTCTTCTTTATATACAGGCTTATGACGTGTTCCTGTTTGCTGTTTCAGAGATTCCCCCTCGCCCACCGCCTCCCCACCACCACCAACTTCTTAACTCTGGCCTCTTCAGCATCTACTTCATCCGTGTGACCCTTCTGTCCAACGGGGGATAGCTTCGCCCCTGCCTGCTACCAAGGCAGATCAGTGCCCCACCTCACCTGAGGGTCCTCGAGGGCGGAGTCATCGCCAAATACTGAATTTATTTCATTTCATGTCATTGGATTGTTAATAAATCTCCATTTCTTAAATCCAAAGTCTTCGTGATTGAATTAATGGTCAAATAGTCGTAATTGTTGAATTTTATAAGTACCTGGGAATCATAATTGATCATAAGCAGACATTTGAAAACAATACAAATATGTTGATCAAGATACACCAGCAGCGCTTTGTCTGTTTTAGGAACAAGCAGCTCTTAAAGAAAGCCGAGTTCATCATGTCTGACTCACCCCCTGTTTTCAGAATTTAAGTTCCTACCCTCTGGTTACAGTGTGAGATGAGCACTAGCCAAAACAGCCAGGTATAAATTCTCCTTCATTCCTTCTGCCATCTCACTGCTCAACTCTGTGATGTACAGGAAGCATCAGCACATTTCCAGCCAGGCAGTCTGTAGGACGACTGCAGAAACAAATTTATTCAGGGCAAAAATCAGTCAGACAATCCAACACTGCTTTTGAATGTCTTTTTTGCTTTGGAAAGCTTCTAACTCCATGTCAATGACTCGGAAATATTTGCACGGCAATCATAAACGTGTTTGAATTCTCTAAATTTGAAGGAACGGTGCTTCAATGCTTCTGAACATCACTTTTTGCACAGGGTACAGTACATTGAACATCCTTTACAAAAAAATAAAAATAAACACCCGATATTTATTCCATACAGCAGCAACATTTAAAGCTGCCACCATCCAGTGAGTAACAAAAACATCCAAATCGATGGGTAAGAGATGCACAGTCAAGTCACCTAGTCAGTTGCCTTCAGATTAGCCTTGCAGCGCAGTTGTCCTTCCTTAAACTCATGAGGCCCAATCATATCTCTCATTAACCTTGTGAAATTTTCCAGAGATTACAGAAAAGTGATTTGGAAGTAGATGATAGGACGCAAGAGTTTGTTTGAATGCAGTCCATGAATCAGTCACTTGGAAGTCGGTATGGCAAAGCCAAATCACAGAAGTCATTAAAAAAAAAAAAAAAAACATTAGTTGTAATCAATTAAACATTAGGGATAGGACTAATTTGTGAACTAAAAACAAACTAAACCACAGCCAGGAATACAAGGGATCAGAAAAAGCTTACAGGTAGACACAAACACGTTGTAGTACCAGCTGAGAAATGCGGGAGTGCGAAGGTAAAGGGCGAATAGTTGCGTAGGCTGCAGGTGTAGTGAGCTGAGGAGGGTTAAGGGAGGCGTGGCTACAAACAAGGGAACAATCAAAGAATTAACACTGAACAAGGGGCATTGCCAGTGTGGGAGTTAACACAAAAAACACACGGCACGTAACAGATGAATGGAAATGCTAGACTTATGTAACTAATAAAATAAGCAATGAAATATGGAAAATAATAAAAATACACTATAATCACACCGAGACAGGCTCAGACGTTGACAAGTTGCACTAATTAGAGCGGGCGCCGAATACTTTTGGGCAGGCTAAATGTTTGGGAGAAGGGGGAGAGGGACTTCTTTTGAAACATTAATGGTTCAGGTCCAATATCAGCAGATTCACTCGCTTTGGTTGTTGTGGCACATGCATACATTTACATAAGGATCACTTGCGGACACAACAGCAGACAAGTAGGCTTTAATTGCTGCTCTTTGTGCAGGGAGATTATTGATATTTAAAAACGGAGACAGTGCCAGGAAACAGGAAGGGTTCAAGTGCTATTAACGAACTCTAATGCACGGCCAGTGCATCAAAGCTTGGCGGTTTTACCCAAGTGCTGCAACAAGGAAAGATGAACGTTTTCAGATACATCTGGGTGTTTCAGTGCATTTGATGGCTAAGAGAGGACAGTCGCATTATATTCCATTTAAGTTTGGCTCTATGCCTCGGAGACAGTGAATCAAAACACAGGAATGAAATAGGATCTTATTTCTGTCTGCCGTTGCCTCTTCTCCAGAGGGTAGTTTCCCCACAATATTGAAATATATGGAGCAAACATGTTATATTTGTCACCAAAAACAAGCAAATTGTGGGTGGTTGTTTCGCACTCGGAGGTAAAGACATGAATGGATCATTGCAGACATGGCTAAGGCAGAGAACTTGCCAGGCTTGCTCCAGCTCCGGCCGGCAGCCCCCAGTGTGGCAGTGGAGGTATTTGTATTTGAGTGTTTGCCCGTGCCGTCGGGGGAGCATTGTCACAGCAGAAGTGTGCGTTTGCTCGAAAGCCCAAGAAAATGATTTTGAAATTGAAAAGATGAAACTGCGCTGGGGGGCACGCATTCTAGCGGACGAGTCCGCCTTCGCCCACCCGAGCAGCCTCTGTGGGCCTCGCATTTTCTTTGTGCTGCTGTAGATTGCTTTCTTTTTGCCGTCGGCCTGCGCCTGTCCCACGCTGCCACATTTAACGTGTTATTTCTTCTTTTAAATCTATATAATCAGGGCAGATGAAAAAGATAGATAGAAGTCAGGGGGGGAATCGATATGTCATTATATGCGGGGATAGTCCGGTGCTAATCCCCGCCGGTCTGCCGCTGGCAGTATGCCTGTATGGTGCCTCATGTCCTCGGCTCACTCTTACAGACAGCACAGGAGCCACCATTGTGCTCTCGCCATTATGCAGTCACAGGAGAGGAAAGAGGCCATTTAATCTAAAAAGGACTGAACTGGCCCTCAACACTTTTTTTTTTCTTTTTCCCTGAGTTGGCTCGTTCCTCTTGCAAAGTCTTGGTGAAGGTGATGAAAAAATTGGCGAGCTAAATATTGTAAATGTATTATTGCAAATATATATATACTTTTTTATTTTAATTCCAGGACTTGTTTTATTAAATTCAATTTGTATATGTATCCACCTTAGTGGTAAGGGGTGATGAATTATGTAATCATTACATTATGTAATACAACAGCCTCTGGGCAGTGTGCAGTATTGAGACTACGAGAATAGACCTTCCATTTTTTCACATATTAAAATGTTTGAATGTATTCTTGTGTGACTTTAGAGTCAGTCTCTTTCGCACATCTCAGCTTGAGAGTGTCAGAAAGCTGTATACGTGCTTTTGAAAATGTTAAAACGGCCATAAACATTTGTGAGGCATGAGTCATCCCATTAGATCTGTAACTTTCTGTAAGCACATCATGTGTATGTGACTTGGGCACGTTATGGAAGTATATGCAATCTTTTCATGACTATGCCTCAATACACGCTATACCTAACCGTTGTATCTACCATAGCCTTGCCATAATGATCACTCCACATTTCCATTCTGTTTCCATGATTCTAAACAACTGCAGAATGGTTACATGAATGAATAGTCAAATGTATCGGTTGTGGAAGTCTGAAAAAGTTGAATAAAGTTCGCTGGAGCTGACTTCTGGCTGTAAACACTCAAAAGCAACATTACCATCTAAGAAAATAGGACCATTTTGGAGCTTACAGCTGCCTGCGAGAGTAAGTCATTATTTCTGTGCTGATATGTATGCATTTTGGCTGTTTCACAAGCAAAAGTAATCCCCTCACAATTTATTGGAATAAACCCTGTCTTGATTCATACTGTACCATGTATTCTGAGCTGATGTAGGAGATTATAAAAACAAACTCGTTAATTTTGGAAGGCTGTACTATCGCTACTGCTTCTGTGACTATATCATTACTCCAGATCTCTCCTTTTCTCAAATCTCTCCCCAGCCTATCAGCACAAAACCGCAGAATTTCCTTGTCTTGTGTTATTGTTGTTTTTCTTTCACGTTTTATCTGCCGATACACTGCCAGAGTACATCAGATACTCATCGGCACATGACACGACTACATGGCCAGGCCTTAAGTATAAACAAGCTAAAAACAAATGTGTTTGCCTTTTTTTCACGATCAAAAAATGAAAAATAAAAAGAGCTATACCCGTTTTGTAACAGAATTGTCTCAATAAATTACCCAACTGATTTTTTTTTTTTTGCTTTTGTATTGTTGGTGACAGTGGTTTTTCAGCAGTCCTTAATTTACTTTAGTCCCCCTCTTGCCTGATAAGGCTTCAGCTGTTGTTTGTTAAATTTACAACTGCATAATATGCTTGTCACAAAACTATACTTCTGATGTGACCTTCTGGAGTGGACCAGTGGCTCCCAAAAGCACTTTACCCGGATTATCCCACAATATAACATTGTTCATTTGTGGAGCCGGAGTAATCCGTCACTGTCAGAGCCAGGCCTGCCTCCATGGAATATTCCCATGGAGATATTACACATCAGCAGTCTGATCCACCATGGCTGCCTTAGCCTAATGCTGCATTATTGAGGCCTTTCCTCATTCGTGTGATAGAAACCATCATTTTAAGTAAATCCTCCTCCTCAGTGAGGCCGCCTACATCCGAGGATCAATGGATCACACAGCGTTCTGCAGTGAATAATGTACATATTACTGTTGTTTCAGTATTTGTCAGAGGTTTGTTCAATGCAGCGAAGGCAGCTTAGGAGTATCTTGTTTTTGTTGATAAAGTGCGGCAATCTCGTCCAGTCTGGCTGCATTTAACCGCTGGACCAAAGGAGCCCCATACATGTTACATATGATCTCTGCACGAGTACACCCGTGCGACCTGGTGACACGCTTGAGAGCGCATAGATGGAGTCATCCACGCGTGATCGCACACAGCACTCTGGGGCTCTCCCTGCGGTCACTGGCCATCACTGCGTCTGCTTCGCACTGCGCTGCAAGTCTCTTTATAGGTCACATGGCTGGCGACCTTCTCCAGGTTTCCATATATCCAGGTCAGAGACATGGCTCCAGGTCACTGACGCCTGTTGTACTTCTGGGTCAGGGGTCAGCTCAGACTGCACTTCTTCATTTTCGCCCTTCCACAACTCCTTTATCTGCACATAAATGAGCACTTAGTATGAGACGAATGAAGATTCCTGGTTGATCCCTGACCCAGTGAAGAGTAATTAATCTCCTCCACATAATCAGTGACATATAGCTGGCCAGCTTGGCTCAGGAAAAAGGGTTGTAATGCGCAGGCTTGTAAGCATAGAGCCTTCAGATTCACTGACTGTGCTTCAGTTCTCTGTACCCTTAACCCATACACCCATCTTTCCCCTGTAACCTGCCCCTATACCTGCGTTCCTCAGTGTCGGCCCTGGGGACCCGCATTTATACTGGTGTTTATTCCAATTACAACTGCAACCCCGAACTTTAACTCAGTGTTAATTTCTCTTAATCGCTCTGTTCATGTTTATAAGGATAATTAACCCTTTTAAGCCACAGTATGCCAGAAATAACTATGCGTGCCCTGAATTTGCATATTAATATTGTACTCAATTCCAAATTTTTTAAAGCAAAAAAAGGGGAAAATTATAACTGATGAAAGCAATTGAATTTCAGTCAGTTTAATTGTGAGACACATGACCCCCGTCCCTGTACCAAACCCAACATCCTGTACCCTGAACCCCAGACTATACCCGCTACATTCTGCCCTGTCTCCCTACTTACCCCCAGTCCCTACACCACACCCCCTATATCCTGCCCCCCTTCCCTATATCATACTCCCTACATGCTATATCCCAGTCCCTACACCATACCCACAACCCCCCGCCCCCTGCCTTCAACAATAGAAGAGTTGGAATGCAAAACCCACAAAGTTCACTCAACCTCTTTTGTTTTAAATTGAGTTTTTTTTTTTTTTACTCAGCATACATGCATATAAAACAATAGAGGTTGAGTGGACTTTGTGGGTTTTGCCGCTAACTCATTAATTACAGACTATTACCTGTCTTTAGCTCTCTGTGCCCTGCATCCCTCGCTGTGTTTTTAGCCGGTCATCTCTGGTCATTGGAGCAGAGATGCACCATCTGCATGGGTGGGTCCTGAAATAAAACTGAGGGGAATTGAAAAGAAAGGCAAAGCGACAACATGCTTTATACTCCAGATTCATTGTATTTATCCTCAGCTTTGCTCGTTGGTGCTTGTGCAGTTGTGTGTGTGTGTGTGTGTGTGTGTGTATGTGCCAGTTTACATGTGTTTGTGTGGACCTTTCTCAGAGGAAATGTACAAATTTCATCCTACTCTTCTCCAGACCTGAAGGTCTCTCTCCGCGCTGCCAGAGATCTCTGTGTTAGAGCGATGGCCATGATTTATTTAAATGAGTACTGAGAACGGTAGGACACATCTGCTAGAGTGGCCATGTACACCTGAGGGCAGCTGGGAGAAATCTTATGATTCTATTGTTAGAAATAGTGTTGAATATTCAATAAAGCTGTGCGGCTTCCCCCTTCTTGGCATAATCTTTTTCACCGAGTGCTCTCTCTCTCTCTCTCTCTCTCTCTCTCTCTCTCTCTCTCTCTCTCTCTCTCCCCCTCTCTCTCTCTCTCTCTCCCCCTACCCCCCTCTCTGTAATGGATTACATTTCATATTAGTAAAGTGCATAATATGTTAAAGGTAAATATTTAATGCTTTCAGCATAAATTTTTATAATACTGTTGTCTGCAAAATGCTTTGACCATGCTGAACTCAAAGCACTATACTGTACATTAAAGCAAATGTGCAGAAATTTAAAGCAATGAAAAAAAAAGAACGAAACATTCAAAATTAAGGTGAATGAATAATTACAGTATTGCCATAGAGGACTGGAGGGAGGACTTGGGCCACTGATACCAGACAAAATACAGAACGCAGGGGCGCCTATTCAAATGGGGCTGTCTCTGTTTTTAAAGAATTAATGCAGATCATTTCATATGCAGTACAGATGGATAGGTCATTCCACTCCAGGAAGAAGTTATGTCGTGAACTTTTTCCGGAGGAGCAAAAGTGTCGGTGTCAGAGCAGTGAAGGAAGGAGGCTGGAGTGTAGAGGGTGAAACATGCAGTGAGATGCAGGACCAAACAGCCTCCAAGATCAGTAGAAGGACCTTGTGGGTCCTTGAACTCCACCCTGGATGTAATTACAGCCTGCGGGGGCTGCACAGCCCCGGGGATGTGTGCGCTCTGAGGCAGGAGAGGGGGAACGCATGAGGCAGAATTCAGAAGCCCCCTGGAGATGAGACACTCGGAGGGATTCAGATTCTAGCGTCCTCGGACCTGTCCGGGTGTGCTGAAGTAAACGCGCTGCACAAGGAGGGGAAGACCACAATGGACCCAAGAACAACGACAGAGTAAAACGAGCAGTGACTCAGGCATCTCCTGGCTATCTCTGAAGTGCATCAGGTCTGTCAAACCTAATAAAGTAGATACAGCAGCTTGGTGGGGTTTCCGTTCTTGTATCTGTGCAGCGCAAATAACAACAGACTGTATTTAATGAATGTTGAAGTGACTGTTGGGAATTGATCTCAATGGGATTTTCTTTGTAGCGCCCATGCACAATATTAAATGGTGTTGTGTGGGGACAAATATACTACCGCCCGCCCATATACTCTCTCTCTCTCTCTCTCTCTCTCTCTCTCTCTCTTTCTCTCTCTCTCTCTCTCTCTTTCTCTCAAATTCAATTTCAAATATTTCAAATACAACCAATTACTCCACTCTGTACTGTGTCTGCAGGCATCTGCATTCTGTGTCCGTCTGTGCTCTGTCAGTCTCGCTCGTATGTGGAGGACTGCAAAATAATCACTCTCCAACAAGCACTTCATGTTCCTCTGACAGTCTTTGAGCGCGAAACACGTACACCAAAACTGAGAGAATTTTCCTTCCCTAACTCAGGGCCTTTGTAAACCACAAAACATCCGGGAATTGTATTTGCTTTCAAAATGGAGGGGGTTAAGTGCACAACTGCCAAGAAACAACATTATGTATGATATTTATATAGTCATCAGTCATTTAACAAGTAATGGTGTCTGAGATAAAAAATAGACGGCTTCCTTAAGCACAAAACATTTCGAGTCATTTAATTTATCAACATTTAGTTGGTGTAATAAAAACAAGAATAAATAATTAACATTAAAAGCACCTCTCTTGCCTCACTTGCCTCTCAAACCCAGGAAATAAAGAAAACTGCCGTTATGTAATTGACATCAAGCACTGAGCTCAGATAAGGAATGCAAAAAAGCCCTGAATTGGTATTGGACGTAGCAGGGCAACAGCATTAGCACTGTAATCGATGCAAAATATACTGTTAGGCTTTTGGCAAATAGCAAGATAGTTTGTAATACCCATTTGAAAAATACAGCTAAATTTACATTGCATGTCGTTTTGCTTATGTATGCTCGCTAATTAGTGATCATCGAAGGAACAAAACAATCTCCAAAATTAATAGCATTTATAAAATTGGTTCTCAATCTCAATCCTGGGGGACCATTGTGTTTGCTGGTTTTCACTCCAATTTGTTCAACTGCAATTCCAGAATCTTAAAAAGCTGTTAATTTTTTTAATGAGGTTCTCTGGGTTTGCAGGGTTATTTACCTTCTTAATCCACAAAATGCCAGCATGAGCTCTGCGATGCCACAAAAATTTCCCTCAATATTGTGCTTATTGCACTATAGACCCAACAATTATGTAAAGAGTGGCAAAGAATTCGCTCACTGAACTAGCTAAAAAAGTTCAGTGAGTTTAACTTAGAGCACATAACTTTTTAATTGATGATGTTTTCTGCAAAATTCAGTCTTCCCACATTGAAAGCTTACAATTGCGGAAAAATTAACAACTTTTTGAAATAAAATAAAAACTCTCCCAGGACCAAGTTCGACCAAGCAGGATGAGAATCATAGACTGTGGGTCCTATAGACTGTTATAAACTGATTAAATTTAACAGTTAAATTAACTCATTGTTTCCTGGTTATTCTAACTCTAAGTGGAGTCCTGCACGCATTTAATTATGGTTTACACTTAAACCGGAACTCTGTTGTAAACTTATTGTGAAATTACAGTTAAAATAACTGGCAAAAAAGGTGCCAGTTATATTTACTGGCAAACCAGGTCCTCCACAAGGCCACAGAGCCATTATTCTACTGAAAGTTGCATATTTGCTGTTTTCTTCCTGAGACAATCTCAGGAAGAAGAGCTTCTCCCCGAGTTTATTCCTACCCTGGAAATGCACTGCTTATCCAGCCTAGAGCAGCTAATGGGTATATAAAGCACACACCCCCTTCTTCTTCTTCTTTTTTGAAGCATCAGTCAGGTGTGAAGTAGAAATTCACTTTGTCGTAGTTGTGGGAGTTCAGATATTAAATTGACTCATTGAGCAACTGGCAAAAAACCTGTAAGGAAATGGCTTTGACTTGGTTGTTAAGGGTTTACTTAAAATTGTTCATTTTCTTGGTGAATTTGCATCCTTATACCACGGTTATGTCAGGACTACAGTGGCAGTGTCTATGAGCTGCAGTGCAGACACTGTAGTTACTAAAGCGACATTGCTAGCAGGGCCAAAGGAAAGTGGTAAAACAGTGCAACTGGCTGTCCTCTCAGCCACCCTTTTTTACAAATTCTACTTCATAAGGTCCGTTCCAGTATCTCTTTATTATTTCATTGTCAGTCACATACTTTGTGTATGAATGGATTTATACCTTCTTTGGGGTATTTGGACACACAGGGTAAAATGACAGTAAATTTAGAAATGCGTCATCCTTGTAGAGTACAGATGTTGTTGTTGTTGTTCATTCTGTTGTGATAAATGTAATGATATTTCCCCCCCAGACAATGACGTAAGATTTTTATTAATTTTTTTTTTTCATTTGCCAGAGATACTGTCGGCCCTTGTTGTATTACTGCTTGTCCATTCACTGGACAGGGCTCTATCAAGTATTCCAGGAACTTGTCCACACCTGATGAAAATGTAATTACTCAGACCCAAGTCATCTGACATAGCTCACCGTGGTAATGCTCTGATTGCTTCTGTGTGTGTGTGTGTGTGTGTGTGTGTGTGCAATTGTGAAGAAAGGCATTTTCCATCACAGCAAGACAGGCAGAGAAACTGTCTACTATTCATGCTGACAGTGCTGTATTCCCCTACATTGAATATCTGGGTATACAATTTTTCCATTTAATCGCTGGCCCAGTTTATTTGTCATTTCAGAATATAAAACTCAATTTGTAACCACTCTGCAACTGTATAATTTTTGAGTACATTTACATCAATACATTTACATGTTTTAATCAGTGGAAGGAGTTTGTTGTCAGCAACTCATTCATAGAAGAGTCCCAATTTTCTATAGCTATGGCTAGAAAAAAAAAATCCTTAGCCTCGATTCTGATATGCAAAGACCAGCTGCCCCTAGACTGCATGGTAATTTCCCAACTCCCTCACTCTTGATTTGTACTGTTGGTGCCTCAGGTGTGTGTTACTGGAAGCAGCTTCAGGACCACGGGTAGCACCAGCTCCACTCTTGAGCATGTCGGCTGCATTAACTTTTAAGGCGGGATTACTCTCAACCCCTCAACCTGTCCCAAAGGACCTTTCTTAATGAAAAATCTAATAATTTATTTATTGAATTATCTAGACCAAAAAGTTGCTAGTATTTGCTAAGAAATTATGATAATAAATAGATAGCTTTATTTCTTTGTGAGATTGTGAAGGTGACAATAATCGAATTATTTAAGGAAAAAATAATTTTCTTTTCCCATGAGATTGTGAAACACTTACTAATCATATTGAGAGACTTATGTCAGATATGGCACTTGATTAGTTTTCAGCATAAAAAACGTAAATCCTTTAAATCCTTTTCATAGACGAGCAGTAATGTTTGACACAGTCATCGAAATAATGCCTTAGTAGTATGTGTGCTTGGAATACATGACTGTATATTGAGCAGTCATGAAGAGATGGTTCCCTAGAACTATTTGCAAGAAGAAATGGGAGCTCTTAAGTCTTAAACAGTACAATAGATGTTGCATGAATCCAATAAAACCTTATTTTCTATCAGCCTCGCATATCTGGCTACAGAAGCAACCATGGTACATGTGTATACTACTTATGAAAAAATTGTCTATCTTCATACCAACATTAATTGGTAAATGTTAATCACTGGTTTTTGCATCAATTTGCAGCAAATTGAGTAAACCTAGCAATTAAGTGTTTACAAGTCTGTGAATCTAAAGTTCAGAATGCAATTCTGGATGTAATAAATTGGCAAGTCATCCTAACAAATAACCTGATATCGAGCGAATGGATTGTGTGATTGATAATCAAGCAAAGTAAATGAGAATAAGTTGAGCATAATACTGCAGTCAACGATTTTGCCAAAGCTGAAGGGGTATAACTTATTCTGGTGTCACAGCCCTGCCATTTGCTTAGTGATGGATGATCTCAAAGGCCAAGGGGAAAGAACATTGTGCCACGTGAACGCAGAATGTGCATGCCATTTAAGGAGTAAAATCCAGGTTCAAAGACTAAAAGTCCTTTCTGGTATTTTGATTAAACCACCTGAACTTGAATTCACACTTGCCCGTACGGTCGAACTAATAGGAGTGGAGTATGTGCCTGGAATGAACATGAGGCCTTTGATTTCTATATGCCATCCAGTTCCATTTAGCCTTTGGATTATGATGCCTTCTTCAAATTTATAATTTTTTGGTTACAGGGCTATATATTTGATATAAGGAGTAAAGAAAATGGCCAAACACTACCACAGTCCATTAGTTTGATGTACTATGCAATGTAGCGCCGAGCTACAAGATTTATTCTTTTCAATAATAACTGAGTGCTCATCCTATTCCCTTTATAATAACTAGTGGGTCAAAGAAACACCATTCAGCAGAATTTTAAAATGGGATCCTGGGTAGAATTCATGACATGCATTGGGCAGATGAACTTCAGCGGTAGTAAATATGAAAAATAAAGTGGAACTAGTTCGACGACGTTTATGGACAAGAGCACTAATTGTGGAGGAAGGTTGCCCTCTCCGTAAAAGGACTGACAGTGTAAGGGATAGCATAGTGGGCAACATTAGGCAAGTTAGGAATGACAGGGCTGCTGAGAGGTGCTGCACTTCAGCGTCATGCAGAGCGACACGCTCCACAAGTCCGTCTAGTAATTGTAGCATTCGGCATAGTCCACGGTGGCGGTACTGTTGAAACCGTCCACACCTACTACCGGTTGTCAAGCACTTTAATATCGAAGTTGCTGCACGCCATGATCATGTTGGGCATTGCATGCCAGTTATAGGTCAAGAGGCTGTAGACTTCCACACTCCAAAGCCTACAGACCCCATCAAAGCCACAGACCAGACGTTAGAGGGTATTGGTAACGCAAAAGTACACCCTTTTACTCTCTGCTGAAATGTAAGGTACTATTGTACGTTGTTCTTATTTCCTGCAGATTGACCATAACCTCTGTTCTGTTCTCAGTGAGTTTTAACCATTGAACTTAGTCATACTTATCTGCAGCAAGCAGTCAGGGATTACAGTGAATGTGTAGGGGGCTGTACAATGTAAACCAAATTAAAATTTGTCCTTTGACTTGTTCTTCACTGAAAATAACAAGGCCATGGAGTATTGGATCAAAAAAAATGTGTATGATTTTTATTTAGAGATCAAAAATGAGTCAAGAGGAGTCAAACAGATCATAAAGGTTAAGCGCATACACAGAGGGCAGATGTCTGTAAGTAAATAAACTACATGTGACTTGTTTGATTCTGTTTTTAGAAATGATATCCTATAAATTCTTCCAATGTTTTTATTCAATAATAGCATGGTCCACTGTGCAGCATGTCTTCCTTCAGGGCATACTGCCATGACTTGTGGGTGGTACACATTAAATGTGCACCACATTTTGAGTCCGGAACTTGCTAGAAGCCGACATACTGTCGACTTCAGCTGTCACATTCGCATGTACTCAATCAGCCAGTTGTGCATTCGTATTCATTTCAGTAGGGAGGAGGAGTTGTGCTCCCTGTTAGGCAGGGCTGTGAATTCTTGTGTGTGACATGAAGCTCAGTCAAGGAGACACTGTCTCTCGCGCACGTCAACTCAGTTTATTCTCTTTTCATTCACTCGCATGCTCACCCATAAACCTCTGCAGTTAATGTCTGGGGCTGTCAATCGAGCAGTCAGCTGATGTAGCAGCTGATCTCTTCCATCCAACCGCGGCACACCTCAGTCGCATCGCTAGCCAATCGTCGCTGTCTTTTTTAAAAATGTAATTTTTCTCTGCTTTAGTTCGTTCGTGCTGCCGTTAGCTGACCCTCCTCCTCCGCAACGCCACCCTGCTCCATCAGACCTTCCGTACTGCCGCTCCAGCTCCACCAGCCTTCAGTCACCATCGCCACCAGTGTCTGGACTCTTCGGGGGATTTTCCTGCTGCTGCTATGAGCCGCGCTCCTGATCTACGAGTCTCCAGAAGAGTCCAAGCGCCAAAGATGATAACATGATTTAAGCATGTTAATTCTGACTGCTGTCTTCCTGCTGTTCTGATCCTCGCATCCCTAATTTACCATCAATTTATTATCCAGCCAGCGGAGGATGGGCTTCCCCAGAATAGCCAGGATCCTCCTGAGATTTCTTCTCAATGAGGAGTTTTTTCTCACCACAGTTTGAGGCTTTTTCTCTCTACTGGGAGTTTTTTTGCCTGATATTCGGAGATTAGGGACTAGTCTGGGCTCAGCCCTTTTCTCTGTGTAAAGCGCTATATAAATAAAATTGAATTTAATTGAATTCTACTTATGCTGAATGGACATAAAATTTTTTCTTGATTTCACTCGAGTCCCTCCTGATTGAACTGCTGTACCTGGAACAGATCTATTCAACTCCATAGCTAAAAATGTGCTTTGCAGGGACGAAGGCAGTACCCCTCAGCCCCGACACACTGAATCAAAGGTGAGGGTGTTTGAGCCAGAGTGGAAGGTCATTTTAAAAATTCAATTAATTCTGTGAGAATGCAGTGTCATGGCCTGATTTTTCTTACCGGACGTTGTCACCAGAAGTGGATCCTGTGTTCTAATTTTCACATCCCAGGGTCATGTGCAACACAAAAAGGGCCCATGCTACAACTGTCCCCCTTCTACAGTCGCCCCGGACCTCCCCTACCATTCCCTGGTCGGTGTGGGGGCTGCAGAACTCTGCAGTGAAAAGACAGTCCTGGCCATTAAGGCCCTAACAGACGTACATCTGTTTGAATAAGACTATTTAAATGGTTCATTAGTGATGAGCACTGGCTAATTAATGAGCTGTTAATCCGGCTACTGACTGACATTCTGCCATGCAGCGGAGATCTTTGTTTACAATGAGCACCTCATTAAGTCCATTTGAGATTAATTATACTGTGGCGAAGGAACATGCAAAATATTTCAACATCCTAATAACTACAGCAAGTGTTGACAAAGGGTCTGATTTCAAGCAGCATAGACCTGAGGCACCTGAGCTGCTACACTCCTTGGTCAAATTAAATAAAATTATCCAGTGAGAAAATGCCAATTCCAAAATCCTGACTGCACTTCACTGGTGCCAATCCCATTACATGTTCTCTCACAAAGGAGTGCAATGTGAGCCAGAGCACCTTGTAGTGTTCTCTCTCCCGGTGCCATTACTAAAAAAATAATTCATAACTGCACCCTCAGTCCCCCTATTCACCTTGCCATGGAGCATTGTTGCGCTTGTTTCGCTTCTCTGCTCATGCATGTTTGAGATTCGGGTCCTCTAGTTGCTCTCCCATCCAAGTCGTCCATCGCATAGATGTAGCCGTCCAGCGCACCCATGCTCACATTATAGCTACCTGGTACATGGGGCCCCTCTGTGCCAGGTGTGGTTGACTGGGCCGAAATGCGCACGCGACAGAAGTACTCCATTCTGTCACACCCTCCCATGCAGGAGGCGTTTAGATAGACGGCACTATGGCCTGCACAGCGGACTCTCCCTCTCCATTGTGGAGTTTACCCAGCAGCCCAGCTTGCTGACATACAATTCCGTGGCATTGGTGGGGACGCTGTCGCCTCAGCCCCCAGTGGCCAGCAGGAGGGCATAAGGCCGGCACGGGCACATCAAAAATTCCCAGAAGCGCAGTTAAGGGCGATGCATGCTTAATTCAAAAAGCGCCCTTATTCCCTCCCGGCGAATGTGGATGCCCTCCTCTGTTCTCCCCATCAGTGTGTTCTTCTTCAAGTTGTCCATGAAGTCGTCAGCATCCATCAATCTCGTCTACACCTGGGCGAACAAAGTGCACTGACTTATGACTGCTGGGATGCCTGTCATTTTTCTGACCAATTATCTTGTCATTTCACACCCACATTTTTGAGCAAGTTTGGATTTTTCGAGCAAGTTTTTAATCTCTCACAATACTGTTCATATTTTAACATTAGCACAAGTCAAAGAACAAGACCGCACCTACGGACTGTCCTATTCGCCCTGTTATCATGCAATATTCCCACTGAAACCAACCGAATTCTAATTTCCATGGGTGCAACATCCCTTCATTGTGTTCCCCATTTTCCTCTGCCTTTCTTGTGTCTCCTTCTGTCTTCTCGACAACAGGAACCTCAGGGGACTGCAGCCTTCATGACCCACCGTCAGACTCATCTTGAGGCTCCTACTGGATTCCGTCCAACCCCACGGCGCTCTGCCTGACATCTGATTCTGTCCGACTCTATTCCAGTCCATGCGGGATTCAACTGTATCGGACTCTTCTAACATCCCTGTAACCTACTGTATTATGAGCCGCCCCACTACAGCCGAGTTCCTCCAGAGATCTCCTCCCACTGGGCAGTTTTTTCTCTCTGCTGTTAAGGAGTTTTCAAACTACTTGACATTTGGGCCGGCGCACTCCCTCATTTTGCTAAATAGTGTAGTGTCCTTGTGACGGCTCTTCAGCAGAAAGTGTCATACAAATAAATCTAATTAAATCTAATATTAATGAAATTCATTCAAATAAACCATTCTACTTCAACTCTGAGGCATAGTCTTTATTAAAATCAAGCAGTTATATGAATATAATAATAAGTCCAATATTTTGATTAAACATACCTACCTTTCTTATCTTATTAGAGCATTTTATGAATTTTGCAAAATTGAATTGAATTTCAACGTTTGAAAAACTCCCCTAGTTAAATCTCCATTCACCAACCTGACATTATGCAAGAGGAATCATGATTTTTTTCAATTAACATGCTCAAATACTGGACTAAATAACCTTGAATAGATAATCAAAGTTGTCAGGTAATGAAAGATTGCCCGGCTGAATGTATTTTAGTGACCTTTGGAAGCAGGTGGGAGACAAAATGCTCTCCTCTCATTGGGCCCGTGTCCAATCCAGTGCATGATGGACTCAAACACTGTATCTTACACTGACATTAAGCTCATTCTCAGCAATGATGTTGAGTAACTTGATGCATGACAGTTCCAGAAATTCTCCTGAAGCCTGTATGATTTTCTTGAAATGGAGCAGGATGTAGCAGTAGGAGCAACACCAAGTTGGAGCAGCAATACATGCCAGCTAACCTACAGGGGCCAATGCAGTTGCTAGGGGTCAGGTGGACCTCTAGGAAATCACACAGCAATCTTGAATAAGGCCCACTACGCCAAACTTTGCTGCCTGCAGAAGGTTCTCTGCTCTGTTCTCAGTGATTAGCACCAAGCTTTTGCAGGTGTACGAGATCACAAGCCTCATGATGTCTAGCGACAGCCCTGTGATTTGATGCCTCTGATTAATCAGTGTTAAAGGGCAGAGAGCTGCACAGGGATAACAGTGGGGTCATGGTGCCTTTTTAAAGTAGTGAATCATGCCAGGAAAGTATATAAACAAATATATCTCTTCTATCCAAGAGCTGCACACATTATGGCAAGACATTCAACTTTGATATAAATGTATACATACAGCATATTCTGCTTTACTTAGTTCAACGATTGTTTGTAGTAAGAATTCGAGGACTAATTTGGGCCAATAGCTTTTATTTTCATGTGTATAATGGCTGTAAAACAGTAAATAAACAAAGATCTTGTACAGAAACATGACCCACAATGGGTTGTTTGGCCACCATGCTGAGAATGTAATTAACAGAAAGTCTACAGAACTCTAGTGCCAAGAAATCAAAGACGTGTCACAGAAAGTGTGTCTGTACTGTAAGTCCTCCATGTTTAACAAGGAACAGGACAGGGACCGATCGGATTACTGCAATGGCCAATTATGTATTACCCCAGAGAGCACAAGGGCACTGTCTGGACTCAGCGCCTATATGCATCAACTAGGTCTGCAATCTGGAGTACTTTCATTTTGCTTGATCCACAGGTATATTGTTTGGGGCTTTGTTTCTATAATGATATCGACAACGCAGTTCCCCTAATGTCTTACTGTCCTGGTTTGGGAGCTTTGAGAGCTGTTTCTGGCTCTTGTCCGGGACGATATCGTTTTGCGCCCTATCGAATTCCTGGACCAGCTGGCAGTGATTGGGGGCGTGGCCCAAACTCTATTTAAGCTCCTATTTCGCCTCGCTCCCGTTGCTAGAGTGTCAGTTCTTCTTTGGCGCTTTAGCCGGTAAGGTTTCTAGAGAGATTATTGTCAGGGACTTAGTTGCTTATCAGGAATAGTGTTAGTGAGTAAGGGAGTCTTTGGTTTACTTCCCTTTTCTTTTGTTTTCCTCGAACTCGCCTCTTTTTTCCACCACGGACAACGGCAGGTCCGTCGGTAGCGCGAGCCTCGTTATTTTTATCTGCTTTTAGTTTCTCAGCACACTGTGAGTGTCGCCTTTCTGGCCGCTGCTCTTGGCGTCCACTGCCAATACCCGTCACACTTATATTTACTGGAAAAAAACAACTGTTTCTTTAATGCTTATTCACCACCCAGTGACACCCTTGAAGACCCCTTGCTTGGTGACTCACCAGAAGCAAGAGCTTCAGCAACACCGGACAGCTGTGTGGGTTTTGGGCTCAGACTGACTGCCTTCAATGGTCACATCACAGAGGAAGTCCTCCTGTTGCAGCTCATTGAATATAGTAAAGTCCATAGTCCTGAAAACATTGAGGAACTTTCAATCTCATTTCATATTGGCCTGAAAAATACCTTAAATGCGTTGCTGCGGAATGGACTATTTTGACTCCTCCATGAATAGGGTTGGTATTTACTCATCTCAATGACGTTTAAGAACTTTTCAGATTTACGTCTCTGTGCAGGTGGCAGCAGGACACTGACTGTCGCCATCGTTACCCTAAAAATCCTCCCTCAGAGATATGGGGCTGAGAAGTTCTTACTATAGTCAACATGAGATGAATTTAATCTGTTACAAGCTATTGAGGAAATCAATCAGTTTATATTATTGACACTTACCTCAAGAACCCATAATTGGCTGGTATCACATGATTTGAACAGTAACTGATGCTGGCAGTCTTTGTGAACAAGAGATTAAGCAGCCGACTCAATGTTCAAAACTTGTTAAGAAGGACTATGAAAGCAGCGTGCATTTGCCATTCTGGGTCCTATTTCACTAAGCAGTGATCAAAGAAAAGGCTATTTTTTTCTGAGGCATTTTTTTTTGTTGTTGCTAAATAGTTCATACCCTTGCCCCAATTTAAATGGCAAACCAATAAGCTTCTGACATGGTGGGGCAGGCCAAGGAGGGCCCCAGCGAGGGTTTGACCCGAGCACAAATCGCCAAAGAGCCAGGCTTATTAGAGAGGTAGCCAGGGATACATGGCTTGGTATTCATAATTTGTAAGATCTTCAATATATTGGGTTGTGAGTTGATGTCATTATTTATCTAGCTTTTTTGTATATGTGTCGAGTTGTTGGCTTATTTTCTATCTGAAAATAATTCAATGCCATCAATTTATATGAGGCTTTGTTGGGGGTCAAAGGAGGGGTCCAATGAAACAGCAGTAAATGTGATTTCTGAAAAAGGTCTGGGCTGAATGCAGGCTTACAGAGGGTAACCAGGGCCACTCTATAGTCTGAACTGACTGCAAACCACTGCCTCGCGCAAGCTTCATGAATTCACAAATCTTTAAAACAGGACACAGGGCTCCACCTTGTTTTGATCAGAAGTGTAAAATCCATGAGTCAGAGAGTAGCCTGAAAGTCTTACGCTGTACTGCTTCCAGCAATGAACTAGTATAGCTGATTTCAAATTTTATTCCTACCTTCTGCCTGAATAATTCTGCTGTCAAATCATGGTAGTTGTGTCAAAGTAAATGTTATGAATTGACATGGTTTTAACCTTAGGCAGCGCCTGGAAAATGGCTGGAAGGAAAAAGACAGAATCGTGTGTGTGGTAGTGATAGTGTCGGGATGGTCAAACGAGGCGAGGACTGCTGAAGGAGAGGGTGGCAGAAGCAAGAAGCTCTTGAGGGGTGAGTGTGCTCTGGCTGCAGGGGACGGATGCTTTGATGAAGGGTGTGTGGGAGTAGGGTGACCCTGGAGCCTGTTGTGAGAAGCACACCTGGTAGTTGGCATCTTATTAGCACAAGGGCTCTAAAATGAGACTTGGCACTTTGGCAATGCACTGTGAGTATTCTCCATCAGCAAAAGATGAAATGCACAACCCTGACTCAGAAATAGTTGGGATGGTATGTTGAATTAAAATTAATACTGAAAGTGTGCATTCTCACAGGTCTCAAAGCCTCTGGCTAAGTATTTACCCACATCACTGCGGTCACACTGTTTCAAATGCATATTTTCCCTCGCACTATCATGCTTTGGCTTTTTGTCAGTCAGTTGCATATAGTACAAAGTACTTATATCCTTTGTATTTTTGTGTGTGATTGGAATGTTGGTCCGTGTAATTTCTGACCAGCAATAGCATATTCTGCTTGTTTTGTCCTGTTCCCTGAAAATAATGCCAGAAGGCCCTTCAAATGCATTAGAGCATATACCACACAGCCCTCTATCCATGTCTTTATGAGTCGGTGAAGCGTTCAAGTGTCTTCGAATGGTTCTCACTTGAAAGTTCACTCCCCCCCACCCCCAGCCAAGCCCAACCTTAAATGAAGGGTATCTCTTGTTGCATGAAACAGCTATGCAAACGGGTGAAGCAGCTTATCTAATCTCAGATCTCACATTGCAATTAAAACTGCCACGTGTTCATCAATGCGCTTCAAGCAGTGATGTGAGAAAAGTAGCTCGTCTGCCTAGCATGTGCCATTGTGTTCACTAAAACTGTATCCATCTCTGAAGATAATGCTGCACGCTGTTGGAGCCCCCCAAATCTGATAATTGCTTTATGGCTCAAAAGGGCACTACTTTTTCTGGCTGGGCAGCAGGGGGTTCTAAATGTTATCCAGAAAAGGCCAGCGTGGGTACCAGCTTTTGTCATGGTTTTGCGAGTCCACTCCCGATTTCAATAATGATAAAGCCCCAGAGCTTTTGCTGGACATTAGCAGAACCAGCTGTGTAACTGCATGGTTGGGGTGAAAGCCCGCACCCAGGGGCGCCCTAAGGGGGGGTAACCATGGACGATTCTAGGGGCCCAGCATTCACAGGGGCCCCACAGAGGACACTGTTATTATAAACTTTTGTCCATAAAATATATGGACACTTTAATTTTATATTAAGTTTTGTAATAACTTGATCAATTCAAAATTAATTTGTTGTTTCTTTCTCAATTTTCAACTTTTTACGGAATCTCAGCACATGGGGCCCCCCTCCTTACTATTCATCATATTGTACGGCCAGAGATGCGCGAGCGCCTGAACTGGCTGCAAAAATTTTCTGCTGGTCAGTTGGGACCATTACGCACATCAGTCAGTCACAGATCGGCTCTGGTACCATCAGACGTACTATCAGCCAATCACAGCTCGGCTGTACTCATGCATCATGTACTCGTCTTTGTCAGTAGAGTTGTGCACGCGGCAAATTTGTAAATACTCATGTTACGGTGGATTTACACTGGTCTGGTGCATCATCGCCCGCAGATTTTTCTTTCTCATGGTTGGGCTGCTTATGCAGCATTCCCAGTGACGTTGCTATACGTTAAATGCAGCCCTGAAATGAGTACTGTCCAATGTCATGTTGGAAAAAGTAAATTAACACCACTAATAATATTGTTTCAACCAACCATTACTCTTTCCCGCCTGGATTTTGATAGGTAGGGACTACAATCGTGTCTAAAAGCAAATACAATTACAATGCTGAGTTTTAATGCTTCCAAAGGATGTAAAGTCTTTCATATGATATGCAGCGCATATCTCACCAAATATAAACACAATTATGCGACCTTCCCCTGGCAGCATTGAGCTACGTATCAAATGAGTTATTAAATTATTTGCAAAAACGATAAACTTACCGGAGACTCCAACAATATCTGCCACATAGATATATATATATATATTTAGAACACTAGATTGCTGATGTCGTCATATTTACATTATCCAAAGTGAAGCACCCGGCCGCCATATTGATACACCCAACTTCTTTATAAAAATAAATGGTTTCCTATGAGGCCAATTTCAAATAAGTCAATGCAAGCGAGAAAATGCTGAGATGTGCAGCTGCCTTTTGCCGCAATATTTAGTTGAAGAGCTGTAATAAAACGTTTCATTCATAAGTTAGCGTTTAAACGCAAAGTTGTCACTTTAATAGAAAAAAATCGTGTTTCGTGCTAGCCAACTAATTAGCCGTTCCATTGACTTGAACAGACCGCTGACTGAAAGCGAACGCTAGCGATTGATAACGGTCACCAGCGAGCTACCTTGGCGTTGCGGGGACTGCATTGACTTAGTGGTAATTAAATAAAATCAAAAAGGTGGCTAACAAGCAATCTAGCTACTGGTAATTGACATTCAATGACAATACGTCTTTCCGGCATTTTATTTAAAACAGTGGACAAGTCGCTTTGTCTGTTTTATACAGAGCTCCAAAAGACAAGGAGGTGAAGAAGACTTCACCAGTGCTTATCTGCGTTGGCATTAGCCATATGATTTAATATAAACAATTCGGTTGATGTCAATTAATCAACCAGGGTACAATGAAGTGAGGAAACCAGTGTAATTTGATAACGTATACGGACATCCATCAACGTTTCTTATGACGGCGATAACTTCCAAGCAATTATCTTATCAAAGGTAAAAGCCTCGGTCACGTCTCTGTTGCACTTTAACGTTAACAGCGAGTCACATTTCGATCTTCGCTTTTGAAAGTGTGCCGCTTTCCATCCTCCGAAAAGCACATATTTAGGGAGACAAAATGTTGCTCTGCAAAGCGATATCAAAATAAAACCGACTCGCACACAAGTGTTTTTGAAATTGTAATTTAAAGTAGGCGAAAATGAATGGGAGTCTATGAGCGAATGTTACTTCTGGGTGTACAGGCTCTTGGTACAGATGCTTCACTTGAGCGGACCCTATCAGCGATCTAGTGTTCTATATATGACCTGCACCGTCCTCCTACTGCTGTTTCTTTGTCATTGTCCCCATAATTAGACAGGGAAGCCTCTATACAAAATCGATATGATGAAAATATACATTTTCTCTTTTATGTCTTTACGGTGAACTTGCGAGAAGCGAAACTATTATTTCAGAGGCTATGTGGCCTAGAAGACAACATTCAAACCGTCTGCTATCCCTTGATTGGATATTCACTTCGCATTTGCCGGATTCATTACCATAAACCTGGGATATCCCAGAGGTGTACGGTCCCAACGATTTAAAAGTGAAATCTTCTCGCGTTGTTAATAAATTATGTGTGGTTGCATGAAAAATTAATTTGCGGATTTAACAGAGCCCCGCCTCTGGGTTTAGGCTAATATTGGTTTTGCGGGCATTGGTACGGTCTTTCCATTCTCAAAATATTTCCGGCTGTCTGCACTTCCAGACAAAATCAAACAATAACGCCATATATTGGGGTTATATTTTTTGTTCGACCGGGTTTTAGGACAACTCTCGAGTAGTCCTACAAAGTCGACGGACCGCTTTATGAAACACATAGAAAAAGACGGACCATCTGATTCAGTCTGTCGTGTTCATTGAAACAGCCCCCTGGTAAGTCAAAGGGTCACGCCCACTCCATCTTTCTGACCAATCACACAACAGTTCTCGGACACCACACGAGAAAAAAGTTCTGCCCAGATGATGTGTCGAGAACAAGCTGCAAGAACTACGAAACCAGGGCTGCGAGAACAAAGTGACGTCATTTTGTTCTTGCAGCTTCGAGAACAAGAACAAATTTCTCTGTTCTTGTGGAGTATGAATCAGCCTTTAGACTTCACGCCCTCGTGAAACTTCTCCGGTAACAATGTATTGATTGGCTCGTTTCTTATCCAATTCCCGAGTGTATAAACTTTCTTTAGTGAATGAAACATGTTGATTGGACAAACACAGCATACCAGCCTACGCGTTTCAGCAGGCTCGTTTGTATCCTGTCTACGTTGCGCACATTACGCGGCTGAAATGGACGTGATTTATAGAAAAAAGACTCGCAAAAATCTGACCTTGAAGTGTTCAGTTACATTCAAATGAGATAAGGACATGGTCGATGGGAATTATTTCGAATGAAACAGGACCGGAGGGTTCCTGCTACTGGACACATCGGTCTCTGGAGAAGGGATTCAGGAAAAACGTCAGGCTCCTACTTTTGCTTTTTGTTTTGGAATGTATACCGTACTCAACAAAGTCGAATGGGAGGTTTTTTCCTGTTTATAATGTGAACTGCCAATGCATTTGGGTGCCCACCCCCCTGGCATGTTCATTGCACGGTTCTGTTGAATCCAGGGAGGCAATATATTATTTTATCTTCCCTGAAAGTGGAATGTCTATTCTGTTAAAATAAGGTATATTTCAGAATTCAGATATTACTGAGTTAGTGAGTCGTACTTGTTCCTTGTAAGTGTTGAAATGAGTTTGTGAGCTCGGAAGTCGGAACTGCTGGTTTCATTGCAGAGTGAATGTCCTGACCATTTAATGAGCAGTTTATTTAATGACTGGGCGTGCTGGCTTGGGGGATTTATAAGAAAAATGGACAAAACTCTAAACAAAACACTGATGTTCAGCTGCACTTATATTGATAAATTCACGTTAAACTCAACCAGAAAATAATTACTTCATATTAAATTTCATGCCTCAAAACTTTATTTGAGTTAAATACATGATTATTCGGTGATTTGACAGTGCACCATCTCAGACTTTGGGAAGCCACTTGGATAGCTGTGTAATTTGGCTAATAGCATGTAGGTAATCTAGAATGTAATGTTGAAGATGAATTCTACTTGTGGTCGAGGAGTATATGATCCGAGAAATGTATTGATTTAAGCCCCAGCACTTTTTCAATTCTCAGTATTATGTTTTTTTTTTTTTTTTTTTGCAATTTTAATGTTGAATTCAGATGAACATTTTTTATGTTTACAGTCCATTTTCTCTACCAAAATCATTCAAATAAACTGAAATACAATGTAATTCTAAATGCTATAAGTGTCTTTTCTGAGTAAGGCCACATTTTTCCTTTTTATGAAGCTTAAATCTTGAATTATACAGCATTAAATTGGGTAACCCATAAATAGCCAAATTTGGCTTCTGCGCAAAAGGGTTAATAAATGAAATCAACAATTAAAAACTGCATTTTGTATTTACTCGGCTTATCTTTTTCTTATATTAAAATTAGTTTGATGATTTGAAACATTTAAGTGTGAAAAATATGCAATAAAGTAAGAAATCAGGAAGGTGGCAAATCGATTTCCAGTCATAGAGCTCAAAATTGCCAGTGGCGCCGCTGCCTGCACCTTCACTGGTGCTTTCTGGAAAGGTCTAAACACCCCTGCTGTACAAGTGCGAATCTGTGCAGGAATTGTGGCTGGAGCAGTGACATGAACAGATGTGAAAACTAAGGAGCGCAGACTGCAGTCAGTGAAAGAACTGGATTGTGCCTTGTTAGGTCGCATGAGGAAGCATCTGTGAAAACGGTTGGTTGCATTCTGGGTAAATTGTTTGTGACTTTGAG
This sequence comes from Gymnothorax reevesii, assembly GCA_029721435.1. Classification (NCBI taxonomy): domain Eukaryota; kingdom Metazoa; phylum Chordata; class Actinopteri; order Anguilliformes; family Muraenidae; genus Gymnothorax; species Gymnothorax reevesii. The sequence goes on along the minus strand of CM056587.1, from coordinate 4,421,440 downwards.
GATCCTTAACTGTGTGCACTTTGAATATAAACTGTGAAGGAAACAGCCCTCCTTTTAGAGCATCCAGGGATGCTCACTGAAAGGCCTTAAGCGCACACTGTCTGTTTCAATCCACCGTTCAATGTTAGTTGTTACCACTGCTTATTTCATTCTGAGGAGACTGTATTTTGTCTCGAGTTTCCTTGGCAGGACATGACTGCATTTGTGAGAACAGGGACAGAAGCACAGTCATTTCCATTTCCAGCTCTGCATGGTGCCAGTACGCTATCGGCAACAGTTTTTCAAGCTCAAAACAAAAAAAAAATTTTTTTTTTGAGATTCATAAATTTGTATGTAACAGCAGAGAGAGCTTATCCCTTGTGCATGACTGGCCGGCTCATTGCCCTGGGCTTTTGGCAAAGGCTCATCTTCAAGCTGATTAGTCGGCATTGCATTTCCTTATTTTTTACCGGTTTCACGTTAGTAAACAAAAAACAGAGTGGCTCATTCCCGTTTGGCAGTTGGAATTTGCTAAATGAAATGCGCTGACCTAGTTTTTAACTCAGAGTAATAACATAACACTGCACCTCAGGGAAGGCTTTTCAGATCTCAGCTTCCATGTAGCCTTATGTCATGAGACTTGTTTACTTGCTGGTCTGGAAGGTTATAGTTTTCCTTGGTATCATAAAAAGTGCAATTGAGATAGGCCCAAAGCTTCACTGAGCATCAGGGTCTATGCTTTCATTCACCCATTTTTGTAACTCCTGAATCCCACTTTTCGACCATCATACCCTCTGTGTGTTACATACATTCACATGATCTCTTTTCTGGTGGTCTCTGGGCCTTAAATATTGCACCTTACCTAAGTACCTCTTTAGTACTGTTGCATACTTGATGAGGACTTAGAAGCCGGATAGGGGTGAAGAATATCCTATTGAGTGTGTTCCCAATTGTATACTTTGTTGTATATTGAAGTTTTTTTTTTTTTTTTTCCTGGGGATTTTAGCATTATAAGTGTTAGCATATATTTTGAATGCTTAGCTATGCACACTGTTTGTGAGTATGTTTATACCGGATTGCAGTACATTTACATATGTATATGTGAGTAAACTATGTATGTATAGGTATGATACACAAGTGGATAATGGTGACTTGCGTTGTGTGAGCTATTAACCTATATATTCCATATTCACTAAGCCTCGCAAATTATTGCCAATCTGAGGAAATTTTTTTTGTCTTTAAGGCTTTGAATTTGTTGGATTGTTTTTTTCTTTTTTCTGGAACTGGTATCTGGTACTGCAGAACTACTTAGCAGTAGTATTTATTATGTCAGCATTAAAATATACTGTTCAGAACTCTCTCATCACACATTGTGATCTCACACCTCAAAAGACTATGAATGAAGCCTAATAAGGAAAGTTCAGATCTTAGCACCTGAGCTGTGCTCAGATTACATATTTATCCATTATATAGTGAGATTTTTATGTAGAACACACCAGTGAGTGGGTGAGTGATTGGACAAGAGTACATTCCCAACACAGCCCTAGTCAGACATGTTGAGTAAAGGCCAAACCCCTGACCGCAAAACACTCACATTGTGACCGCTATGTGGCGGCAATGTCAGAGGACTGACAGAAAAATCTAATAAAAATGTGAAAACACTATTCTGCGAGCAGGAAGGTTTTCTGAAGCGAGATCAATAAGAAAATTGCCCAGCTGCATGAAGTTGAAGTGAAATATGCCCAGGTGAAATAATACAATATTGCACTGTTTTAGTAGCAGCTAGACACAAGCTGTTTTCCACAAGTCAAGTCCCAATAGCACTGGCTTTTTTCATGCTTTTCTGAGTTCCATGCACCAAATGCTGACCTTTCGTATTCCCTGGGTTCATTGTTTTTGACTGTTCGATACAAACATGTATTCAATAATCTATGTGAATGCAGGCTTCTCTGGTGATCTATTTTTAATGAGTGTGAATGAGGCTGCGGGCCCTGAGTCACATGATCAGAGGGGGCTTGCCGTCGTGCCATAGCTGCTGGAGATGATGAGACACTCCACGAGCGGCAAGTCCCACTGGGCCTATGGGATGCTGCCCGCCCCCTTCTCTCACCCCCCCACTCTTTGTGATTCATGTTTCTGCTTGGCATACGCCCTCACTTGCGTGCATCTGAGTGGGCACCCTGTTTTTAATGCATTTAGCCAGGGTGCAGTGGGGAGTTCTGGTCTCTGTAACGAGGCTGTAATTAAATGTGCTTTCATCCTGTGTTTGGAATTTTGCCCACGTGCGTGTGAGCACGTGTGTGTGCTTGTGGGTGGGCTTAGGCGGGTTTGGGCGTGTGCGTCTTTCCCAGCGTCCGTCTGTTTTGCGCATCTGTCTTTGTCTGGGCGCATGCAGGTTTGTGCATACGCTTGCATGTCAGTGTTCGTGCGTGCGCCTGTTCATCTGTGCGCGTCTGCATGCTCCTCTGTCTGTGTGTGCGTGTTTGTGTGTCTGTTTATTTGCGCATGTCTGTGCGCGTACACATTTGCGTATGGGCAGGTGTGTTCAGGTGCATGTGCTTGCGTGCTTGTTTGTGTGTGTGTGTGTGTGTGTTTATGTCGGGGAGCTTCTCGCAGTTTCTTCTGGAAGGTTCTGTGCTTCTGCTCGGAGGTGCAGCACCCCTCAGGTGCAGACCGCGTAGAAATGCAGCTGAATTATTCAGGGTGCTTCTCCACAAGCTCTTTATGTCATTTCCCTTCCTCGCTCTGCCTCGGGAAAGATCACTACCTCGGCGCTCGAAGCGGCGTGGAGGAAATGCACATGATTTTGATGAGTTATTCATTATGTGTATTTACTTCAGCATGACACCAGCTCACTCTGACCTTTGTCTGTGGCACATTGCTAAAACTACAGTTGTTGAAATGCTAACCTTCACCGGTAAATAGTGAATAATTCTCCCCACCCTCCACCCCCATACCCACCCCCCTCCGGAAGTAAAACTCTGAAGGTGACATTACTACAGAAATGAACTGAGGTAACAGCCCAGTGCTTCAAACCAAGCGACTGTCTTTTCCCTCGTGAAAAAAAAAAAGACGGAAAATGAGAATGACGACGCGAGAAGAAAATGGCTCATTTTTGCTAATTTCCATTTTCAAGAAATGTCACTCAGAAGAGCACAGAGTACCTTATAGTTTACTGATGGTATAATTATGGTTATTTTATGGTTTTTCACATGTGCCTTTCACATGGTGGCGGTTTCTGTGGATGTGTAATATGTGTTCGTTCTCATTAGGGCGCTTTGTTCCAGATGACCTCCTTTGCCATACGCTGTGAATGACATGCACAACTGGCAACCTTATTTAGGGGTAACAGACATTTTGAGGTTTATTGCCTCACAGGGTAGCCTTTAGTCATTAGCTGTATATAACAGGCTCACAGTCACAGGGCTCACCGAGCCTGACCAGGCTGCCAATCTGATGTACTCCCAGTTTCTTGTGTTGTGCAAGGAAGCAAAAGGCCAGCTACTTCTAATGACTACAGATCGTAATTGGCCATGAATGAAATTAGAAGTTGTGATTCTAACCACTGGTGAAGCATCAGTGAAGAATTTGGAGCCTGTTTACACGCTCAAAAATAACTGTAGATTGCAGGAATGTTGAATCAGGAATGAGACTTTTATTTTTCCATTCTGTATGGAGACATATGAGTGTAGATACCTAATAGCTTCGCAAATGGTAGTCTACTTTAACCTGTGACTCTTCTCATTTCATACTGTTTTTAGCCTGCATTTACACGCCTCTGGGACAGCTGTTTATGGGTTTCCTAGATTTTGTGGATGCTGGCACTGCTTATTAGATTGTCAGGCAGCACCTTAGGTGTTGCGATGTCGTGTAAATCGCTTACACTGTATTTGCTATTCTTAGATACTGCTACTCCAGTCTGACCTGTACTTCGCTCGTCTTTGTCAGCGCAGCATGGTGCATTACAGGGGCTCCAGGGAGTGCAGTAATTCTGCGTATGAAATTCAGCGTGAAACTATTTGGGCTGGGACACATTGCAAATTTGAGTTTCACACAGTCCAACCCACCCCCAAAACAAAAACAAACAAACAAAAAATACAGCATATAGCCAGTCTTTTCATGGAAACACTGCAATTCCAGCTCAGTTGTAAATGTGAATTTTAATGCCAGTAAATGTCAGTCTACACTTGTATTTTATATCAAATGTAGTTGAGAACAGAGGTAAAAATTATGGCTGAAATTCTGTCTGTTCTGTACGTGCTGCACTGTGTGCTGTGGGTCAGGTACGAAGCTGCTCCTAATGGGCAGCTGTGGCGTGACGCTCAGGTTTCCCCTCTTCTTCCAGGCTCTCAGCGTTTCACATCTGTATTATAGACAAGAATAATAATTATCCAGGAAAATGGAGAAAAAACCACCTCAGCTTAGTTTTAAGTAGGCCAGGGGCAGAGTTAGTATTATATTGTACCCCTGATGCTCTGAAAGGCGCTATTGTTGCTAACCATCAGTTAGGAAGACTGAGCATTGCATCTGGCTGCCAAATGGCTGAGGGTAAACTGTAGATTGCACTTGTCCAAATCGTGCGAAGGTCAGTGTCAAAGTTCAGTCTCATCTTCATTAATAAAACTTGGTAAGCCCTCTGCCTTTCAAAGTGCAGTATTATTGGTGTGAAATCCATTTCACTGTATGAGTTGAACTTTGACCATTTAATACATATTTATAGATGAAGTGATAGCAGAGAATTCTGTGAAATTCATGGCCTGAAACTAGGTCTCCTACACTGAGTTTATTGTGACATAGATCCAATACGATTGTTCAGGTACTACGTGTAGTGTTCTATGTGTAGTCCTGGGTGCAACAGAATAGCGATAGAATACAGCTGAAAAGTTCCATCCAGGGACCTGACTGATGAACAAATGCCAGGTCAGCTCCAGCCATTTCTGTCAGTGTGGCTGACCAGAAAATTGCCTGTTAGCCAACTGCTGTGAGCAGGCTTAAACCCGGGCCGAGTGTGCGAGAGCTCGCAGGTGCACTAACGAACCCACCAAACAAGAATTTGCTCCTGTCGAACTATGAGGGCACGAGGGAACTGGACCGATAAATGGGTTTCTGCATTTGGCTCAGGAGTGCAGTTTCGGACCAGCTCCTGAGGAGCACGGCGTAGGCAAGCCTCTCGTTTTTAACCCTTTTTTTCCAGGCAGCTTTAAACCTTCTTCCTTCTTTCCTCCTGCCGCCTTAATACCCTTGCTTTCGGTATTCGGTTGTGTGAGCCGTTCCTGGGAGTGCTGTCACTCACCCTGAAATTCTATTGGCTGCCTGTGAATGCACAGAGCAGACTGTCTGCGGTGTACTCTTTCCAAATTGGATAAAGCGGGAACAGGATGCCAGAAAATGTGTATTTTTACAGCGGAATTGAGGGACATGGACATCCATTTTACTGATCACTGACCGAACGCTGTATATGATAGCTGTTAGAATGGAAAGCTAGTTGACCCTTATTTTAACAAAAAAAAATTGCTTGTTACCCCTTCAATTGGGGACATTCTCAACCCAATGAATGAAATTCAGAAATTACCAGAGTTCACCATTCTATTCTGATGTATTTACTCATACTCAATAATCTCTGCATCTTCTATTGTTCTCTTTCAGTAGTAAAGTATGCAAGTTCTTATTCAAATCCATTAACTGCCTTTTCAAAGTCCCAAAATTCCTAGCTCTTTTCAGGGACTCCTGACATCGTAAGACATAATCTTCTCTGAAAGAATTAGGATCCAAGACACAAATTTAAAGTTTTTTTTTTTTTTTTTTTTGCATCTAAGCCATCATCTAAGGAATGCGTTCATGCCTCTTCCTTTTTGCTTTAGTGAATTTAAGAAATAATTCCACCAAGACTACTTCAATGGAAGACTAGCTAAAATATAACCCCAATGCTAGCCCGACGTGTATAGGATGCCACCACAGCCCAGCTACTCTAGGCCTTTTAGGTTATGTCAATACTTGAATAGTTTCTGAAAACAAGTTCATGAGGCCCTTTCAAAAAATAAATGTGCCGGTAAACAATTTGGCCACCTTGTACATTGCCATCTATGGGGTTTGCTCTCCAGAGATTATGGTTTTTATATATCGCAGACAAATCAGATGAACCTCCTCCTTCTCGATGCTCTGAAAAAGTGCTCGGCCACTTTCGCTGGGGTCAAAATTCACTTCCTTAACAATGGTTCACGCTCACAGCACAGCAACAGGTTCACTCGTACACTTAACACAAAATACCACATTATTTGACAATCAAAAATATAGTGAGAAATACTTTCTGTTCTTTTATAATGAGAATATTCTGGGTTTAATATTGCTGAAAATAAAGCTCATTTCCATACATTGACACGAAGGCCATGGCGATAAACACTGCTCTAGTTGTTTGCTTATGGTTTGTTTCGTTTGCCGCGAACCAGTTTCCATGGCTACAGCAAGTAAACCTCAAAATTATGTCACCACTTTGTCAGAACATATTAGATTAGAAAAGTACTCCCTACGCTGCCGTTCGAAAAAAAACTGAGAGAAAGTTTGGTTAATCGCCATGAAGAATTTAGTGCAACTTGGCCGCCATTCATAGAATTAGTACTTATGTTAAAATTTTAAGTCCCTCATTCATAAGTGCAACTTATATTCCCTATGATATGCCCATTTTTTCTTCTCTCTGCATAAAATTGCTCAGATTACATTATTTGTATCCTTTTTCATTTATTTCTTTTTCTGACTAAGGCCCTGGATGGTGGTGGGTCCCCAGGAAATATGTGTGTATGTTTGTTAATGAGAGACTATAAATTGAGTATTCAAAAAAAAAATACATTTTTCTTTCACTGGAAAAATGATGAAAGCAAGACAATAATGTTGCGTTTTTTAAAAATTGTCTTATTTCAGTTGAATGGCTTGTAATATACCATCTCTTGCTTTCTCTCTTGAATCATTTAACAGTTAATTTATTGCCACTTAATTACAGATGTCACAAAACCATGTCTGACTGCCTAAAACTCTTTCTATTATTACTGTAATAATCTGCGTAAATTAATATTCTGCACAGAAAGAGAACAGAAATTAAATGGCTTGGTGGATTATGACAAATCAGATCCGTCCAGACTTTGCTCAACATTTAGCTCAAGCACTATTTTAAATTATGTTCATTAAATGAATCTACAGATGAGAGTAACAAGGCCGCCCTCAGCTTTAATTCACTTAATGTTTCTCACTAGATAAAAACCTGCTTCACACGCCAGCGACAAAAGCAGACCATTTCTTAATTAGAAAGCCATACATCCGCTGACATCCCCAATGATCGCTGACTACTACTTTTGTAACATTTGCTTCCTGATGGTTTTGGGGCAGTTCTTAATTAGAGCTGCCCAAAAAATGAGACCTCTTAACATTTGTCAACGGGCGATAACAAGCTGAAAATAATTGACTATTTTCTCATTTCTCAGTCTGAAAGTTCTATTATGCAAGCCTATCTTGTGATCCTATTAAACTGAGCAGAACTGTTTTGACAGCCAGGTCATAATGTTGGGCATTTTTATCTCGAAATTGCTTTTTTTTTTTTTTCTAGTCAGTAACATCACCACAATCTCCATGACCCCCCCCCCCCCAAATTCAGTTGTCGAAGTGCACCATTTTTCGCCCCCTATGGTACGTAATCTGCCCGCTTTGGGGAAAGATTCAGATGAGAAATTACCCAGCTCTCTAGATATAATGAACGAGTCCACCATTAATTGTGCTCAGCTGCCTTCTCCAGTGACTGCCCTCTAGTTGCCTTGGGTTGACATTAGCGGTTAATTCGCTGTAAATGGGTCATGCTGGTGCAGTAGGCTCACCGTGCTGTTTAAAATTATATCCCTCCGCCCCCTCCACATTTTTGCATATTTTTCTACCTCTGCAAATCTGACTTATTTTTTTGTTTGCGGATCTCATTTTCTGCCATGAAATTGTTTATCCGTTGAGTCGTGAACAAACAGTGGATGGCTCGTGGGAGACCTGGTATGATTCAGCATTTGCTCCAGAGTGCAGTTTTAGATCGTGTGTTGCTTTTTTATGTTTTATATTTTGCAATGTGGCCGTATTTAGACTGCACCTCCTCATCCTCCTGCCTCCAGCTGCCTCAGTAAATCTTATATTCTAGTGAGGTACAGCTGGATTTTTAAGCTAAACGTTTCAGGTAAGGCAATTATGCCTGCAAAAACAGAGGTTGGATGCATTGAGTCATTTTTACTGTTCCTGTACAGTGCAGTTTGCTGTTCAAGGAAGCGAAATGGTCATCAACCACAAGAACTCTGCCGTGAGTCCAGTCACACTGCACATCAAAGTTGTGTAGGATTCTACTTAACCCTATCTGGATCACACTGGGAATCTCCTCCAAGGTAAATATGGGCTCTGACATAGCCCTTATTTCAATAGTTGTTGTCGGGTATGTTGTCTTATGAGGAGAAAATTTTTGAAAAGAAAACTGGCACTTTCGCTGTGAGTTTTGCATTCTTGTCCACTATGTCAAACGCTTCTCAACAGGTCTGTAGTATATGTAGTATGCTCAATAGTATGAAGAGGTGGCAGAGCCTTCTCACTACAATGGGTGTTCAGTGTAGGACTAAAAATGACTTCAAGGTACCTTTCTGCAATTCTTCAGGACTGACGTACTTCGGCACAGGATTTAATTATAAGCAGCTCGTTTATTTTACAATGCGCCATTTGTGCTTGTGATTTTTACTTGAAGGTCATGGCAAATCTCGTCTCTCCTCTTATCGGCTTCGCTCATAAATCCTTTGTTGCTCCATATTGTTCAGTAACAGATAGATGGAGACTGTTGCACAAAAAAAAAAAAAAATGTCTAAAGCTCAATAAACCAATCACGCACCCCGTAAATTGCAGGCAATCTGGATGTCCTAACAAATGACAATTTCATTTTAGGACAGTCAATATCACTTCAGCACAATAGTGGTTCTGACTTACTAGTCCAATAGTGCTACACTAGCCCCAGGCCTGACTGATTATGTCCAACAATGAGTTTAAACAGAAAAAAAAAGCTCCGGTCATAACCATTTATTGCGATTTTACTGTTCAGTTCGCAATTAGCAAAGCTATTAACAGTGGCCTTTTCTTTTTCTGCCGTGTAATTACGACTGTAGTTAGTTAAGCCCTCTCTCTCTCTGCTGCTCTTGTAGGAAATTAACTCACGGTTTTGGAAGTGCAGTGTTGTACTTGAACCAGGATAAATCTTGCTTATGTGAAGACTGTAGGTGATTCTGTGTGTTCAAGTCAAACAGGAGTATTACTGCTGTGAGTTGGGCACTGCTCTGGATTTAATAGACTTGCCAGGGCTGCATAATTCAAAGCACAGTGCAGAATGCAGACCAGAAGTAGGATCACTGGAGAGCGAATGAAGCCTCAGTGAATTTGGCAGCAAATCTGCACTTGACGCATGGCTGCCAACAAAATGACTCTGTTCAAACTCTGCTCCCAGCCAATGGGCTGAGGTCGATCTAAGCAACATTGTCTCTCGTTTAAATCAGCCTTACTTTTAATCTCTCTCGAAGGTCTGACTACTTGTAAACCAGGAGTTCTAGTCTCTTGTTATTTACGTTGGAATGACCGGGCAGAGACCGAGAAAAATTATGGTAATTTACCATATGAACATCACAAGGATGGGAGACTCTGACTGTCCTCACTTCGAACAACTGTTACGCTGTTAGGTAGCCATTGGAAGGATGCACTTTTATCAATAAAGCTACCTGATAAAATGTTTCTACTCCCTAAAAAAAAACAAAAAAAAAAAACTTTGCCTATATTATGACTCAGTTATGCAGTAATGAAGCATAAATGCAAATAAATATCATCCTGAAAAACAGAGCCTGTGGCCTGTTTTTCTTAACACACCTCTTAGTTAGGTCAATTTTTACTTTCACTGCGCAAAGAAAAACAAACAAACCAAAAAATTATATCTAATCCTTGTGTTTTCAGGTGCTTCTATACTTTGGCAAGCCCAGGAGGATCTGTTTTCGCTGGGCACTTGGATATCAAACATGACTTTGGCGGTGGGGGGTGGGGGGTCTCAGCTACTGCAGTGACAGTGAGGTTAAATAGCTCACCGTCTGTCTTTCAGTCTGGTGGCTGCTGAGTCACAATGAACTCGCTTGGACCCAGATCCCCATCTGTCAGTCAGTCCTGTCGCTACCTGTCCTGTCACCTGTATCTGTGAGAGTGGTTAGCAGAGGGACTTACAGGGCTTAAAGCACAGCCATCCTAATGAGGTTTTCCTAATGCGGTTAGACCATCTCTAAAGGTAAATGTCCGTAGAGACCGAACCTTTGAGGACTTCCTGGCTCCGGTGTTCCAGGCGTCTGTCTGTGAGTCAGCTAGTTTCCCCCTGGGCTGCCTCCGTCTTTAAAGGAGGCGAGAGCAAAGCATGGAGAGAAAAGAAAAGATCGAGGTCTCCGTTCCTACACCTTATATTATTCACGTGTACTCCCTCGACAGGCTGTCTCCAGCATCAGCTGATGTCTTTCTGCCTCAGAGGTTGACACGGCTATGTGATGAGGACATGGCCTTCCTGCAGCCCAGCTTAGCTGCAGCGTGACTGGGCCTCACTGATGTGGGAGACTCCTGTAAAATCTTCAGACCGCAGATGTCTCACTGCCTACAGAACCTCCTGCTGGCATGACACAGGGAAGAGTGGGCTCTGTTAGCTCCAAGTCAGGCACGAGGCCTACTCTGTCAGTAGTGGTGCTTGTACTGCTGAACCTATCGGAGATCCTTTGGGTTTGAATACCCAACTGATCCAATGGAAAAGCTACAATCAGGTGTTTTAGTGTTTAGTGTCGAAAACAGATAATCTGGAAAAAAAAAACAATTGAAAAGGACATGTTCTAATGTTTTTTTCGAGCGGAAAGAAAAGCGTACGATAACGCTTCTGCTTTAAATTTCTGTAACTGGTTGGATGAATATCTGTTTCAGCTGATTTGAAAACTACATTTGCTGCATTTTCTTTGTCATTACAAACTCCATTTGCATTATAGAAAGTATGGGTAAAGTTATCCTATCATGGTTTATTTACAGTGGATTAAGTGGCTGGAAGCCACTTACTGAGGTATTTTATTTCCTGTCATGGGGCAATTTATTGTATTGTATTACAGAAAAAGAGAAGTGAATTGGTCTCTTCTTACCGTGCGGAAAGGTAATTAGACCTTAGCAATGCGAGTCTGAGCTAGATAAGAATTGGTTTAAAATTAAGCAAAGCACCAAGCTTGAGTAGCTTGAAATTGCAATGGCCGGTAGTATACAGAGGCCAAGCGCAACGACAGAGAACATGAACACAGTACAAACACAGAGAAGAGTATAGACCAATCGGAAGTACTCGCGCTTCCAAAGGACGTATAACAGTCCGAGCCACGGAAGAAAAGCGAGATTGACAAAAGGGAGAAGAAACTCTAACAATTAGAAGATAGATAGTCATAGAAAACCTGACTACAGATATCTTCGGCTATTGTGTGAAGCTAAACACAGACACTCTAGGGAAGGAGGCGTGCCAGACCTCCGCCTTATATAGATTCTGGGAGAGCGCCGCCCCAGCTCAATCAACCAGCTGGGTAAAGGATTCGATGGCCCAGGAATTCAAGATCGTCCCGAGGAGAGCCGCAAAGAAAAGTCCAAACAAGGCATACACCTCACAAACCATGACAGAAATACCCGGGCAAGAGTGTATGTCAAGCAAATTACGAATGCATCATTTCTCCCCATCATCCAACTTTTCCTGCTGTTTACATTTTTAATTTAACATATTTTAGGGGTCTTCTGCCAGTGAAATGGTTTGAACGTACATTCAGCTGAAATCTTGACAAAGAGGCTCAGGTAGAATTTAAATGTCTGCATTTTGTGAACAGCTGTTCTTTCCAGATGAAGATTCTATTTAATCATTTCTTGTGTTTGATTTTCTTGATATTGCAGTTATAACAGAGAGTGAAAATAACTGCCGTAGGTGTACTAACATTTGCATGCATTTTTTTTAACGTGTGAGCTGTCATTGTCCTTGTGTACATATGAGTTGATATGGATTGAGCTCAGTATGTTTTACACTGAGCAGAGAAGTGCGGCGTCTGCCTCTTGAAACGGCTCGGCTGGGGCCACTGTGACTAATCTCAATTTACAGGCAGTCACAGCTGGGATATGAAAGTGCGGTGGCTCAGTGCACCTTCTAACAAGTGTGACAATTCGGAGAGGGAAAATTAACAGCAGAAAATGAATCTGCTTCCTGCCAGACATGCTTAACGCACACGCATGTAACACACAGACAGGTTTACACATGCATAGGTAGATGGGAATGTACACGCACACATTTATGTCCAGTATATGCACACTCGTGCACAGAAGGAAACCTACCCCATATTTACAGTAAACCACAGAGACGCATGCATATGGACTCAAACAATGGGCATTCAGTCCAGTGACTGTTGTGTCACTCTGGACTGGCTCAGACCCAATTTTAGCGAGTCAGACCACCTGCTGTCAATCAGCCCTGTTAATCGGACTGTTAGTTGTTTGCCTATAATACAAATCATGTACATGTGATAAAAAAGAAAGGCATGATGTGACGATATTCAAATAAAAATTCAAACTTGAACCACAAGCCACTTTCTTTCATTATTTTGATTTGTGCATTGATGGTGTGACTGTTTTTTGTTTTCTCCCGCAAAAAAAACTTTCTCAAGGAGACTCCGCTTGGTACTGGGAAGTCAGACAAAAACAATGACAAAACAATACAGCATCTGGACTAAAGGAAGACGTGTCATCGGTTTAGCTGTGTGGCACGCGATTATAAACTGTCTATTTCTGTTCTCAGCAAACTATGACAGCTGGTAGAGTGAGTCGACTGCTCACTGTTGGCCACATACGCACCACCCGTTCCAGGTGGCAGTGTAAACCAGCAACCAGTGTAGGCACCCGATATAACGCATTCCTCCGTCAGTTACCGCTGCCCGTGGCGTGTAGTTTGATAAAAACTGGGAGAGGGCGGCGAGGGGACATATTTTTTAATGCAGTGCAGTCACACCTCCTGACTGTACTCCTTGACTTGCTATCCGTTTGGGAAAGGCTGTCGTGCATCACTTGGAAAACCATCTTGAGATATTCCAGCGGACATTTGAATGTGTATTTAATGTTGAATCAACGTCATGTGCCAGTGTCGAATCGCAGTTGAATTTTGATTAGATTTTGATGAGTGAATCAACATTGAACTTGCAACGCCATTTCAACGTCTAATTTTTCAACATATGTGAATTTGCCAACATTGAATCAATAATAATTTTTGGGTTGATTTTGAAAAGCAAAACAAACGTAGGAACCACATTTCATTCATTTTTTTAAACCTTATTTTTATGGCATTTCATCTTTATTGGACAGTTACGGGGGAGAGAAACAGGAAACTTGGGGGTTGACATGCAGCAAATGGCCTGCGGTTGGATTTGAACCCGGGCAGCGGCAATGAAGACTCAGCCTCAATGTATATTGCATTATGCTCTACCAGGTAATCTACCCAGACATAACACTTCAATATTTATGATTTGTAATTTATCAACATTTTTTCAACCACTCAACATTCAGTATTGTTTTCACAATGAAATGTTTGCTCATCAACGGACATAATCACAAAATTTGGAATTTATTGACGGTTGTTGACATTATGTTGATTCAACATGCAAGTGATTCAAAGTTGACATTTTAATATTGAAACAATAGTAATTTTTCAACACTTCTTCAACCAATTAATGTTCAACGTTCTTTTGATGTTGAAACAACAACATTAATTGACATCATTTCGGCAACATTTAAATGCTGGAAATGTCCATTTCCAGCTGGTTATGGCTGAAAATCACTGTTACAAAATGCTGTAAAACAGTGACTAGCATCAATGGAGGAAAAAAAAAGCATTTTGACCAGTGTGCACCTGTTCACCTTAATTACAGGCTTGACAATAATTAGAACAAGGCCTCACTTGATCCAAAATGTTTGTCAATTTGTTTTCAGTCTCATTTGCCCTTGCGGTGAAGGTGCTCCATACCAGTGAGTTACTCACATTTTTTCTTATTATTTTACAGTTCTCATCATTATGGTCATCATTCCCAGTCGAGACAGGCCATTTATAGCTGACTCGGGGTCCACCCTGCTGTGGCTGCAATGTTGGGTCCAGCTGTCTCGATGATTTACGGCCAGACTCTTTAAAATGGCTCTGAGCCGCAGGCCTCTCCTCTGCCAAAAGCCCCTTCAGTGAAATGAAGCTGGAAGTCCATTGACAGGGAACTGACATTTTGCTCTTGCTTGTCACTTGTGTTCAGCTCCTTCCTTCTATGCTCCGTCCTTACAGCTCCACCCATCCAAACAATGAAAGAGGGAAATGACCAGAGGATGGAGGAATTAAGAAAACACGTATAAGGAAAATTGGACGCTCTTGCTCTGTTAAGCATCAGTTTGTACGACGTTGATTATGGACCTGGGAAATAGGGAGAGGTAGCTTCACAGGTGAATCACTCATCAAATCATTGAGACATCACAAAGGATGCCCTTATATTTTCTTGCATGGGAATTTGAGCAATAGCCAATGCAAAAAATAAATAAATAAATACCATGCTAGTCGCAATTTAGACCCCTCGGCTGCAAGCGTATAGTGACCCAGGAAATTTTTGCGGGCTGTTTAATTTTGCAGATTTTGTGGGTGGTTGTGAGGCCAAATGGAGAATCGAAACATGCCGATTTTCAATGGCGAAATTCTCACGGTGATGCCCAATCTGTACACCAAATTTGAAAAGTTTCCGCCCAATAATAAACGAGCTAGAGTGTTACCGTTGGACGGAAAAACGGACAGACGGACGGACAGACGCCACAGGGGACAACCACAAAAACCCATGGGTTGCTATTTCGCCAAAATTTCTTACACTTCCAGGACTCACTTCCCGTGCACAACTATCATAGCGGCATGACGACAACAATTCAGCTATACTTGAGAAACTGCAAACGACATCGGCGCTAAAATCAAGCCACGAAAAAGTTTAGGAAGCATGAAGAATTAATATGGCTTCTACACTCGATATCCATATCGTACGGCCAAGTATACGTAACCATATGTGCTCATGCAACTGTAAGCGGGAAAGACAGAGAGGATCATCTGGCTGGATTTTCTAGCGCCATAATCATTACTCCAACAGTTTGACTCTTGTTGATATACGTGCCCCACCATTACGCCAACAGTTTGACTCTTGTTGAGATATATGCCCCATCATTACGCCAACAGTTTGACCGTTGTTTGGATACGTGCTCCAACATTTAGCAGATGACCCCAGGGTCATGGGAATGGACTCAACCAGACTCTCGGGCGCCAATCTCATCTTGCCACAGGATTCATGGTTAATGCAGATGCCTGGGAATCTTCCAAATAAACTACTGTCCGCAAGCCTTTGGCCAGCGACACTCATGCCGGACAACTCCACAGTGCTATCCAATGGACTCTGACATAACTGCACCCGTACAATTTCGATACATTACAGTTTAGGAAAATATTTCTAAAAGACTTTCAATTTCCTGAGTAAAACACTAATCTCACTCACAATGTCACAGAATAATGTGTATTTTGCTATACTGAAGGTTAAGAATGGAATAATAGCCTTAATGCAGATTATTCTTGTAATTCGGTATTGTGTCGGACGTTTCATGACCAACTCTAACGCAAGTAGGTTGTGTTTGGTATTATTTTAATCCTCGTAATTTCTGAAATCTCATAGGGAATATTTCGAAGGAATTGGACTTGTACCATACCCTCCTTCAAGAACTTTAAGGGAAAAATATGCTTCAGTTTTCCTTGTGGTCATGTCTCCTCCCAAAGCTCCTCCGGAAAGGGGGAGCATTCCTGGCTCAAATGACCCAAAACGACCTATGACCCCGCCATAGGAAGCAGTCTGGAGTTTGGGCATAAAAGAGGGGGAAACAGAGAAGTCGAGGAAGCTTGTATTCATCCTTCCCTCATATACGTTGTGTATATGTGTAGTTTTGGGCTGCGCCAGGTATGAATTGACTTCTTTTCTTTTCTGTAACGATGTAATTTGGTCTTGTGATTTAAGCTTGTGCCTGCCTGGCGAAATAAATTGATATCCGCATCTGTGGTGTGTTTCTGACTTTGGACAAACATATACTTTCCGGTTTTCGGACTCCTGGCTCTCAATCGAGTAACGTAGTCCGTAATTGCGTGCCTGATCAACGCGCTTGGCATCTGCGTTATAAGGTGGATTTTCCATGCTGTGTATGGTGCTGTTAATATTGGCTTCGAGCAAGATTTCGTTTATAATTTTAGGCGGAAATCTTAAAAGACGCAAGGCCTCTGAACGATGTATTTCCGTTATGCCTTTGTAGTTGCTCGCTGTGGGCCCCGGTAATCCCTAGTCATGATGTATTCCCATGTCAAATTACTGCGCTTAATAGGCCGCCAGCCTCTGAGTTCTTTCACCGGATTGGGTTGTTCAGATGGTTTTGGTCCGGCGGAGTAAGGTATAGACCTGTTAAGAGTCCGATGCACAACGGAGCTCCAAATTGGGTAATAAATTGACTAATTAAAATCCGAACATATTCATGCAAAACGCATGATAACCGCAAATGATTGAAACTACAAATTTGTATCTTAAATTTGATATGGAGTCAGATATATTGTAACCACTAAGATATTAGGGCTGCAGCATCCGCTCGGCACGTCTCAGGCCATTTAAAAGCAGAACGTGAAAGACGTCATCACGTGAGGCCTGGGGCAGAGGTCTAGTGCTGACGCTGTAGCCAGACCCCATTATTATAATGGAGACGGCGAGGACCATCTTTTAGCTGGCTGTTAAGGCAAACACGCTGAGACCTTCCGCCTCAGCTAGGACCCTCCTTGGCCTAGTTGCACGGTGTTTACAGATTGGTGACCCCGCCGTAAATACGTCAACGGCTTCCCAGAGCAACAGACCCCCAGCGTGTGACGACACTTCTGGAGCGGTGTCCAAAGCTCCCTGGGAAATGAGGTTTGATGTAGTTGTTGGCCTACAGCTGCAGTGGTAAGTAATACAATTACCTTATCTACGAGTGTAGGTTAGGGAAAGTTTCACTGTTCCACCAATTATAGACTTGTAAGGGATCGAAATATCCCCAATAGGCTTGGGACCGTAGAAACCAGGCATAATCTAGTTTTCAACCCCCCTTAAGAGTGGGGACTAAGGGACAGATTACGAGAAATTACTGATAAGCATGTTTTCAGTCTTGTCTACTGCTAATGCGGCAAAGCATTGGGTAGTTTTCAGCTGCACGGCCTTCACTTATGATGGCTTGTGTGAACTTTTTGCGGAGCTTGACAGAACGCTCAGCTATCAATCTAATGGTTTTATTGCGGTATTTTAAAGCTATTTATGAAGAGGGAGTAAAGGACACGGATAAGATTGTGCTTCTTTGTGAAACCGGAAGTTTTCGGCATTTTAAGTGGAAGCAAATATTTGTTGCTGTTATTTGCACGTGGGCTGTGAGCTTCTTAGACTGCAGGTCGTTTGTGTTTCACTCTCATAGGCAGTGCGAGTGGGTCCTGTAGCTATGTCACAGCGGAGATGGCCACTGAAAATGTTGAATATTCTGGATTGTGCTTGAAGCTGGAACGGAACGCAGTATGTAAATCTACCCTACAGTGAAGACTGCGTTCGAAGGTTTCTGTAGGCAAAGGTTATGTATTAATCCAGGTGGATTTGGAGCAAAGTCCTGCAGTAACTGTGCAGGCAATCTTGCTCAAATAGTGGAAGAGGTGAAGCACTGGTGGAGAGCCAGTGGGATTTGAAGGTATTCTTGCTGAAACTCGTATGTTGGAGATTTGGAGAGAGAGCTTTGAAAATATCGTAATAACCAATTCAATAATTGTATCATTAAATGTTAGCTGCTGAATAACAGGTTCATTATCTGTGGCGGCCTGTTGGCAGTGAAGGGGGCCTCCAGAAAATTCACCTTTAAATAACCTAGACGACTTTCAGTTTGTTTTCCCGATTTGCAACTGTTGCACAGATTAATTGGTAGAACTAAAAGAGTAATTTATTTTGGGTGGCGCATTGCATCACCAAATTATAAGGCGTTTTCTTCTGCCCCTGAATGATGCCGTCAAACAGTAATGTCTTTATAATTTCTGCGCTCATGTTGCTCCCGAAAGAGTGCACGTTTGCGTGTATTGGTTTGCGGGCTCATTGGGAAATAATCCATGAGAATCCGTTCTATTTCCTGAATGTAGTCACGGCTAAAAGGTGCGGTTAGATAAGATCCACAGCTGAGTGACAGTTGCAGAGAGGCTGAAAATAAATGCTGCAGTGTCTGCGCAAGTTTTGGAATTTGGGCATTTTTCTATTGCCGCCCTGGACGGGATGTCAATTGGATAGCTAAATGCAGAAAATAAACATTCACTTTTTCATTATAATTCCTCATTAGAGGTCGTGAGTTGGGCTTGGTTATTTGTCCACTAATTGTTTGTTGACCAAGCACATTTAAACACAAGCAGCTTGGGAACGGTCAAGCGGTGGGGGTTGAGTTTACTGAGGGGCCTCTGAGCAGCTGACGGCTCATCACTGATTATCATCAATCTTTAAAAATTAACCGTAAATCCGAATTGTTCATATCTAGCGGAGAGGTATAAGCTGCGATATGGCTAAATTTGGCTTAAATTAGAGCGCTGTTCCACAGCCCGGATGTCTGCATCGGCGAAGACAGCGTATAATTGGAGAACTGCAAAAATTAATCTTTGCAGAAAAGTAATACATATCAACAGAAGTTTTGTTGCTGAATAGCTCTGAGCACTGTTTTGTTTCCTGTTGCTGTTCCGCTGGGGTTTACTTCACTAGGATGGAACCAGCGGTTTGCAAGCTGCATGAACTAAATTGCATGTGCGCGCTATGTTCAGGAGAGGTTATTCACTAACAGACTTTCTTGAATACTGTCCCCGATAACGGGAGTTGAGGCAATTCAGCAAAATCTAATTGCATTATTGTCTATACTTCCTTTCATAATAAAGCATGCTGTTTGAATGCCTGTGAAATCTGACCACTCCTATGTCTTTTCAGATCCTCACAGCCCTCCATTCCTCTGTCTGTTTCCTCTGTCTCCACCCCTGCTCTCACTCCTCTCTGTCAGTCCTTGTGACTGAGTTCAATAAGTAACTTAAAAGCTTGTACCTGCATTCCTATCTGAATGCATGACTTCATTTATGTTTAATCTGTCTGTTTTTAACTGCTGTTGACCAATGTCAGATTCTGAACTATGCAGAGATTAACCCTGTATAGTGCATTTTTTACTGATATACTTTTGCCCCCAGCCTCAAGTCAGGGGTCAGAAGGTGCCTGCATTCCATGTGGAAGATGAGTTTGGATCCTAATGGGGCCATAAACTCATTCAGCACTCCCGGTGTGGCACCAGAGCAAAATTCGCAGCACTGATTTGTTTGACTAGAGGATCCCCCATCCCATTCAAACAACTCCTCAGAGTTGCCTAAGTCCACAACCTCACATACAACAACACACATCTTAACACAACTACAGTTCTAAAGTAGAATGCAAAATCAATTTCACATTTGTTTCTTGATGTTTGTCTGTCTTTGTGTGTGGGTGTGTTTTAGTGTTTTCTGTTGGTCTCTGGGTGAAAATGCAAACTGTGTTCAATTGAAGTAGTTTCATTTATTGCCATTTTATTCATTCTCATCCTGTTGCTGCATGCATTCAGTAGGCGTTGCAAAGGAATGAAATAATGCCATGAAATTATTTTCGACCAACAATGGCTAACTGTGTGTACTGCTTCAAATGTCCGATTCTTTATTGTCTAGACTCAGTCGACTGACAGCAATTCTGTTCTATATGCTTGAATTAACTCTCCATCATGAATGAATATACTCATGTCTACACTGTGTATGGTAAAAATCTTCTCAGTATTCATATTGGTATGTTAAATGTGTATTTTACTTGCACCATGATGTGGCGTGTTAATCATCACTTAAGAAACATGTTTACGGTGTTGTCAGTCATTCTGCCTGTTTTATCAGACTTTCTTATTCATAAACACAACTGTAACTTGTAATGGCTAATATCAGTCTGGAGTATTCCTCATGTCAGAACATTCACTTCCGATGGTTCTGTGTTTGTGTTTGTATTTTCATCTGTTTTACTGTATGCCCTATTTAACATGTTTTTATTTTTATTTAAACATTGTCATAACTCAGTTCAACCTCAACTGCATGGCTACTGGTACGGCTCGATGATTCAATTCCTGATAACTCGGGCAGATTTGCCACCAGCGTAGTTGGCAACCAGAGGGCCCCTGGTTTCCAACACCCCACCAATAGCAACAAAATTAATGTCAAGGGCGGTACGGTCAAAAGCGCAGGCGCTTCTCACCATCAGCCATTCATTCCCCAATCATACCCGTACCATCGAGCATGCCATAGCCTGCAGAACTTGACATAAGACGGAAACATTCTCTAAATGAGTAACCACTACTGTGAGAATGTACACCAGTATAAAATATATAAGATGTATTGTCTTCTTTGTTTCCTTCCCTTTTAATTCGCCCAGATCAGGTTTATCCAAATTCTCCTACTATACGCTCTATTGGCGGCGTAGTGAAAAATCAAATTCTTAAATTAGACCATCTAACAGGATACATGACCATGAGGGGCACTGAAACCGTTTTTACCACTTGTACAGGTTTTCATGAAGCGTCCAGCTATATTACATGTACTTGTAACACTTTGCAACCATTCTCACAGAATGATGCTGAACTCATTAGCGTTCAATCTCTACATGGCCGTGCTGATGCAGTTCAGGTCTCCCACACGCAATGGTGCATCATCAGTGAAATGGACACCTTCACCTATGGAGGTCTGACCTGCCCTGCTAACCACACCTTTTGGCTGGAAGTCACAGAGGACTTCATGATGGGTCCGATCAACATCCTGGAAAGGGTCCCGCTGGAGGTGGATGTGTCACCATGGTGGGAGGACACATTCTACGAACAGGGTACCCGGGCCTTGACTGCAGTGATGCGCCTTGTCCAACAAATCGTCATAGAAACTGAATATCGTATCGACCAGGCACAGGTGGAGGTGAACCTGGCCAAACAAACAGCAACCATCCTGGCCAGCTCATCCACGCGTTTTTCCCAGGACGCATACACCTGGTGGGACTGGGTGTTCCGCGGGTGCGTCATCGGCAGCGCCCTCATCTTCAGCTTCACCTTGATCCAGTGCTACTACTTCCGGCATCTGATCTGTTCCCCGCAGGCCTCGACACAGGCCACACTCATCCTAAGCCCACTGCAGTTACCCTCAACTCCCAGTGGGTCAGGAACATTAGCAAAAGCCACACAGGGCAAGTTCTGTGACCCCTTGGGACGGTAAGAGTCTGTCCTAGCAGGGTCAAAGGGGGGATTTGTAAGCGGGAAAGACAGAGAGGATCATCTGGCTGGATTTTCTAGCGCCATAATCATTACTCCAACAGTTTGACTCTTGTTGATATACGTGCCCCACCATTACGCCAACAGTTTGACTCTTGTTGAGATATATGCCCCATCATTACGCCAACAGTTTGACCGTTGTTTGGATACGTGCTCCAACATTTAGCAGATGACCCCAGGGTCATGGGAATGGACTCAACCAGACTCTCGGGCGCCAATCTCATCTTGCCACAGGATTCATGGTTAATGCAGATGCCTGGGAATCTTCCAAATAAACTACTGTCCGCAAGCCTTTGGCCAGCGACACTCATGCCGGACAACTCCACAGTGCTATCCAATGGACTCTGACATAACTGCACCCGTACAATTTCGATACATTACAGTTTAGGAAAATATTTCTAAAAGACTTTCAATTTCCTGAGTAAAACACTAATCTCACTCACAATGTCACAGAATAATGTGTATTTTGCTATACTGAAGGTTAAGAATGGAATAATAGCCTTAATGCAGATTATTCTTGTAATTCGGTATTGTGTCGGACGTTTCATGACCAACTCTAACGCAAGTAGGTTGTGTTTGGTATTATTTTAATCCTCGTAATTTCTGAAATCTCATAGGGAATATTTCGAAGGAATTGGACTTGTACCATACCCTCCTTCAAGAACTTTAAGGGAAAAATATGCTTCAGTTTTCCTTGTGGTCATGTCTCCTCCCAAAGCTCCTCCGGAAAGGGGGAGCATTCCTGGCTCAAATGACCCAAAACGACCTATGACCCCGCCATAGGAAGCAGTCTGGAGTTTGGGCATAAAAGAGGGGGAAACAGAGAAGTCGAGGAAGCTTGTATTCATCCTTCCCTCATATACGTTGTGTATATGTGTAGTTTTGGGCTGCGCCAGGTATGAATTGACTTCTTTTCTTTTCTGTAACGATGTAATTTGGTCTTGTGATTTAAGCTTGTGCCTGCCTGGCGAAATAAATTGATATCCGCATCTGTGGTGTGTTTCTGACTTTGGACAAACATATACTTTCCGGTTTTCGGACTCCTGGCTCTCAATCGAGTAACGTAGTCCGTAATTGCGTGCCTGATCAACGCGCTTGGCATCTGCGTTATAAGGTGGATTTTCCATGCTGTGTATGGTGCTGTTAATATTGGCTTCGAGCAAGATTTCGTTTATAATTTTAGGCGGAAATCTTAAAAGACGCAAGGCCTCTGAACGATGTATTTCCGTTATGCCTTTGTAGTTGCTCGCTGTGGGCCCCGGTAATCCCTAGTCATGATGTATTCCCATGTCAAATTACTGCGCTTAATAGGCCGCCAACCTCTGAGTTCTTTCACCGGATTGGGTTGTTCAGATGGTTTTGGTCCGGCGGAGTAAGGTATAGACCTGTTAAGAGTCCGATGCACAACGGAGCTCCAAATTGGGTAATAAATTGACTAATTAAAATCCGAACATATTCATGCAAAACGCATGATAACCGCAAATGATTGAAACTACAAATTTGTATCTTAAATTTGATATGGAGTCAGATATATTGTAACCACTAAGATATTAGGGCTGCAGCATCCGCTCGGCACGTCTCAGGCCATTTAAAAGCAGAACGTGAAAGACGTCATCACGTGAGGCCTGGGGCAGAGGTCTAGTGCTGACGCTGTAGCCAGACCCCATTATTATAATGGAGACGGCGAGGACCATCTTTTAGCTGGCTGTTAAGGCAAACACGCTGAGACCTTCCGCCTCAGCTAGGACCCTCCTTGGCCTAGTTGCACGGTGTTTACACAACTTTCCTCCGCAGATGCGGGAGACTGGAAGCGACTTGGCCACCAAACTATCCCATAAAGCATCGGAAATCGGGCGTGAATGCAACACTCGGGTATTTTTTTGTATTGGCAATCGCTTGAATTCTTTTAATATTCCTATCTCCTTTAAAGGATTACCGTGGCCGTAAAGATGGCAGACTTTGCTCGATTTTGAGGTCTGTCTCAGACCAGGGAGGCCAGGATGGATGAAGTAGCCATGGGCTCATTTTTGGGGGAAGTGGATTCTACTGCTTTTCTTCACATTCAGAGCTGGCCCTGAAATCAAAAGGCTGCCATAGTTTTATTTTTTTTTCCCCTGACTAATTAACTACAGATTTGACACCACCCGCTGAGGACTCTGCTTTCACCCCTGGCTTTTAGGTAAAGGAAGGATAGAAATCCAGCTGATTTTGGTCTCAAAGACATGTTTTTAACAGTGAGCTTGATGGTCATACAGTTGGAATGGAGAGGAAAAATATTCCTGGACGCTCTTCAAAGGTTTGTGCTTTCAGCGTCATGACTCCACATTTTGGCTACTCATTTATTTTTCTCTTCTAGTGATCAAGCTTGGTCATGACGATTGCACTTGGAGAACAGCCCTTATTCTCAATTTCTTTTGAGTTTTTCTGCCGTGAATAAACCAGATGATGAGAGCAGCTCAAGACCTGAGTCAGATTTGGAGGAGAAAAAAATCTGACAAAAATGTGTTTTAATTGAGTCTTGGCAACATTTAAGTCTTCTGGAACTGCCTTTGTTTATGCAGTCACTGCACATTTTTCTCCCTGGCATGCTGCTTCATGTCCTAATGATGGTAATCAGTGATGCCTCGGAGCTGTCAAACAAAAACACTTCAATCACCGTCACAGAGAAGTTGTTTCCCAGACTGGTGCTCCAGAAACCGTCTTCACCTTGGGAGTGGCTCTGATCGACTACATCTTCGCATGCAAAGCCAAGTCTCCGCCTGATTTGTTTCTGCAACAATTAGCACTTGATAATTAGCCCAAGTATCACAGCTGAGATTCAGTTCACCTCACCTGACTCCTAAATCCCCGAAGCCTTATTGAAGCAAGTGATGAGATCATTCCTCTCCGCAATGTTCCCCTGTAGAGCATTTTCAAAGATATATGTATCAGACCTGCAGCCCTGCAGCCAAAGTCTATCAATGTCAGCTTATTTTTCTTCTCAATTTTTTGGGCGATAGCAGGAACATGAATGGGTCTCCAACAAATTTCCCTGACACATTGAAAATATGTTTTGTTGGTCATGGTGAAGTTCTGCTCAGAGTTATGTGTTTTGTTTCTTTTCCCAGTCATTTTGAAGTATTTTGAACTCCGGACACAGAGGATCCAACCATAAGTTCAGTCGTCCATTGGCCAGGCAGATACTACCTCTTAAGTGGTTTTACATTATGCTTTCAGGGTGAGCTGGGTTCGGTCGCAGCTGATTAATTAGCTTTTCATGTAACGGTGATGAAAACACACTGCTCATTCCTCCTCGTGTTCCAGTTCTCACTCGGACATTATCCTCAAATTACAAGCACTTCTACTTCTGATGAGTACTTGTTTTTGCTTCGGAAACATGCTGCTCTTCGGGGCCTGAACAATGTTGCCTTAATACCAGACTAATGGTTGTTGTGAGTCCAGCAGGTTTGAGCATTGGTGTGGGATTGTCATTATGTGGCTCATTTTTGCAACGTCTTGTGAACTTTAACCCCCCCCAGTCAAATAGGTGATATCTGGGCCATGGTCAAGATTGTCGGGTTAAGCGAGATTAAATTCCCTTTAACGAGTACGTTTGGTCTTGCGTAGACAAGCAAGAACATGTGTGAACAGTCTCACCTTGCTTTTCAAGATGCCGTTCAGTATTGTCGCAGCTTGTTCAATGGAATTTGATGCAAACCATAGTTGGCAGCCATATTGGAAAACATGCAAGAACTCGCCAGTTGTTCAAAACTCCAGTCTTCTCTCGCGAGACCCAGCCATTAATTCTTTCAACTTTTCACCACAGAACCACTGTTTTTTAATTGTTTGCCTTTTTTTTTTTTTTTGCATCTCCTGCAGTCCCCATCACTGTAGCTTATATGCACTACACCCATTTCAAATGAATGGGCTGGAATACCTGATTTTATGTGGATTCAAAGTAAAAAAATTGCTATTCTCTTTATGCTGGAAAATGAATCCCATGCGGGCATATTCTGGTTTGGTATTTGATGTGAGAAAGTCATGGTATTGTCTTTGGATGTCTGTGCCGAGACAGCAATCTGCACGAGGTGGGGTGCTGTCACACCTCATGATGGACCAGGACAGATTTTAGTCTGAATAGACTGCTGATAGGGAGTGACTCAGATGCAGGAACAGAACATAATGTTTCTTCCACTAATTACTTGAACTGGAGAGCTGCAGTACCCGCTGATTTTAGTTGTAAATCAGCACTTGACCGTACCATAGATTCCTTTAATTGATCAATCAACTTACCTCAACTGGTTCCTTTGGCCCAAGTTGATTGTTAACATCAAAGCTAAAACAAAAATGAGTTGACCCATGGATCTCCAGGACTGGGAATTAAGGCCACTGGCTTTTAGAGACCACAAACTGGACCTAACCAAATAATTGAAAACCAGACATTAAGGTATAAAACTGGACATCTGGAAGCCGTACTTTGAGTTGCCTGGATGAGGTGCAGGTCCCATGATGGCAGCAGCTTCGCAGGGCTGTTAGGGGCCAGATGTGCCCTAATACGTGTGGTGAAAACGTTTCATGGGGATACGACTGGAGCGCTTTTCTTCATCCTTGTATTTGTTCTGACCCTTCACTTCAGTATTTGGTTTCTGAGCACCTCTGTTAACCAGTTTCACTCCTGTACTTGAGCGAAGTCACATCTTACAATGTTACACTTGCGTATCCAGAAGAACACAAGAGAAATTGTTTGTCTCATTGCTCCCTTCCTGAGATCCTGCAAGAAAACAATAATTGTTTCACATAGCCAGTGTTTATTCCGACAAAGCCTGCTCATATTTACATATTTCCCCTCACAAAGAACGATGAGCTCTAACTCAACTTATATTGGGGAAAAATGTCAACATTTTAAAATGAATGAATCAATGAATGATAGAGCGTTGCAGTCATATAGCGCTTTCTCATAGATGCACAAATCAATTTACAGTCTTATCGGGGAGCCCGCACTGCACATCAACGGAGGTAGACAGGGAAGGGACAATCTGCATCACCTATGAAATCATGGGATGATTAGATGGCAGGTTTAAAAACCCACGTTGGGAATTTAGCCAGGATATTGGGGAACCCCATATTCTTGTTGAAGATCTTGGGATCTTTAATTACCAGAAAGTCAGGACCTCTGTGTCACGTTCCATCCTAGAGATGACGGAATTAAGAACCTGATGGTGCAATTAATTACAACTTTATCTGTTGATGATGTCAAACCTCTGCGCTGAAATGATGAAAGCTTTAGTACCGATATGTTCTCTAAGTATTTATGCCATCCTCGCCTGAGCTATTGGGCTTTTTCCCAAGCTGACATGCCACCAAAGGACGAAAGGAAAATCGATGGGGAATGTTTGATGTGGCACAGTCTCACACTTCTGAAAACAGGGAGACATTGTTATTGTGCTATAATTGCTAGAAATTAGCAATCAAAACCATTACTTGCCCGGACCAATCACGGTTATGCTAATTACAAGTGTTCGCTGAAGTTATCGCTGAAACATTTTGTGCTCTCTGTGCCAGTTTTGGGTATATTGATAGCTCGCCAGAGCACTGCTGAAAAGTGGCTTCAGATCTAACTCTGAAAACATCTTAGAGCTGTTTCCAAGTGATAGACAAGAGGGCATAAGGAACAAATACCTGAAATTGAACATTCACAACTATTATGATCAAATGCTTCAGTGCTGCCCTTTCTTTTTCACTTTCACGAATTCATCCAAAGAAAAAATTAGTTCTTCATTCGACGTGAACAGGTAAAAAGAAGCTTCTTCTGAAAATTAAACTTTGACTCAGGAGTGTAAAAGTCGAGGAGATTATGAGCATCCCACATGGTTTCCATTTCAAACTTGAATGCTTTTTTCATTATTTAGTAATTTAAATAGCTGGTTTCATTTTCTAAAAAACAGACTTGAGTAATGAACTCTGAGACTGTGGGCTCTCCCTTTTTAAAGAGCTCTTCTTTTTCCTGGCGTCTCGTGCTGCCTCTCAGGAATATCAATGAGTTTTCCGTTGAATGAATATTTGATTTGGAATCAGAACTTATGATGCACTGTAAACCCATATAGTGTGGTGTGCTCAATTCTTTGTTGAAACCGATTTCCTCAAAATAAATTTTTGTTTGCCTGCTTAATGACCTTGTGTTCACAGCACTGAAAGATACCAT
The DNA here is from genome assembly GCA_029721435.1 of Gymnothorax reevesii. Classification (NCBI taxonomy): domain Eukaryota; kingdom Metazoa; phylum Chordata; class Actinopteri; order Anguilliformes; family Muraenidae; genus Gymnothorax; species Gymnothorax reevesii. The sequence continues at coordinate 4,393,770 of CM056587.1, read as the reverse complement.
GGTGAAATTACTATGTTTTTGTTCGACAAACCAGTGAAGTTGGCACATTGTGTAAATCGTAAATAAAAACAGAATACAATGATTTGCAAATCCTTTTCAACCTATATTCAATTGAATACACTGCAACGACAAGTTACTTAATGTTCGAACAGGTAAACTTTGTAATTTTTTGCAAATATTAGGTCATTTGGAATTTGATGCCTGCAACGTGTTTCAAAAAAGCTGCCACAAGTGGCAAAAAAGACTGAGAGAGTTGAGGAATGCTCATCAAACACTTATTTGGAACATCCCACAGGTGAACGGGCTAATTGGGAACAGGTGGGTGCCATGATTGGGTATAAAAGCAACTTCCCTGAAATGCTCAGTCATTCACAAACAAGGATGGGGCGAGGGTCACCACTTAGTGAACAAATGCGTGAGCTGATTGTCGAGCAGTTTCAAAACAACATTCCTCAACAAGCTATTGCAAGAAATTTAGGGATTTCATCATCTACGGTCCGTAATATTGTCAAAAGGTTAAGAGAATCTGGAGAAATCACTGCACGTAAGCGACAACGCCGAAAACCAACATTGAATGCCCGTGACCTTCGATCCCTCAGGCGGTACTGCATCAAAAACCGAAATCAGTGTGTAAAGGACATCACCTCATGGGCTCAGGAACACTTCAGAAAACCACTGTCAGTAACTACAGTTGGTTGCTACATCTGCAAGTGCAAGTTAAAACTCTACAATGCAAAGCGAAGGCCATTTATCAACAGCACCCAGAAATGCCGCCGGCTTCGCCGGGCCCAAGCTCATCTAAGATGGACTGATGCAAAGTGGAAAAGTGTTCTGTGGTCTGACGAGTCCACATTTCAAATTGTTTTTGGAAACTGTGGACGTTGTGTCCTCCAGACCAAAGAGGAAAAGAACCATCTGGACTGTTATAGGCGCAAAGTTCAAAAGCCAGCATCTGTGATGGTATGGGGGTGTATTAGTGCCCAAGGCACGGGCAGCTTACACATATGTGAAGGCACCATTAATGCTGAAAGGAATTTACAGGTTTTGGAGCAACATATGTTGCCATCCAAGCAACGTCTTTTTCATGGACGCCCCTGCTTATTTCAGCAAGACAATGCCAAGCCACATTCTGTACGTGTTACAACACCAGGACTCCGTAGTAAAAGAGTGTGGGTACTAGACTGGCCTGCCTGTAGTCCACACCTGTCTCCCATTGAAAATGTGTGGCACATTATGAAGCGTAAAATACGACAACGAAGACCCCGAACTGTTGAACTACTTAAGCTGTACATCAAGCAAGAATGGGAAAGAGTTCCACCTGAAAAGCTGAAAAGCAAAAATTGGTCTCCTCAGTTCCCAAACGTTTACTGAGTGTCGTTAAAAGGAAAGGCGATGTAACACAGTGGTAAAAAGGCCCCTGTTCCAACTTTTTTGCAGTGTGTTGCTGCCTTTAAATTCTAAGTTAATGATTATTTGCAAAAAGTTTCTCAGTTTGAACATTAAACATCTTGTCTTTGCAGTGTATTCAATTGAATATAAGTTGAAAAGGATTTGCAAATCATTGTATTCTGTTTTTATTTACGATTTACACAACATGCCAACTTCACTGGTTTTGGGTTTTTAGTACTGTCAGCACAGGGCAATCACTTCGTCTTAACTTTTCTGAGGTAATCGGTTTCCGCCAAACATATGAGTTTACCACTTTATCTGGGTTTACAGAGTTTCAAATCAAATCAGTTACGGGTAAAACTGCACCACGAGATGCAGAGGCCCCTTCAAAATGGGAATCTTTCCAGGCAAGTGTTAAATGAAGAATTCCTCTGTTCAGTTGGCCTACATTTATGGGTCTTCACCATTTTTAAATTGAAAATACAAAAAAACTCAACAATTTTTCAAATTCATTGCTACTAAGGATTGCCATCTTAAATCTACATGACTGCTATGGCCTTCCTTACTTCATGGGCTTGTTCTTCTGAGTGTTTCTGTTAAAAAATATAGAATCAATTTACTATATAATTGACTTTAATGTTGCCCTGGGTAAAATTGATCACCAGTTAAACAGCCAAACAAATTAGTTCTTGCTTTAATGCAGCCTGATTCCCATATTTGTGTGGATAGATATACAGACCTCTTTAGCCACGATCCAAGGTATTTATGTATTCATGCATTTATGCCTTTATGTGTACATTAAACAAGTGAATAAGTCGACAGCCCCACATCATAAAACAAATACCGAAGTTCTTAATGAGAGAACCCTGCAGAAATTACGTGAATGCTTAAAAATGGAAACATGGGACTTAGTCTTTGGCTGTACTGATGCTGATATGGCTTGTAATATTTTAATATCTGTGATTAAGAGATTAATTTACTTGACCATTCCTGAGAAGACCATTAGACACAAAGATGCTGACCAACATATTTGGCTAACTAGGGGAATACTAAAATCTATCAATCATAAGAATAAATTATATAAACGCTATATATATCAAATATGTATATCAAATCCCAAATAATAAAAACAAGGAGGAATATACAAAAAATAGGAATAAGCTCACGCATATAATAGGCAAAAGCAAAAAAGGTTACTTCACAGATCTCATAACATCTGCACAGGGTGACTCCAAAAAAACATGGAATATCCTCAACAAAGTTCTAAATAGAGGCTGCAAAGAAACTGTACTTCCTGATAGAAGGATCACAATGAAGGGCCGGGAAACTTGCCAGAGTGCTGGCATTGCTGAGGTTGCAAATATCTTCAATGATCATTTCATCTCCATTGGTGGAAATCTTTCTAATAAAATCAGCCAACCACTGACTGCATCTTTTCAACAATATCTTTATGGTAGTTACCCCAAATCTTGTTTCTTGAAGCCCACTGATAAAAATGATGTTATCCAAATTATTAACAACATGAAAAGTTCATATACAGCTGGTACAGATTAAATCTGTAGTGTAATTTTGAAGTCCATTGTAAATGAAATTGCTGAGCCGCTTGCCTATATTATAAATCTCTCATTATCTTCTGGAATTGTGCCAAATATGACTAAGTCAGCGAGAATTGTACCAGTCTTTAAGTCTGGCAATAAAAACGATCTGGGTAATTATCGGCCGATATCTATACTACCTGCTGTCTCCAAAGTATTGGAGAGCGTTGTGTACAGGAGACTTACTGATTATCTGAATGACTTTAATATTCTTGCCCCTTCACAATATGGCTTCAGGAAACAAAGGACAACATGCATGGTAATACTAGATCATGTGGAAAATATTAATGAAGCTATTGAGAAAGGCCATTATGGTATTGGTGTTTTCCTGGATCTATCTAAGGCATTTGACACTATTGATTTTGAGATCCTTCTATGTAAACTTCAGCACTATGGTATAAGAGGCATTGCCCTCAGCTAGTTCAGAAGTTATATGTACGGAAGAGAACAACTTTTTTATATAAATGGCTACAAATTTATTAAAAAAAAACTCTTAAATATGGAGTACCCCAGGGTTCTATCCTGGGTCCACTCCTCTTTCTTCTCTATATGAATGACTTTGTAAACTGTTCCAGTGTTTTACATAAAGTGTTGTTTGCTGACGATACCAACCTGTTTCTGTCACATGAGAGCTTATCTGAACTTCAGGACACACTAAACCATGAACTTACAAAAGTGGATACTTGGTTTAAATGTAATAAACTTTCCCTCAATATTAGTAAGACAAATTTTGTTCTATTCCAGTCTTATAGGAAGCAAAGTAATGCTCTGCCCATCTGTCTCAAAATAAATGGACAACATATTAATAAAATAAAATCTACAAAATTTTTGGGAGTTCAAATTGATGAACTCTTAAACTTCAAGTTTCATATTGATGAGTTAACATTAAAGTTGTCAAAATATGTTGGATTGTTTTTCAAACTTAGACATTTCCTCCCACTCCCAGCCCTCCTAACATTATACAGATCTTTAGTTGAGCCTCATTTAAACTACTGTAATATTATATGGTGTAATACTTTTCCGAGCCATTTAATGAAATTACAAACATTGCAAAAGAAGGTTATACGTGCCTTATCATGGGCCGAATGTAATTTTCCTACCGCCCCTCTTTTTCGCAGATATGGTCTACTTCGGCTCACTGAAATTAATACTTATCACAATGCAGGGACTATGTATCAGGTTGTTCATGGTATGAATTCTGTGCTGTGTGATCTCGTTCCAGTCTGCCGTCCTCTGCATTTATACAGTACTAGGAAGAAGCACTTTATTATGGGGAAAAAACGAAGGCTTAAGTCTACCAGTTTGAATGTTGTGGGCAGGGGGCCGCAGATATGGAATGAGCTCAGTGACAGCATTAAAATGTCACATTCTTTCTCTATTTTCAAGAGAAATTTAAAGAAGCTGCTGTTGTCAATCTATGATTAACTGATCCTGCTATTCCTGATTGGTATTCTGATTTATTTCATTGTGTCTCGAACTAAAACTGCATCTAAATCCACTGACACTGGTCTACTGATGGCTGTTGCCTGATTGTTGCTACTATTGCTGTTCAGACTGTCTAATGTGGTGGGGTGTGGGCTGTAATCATTTTCTGGATCATGGTTCACCATCTCTCTCCAGAGTTTTGAAATGCTATGCTATTGAAGAAAGGACTTGATATTCTTTGATTTATCATAGACTAATGAACTGATAGGGGCTATTGTGTTGTTTGTCTGCATTATTTGTTTTAGGTTTCATGTATTGTGCGTATTTGGCATTATTTTATGTCAAGACACCCTCTTAAAAGCTTTGGGAAGCTTGCTTGGGATGTCCTTTTCATATGCCAGTTATTCCTCGGCTGTTATGTTGGATCCCTGTTCTTTTCTTGGTGTATGAATGAATGAAATAAATCAAATCAAATCAAATTTGTTTCTTTTAGTTGCAGCAGAAATAAACATGGACTTTATTGCATCCCAAATCCAAATCAAGCCAAGTTTTGATCATACTTGTAGACTGAGACGAACGGGTTTTGTATATAGCAAGGCTGTCTCAAGTCGCGTTTCTAAGCTCCATCTTTGTTTCTGGAGACTTGTCAGCAAGTCGTCTCTTTCCCATAGCCAGTCCCAACTGACTGATTCTTGTGATCAGCTGCTGAGGATGAAAGCCTCTCCAGCCTGTAAAGGCTACAAAAGGATTTCCTCAGTGGCTCATCTGTGAAACACAGAGCTTAAAGTTTCCAATAACTGTTAGTTACACCCCTTAAAAATAAGTGTTTTAGGTCTAAAACAGAATGTTTCGTGGTAATTTGCAAAAATTAATATTTATTTTGCCCTTTTTATCAAGCCAATCTTGCTCGCGCAAGAAAATTTTGAGATTTTGACTCAGCAGGAAGACAGGAGGCGTGGCTGGGCAGAGGGGGTGGTGCGAGAGAAGAGGGTGGGAGGAGGGAGGAGTGGCTTTAAAGCGTAACCATAGCAACGCGTGCATAGCAACACAACGTGTGACCTCACCATGGCTGAATCCAAATCTATCGACCATTCTACGTGGCTTTGATGCCCTCCTGCCATCTGAGTGTGATGCACTGAGCCCTGCATATAATGTACAAGCGAAACAGCCTAAAAACAGGGGGAATATAAATGTCACATGCAAGCTAACATTAGTACCTCTAAGTTCCATGATCATATAATCAAGAGTAACACGCTGCGTTTGGAAAGCGTGAAAAGACAATAATATACAGCCATCCATCAACAAATTAACAGAATGGGCTCTAATTTCGTAGACCAGGCGCAGGCGCGGCAAATGGGGGTCGCGCCACGCCAACAGGGTGTGTCCAGGCGTATGTTGCAATTTCGTGCCCGGCATAGCCTGGCGCAAGTATTCCTCTGTCCCGCCTCTGTCCCTCCTTCGAGCGCAAGTTGGCAAAGAAGGCGACACAGCCGAATCAAATCTTGCTCATTGGCAAGAGAAACGATGGATAGCGTGTTCCTATTATTACAGCCTGTAGCTGCTTAAAATTTTGGGATTAACATGCATGGACAACAATGCAAGATACGTTACACATTTATTTTCAATATGTGATCTTAACTCAGTACGAGATCATAGCAATCAGGCTGTATTCCTTTCCCCCACTAAAAACGATAAAACCTAAGTGACAATAATTGTAGCCAAGTATTAAGCCGGTTGCACACTGGACGCGAAACAAATTTTTCGCTCGACAGATTGCGTTGAACGCAGCGTCTTGTGTCCGAAAGTCTGAGAGAGTTTTAATATATCTCCGTGTCCGACAGTCTATTATTGTTTTTAATTTCTTAAAATCTACTGACTCTTTTAGATATTAAACGTGAATGTTTTGATAAGAGGGCTCAGTTTTTCAAGATGAGTACCGAGAATTTCAATCAATGTTTCTGTTTAAGCTGCTCAATAAAGTGAGTCGACATTGGTGCGAGACAATGTACAATGCCTCCTGGTCTGACAGCCAAAAAAAAAAAAAGAGGACGATTAGAACAGATTGATAATGAAATAAAGAATAAAAAGAAACATTTTAACAACAGAACATCCAACGAACACTGCGACTAATTTATTTGCGGGTCATCTGTTTTGGATGTTGTCTTGGTTGGGTGATGTATATGTATTTTTATTCTTTATTCCGCTATAAATCTGTTCTCATATGAATACTTTTATTTTTTGCTGGGTGCCGGACATGGAGTATTTTCCATTTCGCGTTGGACAGTCTTGATCGTGCGTGCGATAATTTATCCACACTGTCAATGGTCATGGAATTGATTTGCTCTCTGATTGCAAGCACTATTTTATCTCTGCTGTGGAAATAAAGCGTGAATCTGTTCGATCCATCTGATTAATTTTCAAAAGAAAGACTGACTAAGGAGTGTTGTCAATTTTCAAGGGAAGAAAACAGATGAATAAAAAAACCAAGATAAGTCGATAGCTCTTTGCATTGACTTTGACTGTGATCAGTCGTGCGAAAAATTTGTTTCGCGTCCAGTGTGCAAGCGGCTTTACCGAGCATAGAACGCAAACATTATATATGCACTGCCTGATGCCAAGGCAGTTTGTGGTTGGCTGAGAAAGATGTGAAGTCATTAATTTGCATCATTGATTCAGTTGCGTTGATTAAGTCAGGTCGAATTTCCATCACGCGTGCCAACCGCCTTTGATCTGACATCAGGACAATCGATACAGATACTACAATTTATGTGCTGATTCAGATAGTTACATTAAACAATGGTTGCTGTAATTGTTTACTGTATTAAAATGTGCCTGACATTCTGGAAACCTGCCTGTGAGGTTTCAGTGACGTGTGCGCACTGTGTGCCGGTCAGCCAAATTACCACTGCGTAGAAAGTGAACCAGGTTGGAGCCGAGCTTTCTGTGCAACTGCAGCGAAGACTTCTCTACGAAATTGTCACTGCGTCTTGATGAATAAGTGACACCTCCCCCTACTAAGCCGCCACACCCATCTCGGTACACGTTCGTCTGCGCACGGTGTCGCACCTCACGAAATTACCACTACGCGGGCTGCGCCACGCTACGCCACCTGCACTGCGCCAAGAAATTAGAGCCCAATGTGCAAGGTTAATGCTGGCCTAAATTAACTGAGCTAGCTAATGTTAGCTTTTTGCTCGCGGAAATTTAACATACGTTTGCAGCGTTATTTTGCCTGCTTACTGACATCTTTGCATAGCATTTTTGACATCTATAGATTCCTTAGGTTCTCTAGTTTCATATGACCTGTGTATCTTCACTGTAGCTGAAAGTGAGCCCGCTACAGCTATGGAAATCTGGGGGCTGTGAGGGTAATGTTATGTATTTGGTTTACTGCCAAGTTTCTTTTGCACTGCATCACACTCGATCCAATAGGTCACGGTAATGTGATGATTACATTGAAGTTTGGGGAACAAAGTTGTCAGCTAATGCGAAAGTTGAAATTTACAGACAATATTAAAGTGGCGAGTTCCGTAGCGTTGGAACAATACCTTTCTGGAAGCACAGGTTTTCAGCTAAGCCAGCTTTGTACTGGCCTAAGTTGGAGAAAGAGTCCAACGTGAAATGAGCACGCAGGAATAGGTTTGTGGCAGGGGCTGCAGGAACATTATCAGCAAAAATAAATGTAATATACTTGTTCCTCTGTGATTCATCGCTCGATGGAGTGTAAAAACATTTTTATGTGTATTCTGGCAGCCAACTACAGAGCATTCATAAGTACCAGAACCTTTCGCTCTTGTCTCCGATATTTGTCTTGTGCGTGTTTGCGGAAAACAGTGGGCGCGGTTTGCTACTCCCAAGCCACAGCTCGACTCCTCCTCCTCTGCGCTGTACACGTCATCAGGCGCCCAAATTGAAATCTCCAATTTTCATGCCTCCGGTGTAGAAAGCCTCCGGATGAGGAAAAAAAGGAGGACAGAAGCTGCTTTGACTCGAAAACATTGCAGATTGTGTCAGAGTGAGGGATGACTAATGTAAATATGCAATAACTGGGAAAAATGTGTTTTCCCGGTAATGGATCCTTTAAAACAATACTATAGTGGACAACGTCATTCTGAACCAACCAGAAAATGTGAGACGCATCCGCCATCTTGTGTAAGGAATCAGCAGGGAAATTGCGCAATCAAATGCTGTACATGTGCATGTGCGACTAGATAAAATGAAATGAAAAACACTGAATTTCTTTCACAGTAAAAATATGATGTATGACCAGTGATAAATCTGTTAAGTGTAGCATCATCAGCATTAGGTTCACTTTCGGGTCTATTTTTCACATATGCTCATATCCTAGGTTAATATACCCTTAGAATCTCACCTCATGAAAAAATTTTCAACATAATCTTTGCATTCCCCCTCTAAGCTACCTTAGTCCAAGGTTTCTCGCAGTTCCATAAGGGACGCTATCCTTTGGTAAGCTGGCGTCTCGTATCCACTCGAGTGTTTTCTTTAGCTCTGCGGTGAAACCTCTTCATGTGGCCTTTTCTCCAATGTGCTTGTCTTCACCTTGGGAGGGCAGGTCAGCAGCCGAAAAGGACAACGGTGGATTTGTGTGTGGCTGCTCTTGCCCCAATATGGTCTGGGTTAGTTTACTCTGGTGCTGGTGTACAGATTGTGATTTGCTCCCTGCAGTAGCAAAAACTAGCTGTTATCAAGTCTTCCTGTCACAACACACATCTGCTTAATTGGTTCCCGCAGTCTTGTGGGTTGTTCTGATGATTAGTTGATTGGCTCATTATTCCCTTTGTGCAATCAGCTATAGCTACAGGTTGTGCTGTGCGGATAGTTTTGATAGTGACTTTTGCCTCATTTGGGGCAGGATCACAGTAGCAGAGGGTTAGTTAGTTAGTAACCTCTAACTGGAAATTCTACAATAAACAAAAATGTAAATGCAACAGGTTAGTCCTTTTCATATTGTGCATAATTATTTCTGAGGTTGGCTTAGGAGCGTTTATTTATGTGACCAAGGGTGTGTGCCGCTAGTCTGTGGGCATTTCAGTCACCCTCTCTGTATCATTGTCAAGTTCATGCCCTTTGTCAAAATTAGCCTGTCAGTCAGGTGGGGCATGATCCAGAGCTACTGAAATCAGGTACAGTCAGCCCAGGCACATCCTGTACTGTGGGCAATTACAGACCACCTCAGACATTTCAGTTTTGCCATAGATGACTCGAGCCATCAGGAAGCGTGACATTGGCATGTTCAATGCAGGAATGTTTCTCAGGGCTGTTGCAAGGGGTCTTAATGTCCATGTTTCAACAATATGTCACATAAGACACCTTTATGAGGAGTTTGGCACAACAGCAAAATGACCTCCTGCATGACAACCATGTGTGACGACCCCAGGCCAAGACCGCCATATCTAGACTCTCCATCTCTGGGACCGTCTGAGACCAAAAACTGCCACTGCTGATGAGATGGTGGTTTGGGTGGGAATATCCCATTGACCTTGCACTTCACTGCACTTCATTTCCAGCAACTTGAATGCAGTGTGATATCACGATGAGATACTGCAGCCTGACGTCCTACCATTCGTCCATCAAAACTACCATCCAGCACGACCATACCCGATCCACATCACCTGTGCATGCACAGAGCCTGAAATCATCTGTGTGCTTGAATGGTCGGCTTATTCCTCAGATTTGTACCCCATCCAGCATCTTTAGGATGCTCTCAACTGAATTCCTCATTAGTTCATATTTCCGGCCAATATCCACGGACTCTGCTGAGCTCTTGAAGAGAAGAGGGAACACGTCCCCCAAGTCACCATCGATTATTTGTTACAGCGCATACAGCCGAGATGTGCATCAGTGCGGCAGGCCAAAGGTGAACATACCCAATATTGATTTGTGAAATTTGGACAATAGACCCCATCCCCTTTATCATCACGCCAATATGAGATTCTTGTTTATCTGTTGCAATCATTGCTCGAAATGTATTGCAATATGGTCATACAATCTGTCAACACTGAATGAAAGTACAATGAGTTTCTGAACATGGTCATATTTCTCACAATAAGAAGTGTTGCGTTAATATTTTTGTTCCGTGGAGTCTTCCTCTCTAGTTCCGCTTTCAGACAGCTACGTTATTTCTCAGATGGTGAGTAAATTATTAGGCACAGCGGGTTCTCCAGCCATCTTCTGTTCTTCCTCATGCTCCTCATATACAGTACAGGGCAAAAGTTTGGACACAGCTTCTCATTCAATGCGTTTCCTTTATTTTCGTGACTATTTACATTGCAGATTCTCACTGAAGGCATCAAAACTATGAATGAACACGTGGAATTACAATGCATCTAACAGTTGTCCAAGAGGGCTGTCGGCTGTGTATCAACCTGACTTCTGCACAACACAACTGATGGCCCCAACCCCATTGATAAGGCAAGAAATTCCACTAATTAACCCTGACAAGGCACACCAGCGAAGTGAAAACCATTTCAGGTGACGACCTATTGAAGCTCATGAAGAGAATGCCAAGAGTGTGCAAAGCAGTAATCAGAGCAAAGGGTGGCTACTTTGAAGAAACTAGAATATAAGACCAGTTTTTGGTTACAGGTATTTCACACTTTGTTGTTAAGTACACAATTCCACATGTGTTCATTCATAGTTTTGATGCCTTCAGTGAAAATCTACAATGTAAATAGTCATGCAAATAAAGGAAACACATTGAATGAGAAGGTGTGTCCAAACTTTTGGCCTGTACTGTACATTAACCCTAATGGCTCAGTGTCGATGCTGCAATGAGCTCCTAATCTGCCCAGGTCATAACACTTCCTGCCTGACAGGCCAGCACTTTTGCACCCCTGTTATTAAAGTGAGCATTGTCAAGTGGGTCAAGCAAATTTAACTTGCTCATTTTTACTGAATATTTATGCTGTTCCAAAACTTTGTCATAAGCTGTTAAATCATGAGTGGTGGTAAAATGTTGAGAACTAGTGAAGTGAAAGTACGAAGGAAGTGAGGCTGCTTAGTATAATTGACACATAAAAACTGAGAATAACATTAATAGGTTCCGACGCCCTCGCTTGGCCTTTTGACCTAAATCAGGGGTCTCAAACTGATCTGTAAAAGGGCCAAGGGCTGCAGGTTCTCAATCCAACCGAGCAGAAGCACACCTGATGCAACTAATTTAATCAACTGATGTCATCCTGAATGGTTGATTAGTTGCATCAGGTGTGCCTCTGTTTGGTTGGAATGAAAACTGCATGTCCTTGGGCCATTAACAGACCTTTTTGATACACCTGATCTAAATGATTTTAAGTCCAGATTTAGATCTGCTGAAGGGGTGGATATTGATTTGATTTAGCAGATACGGTTCTAAAACAGCACTATTGAAAAGGGAAGAAAATGGCATCATTGTATGACTTTTATTATAAAAGCACATCCCATTGTTTGAATTTTTTGGGTGAAATACGTAATTACATTTTGTTCTTGGGATTTTGTCAATTTGGTGTTATTGCTTTCTAGCCCACAGAGCCGGTGTAATGTTCGCCACTGAATACCTTCAGCAGGGGTTTGGATGCCTGAGAACTCTGTTCCCTCTGACTTCCATTTTCAAGAGACATTGGGGGAAAATGGCGCATGTTTCACTGGGAAGCACAGGCATTGTAATTTAAAGCAGCATTGGAATGAGGCTGTAGAATCTGTTCCACAATTTTGGTCTGGGATACACTGGTTGTATAAGAATAGTGGTATCAGGTTTGAGCAAAGAGGTCTCATCGCTACTGCTACTACTGACATTTCTCCCATTCTGTGAAACTCCGGACTAGAAAATCACCAACAGGAAGAGGTGGATGCACTTCATTTACTCCGAGCGACTAATCCATGGATTTGTCCCAAGACTGTGTGTGCTGTGTGACAGGTGTGGAAACGCAGCACGACGACTGCGGCCGACTTCCACTAAACCTGTGTGTCTGATTTAAAGACTGGCTTGTGTGGCTCTGATTGCATTTTCTTTTTCATTTTGGATCAGCTCTTGGCACTCAGAATGTGTGAAATTGGAGTTGACACCTGAAAGCTGGCGGTTTAAAAGGATTGCCCTCTGTGGGGCTGGCAGATGCTCCTTTGCGATGTCACTTTTTTATTTAGCCAGGAATTTAGCCAGGAACATGCACAGTTCTTCAAAAATGGCGACTAAATTTTCTTCCACCCCAGCAATGATTCAAAGCTGCTTAAAGGGCATCTAAAGTCGATTCCCATTGTTTTTGTTTGTCGGCCAGTCAGCGAGCCGCATCTGTACAAATGAACCAAAATAGAAGGGTTATCTATGCATGTACACAAAACATTGGTTTATATGAATGAAATTGGTCATGTGACAATGCAAGATGTCAATAGAAGCGAGTGATTTGTTTGTGAACATTGGACGTTCAACGTCCTGTCTGAGAATCGACTTTAGATGCCCTTTAATGATCCTTTAAACCGTTAACCTCTAGCATTTCACTTAAATTTTCCCTGAAGTAGGTTCAAAGTCAGAAGAGGCTTTTTTCATTTTGGACAGTGTCACATATTCTGTATCTGCTAGTTGCAAGGCTTCAGTGAAGCTACATGAAACGTAAATTGAGAGAAATATTAAAACCCACAACACCATATTTTCACTGCCACGGTGTAAGCTGTGCTGAGAAGGCAGGGAGGACTGTGTACCCCTTGTCACAGACACATGACGTTGGTGAACGTATCTTACTGGCCCAGGCATACTGACAGAAACACTTCAGGGCCGTGAAATGCAGAGATAACCAAACTCTAGCGTTTCTCACAGACTCTATACGACTCTGATGACTCTGTCATCAACCAGAGATCTACAGAACTGCGCCCTTGGAATGGGTGATTCGAAGGATCAAAGTGTGAAAATACTACTTTCACCCACAATGTTGCAAATATAATGTGTATTCCTGTTATATTGTAGGATAAGAGCGAATAGCATTAATAGCATTGATACAGATTATCTTTGTAATTCTGTGTGTCAGACGTTTCATGGCAAACTGTAGTGTAAGCGTATTGTGTTTGGTATCATTTTACTCCACTAAAATTACGAAATCGCATAATGCATATTTTGAAGGGATTAAAATGGTACTAAACCCTCATTCAGTAAGTATGAAAAGAAATATACTTCTACTTATCCTTATGGTAATGTCCCCTCCCAAACTCCCTCTGAGGAGGGGTTGCCTTCCTGATTACCCAAATGATTTATGACCCTGCTGTAGGTAGCGCTTCCAGACTTCGGGCATGAAAGGTAGGAAAACAAATTATTTGAGGAGGATCGCAACCGACTTCCCACACGTGCATCTCCATGTCGTGTGCAGCCAATAATATGTACAGTAGTTATGGAAGGTCGTAGACGACTTCCCACACATGCAACTGTCGGTGTGTCGCCGTTATCACAATGGAAGATTGCATTCACATTCCCCCACGCGCACCTCTATGCCGTGTGTAGCCTTAATCTAGTCATGGAAGATCTTAGGCAATTTCCCACTTGTGCTCTTGCAGCTGTGTGCAGATGGAATATAGTTATGGAAGCTTGTATTCAACCTTCCCACAGTGTGCTTTGTGCATATGTGTACTTGTAGTTGTGAGCTGCCCCAGGTATGATTTGACTTCTTTATATTTTCTGTAACGGTATAATTTGATTTCTAATTTAAGCTTGTGCCTGCCTGGCGAAATAAACTGATAATTGAATTTATTGTGTGTTTCTGACTCTAGACGAACATATATTTTCTAGTCTGGAGTCCTGGCTCCTAATTGGGTAACGTAGCACTGTAATCGCATACCTGATCAGCATGCTTGGTCTGCGTCATAAGGCGGATTCTCCACGCTGTGATGAGTGTTATTTTGACTGGTGTCAAGAGAATCTGGTAAACCGAATAGGAGACAGTCCCTGAATGGAGTTTTGAGGAGATTTTCATTATACCGAATAGGAATCGGTCCCTGAGCGGAGATCTCATTTTGGGCCCCGGTAATCCCTAGTCATAGCTAATTTCTATGTCAAATTATCGCGTTTAATAATACCACCAGCCTCTGAGTTAATTCACTGAATTTGGCTGCACAGATGTTTTGGTCCGGTGGAATAAGGTATAGACCAGTTATGGGTCAATTACACAACATAGCTCTAAATTCATAAATTGGAGTCAGATCAATATTTATGCAAACGCATAATTTAATCATAACCGCAAGTGGTTACAGCTGAAGTTATATCCTACATTTAATATGGAGTCAGATGAATTGTAACCGCAATGACAATAGAACTGCAGCATCTGCGAAACAGGTTTTTAGGCCACTTAAAAGCAGGACGTGAAGGACGTCATCACGTTTGGTCTGAGGCAGTGGCCTCGTTCTGAAGCTGTAGCCAGACCCCATTATTATAATGGAGACCGGAAAGACTTCCTTTTCCCTGGCTGTTTAGGCAAACACGCTGAGACATTCCGCCTCAGCTAGGACCCTCCTTGGTCTAGTTGCACAGTGTTTACAACAGCAGTACATTAAATGGAAAATACATGGATCTTGTACATAATTTTATACACATTTCCTTGCAGTTCAGCAGGACCGTTGGAAACCTTGTAAGCCACGCTAGGATTTAAAATTGCCCTGAAATGCTACATGTTCAAATGCAGAAGCTGCATTTTAGGGACCCATTTATGGATTTGTAGGTTTTATGGGGTTAAGTTGCACTTTTGACTCACCTTGATGGTCATTGCTGATGTACAGCTGGCATGAACTGCTCTCTGGCTCGAAATAGCTGATTAATGCTAATTAAGCTGCATAAGCTAGTGCAGGGGTTCTCAACAGGTCTCACATCGGGACCCACATTTTCCCATGGTCATTAAGTCGCAACCCACTTTTATAGAATCGAAACCAAACAAATATATTTTTCAAAAACAGCCTTTGAAAACACATACGTCATCTATTTAAACATACATACACATTAATTTATATGTGCAAAGTGCATTTCAGAACACATTATTAAGAAAATGAAGAACATGAAAACTGCATTTGTGAATAAAATGCAATTAAATATCAACAATGGAATTTAAAGAATACTGGAAGATGCGCAAAATAAAAAACATTTTAACCCCGCTGAACGAGGTGAACCTCAACAAAACAAACTGCTGGTCATGAGACTCCAGGCCTGAAAATGAGTCTCACTCTGGCCGTAGTTGGTTTGTCTGTTAGCAGGATAGTTCAAAAACGGCCGCATAGATTTTAAGCAAACTTAGCAGGATGTTTCAGTAGCACAAGAGGAACAAATGATTAAATGGCATATCTAGGCCAAAGTACAGTTGGGATATACGCCGAAGTTCAAGATTTCAAGTTTTTCCAATGGGCCAGATATCCAATCGCCGTGCTTTTGGATTTTGCTGCCACCTAGTGGTAAAATGCAACAATACCCTGCATCAGCCTGCAAAAATAACTCATGCACAGAGTTGTCTTGGTGTTGCTGAGGTGCTGCGCTCTCTGAGGGATCTCGGATTTTTTTTATTTTTTTAACCAGTTGTCCGCGACCCACTCAGAACGGGCCCACGACCCAAAAGTGGACCCACCAGTTCAGAACCACTGAGCTTGTGGACAAGCAGCAGTCAAAGACACAGTTTAAACAAGCTTGACCAGTTCGGACTAGTTTAAGCTAAAATGTGGCAGTTGACAGTGGTAACACAGACCTGCCCACTGTCAAGAGTCAAAATAATACTGTATTCACGGGCGAGATTCAGGTCAAAAGAAAAAGGAGTTAGGATTGACAGGGGGAGCCTGCTAGATCCTGAGGTCTTATGAATAGACCGTAACTGTACTTACGCTGTGAACCCTCATTTTAGAGGCAACAGATTCACAATCCTCTTGGCCTTTCTTGTGGTCATATTCCCTTGTGGTTGAATGCGTCCATAGATGGGTAACTTTGATCGAGTCACGGCTCGGCTGCAGTGGAGATGATGAGAGAAAGTGGACCAGAGGCATGTTTTGGGTGGAGATCAGGTGGTAACGGATTGGCTTCAGTCACTGAGGTCACTGCTAGAGTCCTTTCTCCCATCTCTCAACATTTCATACTTCGAAACACTCTGATTATGTAAAGCAGCCGCCTGTAAAATTGCATGCAATTGGTTTGTTTAAATCAAACGTGAATCGTGTATAGATTATAATCATGTGCATTTATAAAAGTGTCTCTTCTGAAATGAATCAGTGCCCCGTGGAGCTGACGTGCTAATGGAGCACACCCAGACCAATCATTCTGATGATTGGGAGGTAGCTGCAGGGCATGGACTCATTTCTTACTGTATGAAAACAGAATTTTTTGTCTGTTTTGTGGAATTAAGACATCAAAGTTGGAAATATTCACTTAACAATCACATCCGTTAATTCAAACCTGAGGAAAGCTGTTTTAACACCAAGACAGCTTTGGGGTGCAATTCCTCAAAAATGTATGAATTA
This sequence comes from Gymnothorax reevesii, assembly GCA_029721435.1. Lineage (NCBI taxonomy): Eukaryota > Metazoa > Chordata > Actinopteri > Anguilliformes > Muraenidae > Gymnothorax > Gymnothorax reevesii. The sequence goes on along the minus strand of CM056587.1, from coordinate 4,376,899 downwards.
CTGGGCTTATTTCAATTTGTGAACTTAGGAAAAACTACTGATGGTGCTTTTTATGGACAGTTAATGCATACTCGTTTGTGTCACATACTTTGACAATGAATAAGTTTCATACCTTTGACAAATGTGTCATTCCATTGTGGCAAGCCGGAGCATGGCCACGCCCCTCAACCAGGACAACACACCCACAACCTCCTCATCCTCCTTGTTCCCACCACTGAGCAGAGCTTCAGCACCCTGGACAGCAGCAAGAGGGCCACCGCCCATTCCACACTCTCGAAACTCATGTATGACTGGACCGTTCTCACCAGCTGTGAGTCGTAAAGTCAGGCGGGCCTGGGAAAAGAGCTCATGCCGAGACACAGCAGCACATCCTGTTAATCAGAGCCAACCGTAGCTTTAAAGAGAGAACCGAGCAGTCACCTGGAGGCTGGTGAAGAGGACGGAGGTGAAGCATATGTCACATCGTGCCTGCGTTCTTTCTCCCCCAAGATGCCGGTGGTGATCCGCAAAGCCTGAATGCCACATGATAACCTTACAGATATCATGTAGAAATGTCATCCTGTCAGCGGCGGAGAAAGAAAAAGCCTAAAATTTTAAAACATTTTTTATATATACAGTATATAAACGCAATTATTGCGCCATTTGTACTGAGTGTAAATAAAATCACCGCCCAGTGCGTCAGCTTTGACTCAACCCCCTGCCTAGTCTGCGCCGTGTTTTCCAGTGTCTCGCGACACCATGTAAAATCACCTTGATCTTTTGAACATCCCTTAGTAACCCCCTCAGAATCAGTTGAAAAAAAAGTTAATGTCTGTGAGAATAACAAACATGAAAATGTTTTGCTTCAATTCTCATTAGTTTTGCGGACATAAAACTTCACAAACTAAGCCTCAGACCCCCCTCAAGCAGTCACAAATGGATATTTGCATTTGCTAGCATTACCCTAAAAAAGACTTTCAGAGGCTTCACAAGGGGTGTATGAAAAACACAGGACTTTGCTATTTTAGTATAATCTTTTTACGACATATTTTTATTCAAAAACTTGTTATTGCATGGATAAATCAAAGAATGGATTTTTAATGCATGTTTTAATCCAGGAATGGATCAAAAATGTGACTTCTGGGTCTGATTTGACCTTTTGGGCCACTGGGTGGAAACTTTTAACTTTTTCTGAGAACAGTGTAAGATAAAGTCTATCTACAGACAAAGTTATTTTATGAAATGCAAATTGTCAGGGCTAGCTAAAGAGAAGGAGCCAGTCACAGAATCAGAGAGGTGAGAATTCAGACCTTTATTGACAGAGTAGACATTCCAGGGTCTATAGACGGCAACCAGAGAAATACAGGAAGAGCAGTGAGTAACAGAGGATTGACAGAGGCCCTCCGAATCCGGAGGTTGAAGCCAATGGGTCAGTCCTAGGGGAAGCGAGAACAAGGCCGGATGCGAACCTTGGGACTGGGCGAGGCACAGACGAAACACTTGGCTGGGAACGAGAGCCCTGAGCTGGAAAGAACAAGGGCACAAAAGAAAAGGCGAGAAGGCAGCACAAGTACGAGGCACAACTAGGTAACCTGGCAACAACATCTGGCAAAAACACAAGAACTAAAATATACAGAGTCAAACAAGTACAATGGGAGACAGGTGCCGGAAATTTGTGACAAACGCATACAGGAAATGGAGGAGGTTATGAGACAAGAACTGAAGGATTGAAATACATCCGAAAAATGGAATCAAAACAGAGAGGCAGACGTACTGAGAGACCAACTAACATGGGGGACGTGTCAGCAAATGGCTTTATACTCCATTTTTTTTCCTGCATGTTTACTTGTTTGGAGCCATCCGCCCCAAACATTTATGCTGAACTGAAATTTATTTGAAAAATTGTCAACCAGATCAATACATTATTTCCCAAATGAATACCTTTCTTTATGATTATGTTTTAATGTGGCAGCTCAGTATTATACCAGTTTCCCCCGCTGATGTTTCGTCGAAGGGTTTACACACAAGACTTAACCTGAAGAGATCCAGCCGCTTCATTTATTAGTTCTATCTCACACTTGATGCATATCAACCTGGAAAATACAATAAACATTAGTATATTGGCAGTATTGTTGAAAGGAATACAAGTGAAAATGATGTATTTGTTAATTTCATGAAGAAACAGAGCGGCAACAGATTCTCGTGGTCTCGAAAAGCAAAGCAAGGACCAATTCTGGGTAACACTGACATGATTCATCTACAGTGGGTTACAAAATTACTGACCCCCCTGACAAGCAATGCCCAAACAATACTTTAATAAATTGTATTATATATATATATATATATATATATATATATATATATTTATATACACTGAACAAAAATATAAACGCCCCATTTAAAATTTGAGTTTTTATCAACATTAAGTTTATGCAATATATGAAGCAAATCAAAAATGATTTTTGTTGATGACTAATCTTCAGATTTCCTTCCATTACATCTTGATATTGGCATCTGCAAAGGAGTGACAATCCTCTGAACATATTGGGGGTCAGGTTTAAGAAATTGAATGTCCACCATTAGCATCTCTCAGAGCCACACATCTCCTTCATGTGGAGTTGATCAGGTTGTCTATCGTGACCTGTGGAATGTTATTCCATTCTTCCCGGAGGGCCACACGGTGCTGGTGCACATTATCCGGAACTGGAACACGGTCGCGGACACGTCAATCCAGAACATCCCAAAGATGCTCGATGGGCGATATGTCCAGTGAATATAGAGGCCAGTCCAGAACTGGAATGTGCTCTGCTTCAAGGAACTGCATGCAAACCACTCTGGTGGACATCCCTGCATCCAGCATGCTAATGGCACGTTCCCACATGACCTGAGACATCTGAGGCATGATGACTTCTGACAAAATTTGACATTTTTGGGTGGCCTTTTATTGTCCCCAGTATAAGGAGCGTCTGGGTACTGCTCATTCTGTCTGATCATCTGGAAATGCCACACCCATGTACTGAGTGAAATCACTGCATCACTGAGCAAATGCTCACTGACAGAGAGATGGATTAAAAAATGGTACACAAATCAAGAGAAATATCCCTATTGTACAAGTACAAGTCAGCATATGCTCACTTAGAGTTGTTAACTCCATGTGGCATCAATATTTGACATGGGGCGTTTATATTTTTGTTCAGTGTATATACAGTATGTGTGTGTGTGTATATATATATATATATATATATATATATATATATATATATATATATATATATATATTTGTATAGTTTTTTTAATCCACAGAGATCTGTGGCAGAAATGTATCTCAGGGAAATTAGCCATTGACTGGATCTAGAAAACGAAAAATGCAATTTGTGTAAACTGAAGCAGATGTGTTACGGTCAATTTACTTCAAAGAAATACTCAGCGATCTTCAATCTGATCTTTGATTATCGTAGCAAATGGACTTGGACATAGTTGTGAAAGTACAGGGTGCAGAAACTAAAGTACAGTAGCGAAAAGTTGAAAAAGTTGCAAAAAAAATGGTTACTATATGAGAGTTGTGTGCGGTCATAGCTTTACAGCCATTTCACACTAGTTCACATTTGTACCAAACAGGCAACACATGCCAATGATCAACCCACACGGAATTCAATTATTTTGATTGATCTGTGTGTGTACCTTGAACACCTGCCTGTGGTCGTGCATCTGTTTATTGGTTTTGCAGGAGATAATGCTGAGCAGATGGAGCTCTTCCAGTCAATCAGTGTAACTCTGAGCCAATATTCATTTACAGTAAATTCTACCCAATAGAGGCCATGTTGATGAGGCCTCACTTCTGTTGGAGTTAGAATTCTTACTCTTTTCCTGGAAACAGCGTTAAAGGAGGTGTTTGTGCAGGGATCTGAGCATCACACCTGTCTATTTGCGCTCACAGTGTTATAGTCGGTCTATGTTGTGGGAATTGATGAATCAGGCTTTGCCACCATTTGCTTGAAAATAATTGCATTCATGATTGAAATGCATGCAGGCTACTGCAAGTTTGGAATAACAAGGAAAGTACTCCCGGTAGGTTATTTTTATGTATTTATTTACCAGGGACAGTGCATATTAATCAACACTTCACTTAAACATTGGTGTAAATGCGCCAGAGTTGGCTACTAAGCTAATTTTCATCCGTAGTCACAGGGCAGATTGTTACAAATCAAATGATGTCATGTTATGAAAAGAGATGAAAGGAAGGAAGAAATAAAGAAAAAACAATAATACAACAATACAAGGACACATTACAGAAATATCATAAACAATAGTAAGTATGGGCAGGGGCAGCTCCACAGATGAGTTTGTGTTGTTACTCATGATTACAAGTTTTACTAATCTTGAGCCATGTCTTAAGTTTGTGTTTAAAGGCTGGATTGTTATTGCTCTGTCTCAATTCACTGGGCAGACTGTTCCAGTTGTGGGTGGCTCTAATAGAGAAGACTCTTTGCCCAAACTTGTCATATCTGTATTGTGCAGCACAGTCCCGTCTGGTAAAAAACTGACTCAGCGATGGAGGTGAAAGCGCCCGTAAAATCTTACAAATGAGGCAAGCATCTGAGAAATTTTTAAAATTTTTAAATTTAAATGAATTGTTCGTGTGGAGAGACTTTCATGCCCATTGTGTTTCCAGTTTAAATGTTCCTTCTCTCATAAAATGGTGGCTTAGCCCTGATAGGCCAGTCGTCCCACTATCACGATTTGCGGTACGATTGAAATCGTGGTCTTAATCGTGGTGATCCTATCAGATCTTATTAGATCTTGAGGTCAGTCATGGCAATCGTATTGATTGTGGAAAAGTTTTGTACAGTTAAAAAATTTCCTACGATCAACATGATTAATTGTCAATCATGATCGTCGCATCAACTCGTATTCAAACCTGAAATTTTAAGCTGCTTTCACACTGGACGCGAAACAAATTTTTTCGCACCACAGATCTCATTCTGAGTCAATGCAAAGAAGCGAATACGCGCAAAACGCTTTGTATTTGCGAAACGTCTTTGCATTTACTTTGAATGTAATCTGTCATGCGAAAAAAATCATTTTGTGTCCAGTGTTAAAGTTCCAGGATCAGCTATGAATGGCCAATCGTGGCGTTCGTAACAGAGCGCACGACAATGGGAACTAAGCATTAATAATGTGATTCACCCTTTGACTCATGGGAAACATCAGAATGTTTCTGGACTGGAGTGGATGGAGAATACACTGGCCAGAATAAGAGATGGCTATGGTCCAAGGCAGTGGCTATCGCCCCAGACACTGGCTCTATTATTCAAGCTTTTCCTGTTATTGACCCGGTGTGATGGGTGCTGGAAGTTGGACGCCAAGAGCAGCGGGCAGAAATAAAAGGCAAAATCCGCAGCTTGCTGAGAGACTAAAAACAGATTGAAATAACGAGACTCGCGCTACCAACAGACCTGACGCCGTCCGTGGTAGAAAAAGAGGCGAACTCGAGGAAACCAAAAGAAAAGGGAAATAAACCAAAGATTCCCTTACCAACTAACACTTATCCTGTTATGCAGCGAGGTCCCTGACAATACTCTCTCTAGAGACCTTACCGGCTAAAGCGCCATAGAAACACTGACACTCTAGCAACGAGATCGAGGCAGAATAGGAGCTTAAATAGAGTCCGGGTAACGGCCCCAATTAATGCCTGCTGGCCCAGGAATCCGATAGGGCGCAAAACGAGATCGTCCCCGACGAGAGCAACAAAGCTCTCAATACCACCAAACCACGTAACTTCTAATTTAGAACAAGCGCCCCCACTTCTTCCGGCTCAATAACTGAACATTTGAGACAATTGAACTGGACGCTGGCTATATTACTGAGCCTCTACCTGTTATTGTCCCCGAGGCGTCCGGGTCAATAGGCCCCACCATGGTCAAAACCTTCACCTCCACGGGCAAAACCACACAAATGCAGTCATTTCAGTCTGCAGTTTTACTTCCTAAGCCTCAGAAATGTGATTGGCTGTGATAAATGCTAAATGTACTCAGGTGAATTTTCCCTCGGCTTTCTGCAGTATGTAAATTTTGCCACTGATTAATCAGCACAGAGACCGGCCTTGTGAATGTTATCCGTCTGTCTGCAAGTTATCTGTTACCTTCTCCCCTCAAATATCATTCTGTTCAGCCTATTGTTCTTCCTGTTCTGCAGTCCTCATACTGTGAGAAAAATACTGCCGAAAATGTCATTTTTAATGTCTCCTGTAAAATGTCTGTAAATGGATCAAAGGGAACTGTTGCCGCCAAGGTTACCCTCTAAGAGTCTGCACCAGTTTTCAATTATGAAAGATCGTTCTGCTTTTGTCCACTTCGGGCTTTAAGTCTAAGCTTTTCATTAATGAGAAAATGCTAAAAAGAAAATTGGGGCTGTCGTGAGGAAAGAGATAAATTGGTTTCTTTCTCTTTTTTGTCTGCTTTTGTGCAGTTGTCAAAAACAGAAGTTCTCTTCCCAAAGAGAGTGTGTAAATTATGGGTATTCTGAATTAGTTAGACATTCATTTTAGCTCCTGGGTTTGCTTGTCAGTTATGCTTTAGAATTCTCTGGAAGGTGTTTGACAGTCTGTGGGACTGGGCACGACTGAAGCGTCCTGATGCTGCTCTGCTCTCAGCTCACTTTGTTGTTACAAGTGCACCGATGTGCTTCACTGCTGCGGACATTTCTGTGATTGGACAGCTCTGTATAGTGCAGTGTGTCAACAGCACATGAGCAGTGATAACAGTGAATGGTTGTAGTGAAGTCAGTGATGTTGTATGGAATCCATGGCCACAAAATTAGTCCGCAACATGCAAATCTTCATCCACCCTCGGTTTCCTGTACATCAGAATTTCCTTCAAAACTGATGGCTATTCAAGTCTGCTGAAGTAGTAAATAGTCATTTTATTGTTGTTTTTGTGGTTGTAAAAACAACCAACTGAGCTTCATAATTAATTTTAATTATTGGTACTCAAGGGTAACAAGCATCATCGGGCCTCTTACAAGACACCACATTCACTCTAAACGCCCATTGCTCTTCTACCCCCAAATGCCCTGGCCCTTTCGGTCGTCGTGTTGCACATCTCTTCCTGTAGTCCTGTAGCAACAGCGCAGATTAAGTACTTAACTCTTTTAGCTGCTATTAAAAATGCATTGACTCTGCACTCTTTTTAAAAGCACGTTACATAAGGTTCTAAATATACGAGGACTGAATGCTCAATGTTCTGTTTTGTGTGTCAGAAACCTCGGCTGCCTCGCTTTTCTTTCCATTCAGAGTAGGAGTAAAGCCGCTTTCACATTGGACGCGAAACAAATTTTTGGCACGTCGGATTACATTCAAGGTCAATGCAAAGACGCGAATACACCCGAAAACGCGTGAATCCGCGTCTTTGCTTTGACTTTGAATGTAATCAGTTGTGCGAAAAATTAGTTTCGCGTCCGGAGTTAAAGCAGCTTCAGAGAAAGGATGGAGTTTGGGTAGGTGGTGCTGGGGAAGATACTTTTAGTCACCTCAGTGCTATATGCCGAATCCATGCCCTCCGGAAACTGGTCTGACAGTAAACACATCGCTGACTCATTGTCTGGAATCAAGTGATGCAGTGATGCCTTGTGAAGCAAGGTTACTGAATAATATATCTGCTCAGTTGATGCAAACAACAGGGGAAAATGTTACCGTGGATGGCACGGTGATATGCAATATTATCAAATTATGACCTTTCGTTCAAGTCCCCGGAAACTAAAATCATCAATTCGTTGATATCTATCTTTTTTTTTCTTTTTTTTGAACCTTGGGGTATACAGTCACACGTACACAAAGTGTAAGATGATAACTTTTGCTTTTTTTTTTTTTTTACCAAATTGATTCACAAAGATTTGCCTTTCCCAGTGTTACTGGATTTAAATTAGGTGGGAACCGGTTCATCCTGAAATGACGTCACGTTGTCCTCAAAGGGTCCACTTAAATTTCATTGGTTGGGAGCTCATCTACTTTAAAGTTAATATTAATCTCCCCCTTCCCCCGAAACATCCACTAAGACTGCATACAGTCCATAAGAACGCCCTGATAAGTCTATTCAGCTGCTTTTGTTCGGCTTCTATCAATATGCACGTTAATTTTTCCATTCTGAGTTTGATGTATGCATCAGAACAAAGTCAATCTTGAAATATGACATCAATTTTAAAGATTGATTCTTTGATCCCAGGGACGTCATACTCTTGCCTTGTGGGCAGTAAACACACTGCCACATCCCTGTTGCTCAGTACTGGGAGGGCAACAGGAGTCACTGTTCAGGAAGAGCACAGTGGTGGTGTTTGGTAGGATAACCGTTCTACTGATGGAGAAGGAAGGCATCTCTCCTGTCAAGGCGGAGCTCTAAGCCACCCGGCGAGAGGTTTACATTTCCCTTAAAGGTTTAAATCAATTTATTTTAATTCAATTTAGATCGATTCAGTTTATTTGTAGCGGGCTTGTTTTTTTTTTCCGCAGAGATGTTGTCACAGGTGTTTTAAAGTGAAATCACGGAAGGAAATTGAAGAATAACCAAGGCCTGAACCCCAAAAGCCTTTGAGCTAAAAAGAAAATAAACCTTACATTGGGAAAAAAAAAAAACATTCAACAGTGATACGGGGAAAAAAACCCTTTATGATAGTAAGAAATCTCAAGAGAATCCAAGCTGTGGAGGGGGAGGCCCTGCTCTGCTAGTCTGCCTGAAGTAATAGTTAAACGCCCAATATCTTAGACATAAGAGATTATACAAAAGGAAGAAAAAAGTAGATTGTTTGGTTTTCATTGTGTTATATAGGAAAGCTGAAAATGACAAGCATTTGAACAGTTCCTGCAAGGCCCTTGAGTCTTGAACCCGCTCTTAGCTTTTATTCATGGCTTAAAATTGAAATCCCAACAAGAACAGTACTGCCATGTTACTGTGACAAAGATTGGTGCAAAGTAGTTAATAAAAGAGTGTCAAAGTTAAACGAACACTGTCATGAGACTGACACGTATGCAGTAGCGCCGCATAAAAGTGGAAAAAAAATAATAATAATCAAGCTCGTCGCTGGTGGAAACAGCTTGTTTATATCGCAGCTTATCATAGCCGTCCCCGTGCTGCTCTTTCTTCTGACTAATTATTTATGTAAAGCTGGACTCAGTATATTTTAGTTCAGTTATTTTTAAACATCCATTTTTCTTGCTCTGACTTTGAGGCATTTGTTTGTGTGCTGCTACTTCTGACTATCCTGGAAGCAGTTGAAGGCGACTGTACAACTTTAAAAACCAATGTAGTAGCATTTGGCAAACAGGGACGCCAGCAAATTTCACTCAACAGCATTTTATGCTCTTCTAGGGTTGCTGCTAAGATTAAGTGTGGCTGTGCACAAGTGACTGATTTCGCAAGCCATCGAACTTCACTTGTAGAATCTCTCTAAACTCTCTGGTGTTCCTTTACAGTGAAAGCTGCCGCTTAGCACACATTTATGGAGTAAAACACAAAAATAGAAAAACAACAGACAGATGCTAAGACTGGCCAAAAATTAAAAATTTAATATGGAATGGTCACAGAAATGCGAGGAAGGTTCTGGCTGAGCAAACAATATGATGGGTTGACATTCATACAGTCGGATGAATTTTAATTAGCAGGCAAAGTAGGCTGGCCAAACAGAGAGATGTGTTCTCATATGCTACTCAGAAAGGTGGAATGGTGCATCTAGTCCTCCAAGATGTTTGTGCTTAGGGCCAAAAATTTTAAAATATAGAGCTTGTAAATATAGAGCAGAGCAGAACTGACACAAAGAAATAATGAAAATAACTGATGTCTATCCAGAGGCCTGGGTGTAACGTGGAAAAGGCCTTCACTGCAGTCCTACGGCTGCCGTAGCTAAAGGATGAGCTGGAAGGTAAACACATCAATGAGAGTAATCCAGAACTGACAGTCCCCTAACAAGGCACATAATCTGACCTCATTATGTAGGTCCAGCTGTAGGACTTAACCGTGCAGTATTGTCCAGTGGATGAAGTCTAATGAATATCATCACATACCCTATTCTCAACGCTGTCAGCATCTGTCATCTATGGAACTTACAGATAGCTACTTCTCATCAGCACACCATTGCATTTATTTATAACTTTTTTATACTTGAAGTGCATAATAGTGATAGAGGGGGAGTTCTGCCGACCATCAGCAGTAAGCTTCACCCTCCTGGGTGAGGCATGGCAGCCATTTTGGCACCAGCGCACTCCGTACATATCAGCTGGGTTGGGTGCGGGATGACATTATCTTCTTGCTAATGAAATCAGAGAGTAATTAGGTGGCGGGCTGAGTCAGGTGTTGGAATTCAGCCGAGACACCGGAAAACCCCATACTGTCTCTTGACCACAGAGGGTCAAGCCACCAGTTAAACGTCTCATCCGAAAGACGACATCTCCTACAGAACAGTGTCCCAATCACTGCTCTGGGACATCGAGGTTTTGACTCGAAGGAGGACTGCCCCCCGCTGGCATGCCAAGTTTCCCCTCAGGGGATGAGCTTGTTGGGTTGGGGGTTGAGCAAGTGAAGCTCATTACTAGGGTTCTGGCTGTATTTGCCTTTGCAGTTTTAAAAGAAGCTGACGCCTCCCTGCAGTGAGCTGATCACCACTCCTTCTGAGTCATCTCACCCTATTACACAGCTGCTCCAAAATGCTTGCGCTAACTTTTTACTTTCTGAACCACTCAGAATGTCAAACTAGCCTTGGATGATGGGTTACACAATATTTTTCAGTATTTCTTTTCAATTACATCAAACTTAGATTCAGTTAAAATGCCATGTTTGCCGCAATGTTTTCAGGAATGGTGACTCCTATGTTTGTCGATCAGTAAAGCAACTGTATGTGCGTGTGTGTGTGTGCGTGCGTGCGTGGGTGTGCGTGTGTGTCCGTGCCTGCAAGTGTGTGTGTGTGCACGCACGTTAAATAATGCATAAAGCCCAGCTGTTGTCCCCGATTTAGTTGTTTTTGTTTCCCGAGCTTTACCTCACAGCATACGCCTGTGATTATCAAAATGCTACACGAAAGATTGCTGACAGGTTACAAATTCTCATTATGGTCTCATTTGCAATGCATTACGGGCATGATGTGTGCAACTAATCGCCCTACACTTACTGTAATTGCTGAATGGGTAGATTATATCAGAGGAAACTTTCAATGGCAGATTCATCACGAGCGTTCGGTGTCCACACGCTAACATACAGACCTGTGGTCACTTTGCACATCCACAAGTGTCTTTTTGGCTTGATTCCTTGCCCATAGCAAAAGGTTGTATACAGTCTGTGGTTAGAAAATAGTTTCTTGAGCGGATATCTCCTCTGTTCTGGCCATCCCAGGACAGTCCTGCTTCCTGCTGATAATGGCGACAGCGGTGAGTAAGCCGCTCATTTCTGAATCTTCCTTTCTGGCGTCAGAAGCCCAGCAGACTCCGAAGGGAAGGAAGTCTCAGGAGCTGAATGACACACTGTAGGATGGGTTAGGAGCTGAATTAGGGGCAGTTTTCCCTCCTGGCGCTGCGGCTGGGCGCGCTGTTGGAGACTGGGGAGGTGGGATGGTGGGGTTGGGGGGGTTAGTGGCACATATCTGCGTAAAGCAGCACCGAAAGGAAACGGAATGAGAATGAACCGCAGAGTCAAGCCGTTACCCCGCGATTAAGAAGAAGAAAGAGGAACAATAAAGTGGCGTTCGTTACACATGGCGACAGGACTCGCGGTACATATCAAACAGCAGTGTTTCCCTGTCTCTGCGGAACGGCCATTTTGTGACCAGAGAGAAATGGGTCCCCTGCTGTTTTCCCCTCTCCTCCAGGGGCTGCAGACGCTCAGATGCCCGCTTCCACGCACCACCTGCCTTTTAATCCGCGGCTTTGATGAAATGAATTCATTTATTTTCTCTCTCTGAAGGGCTAATGCTGGGCACATCGCTTAAGTGTGAAAAATTGGCCCGAAATTGGTGCCTGAGCGGCCTGCAAAGGAACTTTACCTCGTCTGAGCGGGTGGGGATTAGTCCACAGTCTAATGTGGAGTGCAGTCTTTTTTAGCAAATGAATCAGGGGACAATTGACTAATTTTGCAGTTTAGAATCGACATTCATTCGAGTTTTGTATCTCAGATGGGTAATGGAGTGAAACAGAATGTAATCTCATGGGTCTTTTGGGGACGTTTGCACTTGATGCCCTCTCATGTCTTACTCTGCTAATTAGGTGGCCTTGCGCTCGCCACTTTTTGCTACCTACTTGATTGCTCACAAACCATGCATGACGCAAATGGGTCTCTATTGTGCGGTTTTTTCAGACAACGGTAAAATTAGCCAGTGCCTGTCTTAAAATAAATCACAATGCTAATACCCAACATTCAGGTCTTCACTACAGATATTTAGCTGAATTTTTTTTATCCAAAGTGATTATCAGTTTCCTTGGGCGAACTCATTTGTAGCCTGTTGTAGCTACACTTGGAACCACCAAGTGCAATCAGAGATGTCGGCCATTTAAGTGATTGCTTTCAGGGTGCCAATCATTTGCGTAAGTATACTATAAAGACCTGCAATTTCTTTATTACACTATCTGCTGTAAGTGCAGATCACGTAAGTCATGAATCGCATCCCTACCGGAGCACCTGGAGGAAACCCAAATGCACATGGGGAGAATGTAAATTCCTCACAGAAAGGCCCCGGATGGATTCGAACTTTTGACTTTGCTGTGAGAGGGCAGTGTTAAGCTTTAATTTCAAAGTCCCTGTGATTGAAATGGAACAGCCAAGGCTGTGACCATGATGCCAGTCACCGCAGTGACTTCCTGGCATATAACAGGTCCGTTGTGTCCTGGGTGTATTGAAAACAGAGAGGACAGCCCAGGTAACAGATTAGACCAAAAGTCATTCCCTGTATACTAATACTGGTTGTAGGATAAGAATGGATATGAAAATATAAGCACAGCAGAGCAGGGATGGAATTTGCCTGGTCTTACACCTCCAAGGATGCATCATTTTCTCTCGTGGTTCCGACATCCTCTCTCCCCATTTATCCTTTTTAAGAAGTTTTTATTTATTTTTGTAATGGAACTCATTGGCCTACAGTTGGCAGCAGTGATTGCTACACCAGCACAGTGATTGGTTTGGAACATCCTAATCGCCTCTTGGGATCTCACACCTGGAAAGGTCAGGCCCCTGTATAATGCGGTGGTTCCATGCCCAGGGTTGTGGCAGACGGGGCATTTTACTGAGGGCACTAGAACTGCTCTATGGAAATGGCACTGCCTTTGTTTATGCCCATGGAATTATGAATGGCAGGGTCTACCAGGGACAGGAGCCAGGCGAGACAGCTGTGAAATGACTCGTGATAACTAACAGCCCCCATGGCTGATGCTGGTGTTCTGTTTGTTTTCATGTTATAAACCACCTCAGCATCGCCAAAGGTTTGATGTTGGACTTGACTCTACTGCAAGTCCTTATAATACAAAACTAGCCATGTTTGTCCCATATCTGATGCACAGAGAATAAGTTCTTTTTTCTCTTCTGTTTAGGCTGTTCATTCTGTATACATCACCGTCAAGCCATAATTAACGGTCATGAGTAGAGCAGTCTCTGTTTTTCAGTGATATAATTGATGACGCTCCACGTCAATTCTACATTGTTAGAAAGAGATTCAAAAGTTTTTGATATCTGTAGGAGGACAATGTCTGTAGGAGTCAAAACAGCTTTTTGTGCTCGAAGGCCAGTGAAGTACTAATGCACTTTCTGAGTGAGTCCACAAGTTCAATTTTTGGTGTTCAGTGAGCATCATCAGTTCAGTGATGAAGGCAGCTTTCATGTAGTCCTGCTAATGCACTGGGTAATAGCATAATCATGTAGTGCCCTTGGAACGAGCATATCACTCAAAGCTAGAGTTAAACTAGGTAAAAATTGGCTCCTTGCAATTTGCATTTTGCAAGCTTGTTCTTTGATGTGCATCATCATAATTGAACCCTTGACATGAATATTTCATCCAATGGCTCAAATGGAAAATGGAAGACTTTTTACTGCTTCCTGAGAAATACAATAACAGTATTTTTTTTAAATGGATAACACCAGTGGTGATAATCCATCCATTTTCTATACCCGCTTGTTCCTCACTAGGGTCACGGGGCGAGCTGGAGCCTATCCCAGCTGACTACGGGCAAAGGCAGGGACCCACCCTGAACAGCTTGCCAATCCATCGCAGGGCGCACACACCATTCACTCTCACACTCATACCTATGGGCAATTTGGTGTCTCCAATTAGCCTGATATGCATGTCTTTGGACTGTGGGAGGAAACCGGAGTACCCGGCAAAAACCCACGCAACACAGGGAGAACATGCAAACTCCACACAGAAAAGCCCCAGGCCGGATTAGAACCCACGACCTTCTTGCTGTGAGGCAACAATGCTAACCACTGTGCCATGATAATTTAACTAAATATAATGGTTTTCAATTTAGTTAAAACATCTACTGGAGCAGGTTGACATGCCTGCCCTGGCTACAACATTTATTTGCGAGGGAAACAATATCAATATTGCATTCTGTTGAACACACTGTATTTCCTTTTATTCAGAGTCTGTTTTTAGCATTAAAATTAAAATTAGGCTATGTGTAATGAAAACAATGATCATTTACCTAGTTTGAATACACAGGATACAGTACTGTAAGTAGAGAACTGTATGCTGTAGCGCAGCACTACCAGGTCACTCAGAACACTTAACATAACTCGAGTTTCATCCTGTTGTTATGAAGCTGAAAATACTTAGTTGAAAGATTTTTGCTGGTTTATGAGAAGTTAAACATCAGATCGCCCAGACTACTGAACTCCAGCCATGAACCTCATATACCGGATTTCAGGTTGCATTCATAGCTCATATACGGTCCCTTTTAATGTTCATTTATTACTGAAATAGCGCCTTAATAATGACACCAAATAATTTGAAGTTGTCAAGATGGGAACTCATCTCGACAATGTCAATTTTGTTCTAATTAGATCTTTTTGAAATATACAATTAAATTAAAGACTGGAACCAGCTGCCTAATGATGTGAAAACAATGTCCTTTAATAGATTTAAGACTAATTTTTTCTCGACCTTATACTTTATTACAAACCTTTGTAACTCATACAAAGTTACATTTAGTGCATTGTGTATATCTGCTCGTAACTGTAAGGAAATTTATGTGGGAAACAGTAAATGATGACATGGGGGGGGGGGGACATATTTATGTTTTCTGTAGCATGTGATGTCATGTTTCATGTGCACGGACTTGCAGAAGAACAGCCTAATGGCTGAGGCAAGTTCCCGTGTGGAAATAAACTCAGTTAAAGAAAAAAAGAAGACCAGAATGTTTTTACTGGTGACCTGTGCTTCAGGAACACACCCGGTTTACCAGGATTCGCAGGACTACGTTCCTTTGTTCCTCGGAGAGACAACGTTCTATTTTTGGGACGAATACTGATCTGCAGAAGCAGAATGACTTGCATCTCTAGCAGCTGGCGGGCATAAAATATAGCCCTGAACTCAGATCAACTGCAGGATGAAGAATTTGCGCAAAAGACTTTGCGTACATGAGCTCTGCCAAATGATCTGAGGGCTCCAGTGCGATAAGAGTGCTTTGGGCTTGTGTATTTGAGTCTGGAATAAGTAATACAAAATAAATGCTATAAATATAATGATTTTGAGTTTATGGATCAGTGTGGAACCTCTTATGTAACAGTGATACCAGGTGCTCATCATTTTAGAAATATTTAGCAATTCCATGACATGTTGGGTTGTGTTTCACAGCTCTCACCTGAAGCTTGATGTTCAGATGTGGAGTTAATGCCTGGTTTGCGGATGGCGTCGCTCATTGGAGAAACTGTGGACCCCTGGCCATGGTACCCCTTTATCTCCCCTGCTTTTAATTAAAGAGCCATTGTTACCCATTGCAAGCCTGCCTACCCATGAATCTCACTTGACTGTGCTTGGTTTGGGACGCTGTGACACGGCTGGAACAAAGGCAGCCACCAGGGCTTACGCACATCTCATCCACTGTTTTCCTGTGTGTGAGATTCATTAAAGCTTCCTCCGTTATCTCTCACTGTGTTCTCAATTCAGTCTGAAGATTCTCACACAATGACTCTGCCTGCCGCATTCTGTGCTTATCAAAGTGACTGGTAGTTGAGCAGATGTGCTCGAAACCAAGCAGTAGAATTGTGAAATGTGTCAGGGCACTAAAAGCTAGCAGAATAGGAAATGAAGTGAACGATGATAGCATTGGACCAAATGAAACAGGACTGTTTTAAAACTTCTGCTTCATCATTTTTCTTCAGCTTTGCAGCAGAAAAAGCTTTCAGACTGCTGGTGAAGACATAGCGCTTGACGTACTGATGTAGTTTCATCAAGATGAAGAGCCCTACATTAATGCTAGATTTATACAAGGAAAAATACTGTTCAGTTTAGCACAATTATTTAGGGGTAAGGATTGACATTAAAATGTTGTAGAGGTATTTTAACCGAGTTATGGCACAATCCAGCCCTGGAAATCTTGTCTGAGCCAAAATTCAACCATACTTTGGCACTTACCGCAAAGAAAGTCTTCGATATTTAAAATGCTTTCTAAAGTTCTGTTTTTGTGCCAAGAGAATATGCAATCTAACAAGTGCAAATTTTTATTTTCTCTTTTGTGGAAATCTTCAGAAAAGCTCTAACACTCACTCACATACTGCACAGAATAAAAGTCCTGACTTCCGTCACCAGCAGTTCAGAGACAGGCTTCAAAGTGCTTTACCAAGGCCGCCCCCATAAATGGCCTGCACACCAGTCTGTTCTATTTTTTTGGTATTCCTTCTATTTTACTCAGAATTTTCCATAAGCATTTTAAACTTTGATCAGAGCAGAGAATTGTACATTTATTCATAGTTTGAATTGGGCATCCAGTATACTTCATCTCAGAGTAGTTTCTTTGTAGGGTACACCCCCCTAAAAATAAAACCGAAAAGCTTGATTTAGAACAGAATACTTTCAAATGTTATTTCCTGCGGTTCCATGTGAGTGTCAAGTACCTTCTATGTAACTTGATTAATTAATTATGCTTTGAATGCAAGATACCATTGCTTAAATTGCATGAAAGTAGTTGACCAAGCAATGTGAGGTGACTTTTTTTTTTTAAACTGGATCCAAAGTCAGTACTCAAACGGTGTCAAGAGGTCAGTTTTCAGGGTTTTATAAAATGGATACTCATGGTCAAACAGTCCGGTTCAGAATCATACAGGCAACTTGCAGCACAAAAGGGAAAATCCAAATAATTATCAGTAGACAGTCCAGGGGTTGAATGTCAAACAGTGGTAATGCCAAATCTATGGAAGAACAGAATCATTAGTTGTAAATCTAGCTGAAGTCATAACCAATTAATACAATGCACAAGGGGTAAGGCAATCTTGTGAAATCATGGACAAAGAAAGATCTAAACTGGAATGATCACAGGGAATAAACCGGGTTGTAGGCGGCTTTTGAGGGCAACAAACTTGCAAGGTGAAAGTAAAAAAAAACTGGGTCAACTGGGAAAAACTAATAGGGAATAAAGTGATACCAGTTGTGGGCAGCTGGGGTTGTGGTCACAAATGAGGGCATGAACTGACACAATTAACTAATCAAACAGGGAATGAAAATGAATGGAAACAAAAGTATGTGCAAATTGATATCTGGAAAGGAAATGAACAAGAAAATAAATGCAGTGAATGAAGTAACACTATTAAATGTAAAAATATACTGAAAAATAAACAACAACCAGAAAAATAACAAACTTTGGCACTGAGTGTGTAGCCTAAACCAAGCTGAAAGAGGAGGATTTTTTTTTCGGTTCATCAAAATATTGATTCGGCAGAGCCCTTTTCTGTTAAATTTATTATTACTTTTAACTATTAAAGATCAGAAGCAATGAAGGCGCAAACGTTAAAGCGGCAATAATGGAAATGCATAATTTCTAGATTGAAGGAATTAAAAATCGCTATGTGAAGAACGAGAGGTGTAATTTCATCTGGAGTATAGCAGGACATAACACACCCGCTCTCTGTGTGGATCTCCAGCCCATTGTTTACAAGGTCGGTCCAGCCGCGCGTTCATGTACGTTCATGTGAATCGCCACCTCCTCCTTCCCGGGAATGCATTCATACAGCCAGTGAGCAGTGGCAGTGCGTATTTTTTATAACACGAAATGGCGGAGAGCAGAATGAAACGTTCACCTGAAGACGGGCAGGATCCAAAATTACTTCTAAAGAAACAACGGTCGTTGGCGAAGAAGTTGTCAGATAAAGAAAGGGACAGAACCCGGATTAATATTGGCCTTGCATTTCCAAGGTGGAGAGCACTGTGAGAGCTAAAGGGGCTACAGTTTGACTCGGAGCTAACGTTAGCTCTTCTCCTAGACAGGTAAGTAAAAACATAAAGTCAAATGTCTGCTTTAATAAGTGTTACAGTATCGTTAGGCACATGTCGATTCAATTAAATTTAACGTTACAATCGTCGCATGGGCTCATGTCCGGAGCTTGAATTGTTAGCAGCTCGGTCCCAGCAATGGGCCAGGCGTTACGGTTGTGAATAGCCCGGCAGCCAGCTATCCTTTACAATTAACATAAATCTGCAGTTTTGAGAGCATTTCGGGTTCGATATACTGAGTAATAACTCCGCGAAAACTTAAACTGGCCCGTCATTCTGCCAAATAGCAGAGGTAGAGGGAGATTTTGCCCCTTTCAAAGTAAAAACCCAAGGCTTCAACTGTCTGTTCTGTTGGAAAGAAAACAGTATTGACTAGTTTTCAAGAATGCAGGCTAAGCTTTGATGACCTCCGCTGGAACATTGCCTGTAAAGTATAGACTGTTTGTAAATGACTTTGTTTTTCAGAAAGACCTTTTATAACTCCTGCTTAGCTTTTTCAGCCAGTGCTTGGGGAGACCAAATGCCGCTACGAAACTGATCTAAAAGCTGGCACTAAAAAACTACCAGCCAATGAGGTCTCGATAGAGACAGAGGAATAACAGAAGCAAAAATACAGAGAAAAACTCCAGTAGGGAAAAAAATGTCCCAGTCGTCACCAAAATCAGGTACCAGAGAGGGGAGAAACTAAGGAGTGTAACTAATGCAAAGTTTCTAAACATCCTTTCTCAAAATAAACACAAAGACCTCGCAAACTAACCAAGAGCAAAACCCTCCTGCTGTTACCGGCTCTCATGTACAACATGAGTACAACATGTACAACATCTCATCAACAGTCAAGCAGGGAGTGAGCGCTACTTCTACATATATAGAGTGAACACAGGTGCTGCGAATCAGCAGTTAACCAGCTCTGGTGAAGTAGATTCCTAGACAGGAATTCGATTGCTGAGTGGCAAAAAATTGGTAACACCAAAAACGAGTGAAAATAGAAGTGCACCCCTCACAAAACTCAGAAAACTAACAATCTGCCCAAAATCATGAAAAGTGTAGTAGCCTGTAGGGCAAAACTTCAGAGAAATGCTTTGGGGAACTCCCTACAAACCAGTACTACTGTGTCAAAGTAAAATAATTCAAGTGAGAGAGCAGATTTAAACCTGGCTACAGAGATTAGCCCTAGCTGCTCATTAAGGAAATATTAGGGCTGAGTATCTTTGGATACTGATTACTGGTCTGGAAGAGCCAGACTGTGATATAAGACTTGAAGCAGAGGCTGACATCATCAAGCAGCAGTTCCTGACCATTTTCCAATGGCAATTATGGTTTCCTGTTCGGACAAACCCTCCCAGTTGGTGCAGAGTGACAGGACCAAAACCATTTAACAGTTAGATTTCTCTGTGACAATGACTCTAGTCTTTGGAACTGAGGCTTTGTGGATGAAATTTTGTGGAGAAAACTAAATGTGCACCTAATCAGCCAGGCTTTTCATCATGTCAACTTACTATATTTACTTAATTCACCTTATTTACATACCCTTTTTCATCAATTCCCATTCCATTATGTTTTTATCTTATTCATCCCATTGTTCATGTTGTGTCATACATACGTTCAAACTTGCGTTTTGCCGGGCATTTTATCTTCATTTTATGTCAAGCGCTGTGAACGACATCTTATACCTGATTAAAGTTTGAGTGATCTTTAAAGACTGCTTGTGTGTGCAGTTTGTTCCAAAGCTCTCATAATAAGTTGCGTCATAGCTCAGCTCCTTCCAAATGAGCGACAGCTCCCAGCATAACCAGGCTGAGCAATGAGGTTCCCCGTGTTCCCCGTCAGGTCGTTCATCACGCTCATACCTTCAGCGCTGCAACCGCCTTTAATCGGTCACAGATTTCTTGCAGAATATTTTTAGCTATAGTTCCTGTGAGATCTTGTCTGGTCTTATCAGAGTGTCTCTCCCCCCACGGACGTAAGAATATGAAAAATAGCACATCTGAGAGGTGATGTCTGAAATCTGGTTGATTGATCATAACAGATGTGGAAGGTGCGGAGGGAAGAGGAGCTGCGGATGAATGGAGGAGTGGTATGTATGAGCCTTCATGAGCTGCTCTGACAGACTCTGGGATGAATGCAGGTCTGTGACGGAGCTCATGTATTATCTACACAAATGACTGGGTGTCTCGCCTGGGGCTGGACTGCGTGAAGAACACAGTGAAAGTTGCTGTTGTCAAACCGATTGATGAAGCCAAAAGTCTTATCAACTTTATTTTGATATTCAACTTGTAATGATATAATACAGCCACTGTTACAAAGAGATTTATGACGTTTGTGGCCCCCTGGTACCAGAAAAAATGGGGGCCCCAGAATTATCACTTGCAATTTTATCCCTGAAAAAAGTGGGCTGTCCTTTAAAGTAGAGAGTTCACGTTGATTGGATACAGAAAAATGAATGGAGGGGAAAACCAATGAATGACCTACAGGGGTTTCTTGCGGAAATTGAAATGATGGAAATGGATGGGGTTAGTGGGGGAAGACAGGCACAGACTCAGGAGGGGTGGAGCGACAGGGGAGGAGTGCTTTCTTCCTTCTCATTACACAGCAGTGTGTTCATATTTGACAGTCCCTATGTACTGTAATGTCTGTTATCCCTTAGATCACCCCATGTGGGAGTAATACCCTTAAAGTGAACCTAACAGTTATTACCTCAACATTATACTCACTACTTTGCTTTAGTTTCCCAAAGTACAATGCCAACAAAAAATAAATTTCTTATTGTCGAAATACTGAGGTACTGCCATGTGACTTTGAAGAGGAAAAGTCTGGACAAAGAGTGAATGTCCCATCACTGTACTCTTCCCCCTTGTAAAGGAGACAAAGGAAGAGATTACAGTGCAGTACAGGTGACTTTTCTGAATGCATCACACCTCTCCTTTGAAGATTTTGCCGCTGCAGCAGGCAATTTTCCGTCTCAGGATTAAAGTAAGAAAAGACAGGAAGTGGACCTCTCTGCAGACACCGGCAGCCATTTTATGAAATGACTAATGAAAAGATGTCACGCTTGTTATAAACAATCTCATCCATCACACTTTCCTCAGCCACAGATATTTGTGTGCGTGTGTGTGTGTATTTGCACATTTTGCTAATTGATAATTTTGCCTGTGAGTAGCTCACAGCGAAGACGGTTGTCTAGCAGTTATGTGGTCAGGGGTTCCTCCTGGCTGTGGCTAGAGGTCCACACAGGTAAGGCAAAAATTGGTGCAGCCTCTCCTCATTAAACTTTTTTAGTTCATCACTAGCGAGCTCAACTAGCGTCAGCCAGGTGAATGTAGCCTTACAAGCTAAATTGTATGCTGACTGTGATCCTCTGACGGCACAGGCAGTGTGTAATTGTGGAAGCCACTGTATAGTGTAAAGAAGAGGGGATTAGCCATCACGACACACCACGGCATCTTCCTCTCGAGTCCGCGGAGGTTTGCGGTGGGCGAAACAGCTCCGCTATGTTTAGGGCGGGAAAATATGGGGGCAATATCAAAAAAAAAATTGATTTATTTTGTAGATAAATACAGCAAGATCTTAAATTACCATCATAAATCATATTTAATAAAACTGCTCCAAAATGTGTAAACATCATTTCAATTCAATAAAGCCGCATAGCTGTGAATAACTAAACAGAATAAGTGTATTGATTTACCCAAGCTTAAAATGCAACAAATATATACATAAAAACTATTAGCATCCATCTTATTGTTTTCAATTTACATTTTTATCTATTTCAGTTATTTCCTTCCCTACTATTATTCATCCAGGGACGCAGAGCAGAGTCATTGTGAAAAGCGATGGTCAGGTCACACAAACCTTCAGCCCGCTGACAAATCACTGCTGCGGCCGGCCGTGTTCTCAAAGAGCTACATGGAGCAGGAAAAGTGAACAGTGTTGCCTGATCATGATTGTCACGCACAGAAGGGCAAAACATGTCTGATACCTTAATTTATGTTGACAGAACAGATGGTGTTATTAAGATATCTGGAATTATCCGTGACAGCAGCTGAGATCAGTTCATCCTGTACTTCCTACTTGAGCTTTCAACTTTTGGCTCTGATGGTATCTGTAAATTGTGGGCGCCCCGAACATTAAAGCAGTAGATAAGTGCGTTATTTATCTCGTCCAAAGAAACTGCAAGATGTGCAACTGAAAGACTATTTTCTTCACCTTTACATTAATTTGAAATGTCAGGTGGCTCTCAGAAGAACCATTTTGCCATCCCATGTTTTCTTGCTTCCTTTGGAAACCCCTCTAATTGGCAAGTGCACACAGTACACCGCCACCTCTGCCAGTATGTCATTATACCTTTAATCTCCATCCATGCTAGCAAGTCACGTCACAGAGAGCTCATAATAATTCTACATCCCATCAGTGGCATTGACAGGCGAAGGGTTGCGACGGCGGTCATACACCACAAGTCGCTGAGCAACTGACTGAATCTGAATGCACACAGAGATTGTTACTTCTTGCCATTTATAGCTAGTGTTAGTGAGGGTGACTGCTGGTGGCTGAGGTATTATGCACATTATTTTTTATCATTATTTACAACCCCAATTTCCAAATAGTTTGGACGAAGTGTAAATTGTGAATAAAATGAAAATGCAATGATTTTCAGATCACATGAGCCAATACGCTATTTGCAATAGAACCTAGATAACATATCAAATGTTTAAACTGAGACATTTTACATTTTTAGCCACAAAATGAGTACATTTCAAATTTTCTGGCTGCAACTGGTATCAAAAAAGCTGGGACACAGACAAAAAATGGCTGAAAAGCTATTAATATATAAGAGAATCAGCTGAAAGAACATTTAGCAAGTAATTAAGTTAACTGGCATCAGGTGTGTAACATGATTGGCTATAAAAGGGATGTCTTAGAGAGGCTGAGTCTCTCAGAAGTAAAGATGGCCAGAGGCTCTCCAACCTGTGAAGGCTTGCGTAAAAAAATTGTGGAATACTTTAAAAACAATGTTCCTCAACATCAAATTGCAAAGGTTTTGAAGGTCTCATTATCAACAGTGCATAACATCATCAAAAAATTTAGAGACACTGGAAAAATCTCGAAGACCGGTACTGGATGCCCGTGATCTTTGGGCCCTCAGACGCCACTGCATCACTCACCGGCATGATTCTGTCATTGAAATCACTAAATGGGCCCAGGAATACTTCAAGAAACCACTGTCTATAAACAAAGTTCACCGTGCCATCCACAGATGCCACCTAAAACTCCATCATGCAAAAAGCAAGCCATTGTTGAGCATGATCCAGAAGCGCCTCCGTGTTCTGTGGGCCAAGGCTCATTTAAAATGGACTGTCGCAAAGTGTCCTGTGGTCAGATGAGTCAAAATTTGACATTCTTATTGGAAATCATGGGCATTGTGTCCTCTGGGCTGAAGAGGAGAAAGACCACCCCTCCTTTTATCAGTGTTCAGTTCAACAGCCAGCAACTCTGATGGTATGGGGATGCATTAGTGCATATGGTGTGGGACACCTGCATGTTTTAAAAAGCAGCATGAATGCTGAAAGGTATATAAAGGTTTTAGAGCAACATATGCTCCCCTCCAGACGACATATATTCCCGGGAAGGCCTTGTGGATTTCAGCAGGACAATGCAAAACCACATACTGCAGCTATTGCAACAGCATTGCTTCATAGTAGAAGAGTCTGTGTGCTGAACTGGCCTGCCTGCAGTCCTGATCTTTCACCAATTGAGAACATTGAGCACATAATTAAATGAAAAGTCCGTCAAAGGAGACTCAAAACTCTCCAGCAGCTGGAAACCTGTATTAAACAAGAGTGGGATCAAATTCCAATGGCTGAACTCAAGAAACTTGTCTCCTCAATGTCCAGACGCCTCCACTCTGTGTTAAAAGAAGAGGGGATGCTACGCCATGGTAAACAGGCCCCTGTCCCAACTTTTTTTGAGACCTGTAGCAGCCATCAAATTTGAAATGAGTTCATTTTATGGATAAAATTGGATAAAATTATAAAATTTCTCAGTTTCAACATTTGCTATGTTATCTCTGATTTCACTATTTACACTTTGTCCCAACTATTTTGGAATTGAGGTTGTATTTACCAAGTACAGATTTAAACTTATTTCCTCTCATGTATTAAAAATGAGCATCATTACCGTCAGCCAGCTCCCTCGTACGTCCCTTGCAGATATTCTAACTTTAGCTTACAGGCTGGAATCACAAACCTCCCTTCACATAAATCATCGAGTCGCCCTCCTCATTCAAGGGTGGCTCCCCGTGGTTTACGAGATGTGAGAATGTAGCACAGAATATATGAACAACAGAAAAAATATCATTGGGCCGGTGAAGTAGTCAAGTCTGTAAGATGCTTCTCAGGGACCTGAAGCCCCAGTGTAGCCGCAGTGAGATGAGGGCAGCTGCCGCGGGAACGTTAGTCCCATATTGCCACCTGCTTAATCTAATTAATTCTGAGTCATTACGGATGGAAGCATTAGCTAACTAACAGTAATGTAACTATAATTCTTGGCAAACTGCTACGTTTCAATTTTTCTCCTCCCTGCTCCTGACCCTGAGCTGATGTTGCATATAAGCGTCGTTTGTCTTCAAAATCCAGTCACCAGCCAAACTGCAGACTGTGTCTCTGTGTGGAGTAAAAACAGATTGTCTGTTGATTTGTAATTATTCACATGTTGTTCTATTCACAGTATCGATTGTTCTTCTTGTAAACATCAATATTATTATGATTTTCTGCAACTTGTTTCCACAATTTTTGCAGGGAAAAAGAATCTTAGAAAGAGAACTTTATTGTTATTATTATTATTATTATTATTATTATTATCCTGAATTCATCTTCAGTTCCCCAGCTTTATTATGTAAAATTTTTCTCAAATCTTCATCTAACTATTTGGAAGTGAAAAAGAAATAGTGTAAACATGATTGTGGAGTGTTCAGAGACCAGAGCTCATACTGGAGTGTGACGAGAGCACAGACTGGGTGAACCTGCTCGTGCCTGTATGGAAGAAAATGTTTTGGTTTAAAGGATAATGGCAAAATTAGTATATCATGATTGGCTCTGGGGAGTACTCTACTTATTGATTTACTTCACTTTTAAGCCTAATCGTCACAGAGTAGAACTGTAAATCGTTTGACAGAAACGTTTTTTTTTTTTAATTTGGTTCCATACTGCAATACTTTGAGTTTATCAAGACACACTAACAATGAGCTTCACTTTGATGGTGTTTTCATCGGTATCTAATGGTCTGTTTATAAATGTACCCTCTGCACTTTGTCCCCCAAACTCCCCAATTTCCAAGCACATGAAAAAATGTTGTAGAGTTGAACATAACGTGGAATGAAGTAGTGCTATATATATTATATATTTTACTATATGATCGCATATCTTTTGCATGCAGTGAGTGCTTGAAATCTGTGATTCACAGACATCACTAAATGCTCTGCATCTTCTCCAGTAATGCTCTGCCAAGCCTGTGCTGCTGTCATCTCAAGTTCCTGACTGTTTTGGGGTTTTTTCCACCTTAGTCTCCTCTTCAGCATATAAATTCATGTTCATTTGAATCCTGTGGTAGATTTGGCCAGCAGAACCAAAGTAACCAAATTTCCATCGCTGCCCAGTGAATTATGGTGCTCAATGTAAAATAAGCATTCGTAAGCATTTGGACGGTGACATAATATTTGTTTTTTGTTTTTTTTTTGTTGGCTGTGTATTCTCAGCACAGCAGATTTGAAAATAAAGAATAAGTGCTTATTAAATAGAGACCGTCAGCTCTCATTTGCAAGTGTTAGCATCCTTATCCATGTGGGAATAACTGCCTGTTTTTAAACTGTGCAAATGCTCCCTGACAGTGCTGTATACACCGTGTTGTGTTCTGTGCACTGTGTTCACTCCTGTATCCAGAGCCTCCTCAGTCAGCAGTCAGTAAACTGAGATACTGTTTTGAGGCAGGACACTTGATGTATCGGGGAGACTTTGGAGAGAGATAAATCAGAGCAATGGAATAGCTTCATCATCAGTAGGAATATGTTTCTAAGCCAGGAGTGATTCTGAAACAATAATAATCTCTGCAGTTAGGTAGGAGTGAGAGGTCATGTGTCTTGTTTGCATGTATGCATATCTAGTACGTACTGTAGGCATGTATGCTTATGCGGACATACTTGCAAGTGTGTGTGTGTGTGTGTGTGTGTGTGTTTGTGTGTGTGCGTGCGTCCGTGCGTGCGTGCGTGCGTGTGTTCTTTGAGAGGAGGATGCAGCAAAACCAGGGATGAGCAAATGCCTGAGTTTGATTGGTGATAACATGCAATTTTGATTATACTTTTGACAGTTCAAAGTATTAGATTTAACTCATTAGTGACTTCAACAATGGCATAGAATAAAAATTTACCATGGAAGTGAACATGAAGTTGCATTCTGCATTTGACTTCATGTTCTATAGAATTTTGGGTACTTAACAGTTTTATAAAGTGAGTAAGCGTGTGAGTGAGCATGTGACAGAGAGGGTGAAATGAGTAGGCAAGTGAATGAGTAAGCGAGCAGAAAGAGTGAGTGAGTGAGTGAGTGAGTAAGTTTGTGGAGTGAGGGAGTTAGTTTGTTGGAGTGAGTGAGCGAGTCAGTACGCGTGTTAGTGGAGTGAATGCATTAATAGCGGTGCGAGTGCAGATGTTCGGCTCCTCAGTGCAGGAGTGCTCTTTCATGCAGCGCTGGCTACACTTGTATCTGGCGATAGAGAGGATGAAGACAAGAGCAGCTCCCGGGCTTCATGCGGAGAATTATTTGGTTCTCCTTTTGTCGAGTCGACTACTGAGACCAGATCAGTGCTGTGTTCTCTTCTCACTTCCACTGGTGAATCAGACTTGCCACTGTTTTGTTGCCCAAAGGCCTCCTGGTGTGGAGGAGAGGGATTTTTCCGGAACTATAAGTGTAAAAATGACTTGAGTTGCCTCTGCCCTGCAGCAGAACCACAGCCTGAGCTGAAAATAGGGTGGTGTCAGAACATCCCTGCACTCAGATGAATAGTCCTAACCTGTTCTCGCTCATTTTTCTGAATCAACAAAACATTCACTCCAGAAATACTCCACACTACCAGGTGTTGCTTTTTCTCTTTAAGGTAAGATGACAACCATTCATTTGGTTGAGCAATTTGGTGGATTTCAATCAGCATTATTTAAAATCACGCAAAGGTGTTTGAATCATTTTTGTTTTTGATTTAATTTATAGAATTTAAATGGTGCAGCACAGGTTGAACCACCTGATGTGCCAAAAAGGTAGCGCAGGTCTTCCACAGCAGTTTACGTTTTGTTTACAGCCTATATATAAGTAACTAAATTATTAGCATTTTTAAAAATCAAATATAGCCTATTATTTAGTTGCCCTAAGATTTCATCAAGAAATAAGCGTTTCAATCGCTAATGGATTATAATTGGAAAATGTGTTAATAGAGGAAAATGATTGCAAGCCGGTGATATTTTTTTTTTGGTAACACTTTATAATAAGGGGACATGAATCATGTAGTTATCATGAATTACTTCCTACATAACTCACTCATGAGTTCATCATGATTCATGCATGATTTCATGCATGAATACATCATGATACATCATGAGTTAACATGAATTCATGCTTACTTACTGTGAAATGCAATTGGTAAAGAATCATGTCTTTGTAGACCCATGAATTCATGAGCAACTAACCTTCAGTACATGTTGTTCAAGATTCCCAGGAGACATTTGTACATTTATACTGTATGTTGTGATGATGGCTGCCATACGGCCACAGCTTTAGTTGAAGGGGCACAAACATGATGAATTCATGAGAAACTAGAACGGGCACTCGGTAGAGCGCATACCTTCGCCGACGCCACTGAATCCCTCGCCACATAACTCTGAGGACCAATTTTTATTTTTTTAAATGATCGATGAATGATAAGAGTTCTATATATATTTTTTCACATCAACACGCCTTTAAGTTGGAAAGGTAATGACCCCCCTGACCTTTGACCCCCAACTGCTAAGAAGGGTATTGACCCCATTGTACCGTGTTTCACATCACAGGATTGGGTATATAATTCTGCACATTTTGGCGTTGGTTTCATGCCGATCGGATAAAAATTGACCGAGATATGGCCGAAAGTCGGTTTTGACCTTTTCGTGACCTTGACCTTGACCTTTGACTCGATCACTCCCAAAATCTAATCGATTGATCCTCAGGTCATGCCAAATCAACCCACCAAATTTTATGAAATTCCGTTTGGTACTTTTTGAGTTATTCGATACACATACACACAGACAGACAGACAGACACATAAACAAATAAATACACGGGGATCAAAACATTACCTTCGTCAGCGAAGTCGCTGGCGAAGGTAATTAAGCTTTAATTCATGTCATTCAATGACAAAAATGACAAGCTAATATACCCACCACTTTAGTTAAGGGGGCACAAACATGATTAATTCATGGGAAGCTAATAAATGAAGTAAAAATGAAGTAATGGATTAAAACGTCTATTTCAATTCTGCCAAAAGTGAAACGACTGTCTTTAATGAACCATGATGATGCTTAATTACTTTTGATTCATGATGAATTCATTACAGTAAGTACTACTCTATAACATAACATTACATAACATGAATGGCGAGAACAGGCCGTTCAGCCCAACTAAGCTCGCCAGTTTCTTTATACTATTGTGAATATATCCCTTCAGATACTCAATGATTCAATGGTATCTAGCTTTAAGTCAAGCCTGCTCTTGAAAACCCCCAAGGTCTCTGACTCAACAATATGGTCAGGCAAGCTATTCCACATTGAAATTACTCCTTGGGTGGAGAAATATTTCCAAATATCAGTGCTAAATTTACCTTTGGTCAACTTCTATTTGTGACCCCGAGTTCTACTCACAACACTTGGTCGAAGGAATCCTACAAATTCACTTTATAACGTAACATAATTCACTTTATAACGTAGTTGATATGATGTCATATTCATGTATTCATTCATGTATACATGAGTAAGCATGAATTCATTTTAACTCATGATGAGTCATGATAAATTCATGTATGAAATTATCCAAAAATCACGATGAACTCATGAGTGAATCATGTATGAAGTAATGCATGATAACTACATTATAAAGTGTTTCCTTTTTTTTAATCAGTTTAGAGGGGTGTTTAATGCTCAGCCTATTTTCAGCTCTGGGTGCACCAAGGTCATTACTGGATGGCCACCCCAGATATTCTTTTCTAGTGTTTTTGTATTTCGTTAGAGTGGGGAAATTACAGAGCTTTAGGGAATAAATCTGCATTGTGAAAATACGATTACATCAGGTAGAAAATTGAGGAAAGAGAAATAGTGATGGCCCTCACCCCAGCTCCCCTGGGTCTGTTGTTTGTTATATCCTTGTGATGGCTGCTCATCATATTTAAATATTTTGATGATAAAATGACTGGCCAGTTGATTTTTGAGAGCAACATCACACATTGCATGGCAAAGTTATGGGGTGTTTTCCTATGCCAGTCAATGATGACGTATAACTTTGACATCTTTCACAGATTCTGAAATTATGTTTATAAACAGCACATATTTGCATACATAAATTAGTTTCTATGACTTATTGTTATAAAAGTTTTATGCCCAAAACTTTTGTCTGGTTTGACATGCCTAGGATTTCTCCCTCTAATGTTTTGTTTTAACCCTTACCACTACGGTAAGCTGTTCTTGTTTTTAACGTCCCTGTGGATGGGCTGTCGGAGTGGCGAGGGGTTAATGCTTATTACAGTCTGATGAAATCAATTGCTACTTCTTGATTAATTGGGCTGCTGAGTGCTAAAAGTAAAGATGGAGGTCAGGGAAAGTTAAGGATTTTTTTTTTTTTTTTTGCATTTAGTAGATTATTCCCATATTTACAATATCACATCCATTACATAAATATAGTCAACAGGCGATCACTTCATCTCAGAGACATGCCATTGGGGGTAAGTTAGCTGGGGCAGAACCGTTAAACACGATTACTCTAGATTACTCTTTAATACTTTGCTTGATTCTTTCTTTATTTAACCTTTATTTTAAATGGTAGTTCCTTGAAATTAATGATTTCTTTTTCGAGTAAGACCTGGCCAAATGACAGCATCTTTAAAAAAAAATAATAATAAAAAATACAGAAACAAACAATAACAAAAAAAAAGAAGTAAAGTGCGTATAAAGGCTCTTCAGGGGGTTACTGCGGACAAAAGGTGAAATTCATGAATACAGTGCTGCATTATACAAAAACATTGACATTTACCCCATCGCTTTCTTTAAAATACACAAAACTTGAGATTTAAAATCAGTATGGAGAAGAAAGTCTGCAGTTTCAGAGTTTTATGAAGTCTGTCCCTGGCAGATGGAGCAGAATGCATGAATTCCTTCTTCCCAAACTCTGTGCGAACTCGGGGTACTGTGGCATATGTATAGATATGTGATTGTAAGGCGTAAGATGGGTTTGACGCCAAGTGAAGCACAATATGTACGAAGATAAGAAAGGAAGTACAAAAAGTGAAAGTTTTGGTAAATAAAGGTGAACCAATGGGGCAGCCTCCGAGCAGCCAACAATGGCCAGTTTACTTTGGCTTACAGAGTGCAATGGTGGGTAAGTGGTTTATAGCCAGTGATGAATCTTAATCCACCATGATAAATAACATCCAACATGCAAAGTAAGGAGGAACAAGAATTCATATAACATCACCATAATCTAAACTTGGTAAAAATGTGGCAGCAACCAGTTTCTTTAATGTACTGAAAGAAAAACAGCTTGTTCCTAAAATAGAATACCAATCTAAAAATTTGCAATCAAACAACTGAGTTACTCATTTACTGAGATTAATCAACAGAGTGACTGGCCAATTTAAATTCCATATATTGCTCACTGCATCTGAACTTGAAATGCTCATGAGACAGATTTGCTTACTTGTTGGCTAAAGCCTTACAGGAGACCAATGCTATACCATTTCAAACAAATGCTAACAGCATTATTATGCTGCGTTCAAAGCCCAAGCAGTATGTTTAAAAAAGGCACCACGGTAGCGATGGAATAATAGAAGGAACCAAGTGCAGGAACACAGATTCATTAAATAAATGAATGAATGAAGTGTGTAAATGGCACAAATACTGATCTTAAAGGGGATCACAAAAAGCGAGTCTCACAACTGAAATTTGTCACAATCTAAAGCTAGCTGCCAGTGAGGGGGAAGACTAAGGTATAAATAGACAAGGGATGATTTTCAGCTTTGAAAAGCAGGTGCAATAATTAAGAGTGAGAACAGAGGAGGTAACTGGGTGAGGGCAGGCAGCCAAAAGTCCAAATGCCCTGAGAAAGGGGTATTACAATTACATCAACTTTACTTTCATTCTTTTTTCATAATCCAATGAACAAAGGGCTCCGACACACAAAATTACAGAAAAGGTTGAAAATTGTTTTTTCTTCAAATTTATCATCCAGATTTCCATCCCTGCAATCTCATATTGAAGTGCAATGTTAATGATTCTTTTACTATTATCACCCCCTAATCATTAGAGGCTTTATATAGGCTAGGTTTTAGAACCCCAATTCCAAAACAGTTGGGATGAAGTGTAAATTATGAATAAAATCAGAATGCAATGACTTTCAGGTCACATGAGCCAACATGCTATTTTTCATAGAACATAGATAATATCTCAAATGTTGAAACTGAGACATTTTACATTTTTACATTTTACATTTTTATCCAGAAAATAAACTTATGTCAAATTTTCTGACTGCAACTGGTCTCAAAGAAGTTGGGATGCAGGCAAAAAAGGGCTGAAAAAGCAATTAATATATAAGAGAATCAGCTGAAAGAACATTTAGCACATAATTAAGTTAACTGGCATCAGGTGTGTAACATTATTGGCTATAAAAGGGAGGTCTTAGAGAGGCTGAGTCTCTCTGAAGTAAAGATGGCCAGAGGCTCTCCAACTTGTGAAGGTTGGCGTAACAAAAATTGCGGAATACTTTAAAAACAATGTTCCTCAACATCAAATTGCAAAGGCTTTAAAGGTCTCATCATCGACAGTGCATAACTTCATCAAAAGATTCAGAGAAACTGGAAAAATCTTCGTGCGTAAGGGACACGGCCGAAGACCTTTACTGGATGCCTGTTATCTTCGGGCCCTCAGAGACCTCTGCATCACTCACCAGCATGATTCTGTCATTGACATTACTAAATGGGCCCAGGAATACTTCAAGAAACCACTGTCTGTAAACACAGTCTGCTGTGCCATCCACAGATGCCACCTAAAATTCTATCATGCAAAAAAGAAGCCATTATTGAGCATGATCCAGAAGTGCTGCCATGTTCTGTTGGCCAAGGCTCATTTAAGATGGACTGTAGCAAAGTGGCAAAGTGTCCTGTGCTTAGACGACTCAAAATTTGACATTCTCGTCGAAAATCCTCATGTCCTCTGGGCTAAAGAGGAAAAAGTCCACCCCTCCTTTTATCAGCGTTCAGTTCAAAAGTCAGCAACTCTGATGGTATGGGAATGCATTAGTGCATATGGTGTGGGACACTAGCATGTTTTAAAAAGCACCATGAGTGCTTAAAGGTATATAAAGGTTTTAGAGCAACATATGCTCCCCTCCAGACAAGATCTATTCCAGGGAAGGCCTTGTGGATTTCAGCAGGACAATGCAAAACCACATACTGCAGCTATTACAACAGCATGGCTTCATAGTAGAAGAGTCCATGTGCTGAACTGGCCTGCCTGCAGTCCTGATCCTTCACCGATTGAGAACATTTGGCGCATAATTAAATGAAAAGTTCGTCAAAGGAGACCCAAAACTCTCCAGCAGCTGGAAGCCTGTATTAAACAAGAGTGGGATCAAATTCCAATGGCTAAACTCAAAAGAAAAAGAAGAGGGGATGCTACACCATGATAAACATGCCCCTGTCCCAACTTTTTTGAGACCTGTAGCAGCCATCAAATTTGAAATGAGCTCATTTTGTGGATAAAATTTCTTAGTTTTAACATTTGCTATGCTATCTCTGTTCTATTGTGAATAAAATACTGGCTGGTGTGATTTGAAAGTCGTTGCGTTTTGATCGTTTATTCACAATTTTCACTTTGTCCCAACTATTTCGGAATTGGGGTTGTAATTATTTGGTTGAAAAAAGAAACAAAAAATAAAAAAAGTCTGATTTTTCATCAGGCAAATTATGTGGGAACAGGTTGTCAAATTGCAGCGATAAAGTCAGTGCCTCCCCAGAGGGCACATCTCTGCTTTGTCATTATCATTTTTTTTTTTGTCATTATAGGCTTCATATCAGACTGATTGTTCAGCAAATGAATTGTCGTATTGTTAATCTGGGGGACAAAAATGGGAATAGTCAAGCTTTGAGAGGTAAGGTTACTGTAGGCCTTTCATTCCTCTGACAGCAGACCACAGTAATCAACATTGCATTAATATTATTTAGTATTTTTTTCATTCTGTGCTCTGTACACACTGTGTTACATGGTCAGTACAGCGCATTGAAATGAGCACAGTGAGTTCTACTTACAAATGAACTATTGATTGAACATAACCCATCCATCCAAGTATTATGTAACACTTATTCCTAGTTGGGGTCACAGATCGAGGGGTGAGTATGGCTTGAGCATATCCCAGCATGCATTGAGTGTGA
Source organism: Gymnothorax reevesii (assembly GCA_029721435.1). Taxonomy (NCBI): domain Eukaryota; kingdom Metazoa; phylum Chordata; class Actinopteri; order Anguilliformes; family Muraenidae; genus Gymnothorax; species Gymnothorax reevesii. Next base: position 4,342,777 of record CM056587.1, on the reverse strand, counting down.
GGCATTGGGCATAGCCTTTATTATTTGTATAATAAGAAGTTTATGTCAGATAATGTCTGCTGCCTTGAGAACTTTTTTGGTGACTCAGTATTCATGCTCGCTGCCCTGATGGGGGAAGTGATTATGATTGGCCAGGAGCGTGACCACTGGCCTTGGTGGTTGTGGTCTTATGAGTAGCATGAAGCAAAGAAATGCGATATGAGTGAGAGGAAGTAAAGCTTCATTTGAAAGCAGCGCACCTGCCCAGCCGTGCCCCAGATGAGGGGTGAGACTCACTCAACCCACATCCTGAACCCTCTAACGATGCCGAGATGCTGGGTGTCACCATCGCGTTTCAGAAAGCCAGCCAATAAAGAAGCCATGTTTCAGTGGCCGTCTAGATTTAAACATTTCTCTCATGCCCCTCCCCCTCCACTTCTGAAGTGCAAATTGCTGTTCTTGTCTTGCTGCTTATGAAAACTGCAATGATTTCATAAGATGTGCAGGTTTTGTAGAAAGGGAACTCAGTCAGAAAGGGAGAGAGAGTGTAATCAGAGACATTTAATGTTACGGCTGATCAGTAAAGGAGGGGTAATTCTGACCAGCATTTGTGTTTGTGGCCATGTGCACCTCTGGTGGTATTGGTATAAAATGTTGACACCTGGCAGTTAATGAGTTAATGGAATCCAGCAGACAGAGACTCTGATTCAGGATTACAGAAGTGACCCCAGGTCTCCCTCCCCTGTCGTGGAAAGTATCCCACTTCCTGCCAAGATCTCGGTACCTTTTTTCTCCCAGATGTGCTCTAATGCCAAAAAATATTTGAACACTTTACACATGGGTTTGTTCCATGTTCTAGTGACACAGGAGAAGTTTTTGGAAACGTAAATAACCTAAAATGGCACAATACAATTGTGAGTAGTGAGAAGTTAAACGGAATCAAAAAATTTGGTATAGTCACCTATAGGAAAATGGTGTCAATAAGTTGGTGAACTAATTATTTCCATTTTTGACAAAGGATGATAAATCAATTGAGATTAGGGCAACTTTGACTGAAAAATCGAGATACAGCAAACCACTATTGAACTGTATCCCGGGAAACTTCCACGATGTATGTAATAAACCTTTGAATGACTGTCCTTTTAGAAAAAATGCCTTGCATCTGCCTTGCAGCTATTTTGGCCAAAGGTTGCCACTTTGATCAATCTGCAGGTATGTTGTAGTTTGTAAAAAGAAAAAAAACATTTAAAGTTAATTTTTTTTTTTTTTTTAAATTTGGCATCTCCAATCCCACCCGAATTTGGAATGCCCAATTGGGGAACTATGTACAAAGCTTGCTCGTATGCGACCCCTTGCTGCCAACTCAGGATAGTGAAGACAGTTCACGGCTCTCCTCCGAAGCACGTGCCTGTCAGCCACTGATTCTTATACACTCTCTGGTTGAATCTTCGCAGGTTCAGAGCGAGGGCGGAGGATACCCGGACATGAACCAAGCCGGAGTCTTCCTGACGAGCGCCCGTCTGGCCAACAGGAGGCGCTGGAGCAACGAACAAAGCTGTTATCGAATACCCAAATCCGGCAGTCCCTTCCCAATTTGTAACCCTGTAGCGCGATAGCCAATTGTGCGCTACTCTGAAAAAGCTGCCGACCCCTGCCGGTGGGTACGCCGAGGTTCGAACCCGCGACGTGGTGATCACCTTAAAGTTAATTTTTACATCTCTGCTCGAATGTCGTTGGTGAATGAGAACTTTCATCTGGTTGTGTGGCGCCTTTGGCGTGTGTCCAAATGCTCTCGGTCTCAAAGTTTTGTGTGTCGCACAAAGAATAATCAGTTTCACTGGAGAACGTTCCCCCACCAGAACCCCACAGAGAGTCTAATTTATTCAGCGTTCATTCGCATGGAGAGACACAGACAACTAGATAAGTCAGACTGTGAACTAATGGACTTGATTAACAGCCAGTGGCAGATGCTTCTGGAATAAGTGCGTGCGGGGGGGGGGGGGGGGGGACTCTCAAAAGCCCACTTTTTCCCCATTTACTGAACATTCAAATTCAAATTCATTGTTCAGCTGATGAAAGTGTGGTAACGTCTTGTGATAATAATTTGCGATTTGCTGAAGAAAGGGAACTCGCTAACATTTAATTTGGTGAGAGATATGAAATGATATTCTGATGGAATTCATTACTGCCCACAGAGAAGCATCTTCTCCAAGCTGCTCCTCTCAAAACTTCAGTGGTTTTGGGCAAGAAAGCAATTATGAGCATCTGTATCCTGACAGTACATTTGAAGTGCAGTGAAAAAATATTTGCCCCCTTCCTATTTCGTTCAATTTTTTCTTATTTATTGTACTTAAATGTTTCTGATCGTCTGACTAATTTTAACGTGAGACAAAGACAATGTGCGTACAGACAAAATGCAGCTTTCAAATGATCATTTCATTTATTGATGGTAGGGTTATTCAAAACCTTAATGACTCGTAAAAATATACTCGCCCCCTTTGGTGCCAGCAACTGCAATTAAACACTTGCAAAAATTGGCATTGAGTTTCTTGCATTGCTGTGAAGGAATTTTGGTCCACTCTTCTTTTTGCAGAATTGTTTTAATTCAACCTCATTATAGGCTTTTTGAGTTTGAGCCGCCTATTTAAGGTCCTGCTTCAGCATCTCAATCCGGGACAGGTAGGGGAGGATTGCTTCTTTCCTTCATTTGATGACATCATCATTAAAAACTACATTTTGTATGTACTCAGGTTATGTTTGTGTTATCCTAAAACTAGTATCATGATCTGAAAAATTTACATGCCACAAATATGCAAAAAATAAAAGAAATCTGGAATGGGGTTAATAATTTTTCACGAAGTATAACTGCTTACAGTGTCATATAAAAAAAAAGTGGCAGCAGATACTTTATGTGTGAACTTGCAGTTCACTTAATATATGCTGGTGCCTTTTAGTTTTTATAGCTCTCTTACAGTTCAGTCCGCTTTCTGGTGCTGTTTCTAGAATTCATGCTGAAGTTTTAAAGAACCTCATGCTTGCACCGGATGAATTTAGTTTGATGAAAACTCTATAATGAACCTGGCTTTATGATAATGACAGTGTAGTTCAAAACAGTTCATATCATAATCCAATGAGAGTGTTGCCATATTACGTTTTTAACTCAAGAATTAATGTATATGAATAATTAGATATTATTGTATTTGTGAACTGAAATTCTTCTTGCACCAGGAGGTTATCAATTTATTCAATTTACATAATGTAATGAAACATTATACAGGATGTGTTATTTTGGAATGTTAAACAATAAAGTGGCGCCTGATTTGCATATAGTTGTCTTGCTAATTAGTAGATGAATTTGAATTCAGCATGTGCATGCCATTGGTAGCGTATGAACTAGGAGAATGTTAGCAGTTGTTACGTCCGCTTTGTATTTGGTATTTGTGAGATTTCAAATTTACAATCATTGTATGGAATGTAGGAAGTTAATAGGGAATACAGCGGAAGGCAGTTATTTACAATTAAACGTAACTCTGTCTGATACACAATATGGTAAACACAGTAAACAATCATGCCTCCTCCACCCGTGATACATAAATTTGAGTATCATAAACCAGAGATTATTTGTGGTTTATGGACAATTCTAGGCACAGCATCAATATTCAGTGTTGCTCCAATCATCCCTGTCATTCTGCTTGCTATTTTTCAACTGGCTTTCTCAGGAAATACTGTTCCCATGGCAACAAGAAGCCCAATCCCCTCAAATTACTCCTTGGCATAAAATTCATTCGACATGGCCAGAGCTCCAAGTTCTGTCTGACTTCCACCAATGGCGGAAAAGTCAAAACCAGCCAATGAAGCAGTTGATGGTTATAATCAATGTGTAATGAAAACATGTCATGTATCTTCCATTTGAATCCTTTAAAGCTGACATAACATGAGAATGATCTGGAGTGGGATGAGCAGATGCTAGGAGCATGAATCAGTGTTGCTTGAGTCGGTGCTGTAGACACAAGGACGGATGGATTTTGTATTATTTTTCTGGTCTTCAATGGTTTGAAAGAGAGCGAACACGTCAGCGGAGTCGCATCTGAAAAATATGTGTGGAGTAATGCTGCATTATGATTCACACCTTTTCACCTCCCATCAGCCTCAGCAGTTCTTCAAGCCCAGGAGGATGGGTTTGGAAACGTCTGGAAGCAGGCAGAGCCTGTATATCCCCTCAAATCCATAACCTCTTTCGCTTCATTCTGAACTTTTCCAAGAACTGCTGGATATTCCCTCCAATATCCAAATCTCTAACTGGGGTCAGCTTGTTGACTTGTGGTTAATGTATTCAACTGAGAAGGTGAGGTTTAAACTCGACTTTAGCATCAATAAGATCAGTCCACATGTTGAGCTCCGGAGAGAGGCATTGGCCCTCTAATGTACCATAAGTTGCTTTGAGTGAGAAGTGTGAGTTAAATAATTATAATTTATTTAATAACAACTGATTTAGTGGGCGTGAGCATTCTGGATGCTGAAGGATGACAAGGACTTCACAGTTTTTTGGGCTATTTTTATTCTGTAAAAGTGTGAGAGCAGTGGTTGAGAAAAATCATTAGCTATTGCCTGAAGGATTATAACTCCAGGGGCTTACAGAGATGTGTTGGAAATCAACAGGAGAAACAGCCCAGGCAGAACGGCTTGAGCTTTTAGCCAGGAACCTGCCTAGACTGGCAAATCGACAAAAGACCTCACAAATGTGAGTTTAAAATAAGGCAATAAATTGCCTGAACAGAACTGGGGAAAACAAGCCATTTGTGAGCAGAATGTGTGTAGAGTGGAATGGCAGACAGCTGGGCTCTTTAAAGTGAGACGCATCATAACCTCATCAAAGAAATTACACAGGCCTGCAGCACTGCTGACATCACACATTAGTAACAGTCTAAAGCAGTGAGTTTATGTGATCTGTCAGCTGAGATTCTATTTAGACAGTGAATACAAGTGGATGTGCGTGCGTGCGTGTGTGTGCGCGTGTGTGCATATGTGTGAGTGCTTGTGTGCCAGTCTCCGCTGCCATGCTGTGCGAGGTGGATGACCGTCTGCTGGACTCCTTGTTCGATGCCAGTAGCTCCATTTACACACCAGTCAGTCAGTCCACCACAGCTTTGTCATCCTCTGTCATGGCGGCATCTGGAAGGAACCAAGCCAATTGTCACACAAATTACACACACACACACATACACACATCCTGTGCATACTTCTGCATGTGTTCAGTGCCTGCTCCAGATTTTGTTCTGCAATATATCATTTCATTCTATTCTGCGTGGGTCAACAAGTATGTTTGTGTTTACATGTGCGTCAGTGCATGTGTGCTTGCTGGTGCAAGGGCAGCAGGTGAATGCACATCATACAGTATGTGTATGTATGCTCTGTACAAGTACTACCTAAATAGCAGAGAAAAATGTTATTAAGAATAGCAAGTAGTAATCTGCTAATCCCCTTTGATCTGTCCTCAATTTAAAAAATTATATGAAAAAGTTATATTTTTACATAAAGTTTCATTGTTTTTGAAAATAATAGTTATTTTTAGATTTGATATCTGCTACACATTCAAATTAATTGGAACAGATGCATCTTCACTACTGCGTGACATTACCTCTCATTTTTATTACAGTCAGTTGCCATTTAGGAACCGGGGACAGTAATAGTCAGAGCGAAGAAAATAATTTGTTCTCAGTCTTGCCAGATGTAGGACTTCAGGTGGTCAACAGTCATTTCAAACAAAACATCTCGTAGGCGTACTCCCGCGCTACCTCATGTGTAGCCTTACAATCACAATCCCTGATGAGGCGATACCTAAAGGCTTCTGGGTAATTTCCAATTCTCAATGTAAATGATAGATAGCCACACGGATATAGATAGATAAGTACAAGAAACAGCAGACTTAGACTCGAATCCCCACAGATATGTTGTCAAGGGCAGCTTCTTTCAGCTCAGATCCATTGCCAAATTAAAGCCTATTTTATCTCTAAAAGACCTGGAAAAAGTTATCCACGCCTTCATCAATAGCCGCTTGGATTACTGCAATTCCCTGTATATAGGTTTGACACGCTCTACCCTGTCGAGATTACAACTGGTTCAAAATGCCGCAGCCAGATTTTTAACGGGTATACAGAAAAGAGAACATATTACTCCAGTTCTGGCCAAATTGCGCTGGCTACCAGTAAAATACAGAATTTATTTGAAGATTTTACGATTTGTTTCTAAAGCGCTCAATGGCTTAGCTCCTGAATACATTTCTGACTTATTAACTCCTTATTCTGCCCTCCGGTTACTCAGGTCATCTACTCAACAATTATTGTCAGTCCCTCACTTTCGTTTGAAAACTAGAGGTGGTCGTGCATTTTCAGTTGTTGCCCCCAGTCTCTGGAATAATCTCCCATTACACATCAGAACCTGCCCGTCAATTGATCAGTTTAAATCAGAATTAAAGACCCATCTTTTTACTCTTGCTTTGAGTTCAGTCTGAGGCTGCCCCATGGTTTTCAGTCAAGTTCATTTTTACATATGAATGTCTGCTGTTTTATTGTTAAACTTTTAATTTTCAATTTTGCCCTGTCTTATCATTCAATTTTATTTATCCATTTTTAATGTTTACTTTTGCTTCTTAATATGGTGTTATGTTTCATAGCTTTTGTTTTCCCACCCCAATTCAGAAATAGGACGAAGTGTAAATTGTGAATAAAATGAAAATGCAATGATTTTCAGATCACGAGTCAATATGTTATTTACAATAGAACATACTTGTAGATAACATTTCAAATGTTGAAACTATTAAGATATTTCACATTTTTATCCACAAAATTAGTTTATTTCAAATTTTCTGGCTGCAACAGGTCTCAAAAACGTTGGGGCACAGGCAAAGAAGGGTTGAAAAAGCAATTAAGAGCCATTCTACGAGAAAATGGCACTTTTTGAAGAAGTTGAGGAGTTGAACCCCTTGGAATTGAATGAAAATTGACACATAGGTAGATATGGTTGTCTCACAGAAAAAGCCAAATTTTTAGGTCCGTATCTCACTTAGTCTGCCGGTGGCACCACTTGGGAGCCACTAAAATGGCTCAGTTTTGCTTTTGACACCACATTTTACATCAATTATTATGACTTAAGGGTCCACAGTGCCAGATGTGTTATACTTTTATCATAACCTGTGACACTTCAAGTCTGGATAGACATTAGCACCAAGGTGGGTAACTACGTTATTGAGGCAGAATTATTTGAGAAATCACACAAAATTGAAAATGGGAATAAAATAATATCCCAGACATATACCAATCAAGAATGCTTTATTATGTGTTTGCTCACTTCAAAACTATAATTTTCAGTTAATAGTACCTTGGTATCTTGCTGGGCTAGTGCAATGGATGGCCGTAAAGATGGTTGAAATTGATTTTCGGTGCATGTTTGCAGTATATTTTCTCAGTAACCCAGATATGTACCATGGTGATAAAAGTCATTTGTTGTGCTTTTGGAACTATATTTTCAGGAATATCAAGCATTTCTTTTGCAGTATCTACACTTTCAAGCAAGGCGGAGCCAAAGTTGGAGGAAAACTCAAAACGGACCATTTCATAGCAGATTGTGCCTAAGTTTAGGCGGCATTATTTTGTTTACCCAACAAGATAGAGACCTTAAATTCTCTGGATACATAGTTCCTTTGGAGTACATTACAGCATAAGTAAAATCTCAATCGTAGTATTTTCGGTGTAGATGATATTCAACATCAAAAGTGGGAAAATTTCACCCTCAGGGGGTCGTGTAGTTTGGATGCAAATACTGACTATCCCCAGCAATGTACCAAAGAAACTGTTTTTGAATTGCGATACACACAGCAAGTTTTCTCTGAAAATGAAGAGTTTAGTCCCAAAGACACTGTGTATCCAGAGAATTTAAGATCATACCAAATTTGGTGAAGCTGCGATCATTAGTTGCTGAGTACTGGCCTGGACAATGTCACCCAGACATTGGGTCAAGGTCACAGCACTAAGGTCAAAGGTGAAATCCAGCAAAAAACTGGACGTTGCACATCTATGGGTCATAGTGAGTTACTATACCAAATTTGGTGAAGCTGGAAGAGTGACATCTCCATAATTGTGTCAACAGGCCCCCATCACCCGTGGACCTCTGCACAACCGCACCTCCTTCACCCCTGGTATTTCTGCCACTGGTGTTAATGTATCTGGGCTCAGGTTGGGCATATGTATTCTCACTCGTGGCTGACAGGAAAATGTGAGTCCTCTAAAATCAGGGGTGTTCAGAGAAGTATCTGGAACTAAACTGTCTCCTGGGCACTCAAGAGGAGATATAATGATTATATGCCCATGGTGTGCGCACTGACACTTAATAATGTTTATTTTTCATTCAGACTCGAGTTTCTCTGCCTGCAGGAACCTGCAGGGTCTGTAGAACTGTTTCTCCACTGAATCCTCTCGTCAAATGAAAGCCTCTGCAAGGATCTTTGCCTTGGGTTTGTATACACTTACCTCTGAGACTGTTAGAACAACACACTTGGTTTGAAGCTAAATGGTATGTATACTAGGCTTACCACAGTTGTCAATGTTTACAGATGTTTCATGATGTTCTGGCAGACACCTATTACACGCCAATGACTTTGCTTGCCCAATGCCCCCACTATCATTTCACCCCCACACAAATAAAACCCCCACATGTCAGCACCCACATTCATTAAATAAAAAACTCAAATTTATATGCATTTTATCAACAGTGAAATTAATCGGACAATGGATGCAATGCCACCGAGCTGAAGGCGCAGCCTATAAGAAATAAAAAAAAAACTTCAGCAAGTTTAGTACAAGGAGAAGATGGTGCTGGCGCAGCTACACCAACACGTCATGAAAAACATTAAAAGTGAAAATATACAATAGTTAGAATACACATTTTTTGTGAGTGCAAAGTGTCTTGCAATAAATTGCAGAAACTTTTAACATATATAACAAGTCAGGAACACAGGCACTGTTCACTGGTCTCACGTTGTTTGTCCATCAGCATGGACCGGAAGTATCCAAGTGAAATGAGCTCTGAGAGCTTCAGTTCAGTTTATAAAGTGTTCCACGCAGTGGTGGCAGCAAAACTGAATGCTCTCTTCTCCAGCTCAATTCTGAAGCGAGGAACAAAGAGATGGAGAACGTCACAGGACCGTTAGGCATAGCGGCTTTTAGCTCTCTAAGGAAAAGTACATAAATATGATGGAACTATGCCAAGAAGAGCCTTATAAATCAGGGTCAGCCAATGCGTATACCTTCGTGCACTTGAAGAGGGCAGACCAGATTTAGCATACAAGGCACAATGGTGCGTTAGTCGACCATCACCAGTTACAAACCTCAAGGCGCTGTGATAAAGAGTGTTTAAAGACCGCAGACGTTTACGCGAAACACCCATGTACAACATATCTCCATAATCAATCAAAGGAAGAAATGTGGCTGACACAAGCAGTTGCCGGGCTCTAAGTGAGAAACAAGGCTAGTTTTTATAATAGAACCCCAGCTTCACCCTGAGCTTAGCGACTAAGCCTGCAATGTGGGCTTTAAAAGAAAGCTCACGATCCAGAAGAAAACCCAAATACTTATAGTTAGAGACCAGCTCGATTGTGTTTCCTTGTTGAGTTACTAGAGTAGGGATATTTCCATGTGATTTTTGTACTTGAGTTTGAAAAGACCATGAGCTTGGTCTTTTCTGCGTTCAAGACGAATTTTAAACTTCTCAGATGAGACTGAACAACATTAAAAGCAGCTTGTGACAACTCAAAAGCATGAGTAAGTCAGGATGAACAGCAATAAATAATAGTGTCATCTGCATAAAAGTAATAAAATGCATTTGACACATTAGTACACAGACTGTTGATATATAATGAAAATAAAATTGGTCCTAGGACTAAACCTTGGGGCACCCCTTTGGTGACATCCAGAACAGAAGAGGTGGATCCAGCCACCTGCACACGCTGTGTTCTGTTTGTTAAATAATCACTGAACCAATTAGAGGCAGATTTTGAAATACCAATGTTATGTAGGGTGTTGATCAAAAGTCTGTGATCTACTGTATTGAAGGCCTTAGACAAATCGATAAAAAGAGCAACGCAATATTTCTTACTGTCCAGTGCCTCAATAAAATCATTTAAAACTTTTAGACCAGCCGTAACAGTGCTGTGCTGTTTTCTAAAACCTGATTGAAATAATGATAAAATATTATTTGATTCTAAAACTTCCTTTAATTGATCACTGACGATCCTTTCAAACATTTTAGCCAAAAAACATTATTTAGAAATTGGTCATTATATAATTGGTAATTATTTACATTAGTGAGTTCACCCCCTTTTAACAGGGGGAGAACAAAAGCAGACTTCCAAACTTTAGGGATTTTATTGCTGATGAAACTCAGGTTAAAATTATGTGCCAGAGGCTCAGCCTGGTACCTTTTTCTGCATCTGTTAACGAACCCTTTTCTGCCCGACTACGAATACTGTTATTGCTGCCCTGGTTTTCCAACTCGGATTCTGCCCTGTGGATTGTGATTTTTGGATTGTGGGCTTTGTACTGTTGCCTTCTGCCCTGCGGGGGATTACGTCCTCGCTCAAAATCAGTCTTACTGCATTACTGGATTCTCGCAACTGGCTCCTGAAGGCAACCTCACACAGTTTTATTGTTTTTGTTATAATAGCTTAAATAACCTAACCTCTTTGGATTCCTTGTTTCAAAGTATGGGTAAGATCTTGCTTTCAGTGGGCTATTTGTGCTATTTTATATCATAGTATGGGTAGGCTATGCCATGTGTAGGCCAAGTCATTATCTGTCTTCATTTTAAAAAAGTTCAATTTCTATTTTCTCTAATACTTGCGAATTTGTCATTGTTTTAATATTGTGTCAAGATTGGTTTGTATTTGTAATGCTGCATTGTGCATTTGTTTGGTTAGAATAAATGCCTGTAATACTTCACACCTGTTGAGCTTGCATCTTTCTGAGAGCAGACATCACAAATATATCTGTCTGTCACCTGTTTAACTGAAGGCAATATCGTGGGCATCCCACAGCAGAATAATACAAATGATATCACTTATGTATTAATTGTAGCCATGAAGATGAAACCACAATATTAAGGCTAAAACATTTCCTGAATTGTAGTTTCTATAAAATTGAAAATACGGTGGCTTTCTTGGTGCTGCTGCCTCAGAGCTAGCATGCGGTTTGGAATTTCAATGCAGTCCCATTTGGATCAGCTGTAAGCAGGGTGGATTGGGTACTGGGTATTTTGGGCAGTATTTTTGAGAGGAGAGGTGTGAAGGTAGTGGTAATGCAATGCACTTGCTAATGAGCCCTACTTTTGTGGTCTTGTTGGAATAGAGTGAGGGAAAATCGCTGTGTGTGTCCCTCTGAGGCGCTCCGGGGCCTGGCTCACCGGTGAGCCTGCCACTCAAGGTCATTTGAAAAGTAAATAAAACCTTATTCAACTTTCCAATCTTGTTCTGCTTCATTGTTTGGTTTTGCAGCCTTCGCACAAAAAATTGAAACTAGATTGAAACTAGAAGCTTTCATGCTGATTGATGTTGTTTTAAGAGGAAATTCTTTTGTGCCCTGTGCTGTTTTGATTCTGTCTCATTTTATTGTGATTGCACAGCCTCTCTCATCATTCTCTACAGTCCCTTTATATTTTGTCTTCCTTACACACACACACGCACGCACACACACACACACACGCGCGCGCGCGCGCACGCACGCACGCACGCACACACACACACACGCACGCACACACACACACACACACACACACACACCCGCCCGCACACACACACACACGCACGCAAGCACGCACACACACGCACGCACACACACACACGTGCACACACACACGCACACACACACTCACACGGACACACATACACACACACGCACACACACGCGGACACACACCCACACACACACACACACACACGCACACACACACACACTCACGCGGACACACACACTCACGCGGACACACACGCACACACACGTGCACACACACGCACACACACACACACGTACACACGCACACACACACACACACGCGCGCGCACACACGCACACACACACGTACACACATACACACACACACACACACGCGCGCGCGCGCGCACGCACGCACGCACGCACACACACACACACAAACGCTGTATATGTACATACAATGACTGGCCAGTTTATGTAGGAAGCGTTTGAAATGTGTGAATCTTTTATTTGTATTACTCAATGCTGGTTCAATAAATTTAACAAGATGTCTTCCAGTTTAATTTACCTATAAAGTGGATGCTTATTTTCTTTATTTATTTAATTTTCCTTCTTAAAGCATATTTCATCATTTTTGATCAGTATTTCATAATGGATGAAAAAAAAATCTTCTACAGGAGATGGAATCAGGAGAAAGTTTAGATTTTTATTTAGAATTACTTATTCTGATTATTGCCAAACTTATGATCTTGCGTTGTAGCCCTGTTACCTCTTTCTCATTACATAGTGGTCTTGATGATTGAGTGAACAAATTGTTTCAGTGTCAATCAGGCAAATGTCCAGCGGATCATTTCAATGAGTGAAGTTACGGCCATCGCTGAGGGCAATTCAGTGAAATGCACTTGAACAAGTGCAAACTTGTTATTTTACTTTATATGACTGTTCGAAACCAGTCTATGAGCTCTTTCCCAGTTGTAGTGTTGGTTTGCTGCCAGTGACATTGCTATATACAGTACAGCTGTTTAATTGGACAGAGACTATTTAAGCAGGGGAGTTTCCTCATTCAGGTGGTTGACTCCCTGTGTGCAGTCATCCCCTCCTGTGGGTCTGGAATATGTTGCTGCTGGGCAGCTTAAACTTGGTACTGCTGAGGCATGCTTAAGATCACAAGTGCTGGGGCGCCCCGGGGGCTCATCGGTCGAAGCGTGTGCACCATAAAGGCTGTGGCCTTCCTGCGGCGACCCGGTTCGATCCTGGGTTGGGTCATTTGCTACATGTCTTCCCCCACTTTCTGTCTCTCTCTACTGAGTGAATATCAAAATAAAGGAGAAAATCCCCCAAAAAAATCTTTAAAAAAAAAATCACAAGTGCCCGTGTTAGTGCCCCGTGTGCCTTTTAATGTGATCTTGAACGAGAGCGGGCACGCTCATAATCTTTCAAGATGGCTTGCTGCGGCATACATGACATGATCAAAGTAACACTCCTTTCCGGATTATCTGATAGCTGTGACTGTTCATATCTGCAAGGTAATGCAAGCATATGTTTAGCACTTTGTAGACGTTTGTTGCACGGTAAACAATATTTACCTATTTGGGTGGTCGATTGAAGTGTTTCAGACTGTGTCATAAGTAGACAAATTGTCATCAGTTGATGTCACAACCACCAGAGTCAGGTTGTTGGACGCCATCTTCCCTTGTAAGAGGAACACCTCCAGATGGATAACGTGTGAGCCCGCGGGCACTCGGCGGGGCACCTCATTCAGGAGACGTGCGCACACAAGCTGACGAAGGCCCCTGCTGTCTTGAATATGCCTCTGATGAAGTTGGGGAAAGGTTGTGGCAGTTGGTGACAACTACTCTGAGGAACAAATTTGTTTGGCGCAGTTGTGCAATTTAGGATGTGAATTATAAAATACCCCGTCAAAATGAGTAGAAAAATACCTTGCTCTGTTTAAAAAAAAACTGTTTCTTAGTTTTACCTTGGTTTTGGAATCGTATGCCTTCAGAATTAGAGGTCCAAGCTTTTTCTTTCAGAACCCAGTATTTTATATTGTGGGCATCATTTCTCTTGCTCTTGTTGGTCTTCAAGCAACTGTTTGAGCTTCTTGTTTATAAGCGGCACTATAATTTTAATTCTGGAGGAACACAAGCACGGGCAAGAATGCTTGTGGAATAGAGCCTGCGAACATTGGTCTCTTATCCTTAAATATAACCTTTCACACATTTGTGACCCCTCATAGCACAAATAAGATTTTCTCTTGATTTAAAGATTTTTGAATGTAGTATGAATGAAATGGCCCTGCTCCATTTCTCATGCAATTGAATGCGTTTTTTAATTTGAATCACCTGTACATGACATTACAATCAGTATGTGGGCTCTAGACCTGTATAAAATGGCTGTTCTCAGTGCAGTGCACTCATTTTACACAGATGGCCCACCTTTGTATCTGGTTGCACTGTGAAATGTCCATTAATTTTTCATAGCCTTGAATGCACAGAAAGGGATTTTTCAACTTAAACTCTGCAGTGTGACATCCTGTTTGAATAGCGCCCTTGGAAAACTCAGAAAACTGCATCAAGGACCAGCTTTGCAAATTATGTTTTAGAATCGTACATTTTGCGAAGCAGCTATAATCCTCTTTGTTCTGGTGTGAAAATGATTACACCTTCCCTGACTCAGGTTGAAGCCATTGATATTTACGTTGTTTATTCATGTTTAGAATTTCAATATTCACTGCCTAGAATGTGCCGATATTGCTCACAGCAGAGCTACACAAGTCTATAAGTAGGATTGAATAATAAAAAAAAAAGGCTTTGATGTAGCGTTTCCCTGGAAGTATCAAAATCCACTATAGTTTTTGATATGATAGTAATCCAGCTCTTTTGCAGTTTTGAGTGTTGAATGTTGGTCAGGCAGACTTGTTTTGTTTGGTTTGCGTATGATTAAGAAGGACATTTAAAAGCTGGGATTTCACTAGGGACTGCAGCACATTCAAAGCATGGCGGCATGTGCAAACACATACCCTTTTCATGGAGCACTCACCTTTAGGCTTCCTCTCAAATGTGCATGTTGAAGTAAAAATTTGTTTGGCCCATGAATAGCCCGTTATGTCAATAAATCAATCAGAAACTTAATTCCATCAATGAGATACCAAAATTATGTGCTTTTCCAGTGCTATGAAAAAGCATTTGCCCCATTCCTGTTTTCCTCTATTTTTACTTACATGTTATTGGTAAATGTCTCTGATCATCCAATTTATTTTAATATAAGATAAATACAATGAGACTAAACACGAACTGCTTTTAAATGATCCTTTCACTTATTCAGGTTACAGAGTGCTTCAAACCCTACAACCTATATCATTTATGTGTAAAAAATGCCCCTTTAGACCTAATTACTGATTGTGCCACCCTTGGTGGGAACAAATGCAATCAGATGTTTACGGTAACTGGCAAATGAGTCCTTTAAATCACTGTGGAGGAATTTTAGATCACTCTTCTTTGTAAAATTCTTTTATACAGCCACCTTGAAAGGTTTTCAAGCATGAGCTGCCAGTTTAAGGTCAGGCCACAGCATCTCAATTGGATTTTGGTCAGGACCTTAACTTGGCCACTCAAAGACCTTTATTTTGTTTCAGTCAAGCCATTGGATTTGTTTGTGTCTGCTGCATAACCCAGTGGCAGTTGAGCTCCAGGTTTCAAACTAATGGCTGGACATTCTCCTTCAGGATTATGTTGACAAGAGCAGAATTAATGGTTCCCTCGATTCTGGCTAGTAGCTCAGTTCCTAAGGCAACAAAGCTAGCTCTGACAGCCACCATCACCCCAATGTTTGACTGTTAGTATGATGTTATTTTTGCGGAATGTTCTGCTGGCATTATGCCCAGTCTCACAGGAGCCGTGTCTGACAAAAACTTCTACTTTTTTCCACACATCAGTCCTCAGATTATAACAAAAGTATTGGGGGTCATAAACATTGGCAAATGTGAGAATAGCCTTTGTGTTTTTGGTCAGCTGTGGTTTTAATCTTGTAGGTCTCCCATGGATGCCATTTTTGCTCAGTCTCTCTCTGACTGCAGAATCATGAACACTGACTTTAATTGAGGCAAATGAGACCTGCTGTTTTCTAGATGTTTTTCTGGGTCCTTTTTTGACCTCATGGATGAGTTTTTAATGCACTCTAACGCTGCTTTTCCACTTCTGGGTATGACTTTACTTGACTTGACTGTGCTTTTTTTATGCATTTTCATTGTGCATAGTGCCTGGTACCAGGTACTTTTTTCGTACTACCTTAGCCGAGGCTCCAAGTGAGCCACCATGCCGATACAAAAATGTGAGGTTGATGCGCAGGCCACAGATTGGCCTGATAGAAGAGTCATTCACATGACACAGGACAAACTACTATGTATAATACATAATCAACATTATGATGGAACAGGGTGATTTTCACTTCAAAGTGAAAGTGTTGACATTAAGACGTGACTGAAGTAGGTAAATACTTATCAAAAGCAACAAGCTAGCCAGCTTTCTTGTAATCTAATTTAACAAAAAATATATGTTTCAGGGTCACGTAACAAGATTGTAACTTTCTGGCAAGAGGATTGTATTACCATTACCC
The DNA here is from genome assembly GCA_029721435.1 of Gymnothorax reevesii. Taxonomy (NCBI): domain Eukaryota; kingdom Metazoa; phylum Chordata; class Actinopteri; order Anguilliformes; family Muraenidae; genus Gymnothorax; species Gymnothorax reevesii. Next base: position 4,326,422 of record CM056587.1, on the reverse strand, counting down.
AACAAATTAAAAAGAAAAATTTGCAAAGCCTTAGTTGCCAAATGGACAACAACTTGCCAACAATTAGCAGCAAAATGCAAGCAAGTTTGGCACCAGCGAGAAGTGGAGAACATGTCTGTTTTCGGTGCAAAAGTAATTTAGCCAAAATTGACAAGCAGCCAGGTAAATAGCCAGCTGGCTTTGTTATCAAGAATCTAGAACACTAGCCCGTCGTTTTTGTGTCAAGTGAGGTGATGGCGTGTTTTGTGTCGCTTTGAATATGATGTCACGGCACTTACCTTGGTCTATTCCACCTTAAATTGAGTGGGTACTACACTGTCTGGAAAATGAGTACATGGTATCAAAAACAAGTTGAGGAGGGACAAGTACAGCCTGCACTATTGAAGAGATTTTGGTGGGTGGACCACAGCTGGGAAGGCGCAGCACTGTTTTCTCCATTTGTAGATAACGCCTCTCACCATGGTTAACTGGAATCCCAGAGCCTTAGAAATGTTGAGATTGCAGCATCATGTGCTGCTTTTGTCTACTTCACAAAGCCAGACAGGTTCTATTTACGTGATGTTTAGATTCAACAGGGGTGGCAGTAATCATGCCTGGGAGTGTCCAGCGAAATTGAACCCAGTTTTCGATTACACTTGTTAAAATGGATGATTCAGTTAGGGAAATTACTTTTTGACATTGGGCCAGGGGTGGATACCTTTTTTCCTTCAAGAAATGAAGTCATCATTAAAAAACTGCATTTTGTGTTTACTGGGTTATCTTTGTTTTATATTAAAATTAGTTTGATCTGAAACATTTAAGCATGACAAATAAAATAAGTCTGGAAGTGGGCAAATACTTCCTCACAGCATTATACGGCATCATTTTATTCTCATGTAAGGTAAACCCCCCCCACCCCCATTTAATGTTAACACCATTTCTTTGGCATCTTGCCATGCCGGGCTATTGTGCTACTGTTTTGTCTGGAAGTGGCTTATTTTTCTTATTTTATTCTGTGGTATGATGAAAAGAATAAAAAATGGAAAAACTGATCCAATTTCTCTTGCTGAACCGAGCTTATGAAGTCAGCCGCAGACACAGTGGGGTATCAGCTTGTTCCGCGCTGCAGCAAATTTGCGACCTGCAGGTGCAGGACTAATGTCTTGTTTTTCTGTAAAAAATAAAACTGAAGCAAAGTAGCATCACTGAAAACCGTAGCTGAGGAAGCTGTGGAACCCCCTTGAGTTTATGCTAAAGCAGACACCTGACACCTGTTTTAAAACAAATGAAGAATGGATTTGTGTTGCTTAAACAGATCAGAGCACTGAGACCCTCAATTGATGCCGAACCACCTTGAGCATCAACCTACATTATACCCTTTGGATTTAATTAACCCGGACCCGCACACACCTGCACATAACGCACACTCACAAATGTACTCATTTAAACATCATGCATAAAAGAATTTTCACACACACACATATACACACACAGGGGTATAAACACACACAGGAAAACACCAGTGTGTACACACAAACATGCACGAATAAATGCCAGCACACTCACATGAAAATGCATGCATAAACAGTATCATTAATAAAATAATTAAAAAACCACCTGGGTGGTAATGAAAATTATAACCCGCATTTTATCTATCATATAACTAGATTGAGCTTGGTGCTATATACACCCTTGGTGTGCCTTACAGGTCGGCATGCCCTTGACCTACAAAAATTAGGTCAAAATCAGAGCTATGACTTTGGAATCATACTGGCTTCTGGGGACCAATTCACATCACATGATTAAATTTGAGGGCTGTCCCTGCAAAGGTTCCGCAGCTAAAGCGGTAACAAGCGATGAGAGGACAGACAGATGGACGGACGGACGGACAGCCAGTGGCCTGACTTACAATACCCCTTCGGCAAGAATCACCGAGGGGGTAAAAACTGGATATGTATTTAGTCAGAGCTCCTTAGTAAAATAAATATTGCTCTTTAAGAACAGGAGACAGAGTTTAAAAAAGGTACAATGAATATTTTACATGTTGTGGGTGGCAAAGAGCACCCAAGGTGACAGTCTGTGTCTCTGCAAAGCACATCAAAAACTCTTCTCTCCTCAGGAGCCGACAGGAACCAGGTCGACTGTGTTTGATTGTTTGCTTATGGAGAGCTTATAGGGGAGTTCCAAGCTTGTTGGGGGGGAGGGGGTCGGATTGCGATAGCCAGGAGGAGCTGTTTGAGATAATTGGAGTAATAAATGGTCTTTTTGAAATGAAAGGTCACTGTATACTAGATGTTTGTTTGGCGAGGTGTTCCTGATAATGGGCTGCTGTGGAGCTGAAGTCCTCTCATTCCCCCCTCTTGGATACGACTGATTTATGACTGAGTATATCAAGCCTGGCCCTCAGTTCATGGGCCTGTTCATTTGAATTCACATGGAAGCAATAAAGAAGCAAGCAGTCTGTTATTAGATGTCAGTCAGGTCCATAAATATTTGGTCATTGAAAAAGTCACTGTTAGCCATCAACCGCAGCAATGTTGCAGTTGAAATTAGTTAATGAATATGATGAGGTCAATGTGCTGATTTTCAGATATAGTAATTTTAGGGTACTCACATCTTCAATTGATGAGCAATGTAAGAATTACGGCACGTTTTTAAAGTGGTTTTGAAGGGGCGCATAGAAATTGGACTATTGGCTGCACAGCTTTTCCCTGGTATGTCGTATTCCAGCATTTTTTCAATTTGCATATAAACATAAGAGGTCTGGAATTGCATTTGCAAAGAAAAGTATGGGATGGAGAACCTTTTATTTTATATGTTAGGTTTCAGAAAGTGTTTTTCTCATGGACCTGCAAACTGACACCGTGGGTTTTTTCGGTCACAGTTGTAGTCACTCGCTCTCTCGCTCACTCATGGACGTTCATTTGGGGTGTTTAGTGGGACACGTGCACATTACACGCCCTGGGTCTTCGTGGAGTCATGATTGCTCTTGATGGTTTTGACTGTTTCAAATCTAGGTTTTTACTCCTGGATAAGCGAAGCTTAGGAAGGAGTGCTGTGATGAGACTTGAGCGTCACTAACTAATCAATCAATCAATAAATCAATTTGCCATTAGCACAACCACAGGCGGTAAGATAAATATGATCTTGACATGGATGACGGGTCCCTAATTCACAAACAGCTCACTCAGGAGTTAACGACAGTGTCACTTTGATTAATTTCAGTATTACTTTGACCTCTATATCCATCCTTAATTGTTAATTTGGAACATGTATATAGACTAGTGGGTCTGCTTTATGTTGGAGCGCAAATCTTCCTTTAAGGACAAATTTAAGTCACGTTGTACATGCTCAGGAAATGTTCATATATGAAATATGGCTACTGTTTAGCATCTTCATTTTCTCAGTGATCCGTGCCAAGCTGTTTAATAGCTTATGTGCTTTATATGGCATTTTCATTTATTTGATAAATTTTGAAGCTTTTGTTCTTTGTTAAGAACCTCATTAAATGTTAATTGAATAGATTAATTGGCTGATAATTTGGTAAGCGGCTTGCTAAAGCCCCTCCGTTCTTCCTCCCATAATGCCGCAGCTGAATAGCTGCCCCATGGGAGAGGGGGGCGTTGCACCCACTGTTTTCATTTCATGCTTCATGGCTGAAGAGACCCATGCAAATGCGCCAGTGAGTTTGTTTAGCCTGTGGAAAACTTAGATTAACTGATTTTGTCATTCTGTCTCTGAAACATTGAATGATTGCCCTGCTATACCTGGATGAAAGTGCTGATGTGTCATTTCATTCAAAGTTAATGGAAAGAAATAAATGAGCATTATATAATTCTGCAAAATAGTTCTACCTTTGATTTGTTCAGAAATGGTTAAAAATGATTGGCTCTTCAGTTCAGAGTATCCAGTTGTTTAAAGGTCCTGTTCAATTTTTACCTTGAGGGCTGAGGGGGGTATAGCTATCCTTCGTGCGGTTGGGAGGGCGGGCGGGCGTCTCCAAAAACTTCAACATCGGGCTGAGGGGCATTCCGTGCATTACACGCGTATTTTTTTTTTTTTGTGTGTTCTAGAATCTGCATAGAAGTAAGTGAATTCATCTTTCAGGTGTTTTTTTTTTTTTTTTTGGAATGCTATCATGAAGTCTGCACAATTCTACTTTTCTACAATTTCCCCATCTACTTTTGAGTCCGACTGACACTCAAACAAATCCAGCTGTGTGTTTCCATGCCTCTTGCATCAGCGACACTGATTCATTTACGCTCTGTGGCTCGTCAGAAGATTGCACAGTGGCTGGCATAAATAATCAGGACACAGGGAGCTGGCTTTATCCGAGCCATCGCAAGTATCCTGGCAACATGATGGGGGTATGGGGTATCTGACAGGTTTATCTATGGAACCCAGAACATATTTTAAAAGGTTCAAAGGACAAGTAGACAGGACCTCGAAGATGAATGATATTCCGTTTGTTTGTATGTGTGTGCGAGCCTGCTTGTCTGTATGTGGGTGTGTTATTGTACGAGTGTGCATTTGCGATGACTGTGTATGTGTCCGCTATGTGTGGATTCAGACTCTGGGTCATCTCCTGGTAGATATAGTAGCATCACCGTTTATGATATCACTGTAGGTCAGAAGCAGCTCCGGAGACCATAGAATTCCCAGGACAATCACTCAAACAGGGCTCCTCTATGACAGGCTTACTGCCCCACCATTTCTCCTTCAATCCCAAACTCCCTCCTCCAGGCAATCAGCACCCACCCCTCCCCCCATATTCTGTCAAACGCCCACTTTAATGTTTGCACAGAGGAGCACTGTGCACAAGTCACGTCTCTGTTTGACTTATTTGTTTTCAGTTCTCGGGCCGTAGCGTCCTGGAGCTCAGCCAGCCAATGGCGATCGACAGATAGAAGGAAGGGGAATCGATGTCCTTTGTAAGGCGAGGCCCGTGTAGGGTGCCCGCCTACATCTCCAAGCGAGTATTAAAGACAGGATGAATTCCGAGGCAGGAAGCGGCAAGGGCGCCCTTAAGTGTGGCGCCGCCGTGGTTCTGAGGTAACCATGGCAACTGCCGACACCATGTCATTCTTGAAAATTACCCCCCTCGTGCCGCGCATTCTTCTAGCCATCGAAGCGACTGTTGATTGGAAGTCAAATGGATTCACATTTTATTTGTTTAGCATGTGTTCTGGCCTAACCGCTCCCCAAGAGCAGGCCTAAGGCAACAGTGGTGTAGCAGGAGTCCCTTACTGCATATTGTTTTTTTTTTGAAGGTTTCTTCTGAACTCATAGGGCAGAGCCCTTCCCCATCTGATAAGCTTAGGGTGTGAGTTTAGATGGTAATGAAATGGAAGAGAGAAGGAACGTACACCGGCGTTGAAGAGTTACTGATCACGTTGAAATACTAATTTGAATTTAGGCAGCTGCACACTCAAAGCCACAATTCAATAATAGTTTGTTACCATAGTTAATAAATTATCGCATTGTGGCTACGATCGAGGGACTGCCTTTCATCACATTCAGATTAGTATGACAAATGGTTTGGTGCGAATCTTGCTGTCAAGATTGTATTAAGTGTTCCCAAGATTGTATGTTGACTGTGTGAAGCTGTCAGAAGCCTTAATGCCAGGACTGACTTGCATCATTTCAGGAATTGGCTAAGCACGTTTACCCAGTCTTAAATCTTGATAAACATATTAAAGCTATTCTTACCTTTCTGGCATGTGGCACAGCACTTAATAGAAATTTGAACATGAACAACTCCGCCTCCCTCCAAAGTCCCGCCCTCTTCCCCCTGCCTGACCTCTGAGGCTCCCCTCCTCTCCTGACGCGTGCGGTGAGGAAGTGAGCAGCGCGAATGAAGCTGCTTTCACACCGGACACGAAACGAACTTTTCGCACTACAGATTACATTCAGTCAATGCATAGAGGCGAATCTCGCGCGTATTCGCGTCTTTGCATTGACTTTGCATGTATTCGGTCGAACAAAAAATTAGTTTCGCGTCCGACGTGAAAGCATCTTGAAATGGGGCAATGGAGTCAGATTCAGGGGCACTGGTCAGTGAAAACTAACCAACAGTAATTATATAATATTCAATTCCATATGTGGTATAAAATAAAATGCCCTCCTAACGTCTGATGAACTACCATTAACGTTAGTAATTATAGCATTTCAGCGCCTGTTTGTTTTCATTCAGATGCTTCGTCTTTTGGCAAAATTCATACGTATTTTCTTGCAAAACTGCTGTCATAACGTCTTACCTCATCAGAAATGTCCCGGTAACGTTAGTCATTAAATCAAGAGCAGTTGCAGCTGCTTTGTCTGCAGGCGAACTTTGTTTCGTAGCTACCTGCTTTGTCTCTACTGCTCTGCTGCTCTGCCAGAGATGCACCGCGACTCGCAAGCGGTGACAGCGTAGGCAACTGGACGGGGCACAGCAGCAGATGACAGGCAGGAAGCTCGTCAAATCATTTTATTCGGAACGAAGAAAATGATTGGTCAGACTTCTATCAGAAATATATGAGAATTGAATATCGATGAGTTTCAACACCTGGTGGATTTCTTTTACATTTTAGTGTGCCATACGCTTATTAGGAGTATTTTAAGATTACAAAAGAAAAGTGTAAAAATTCCAGAAAGGTAAGGATAGCTTTAATGCAGTTTGTTGAATGCTTGTTACCCAACCTGAGACTTAGACCACATTTTTACATATACTTTAGAAAATTTAGCTATTCTAATACATTTTTTTTAAAGTTCTGATCCATGCAACCGGTGTTTGGAAAAATATCACTGTCCGCACTGATGCAAAAATGACCTTCATAATGCTTTCTCAGTACTGTCGATTCCCATTTGATGTAAGCACCAAGATCAAAGTGAAATAAGAGTGATGCTCTGGAGATGCGAAACATTGTTTCCATCCTCCTTTCATAGCAATTCTGCTCTCAATTGTCCCATCATTTGCTAATTTGACTAGGCCTGATCCAAAATCGATGTCTGTGGAGTACTTTAAATCATTGGCAGTGAAGTCAAGAAAATAGCGTTGGGTGCAGTAGACATGAACACCTCCACACAGTGATGAAGTCACATGATAACGCTCGGCATGTCAACAAGTCATTTAACCTTGAGGTGCGAAACAAATGTACAGGAATCGATAGTCTGTCATTGTCATTGTTTTAGATGCACACACAGTACACATAAAAAAGGTGTCATGCGCAAGTTGAGATCATGTCCGTCAACCAAAAACATGTTTAACAGGACCTCTTGGATACATAGAAATCGTACTCAAAAATCTCTACCTCAGTAGGCATTTTAAAAACGCTTTGCTTTTACTAGCCTAATATGCCATACTCATGGGAACAAGAGGTCAAAACTCAAGGGGGGAGACTGCAGTTTTGGAAGTATCCGTATAGTGTGGCTGGGCTGTCAAGGATATCAGTACTTAAATTACTAAAGAATATTATTCTCTGGAGGGAGTGCTTGATCAATCTCAATATGTTGCCAGTCCAATGTCATATATCACGCGGTCTATTCACACCTTGCACATACTGAACCACAGTGAACTTCACATTTGGCTCTGAGAAACCGGTCCAGTATTGGACACCACGGAGCCGTGTGGCTGAAGGCAGCATTCGGTTTGAGGAGAAAATGTGGTTTCAGTGTCCAATCATGCTTGTGTGGGATAACAGCAGAACCTGAGCCTGGACTGTGTGTGTGTGTGTGTGTGTGTGTGTGTGTGTGTGTGTGTTATATGCTTCATGCACTTCCTCACAAATGGAGACGACACATCTTGGATTCTCATTTTGTTTATATGAAAATAAGGGCAATAACAACATAAGAAAAGAGGTTTTAGTACAACCAACACTAAGACATTCGTGAATCTACACATTTATGATCACTGGTTATACCGGCATCGCAGACTGTCCACATATATCATTTTCACATGAAGGCCCAGTAGGACAGCTTATATGCAGGGGTCAGCCTGGCACCACTGGGTCATTCAGGAGTCGTTCTGAGTGGTTTTCACAAAAACAACCTCTTCTGGAACACTGACCCAGTGTTGGCTGTAAAACACAGAACCAGAACGTGCTGTCGCCAAACCCTGTGCTTGTATGCTCAAGGCTTTAGGCTCAGATACCAAATGGCCACATTGAAAACTGCCTGTAGGACAAGCCTGAGTCAGTAAGACTGGTCTTAGAGCAGTGTGGGAGGCAACAGCCTTCTTTGTTGCTTCAAATCCACAGAACCACTACTTAACCATTTGTTCCCATTTGTGGAAGCACCTGGGTCAAATACAGCTTGTCTTCTCAGCCCTCACAGACAATCCCCTTCTAACCAAGACCCCATTTAAACACTTTAAGTTGAAAGTAATCAAAGCACTGGAGTGTACTAGGAACCAGGTCCGCCAAGTTTGTTGTTCAACCACTAGAATAAATTTTATCACCTGACATGGGAATGTGTACGGGAGAGTCATTTCTGTGCTTTCTTTGATTGTCAGCTACAACTCAACTAGACTGATAAGATTGATATTGGTGTGGGGCCGCAATTTTAGTGAAGGTGGTGGCCATGCTCTCAAAACCTTCTGAACTCAACTTCACAATGTCCCACATTTCTGAGGACCAGTCCTCTTCCTTTCTGCAATAAAATGTCACAACCTTTCACGTAATTCTCAGTGACCTTCTTCAGCTATGAAACACTGCAACTCATTCAACATCACCATAAACATGTGCTCAAGACAACCCATAATATTAAACGTGTGCTCATACACTGCATGTGTGCTTGGATATATTTTTACTTTGGGTATCATGTGTTAAACATTTTCTCTGTTGTCATACAGTATAACATCTTACCATAGCTAAGATACAAAGACCATGCTAGGAACCCCCAGTCAGTGAGTTCATGCTGGGGGGTTGAGGAGCCTATATGAGGTGGGGTGGGGTGGGGTGGGGTGGGGGTCCACTTCCTCTGGGAGCCCAATGGCAAAATGTCTGTAAGATTTCTGCCAAGATTCAGAAATGAAAATTGAAAAACTTAAAAAAATAAACGAAACCAGTTTAATATACTCCAAAACCAACAGGAATCCATTGTCAGTCATCCCTCCAAGAAATGACTGACGAGGAGGAACAGGAGGGTCTGATATCAAACAGTCGTTTCTATCTTCTCAATGATCTCCACGATGGATTTGGAAGGGGACAGAAGAGTACATTCATCCTGGCCCCACAGGCTGCCAGGGCTGGAGTCCCCATCCGAACTCAACTCTTCGTCATCGTCATCATCACTCTCCTCAGAGTCGTCGTCACATGACTCCAGATAGTGCAGCCCCAGAGCGTTGATCCCGGAGTCCTCTGAGCTGGACGGGGAGGTGCAGTGGTCTATCTTGGGGCCGCTGGCCTTGTCCCCGGGCAGGGCCTGCTTGTACCCACAGTGACCCCCACCTCTCGCAGTCTGGGTGGGTGGGTGCTGTGGAGGCACCTGGGGGGGCGGCGATGGCAGGGCCGGCGGAGGCCGCTGCACGTAGCACATCTTGCCGTTGACGCGCTTCACCACGTAGTCGTCCACAAAGAGGTCGGCGATGACGCAGAACTTGGGCGACTCCGGGCAGGGTGGTGGACGGAAGCTGTGGGCAATCTTGAGGAAACGCTCCGTTAGTGAGATTGACAGGTCGATGGCATCCGTGTATTCGGAGGGGGCGGTGGGCACAGGGGTGCTAGGCAGCAGGCCCACACTGGTCATTGGCTGGTACACGTATTTACCTGCGCAGAAAAAGAGAGGGAACAGACTGGTTACTTGGATCCACAGCAGGGCTGCCCAACCCTGTTCCTATAGGTCTAACATCCATGACGATTTCCTCTCCAGCAATGTACACCTTATTCACCAGCGAAAGCCCACACTGAGCTGCTAATCGCTGGAATCAGGTGCTCTGAATTGGAGCTGAAATGAAACTCAACGGGTGGTAGACCTTCTCTACAGGGTTCAGAAGTCAACTGTGTCATTCAGCTCAGAGAGATAATGACCAGGAAAGCACAATAGTCACAGTAAAGTGGCAGGGAGGTGAAGAGCTCCAGGACACTATGGCCCAGAAACTTTACGTAACCAAGTCAAACAGGGTTGTGACTTCCATGTGTAACCCACCAGTTTGCAAACATGAAAGAGGGTGTCAATAAGACTGTGGGGGGTGGGGGATGCTGAAAGCTTTTAAAGAGAGAGTTTGAGATATAATCATAGAAGATAGAGCAGTACGCCTGTCATACAGGAGCCCTGTTTGAGTGATTTCCCTGGGAATTCTATGGTCTCCGACAGTAATATCATAAACAGTGACGCTGCTACACATTACAGCCACACTGTCACCGCAATTCACAAAACCACAGCCACACACAGACAAGCGGGCGCATGCGCACACACACACACACACACACACACACACACGAACGGAATATCATTCAACTTGGAGGTCCTGTCTACTTGTCCTTCAAACGTTTTAAAATAAACCCGAGAACAATGGCGTGGTGGGGGATGCAATGAGCTCATCAGCGTTTCCCACGAGGCCCTTCTGCTTACACGCCTTCCCAGATTGCAGATGCGCAGCGCAAACAGCTCTCTAATGCCATTCACTGCAGGCTAGGTTCTCTCAGGAAAAGAAGTTCAGCTGGAAAACTCAGCAGTGTTCTGCAGCTCCAAATCCCCACAGAGAGAAATGCGGTTCTTTGTGTCAATATTCCTCAGCTATACCTTTTCACAGCCTCATTTACACACCCTGCGCATGCCTTTAGTTCCTAACACACTCGTACACACATTCATGTCCTCAAGCACGTGTTTCCCCACATGGAAAGAACATATATAAACATATAGGTTTTAATATAGGGCCAGATAAGGGTTTTGCATATATGCAACATGCATAAAATTGGCCGTTTTCATATATTACATGTACATATCTGTACCTATATGTATATATATTATATGAAAACGGCCAATTAAGAGTTTCATGTTTTTTTTATTTTTTTATTTCACATTTTCAATCCCACCTGAATCTGGGATATCCAATCAGGGAACCATGTACAAATTCTTAGGCTTATTTGCATATGCAGCACCCTATTGACAATTAGGGGAGTGTACACAGCCCGCAATCGTTAGCAATTGCTTTCTATACATTGGCTGGGCAAACCTTTGCAAACTCAGAAGGAAGGTGGAGGATAGTCAAATAGCCATCTAGTAAGAATCTCAATCTCAATCAAGAATCGCGCCTGTCTAGCCAACAGGACAGTTCCTCGGGGAACTCTAATCTACATAACACTTCCCAGCAGGCCCTTCACAGTGTGCATCCCTGCAGCGCACTGGCCAATTGCGCGCTACTTCTAAAAAGAGCTGCTGACCACTGCTGGTTGATGCAAGGCAGGGATTAAAATTTATATGTTAATATAGGTTATTTCCTTGTGGGAATTTAAGAATCCTTGTAATTTCATCCCTGTAGGAAAAAATCTGTGACCTTTAGTTGCTATACAAGCATCTCAGATAAAAGACAAGTGTCTGTTCATGAAAAGTGTCAACAGAAATGTAGTCTTTGTCTTCAAATTCATTAACCACAGTGAAATGCTCAAACAGATGTGGGGATGAAAATGACTTTTGAAAGGCATGTTTATTTGAATGAATGTTCTTCTGCGTACTTGTATTTTGTTATTTTTGTTTTTTTTTTGTGTTTTTGCGTTTAACTTTTCAGTGGATGTGCATGAGCTGTTATGATGTGAATCCAATTTTATTTAATGTGGTGAATCTGGCAGTGACTTGAACTTGAAAAAATGCTTAATTGATGAAATAAACATAATCAAACCATTTTGTTTTTATACATTTCCTTCTCTTCCACAATACACAACTCAAGTTTCACAGAATGGAAATAAGTATGGTCAAGAAAGAATTGATGACCTTGTTATTGTTAATGTTTCAGGAAATAAATGTGACAAATAGTATTAGATATTTGTGTTGATATCATAGATTTTTGTCTCCTCTCACTTGCCATAGTTATTAATGACTGGTTCACACATAGCATGCCGTTGTCACATGTCAACATGTATTTAGGATCAAATGTGATGCCAATTTCACATGTTCACATGCGATTAATAAGATATTGCAAGAAATTCTTGTTATTTCTGTAAGGGACTTTGAACTAATCTGCAGATATTACCGTGAGAATAAAAATATGAGCTTGGCATCATGTATGACAATTGCAAAAGTGAGATATGAGCTATATATAATTGGTATGACAAACAGAACCTGCCACTGGGTATATGAGCTATATATGAGACCTATATGCCCTCTATAAGCACATATATGTACCTGAATTTGGCCTATATGCTGCATACATGCGGCATATAGGTTGCATATATGTTCATATCGATTCTTTTCATGTGGGTCCTTATAACCCCAATTATTTTGATCAATGCTAAATTAGTTAAACTGTAATGTCCTACTTTTCTGAAAAGAATTTTGTAGGTCAAAGAAAGTCAGACAGATTTCTGGAAACATTTCACAAAGCTTTACAATGAACTGCAGGAAAATTCACCTTTTAAGTCCAGAACAAAATTAAGCAGATTAAGGTGAACTGCTGAACTCCCTTGGTGCGCTTTAAGCTTTTGGAAGACAACAAAGGAGAGAATATTGCTGTGGGACCGGATGGATAAAAGGGAATAAACATCATTACTAAGATTCAGAAGAGCATTTCTCTGTCACATGACTGCCTAATGCTGCCCACTGAGAGTCCGCCTCTGGCAGCTGGAGCATATTAATGTGATCCCATCCTGGTCACTGCGCCTTTCTGTCGTTACCATTCGTCTACCCATTATCCCACCCACTCACTCACGATCAGGAGCAGGAACATACCCTGGGCTGTTTGCTAGTCTATCACAGGGATCACACTGTGTTCACTCACACCCACAAACAATTTAGTCTCTGATTAGCTTGGCGTGGAAGTCTTTAGATGGTGGGAGGAGACCGGAGTACTCGGAGAGAACCCGCACTCATCCATCTAGAACAACCAAACGCCGCACAGAAAGGCCAGTTAGGCCACTGGCTGAATTCAAACCCACAACCTTCCTGCAGTGAGGCGACAGACTACCCACTGCACCATCGTGCCACCCTCCATTATTAACTCAATGTAACCTCTTATCCACAGTACACAGCTCCACCAACTACAAATTTCTCCGTAACTGACAATGCACTTTAATCTGACTCATTTTTTGGAATAAAAATTCTAAGCCAGTGGGAACCGACCTTGCTCCTGGAGATCTACCCTCCCTGAAGATTTTCATTACGGCCTAAATCATGCACGCCTAATTCAATTAACGAGCAGCTAAACAGGATCTCTTGCTTCCGAGGGAGGGGTGCTCAGCCAGGGTTGGATAAAACGACTAGGACCGTGGATCTCCAGGAAAAGGGTTGGTAACCACTGACTCTGAATGTTAAGTAGCCTCAGTTTGAAGCTTTAGGTCTGTTTCATGAAGCAATATTATGGATTAAGCAAGATAAAACTGTGAATCAGACATGCATATGGAAATAAGTAAAAATCTATTCCAGATTTTTGCAGTTATCCAGTTAATATACCTAGAAAGTTATTTCCCTGTGACAAAACTGCAATGTGTGAGATTTCTCTGATGCAGAGGAAGGGTGCTAGGTGGTGTTCCCTTACTGCAAAATACACCAGTTTCGCTCACCTCTATTTGCGGCATGCACCGCCCACTGCTAAATTAACTTGTGCATTTGAGCTATACCTTAGTTCTCACATGAGCGTGAAATTAACATTTGATGCATGAGACCGGACAGGTCCTGCATGAGACAGAGAGATCTGGGCCAAAGAGTGAGACTTCACAATGATGCAGTAACCCTGCTTTTTGAAAAACCCTCTCGGTTACAAGCCAATTAAGCAGCCACAGCTACCACAAATCACAAATAACTTGGATTAGCTTAAACTGGGCAGCTCGGCTGGCAAGATAAATGAGCCCAAAATCTCAACAGGCTCAGGGGCTGCAAGGATTTCATAGCAGCTCCACGTTTTATTCATACAGCAACCAATATTATTGCCCACAGGTGGGCTTCTCTAGGATTAATGTTGTTTCATGATACAAAGTAGGGCCCAGCAGTGGTAGTAAAACCCAAGAAACACAACCCAGCACACGTACTGAGCATTAAGTTAGTCATGTTCAGACATGAGCTTAAGGGAGTTCGGCAAGCAGTAGATTTTCTGCCTATATGACATGACTGTAAAACCGTGTCTAATTCTCTGTGCAGTTTGGTAAGTAAAAAAGAATACACCCTAATGCACCCTAATACAACTGGAGCAAGCAGGGCGACAATGGTGCCACTGAGTCGGAAGGTGATCGCGCCCCGATATCTGTTCCCATAGACTCAGGAATGGTCTCCCCACAAACATTAAACTAACATCAGCATAAGCTTTTCTGTCTCATCTTAATGTATTTGTACTGGCCAATATAATTTGTTGTATTAATTATTGTTTTTCTAATTTTGATTTGTATTGTTCATTTTTATACATTTGTAGTTTCTCCTGTTTTCTGTGTATTCTCAGTTTTAACTCTTAAACACCTATTTTACTGTGTTTAGCCTGATGTTTGCCGTTTCACAGTTTCTTTGTTGAATACCTAAGGGCTCATTGCTGGAAAGCTGCTCTATAAAAGAACAGAGTTACTCACATAAACTTCGTACTCAGCTGTAGAGAGCGTCACACTGTAAGAATACAGGTTTAACTATAAAAAGAATGGTTTAGCTTGCAGCCCTGCTACGATATTGTTCTGTGTGGCAGTTGGTGGTAACAGATTTTGCCAAACTGTCGTGCTGATGCTCCAGCATTGCTAATACAATAATTCACGCTTGAAAAATTGCAGTTCCTTCACATTCAGCCCCAGAAAATGTTAGAAAATGAATTTTCATTTCATGAATTAATGGGAACATCAATCTCTGTCACTGCAAGTAAACAGGCACTTTTCATCAAATGCACCATCAATATACAGTGTGAAATGAGACCTGTTCTTATAGTTTAAATGCCCCTTTTCAATATATGATTTATGAAATTGAGGATCCTCGGGCATTGGCTTTTCCACGCGATGTCTACAGTCTCCATCCAAGGGCCTCTTCAGTTATTTGTGTATCTGGTTGATATTGTTTGACCGTAAGATTTGTATCTGCAGTCATCAGTCACATATGTCACATTTAGTTTGAGACACCTACTGTACATACTGGTCTCTACACTTTTAGAAATGCCTGTTTTGCATGTGTACAGCAGAGATGTGGGATTTGTTGACTCTGGCTCATTTGATTGGCCGTTTTTGCGAGGGCGGGAGCAAAAAGAAAGTGAACATACAGGCTAATTTAAGGAGAATAAAGCGTGTACACAGAAGCATTGATTTTGTATGCGCAGTTATCTCCACAGCAAACTAGGTGTTTAGCCATCTTGCCCTCCCCTTATATGCTCCGGCAGCAGCAGAGTGCCAAGCCGTTAATTGGAGGAATATTTGTGCAGGAATCCCCGCAGAATTCTCACAGGATTTGTGCTGAATGTCATCACGCGTGCCAGGACTGCCCTCCTACGCCGGGTCCCTCCCGAACATCACTCGAACTGCAGCAGCAGCAGTTTATTAGATTAATGAGCCCTGTTCCATGTCTGCTCTTTCAGTACCATCACACATACCTTCTGGCTTTCAGAAAGGGTTCATACCGCACACCATTAGGGGCTAATGTTTTACCATTTGTAGCTCAAAAAATGCTTTCTATTTTTCGTGAGCTACACAAACATCCCCGAACACAGAGAATATGTTTTACCGTTATAATATTCACACTGATTTAAATCAAATGTTGATTATCTCTTGAACAAAATTTCACAGTGGATGGTTGGCATATGTTATTTCTAGTACACATTATACAGTACATAGTTAATAAGATGTTCCTCATGGATGCACATGAAAGGCTCATTCAATTAATAGAGTTAATAGAAGCCACAAATTTTGAGAGAAATTAACATAATGTGAAGTGATAGTATATTCCAAGGCATTGCCAGATGCAGAACACAGTCTGGCAGTGCTGCAGCAGTGCAACAAACAATGATGGTAAAGCGCTTCATGACGTTGTTTTTATATGAGAAGAAAAGGGCGAGAGCTGGGAGGGGGACACAGAGCAGGGTGGAGCACAGCAGCTGGATGCCCCGGAATGTTCCACTTCCTCTTTCATAAACAACTCTGAGTTGAGATCATACTTCCCCAGGCACAAGGTCTGCAGCTTCTGTGCACTATAAATGTATCACTACAAGGCTAAACATTTACACAAGTCAGATCTGAATACACCAGGATGATGTAAAATACTTCCCCGGTATGCTTGGCAATGAACCCTTCAACTCAACACTTTAAGTCCCCAGTCTAAAAAAAACATTGTAATTCACTATTGTGCTTCGGTAAAACCTGTGCTTTTGAAGGCGACAAAGATGATCGACCTTCAACCTCCCCCTGGAATGGATGTTTTCGTCATTCACAGCTTTTTAATTCACAAGCCGGTCATGTGATATTCATTTAACAATATCCTTTAAACGCAAGTCCCTGCTGCCATGCAAGTCTGCACAGAATGAATTCTAAATGAGTCACTCAAACACTGTAGACAACAGGCCATATCACGCTGATGAACCAAATTGCAATCTGGCCACAGACTAAGTGAGAAAGGAGAATTCACAGCAGATGTTTGATGTTACTGTTATGTATGAGTATTTTATATAAAGCACTGTATGTCATTTGTGAATGGAAATTAGTTACATACTGTTTTTGCTGCCTTACTGGTCAGCTATTTGTTTATTTTCTTCATCATTTAGCACCCTCTGGTGGTATGTTTGTAGAAAAACATGATTTAATGCAATACCATTTGTTTGTGATGAAATAGACCAGTGCTTTCTAGAGGTTTCTGGCTTATTCTTGCCTGGAGGGGGCCGGATCACCCAGGACTCCTGTAGATCTTTCCAGAATGTTCCTAGTCTATATAAATGCTGTAATTTTGTTCAGTGGAAGAGAGAAGGTGGAAGGGTTTTTGTTTTGACCTCAGAGTTACATAGTGGCATTAGAGTGTTATTATAAGATTACACAGTGGATTATTTGTAGAAATTTTTGGACCTAATCAGCGAAGAATAAATTTGTTTAAGTGCTCATTGCTGGTTTTCTTTGCTATGAGAACCCTAATCAAACCTAATCCAGTCTCAGCTGTGTGGAAAGATTTGCCAGCTGTCTAAATGGTGAATTCATGGAAAAGTACAAAGAGTTCACTGTATCGTGGGTCCATTGTTACATGCTTGGCTGACTCCATGGCTGCTATATATAAAGACAATGTCGACCCCTGGAGAAATTCCCTGTCATTTATCAGGATTAGACAAGGACAAGTGTGTTCTGGTGCCCAGGTGCAGCTGGGGCTGCCCACTGCCTGCACAGAGCAGCACTCAACTGGCCCTTAACAGAAGGCAAACGGGCCTGCACAGTGAAAGCTTTATATATCTACATTCCCCTCATCTACTCCATTTATCTTTCCACAGAATATAGATGCTCTATTCCGTTAACAAAGGTTTGATTGCGCCAGCCAAAAAATAAATGGAACTGGGGTCTTTCTCACTCTAATTCTTATAAAGTGGGCCTTCCCGCTAACAGTGCACAACGCCGCTCTTATGAGACATGGCATTTTAATGATGACATGACACTCTGCTAATTGGCTGTAATGAGCAAGTCTGGATGCTGGATGCTCAATAGCTGTAAAATCACCATGCACTAATTATTTTTGTGCAATTCCTTTTTCGTCTGAAGCTCTGCAGACTAGCAAAACTAGAATGTTCCAAAGAAAAAAAAAGCTTTGACTAACCAAGGTGGAGGGGGCAGAGTGTGTCCTTTTTAGAGACAGGAAAGGCCAATGCAGAGGAATGCCCTCAAAAAACTGCCAGGGCCTCCTAGGTGCATAAAAAATTCAGACAGAACCTTATAGGAACCACCGATGTTTCTGATAAAGAACTAGAGCAACTGATGAAAATCCAGTGGACTCTTGTTCTAACTATGGACAAGAGGGCAGAGCAAACCGTTTCATTTTGTTGCAATCCAAGGTTATGCAATGGCGGATAAATATATTATAATTCAAACCACACTAGTCCTAACAAGTTTGTGCAGCATATAATCTATCGCACATCAGTGTTTATCAACTCATTGGCTGAAAGAAAGCAAAGTGGACACACAAAACAAATTCCGAAACTCTAATTTATGAAAGAATCAGACTAATATGGCATAAAATGTTGCAACATTTACTCCATAATACACGTGGCTATTGCTGGTGTATCAGGGCTGTTTTGTTTTGCAGAGTAAATCCACACGCTTTAAGAGTGTGTCATCAGTTGGTAATTACTTCCAAAACTCAACACAGTTTAGTTAAAGATTTTCATTCGACTCAGTCACGCTTGCATGAAGATGCTCAGTCCTCAAATAGGTACTGCGAGTTCTAAAAAGAAACTTCATAGCTGCCAGATAGCTCACTCAGTTAAAGCACCACATTGCGGAGCAGAAGTGACTATCACGGCGCGGGCTCGAGCCCTAGTCGTATCAATCGGCGATGTCGGCAGCTTTTTCAGAGCAGCACACAATTGGCCATTGCACAACAGGGATGCAAATTGGGAAGGGACTGCTGGGAAGGGAAATATAAAAAATGGTTGCTTTGTTCGTTGCTCAAGCGCCTCCTGTTGGCCAACCGGGCGCTCGTCAGGAAGACTCAAAGCTTGTTCATATTCAGGTATCCTCCGCCCTCATTCTGAGCTTGCGAGGATTCAACCAATGAGTGTCAAGAAGTGGTAGGTGATGGGCACGTGCTCGGGAGGAGAGCCATGAACTGTCCCTCTCTTCTGAATTGGCAACAAGGGGTCGCATACGAGCAAGACTTGAACATAGTTCCTCAATTGGGCATTCCAGACTCAGGTGGGAATGGAGATATAACAAAAAAAAATAAAACAGAAACTTTATTATTTGAATTCTCATTTGCACCTGATTTAGATATAATTAACCTATACTCAGCAACAAAAGTTTCTGTGACACCATTTATGTGTATGTTTTAAATGACACGCAAAGATCTCAATGCAATCAATCTGTTTATTTAACAGGAGAAACACTGACTTTTCAGTGCCAACGTCACTCAAAACGAAAAATGTCATTTTCATGCGTCATGAAGCACTTGTCTGACGTCTAACCAATTGTGACCTTCACACTTCAGTACCGAGTGTGACTTCCTCTTGCCATGATGCAAGCAACGCATCTCCGGCGCATGGACCGAATCAGATGTGCCAGAAATTGCTGTGGGATGTCATTCCAAATCTGACGTAGACGTTGTCGCAATTCCTGGAGTGTAGCTGGCGGGTTATCCAACCGCCGCAAACGTCGATCCATCTCGTCCCAAAGATGCTCGATTGGGGACATGTCTGGGGATCTGGCTGGCCATGGCAGGACATTGACATGTTGTTGCATCAGATACTGCTGTACAATCCTTGCAACGTGTGGTCTGGCGTTATCATGTTGCAGCGTTATTCCGGGACCATGTTGAATCAAAAACGGTACCACCAATGGCCGTAGCACTTCATCGCGATATCTTTGACCTGTCAGATTTCCATCAATAACAAGCAAATCTGTTCTGTTTCTAGCCGTGATCCCTCCCCAAATCATGACACTACCACCTCCAAAACGATCAAATTCCTGAACACAGTTGTTGGCATAACGTTCTCGACGTCGACGGTATACACGTAAACGACCATCACATCGGTTAAGCATGAATCTTGATTCATCAGTGAAGAGTACAAGATCCACCGTCGATGTTGTTGTGCCCACTGTACACGCAGTCGTCGGTGTTGTACTGTGAGTATTGGACGTCTTGCTGGCCGACGTGGGACAATGCCAAAATGACGGAGACGGCGACGGATTGTCTGTGCAGACAGTCGCCTCAAACCAGGTATCGTTCTTGCAGTTATGGTTGCAGGTTGGAATCGATTTCGGAGATGGGTTGTTCGAATCCAGTTGTCCTGTCTGGGAGTGGTTACTTGTGGACGGCCGCTGCGAGGACGGTCTCTGACATGTCTCGTCTGCTAATGACGCTGCCATAAGTTCCAAATGGTGTTTCGGTGGACATTCAGGCGATGAGCAACTTCCCTCTGCGAGGTTCCGGATTCAATCATCCCAATGGCCCTCCACCGATCATTTTCAGACAGTCTTGGCATTTAGAGGGTAGAGTTCCTGATCCGAAATGGCTGTGTTTTTGATAAGTGATGCTTCCGTCGTTCATCAGGCACAATGTGAACATTCCAAAAATTCTCCTCTTTTATTGCCATCCACAAGCATGATTTACGCACATTTTCACGTGCAAAGTCATTTTCTCGCATTTTCATGATTTCCATTTCAATGTTGTGTTTACGTGTACTGTTTCAGTCTGATATCACCATGTATGACAATTTCATAATTGCGTTATGAAAAATAATTAACAATATTGGTGTCACAGAAACTTTTGTTGCTGAGTATATATATATATATATTTTTTTTTTTTTTTTCTCTCCCCCCTCAGTCAGTGTTTTGATGATGGTGATGCATCCCAGGGTCTAAAACTTAGATCCATAACCTCCAAAATGACTTTGTTTGATTTGAGTTCTGGTGACTGCTATGGTGGTGGCATATGTTCAGGATTATTTTCAAACTCATGAAACCATTCAGTGACCCCCTGTGCCCAGTGGGGCTTGGGCCATTGTCATCCTGGAATAGACCACTCCCATCTCATTTCAAGATATAAAGGTGATCGAAGAGAATAACTCAGCATTGACTTGCAGTGGCCCCAGCCTTTAAAGGGATGAACAAGCTTT
This sequence comes from Gymnothorax reevesii, assembly GCA_029721435.1. Taxonomy (NCBI): domain Eukaryota; kingdom Metazoa; phylum Chordata; class Actinopteri; order Anguilliformes; family Muraenidae; genus Gymnothorax; species Gymnothorax reevesii. The sequence goes on along the minus strand of CM056587.1, from coordinate 4,305,556 downwards.
AATGGGAACCCAAACCATCATGCCAGGAAAATGAACAGAACGATCTGATGTGTACCATAATCATCATGCCCAATCCTGTCACCGGCCAAGCAATACCATTGGTCTCAATCACTATTACATTTACTGAACCTAATGCTTGAAAATCCTTGAAAGCTTCTTTTCTTCCATAAGAAAAGACAAAGATGAAACAGAAATATTCACTAATTTACAAAAGATGCAGAATTGTAACTCATGGCACACAATATTTATAGACGCCATTCTCCCAGAATACCTGTACACAGAGCATGTCATGAATAAGATCTGACATAAAGTACGAAATGAGGGTAGGTTACAGAGTTTTTATCCAAAAATTAAAGGGGACCTATTATGCTGATCCTTCTTATAACATATATGGGTAATGTTATGATGTTGGATGTCCATACTCAACCTCAAAGTTTCTAAACATAAGATACAGGGGTTTTGCCGTAATCCAAGAACGTGATTTCTTGAGAGTGATTTCCTCTCTGAACAGCTCCTCTCAAGATCTTCACGAGATCTGGGCATAACCTGACATCAGGTTGTGCCGTCCAATTAGTACTGACCTAGCCAATCACGGCGCTGGACCTGCCTACACCGGAAACTATTCTAGCAGACATGAACAACCGTGGATCATACTATGCCTTCGTAGCATCTACACTTCCAGAAATACAAAAGAAGAACCGCAGATCATTTGAGGGGCAGATCATTTTGTCAGAATCTCTCCCAAAGTATCTCTCGTTGGTTTACTTTTGTATGCGAAGAGAAGCACCTATTTCTCTCCCAAAAGATAATGCCTCCAGAAATCAGTGGGTAGCTTTTTTGTTTGCTGGCAGCAAACAGCCAAGGCCCAAGGGAATGTCAGCTGTTTGTGCTCAGCATTTCACCAAAGACAGTTTTGTCAATAAAGGATAATTCGACACCAGATAAGCGTTTCAGCTGCTTCTCAAACCTGAAGCAGTTGCATCAATCAAGCACTCGCAGCCACAAGCTGTAAGAAACGATATAACAGCAAATAACGTAAGTGAAGCTAACGAGTTACAGGAGGCTAGCAGGACTGCTAACGATAGTTAGCACTAACAACTGGCCTCAAACGCAGGATTTGTAAAATATCTGAAGATAAAGCCTGTTTCGGTCGCGGCTTTCCGCGACTCACAAGCTATGTTTCCATCTACTTGTCAATCGAATTATCTGAAGTTCGCCAAAAACATTCATGCGAATCAAGCTGGGGAAGATACGTTTCCATCTAACAGCATAAAAAGTAGTGCGTAATGATGCCACATGCTGTTATGCGATCAAATTGGTGTATCAAGTACATTTCTGACATTTTAAGCTGTTTCCATTCATTTTCTAAATGAATCGCAGAACCTTCATGAGAACAAAAGTAGTTTGTTAGCCAACTAATTTAGCTGGTTAGCCAAAATGGATTGCTTTTACCAACAAATGACGAAAATTGCACAAGTTGTACTAGTGCTTAGGTGCCAGCTAATAGCAGCATAGCAGACCATAATCGGAAGGAAACTACGGCATCAAAACACTGTCAAGATGTTGCACACACACATTTCATTCTTAATGTATACTCTACTGCTGTAGATCGCTCAGTTATCAGCTATTGCATGTTAGTTTGCATGCTGTGCAAATTAAAATGATTCTGGTAACTTATGTGCAGTAATTCTGATCGGTATGCTTGTGTTACTTCGGTAAGCATCAATGTGGCAGTTCTATCATAACATTGCCTGATTGTAGCCACTACAGAAGAAGCTAACCAGTGCTGTATGTGTCTGCAGAGTTGGGCTGCGAAGGCTGCAGTTAGACTAGACGGAGGTTTTGCAGAACTTGGGGCACATTTTGGGTGCTTGTGAAATTATTGCTTAACTTATCCATGACCGGGGTCAGCCTGATACTTCTCCAATACCTGGGCAAGCTCTCTGATGCTACCGGTGAAAGCAATAGGGAAGCGCACAGGCTATAATGTGTCCGGTATAACTAACGATTTCTCTGCATTGCCGTCGATTGAATATTAAATCGGCGATTGAATATTAAATTCTTTCCTGTAAAAGTTGTGTAAAAAAATTACACAACAGGAGCAACTTCTGAGCATTTAGATCTGCTCGAGTTTGAAAGGCTAACATACTTCGTTTTGATCAAATTACTTCAGAAAAAAAAAAAGCTGGCAAAATACATTATTGCATAATCACCTTAGATAAACTGCATTAACTTAACTGAACTCTCATTTCTATTTATTCAATGCTTTAAAACAATATTTAGCCAAGTTAAAACTCAAGGCATGAGCATTTAGTTAGTTTCTATATTCATGTGTTTTTAATTCCGGCGGGTAAACGGACAAAAATTCTCTAAATCTGTATTTTCTAACGAACAGTGTAACAGGAAGGATGCTGCAAAAGGACGGTTCTTCAGGCAGTGCACCTGGACATCTTGCCAATCCACTGCAGGAGTGACACACCATTCACTCACTCACTCACTCATACCTACGCACACTCATTCCCATGCGCACACCTCTCCTATTAGCCTCACTATGTCTTTCAACCCCGGGAAGAAACTTAAATAACTGGAAAAAACACCCTCGCACAAACCAGAAGAACACACAAACTCCAAACAGAAACAGATTTGCATCCATTATTGCTGAGGGACGACAGTGCTACCCACTCCACTGCTGGATTCCCAGATTCCACTCTCATCTAAAAATATGTGCTTCTCCAGACATCCATTACTTCCTTTCTTAATGCACATTACAGTGGTGCAAAGCCAACTCGGAGATTAGCTGGAGGGAGAAAGACACATTTCTGTTTTATCGCACACTGTTTTTATGAGCAGCAGAGCACCGTGCCAGCTTTCAGCATCAGATTCTATTCCGGGAACCAAAATTATATTGTTTGCTGTTCATTACTTCAGGCCACTTCTCAGAAAAAAAGAGTAAGGTTTAAGAGCCTCTCACATTATGCACATCAATAATTACGCAATGCTTAGGATGGCCACGCTGTAAAACCTGCAGAATGTTGAGCTCCTAAGTGCATTTCGATCTGATTTTGCTCCCAGGCCACTGTGCAAAGCCAAAGTTTCGAGAGTTAAGCCAAGTCCTACACTTCAGGCCGAACTACACCCACAGAGAAACAGGCATCCAAATGCTTTGGCTCCACTCTAACAGAGCAGTATCCAGTCTGAATCATGCTGGCTCATCAAGGAACATGGGCACACAATCAGCTCTTGGTTATACTGTAAAGCATTATTGCCAAATTTGACAAAACTGCAGCATAAGCTCCATTCCACCTGGAGTGCAACATCACAAGCCAAAATACACAAGCATCAGTGTTCACATCACAAAATATACACTGTTATTTTATTGAACTAACTTGCGCTGATGGATAGGGTTTTTTTTTGCATTGAATTACTTTCTAAATAATTGCTTTTCATAGCAATCTCTGGAAAGTTAAAACAAGCATGAAATATCTGTCAAGTTAATAAATGCAGTAATTGTTGAAGTAGCAACTCGGATATTTTTGAGAGGACAATGTCAACCTCAAATTCATTCAAGTCAAGTTCGATCAAGGATCCATCACAGCATCAGCACTCACAGTTACTCCCACAGACGCTAAGTCTGAAGTATTCAATCAACGAACAGACTATAACAAATAACTTTTCCCACGGGTCTGTTAGGTTGAATCTTAAAAAACAAGCACATTAAGAGCGTTTTCTTCCCATTGACCCATGAACTAGATCTAAAAGATAAAGAGAAGCAAAATGTAATTAAACTCATGCTTATATGCAAAAAGTTTACAAAGGAAATGGTGGAGCTCTTTGTTCAAAAAAACAGGTAAAAATGGTCAATACACCAAAAGATTCAGATCGTAAACCCCAGGTGACGCCAAAGAGCTAGACACTTTGAAAAGATGAGAGAGAAACCTTCAAATCCTCAAAGCTTTCTGAGTTTGAAAAGATGTGAGCTTTCCACGTCCATTCCAAAAATTATAAAAACCGAAAGACTGCAGTCAGACCGAGAAGCTTAGAAAATACAGGAATGTTTACCTGGAATGGAAAAAGACCATTTGTATTCAACTTAGTTTTTTTATTTGTAAACAGCAGCATTTGAGCAGTGAATTTTTTACTTATGTGAGTGTGTGTGAGTGTGTCACCTCAGCCGCACTCTTCTCTGGTTTGGGATCACTGTAAGCAGGAATACGGCACAGCGGATGGCAGACTTGAAGAGTTCCAGAGGGCACAACCATGTGACCTGGCACTACTCAATTCAGAGATCATTTAGTATATCTGGGGCAAGCCAATATTTATGATCTCACTCTCCAAATTGTGAGAAGAATGAGAATGAGATAAAGAATATTCATTGAATCAATTCACTTCCCTTACAACTAAACCTCTGAACAAGGAAAAATAATAGAAAAAAAGCATATTTAAAAAAAAAAAACTAAAGAAAAAACTGTGCAGTGTTAGAGCTCTCCAGCACATTTTGATCTGGCTGTTTCCAGGCCACTGTACAAAGTCAAGCTTTTAAAAGGAAAGCCAAGTCCAAGACTTCAGATCGAACTACACCCACAGAGAACCAGGCGTCCAAACGCTTCGCCTTCAAGAGTAACAGGGCAGCATCTAGTCTGGATCATGCTGGCTCATCAAGGAACATGGCCGCACAATTAGCTTTTGGCAATAGAAAAAAAAAAGCAAGTTGCCTGTTTTGCATCTAAACAATGGAGGCCAAAATGGTGCGTTTTTCTTTGCCAAAAGTGGATGCACGTCCCTCTTTGATGCATTTGGTTAAGCAGGCTTTAGTCCCAGGAAATGGAGTATCAGCATCCATCCACTAGGCACGTACACACTGCCTATAGCAAGGGTATAAAGCCAGTGTCAATGATAACTAGCACTAACAAACAGGACGTGCGATCTAAAATGGCACAGATGGCTACATAATGAGATTGCATTCTCGTTCTGCATATGTCAGGCCACGTGTAAGTTACCCTACACGGCTGCGCCTCAGTGCGGGTGGGAGGGGGACGTGAGATGCCGTCGTTAGCAATTCGACCACATTAGCACACATCGCTGGGGCAAGAGAGAGAGCAACGGCTCGTTAATCAAGCCCGCCGCTTAATTCCAGACAGATCAGAGGCTCGGAGCACTTCCAGGTTATGACCTTAGCTGCAGGCTAAATGGGAGCCGTCATAAATAAAGTAATGGCAACGGTGTGGAGGTTCTCCCAAGTCGAAGCCACTGCTGACATTCATTCCAGGGGTGGGCTGTGACCTGTCTCAGTAAATACCCCCCATCCCCCACCCCCCCATGTATACTGTGCAACCTCTTCCATATGCATTGAAAATGTCAGATAAGGTTATTGGGTAGTCTATGTTGATCGGTGAAAAGATTTGTCTTTCTCCCCAGTCCATTAACTGATACCCATCTCAACCAAACGTGTTTCTACTGGCTTTAAATAGGATAAGACGAGGAAGAAGCTTATGGAGATTTTAATCAAATTTCCCTTGCACAAAATAAACCGCCTCCGGGCGACTGCATTCAGCGCACAGCGAAATTCCACATATCCACTGTACACACCAGAAGCCACAGCAACTACCCATGTACTTTATCACCAAAACCGCTGCCGATTTACTCTGCAGCAACCTGTCACAATAACCTGCAAATTCCACGGACAGACTGCCTAAGTGGTTATTACTGATATATACAGGCAGCAAACAGCTCCTCGGCAGTGTACATAACCTGACAAATAGTGGCATTTGAAAACTGCCAGCTAAATCATGGCTGTGTGAGAATCAGTCGGAAGGCTGCCTGCAGGGTGTGATGCTCGGGTCACATCTCCATGTAGTAGAGAAACAAAAGGCTGCTGCACAGCCCAATAAAATCTGCTTGTCAGGGCAGGGCCCTGGATCAACTTATGAGACCAGCTAAGTGCAGAGAGAGTGAGAAAGGAGGAATAAATGCTCTCTCACTGCCTCTCCTGAAAGCATCCAGGCCCAGCTACTGGGAAAAGAAACAAGATTCTGATGTTAGCCAGTGAGAGGTTAGCACTGCTGTTCACTGATCCTGAGTCAACAGACACACCCCAAGCAGCTGAACTACAGCGCTTCCCATCTAGGAACAGATAGGAAATCCAGTAATTTGGGTCACCGCATCCTGCATTAAGACGGTGCTCCTACCTCCGCAGAGGCTCACAATACTTCTCCATAAGTATTGTTCATTATCCGGATAACTGCCAAACACAGTGATGAGATCAGAGAGTGTGCTAGATGGAAAGATGTTCTGTCGCCCACCTCTGCAGGGTATATTCTTCCTATTGTCAGAGGTTAGAGTGTAAGAGATGCTCTCATTCTATGAGACTATATTCACTGCGCTTCTGACATACTTGGTGACACCTTTTTTCTAAAGCACTTGAGCAACAGAGAACAAAAGAATGAATTTCAAATACATATCCTTGTTGGGTCCCCACAGGCGCTAAATCAGCACAATCAACTCACTGATCATACAATAATCAACTGCAGCCTCCATAAAAGATAATTGTTTTTCTGAAATGTGAAGAAAATGAGAAAATAAAAGATCTACAGTCTAGCTAACCAGCCCAGCTGCCAGTGCCCCAGGGTATGCGAGGGTGCAAACAAACACCACTCCATCATGTTAGTCCCGTCGCCGAAGGAGAGCACTCTGTGGGTCAGCACGAGGGCCACAGGCAGGGACTGTGACCGCTTATTTTGGATGTGCTCAGTTAAGCTCCGTGGAGCCACAGATGGACATTATAGCAGTAAAGAATTCCTGTGATGTTGCCTTTTTGAGTAGAGAAACTTGGACACTCCATTAGGATCACTGATTCGAGATTTAACGCGTATATCGATCTATGAAGGCAATATTGATTATAAATTGCAAACATGCAGAATGTGACAACAAGAGAATACACGTAATGCGTTCTCTAGTAGGTATTAGCTGGAAATTATATCTCAATTAGACGATTGTCAAAATATATTAGCCTAATTGCAACTGTTGTGGCTGCACAATAGCATGGCCGTCTTCCATATTGCTGGGAACAATTCATTATTAGAGAACAGGCTGATGAGAAATTGCAAAGCCAGGGAGACCAACCACTTTCATTCATTTCAAAACAGGGGCTTTGGTTCCACGATTTTTTTTTTTTTTTTTTACTAGTGCTTGAAACATTCATTGTAATTTTATGAGTTGGCACAGGTGTCCTTGCGCAACCCCTTCCACTCGAAATTGTGCCAAAGGCAAGAAAACTTAAATAAAATGGACTGTACACTGCGATATATTTCAGAGACCACTTCGAATATACTACGCCAAAAGCACTTTAACACTTTAAGAAAGAAACGAAAAAATGGGCTACTGTTAGACCACTATTTGCCATTTTGACGAAGGCTTTTGAAAACTCATTGTAACATGCACTGTACACAAAACATGTTTGTGTTTGTTTATTATTGCTTAAGTATGAAATAATACACGCTGCAATGTAGTTATTGTAATAATCGGGCTTCGTGTAATTCTCCAGCTATGTGTGACTGAACGGAAAGGTCGGATCCGAAGTCGTACTTACAGTGACACCAGCCTAAGTGGCAGCACCAGTGCAACTTAAAGCACTTCCCGTGGCTGTGAGTGGCACAGATGGACAGTCCATCGCAAGGTAAAAAGTCGGGTCTCCCGGCGCAGCTCTTTGCCAGCGCCTGCGCCTCATCCAACTTGTCACTCTTCGGAACCTTCAGTCCTCCCGAAGTGGCCATAGTTGTGAACCCGGAGATCAGACCAGGACAAAGGAATGCATCTGAAACCCGTCACCCACCAGCCAAGCGAACTAAAGGGGACGGGAATGCAGCAGCGTACAGGAGTTCATAAATCTGCGCTAACGAAGGACGCGTGCGCCGTCGGGACCGAACTGCACAGACGGTCGTAGGGTGTTCAACGAAGGAGAAGTTCGGGTTACGTCCAGTGATAGAGAGAGAGCACACTCCGGTGCCGTAGGATCTTCTCCGGAGAGGAAATAATCTCTGCTTAGGCAGCAATTAGTCCAACACATAATTCAGGTCCATAATTTAATATACCCCACTGAAGTCCATCCAAATCCGATTCAGCCGAGGTTCTATCTGACATGTTTTTTAAACTTCATTCAGACAACAGAGAAGTCCTCTGCAAACGGAGACGCAGATGAGGGAAACCGCGCTTGGTCCGAGTCTCCGGGATGTTCGCGCGTGTAAAGGGCTGAGCGTAAATGTTATCGCACATCTGTCTTCGTTGTAAGATACACAGTCCCCCGAGTGAAGCTAAATGAATAGTAATACTTAGACCTTTCTTAACATTGGGCCATTACAAACCCATGTGAACGAGTCTTCTTGCGCCGATGAAGTGGGAGAAACAATGTTTAAAATTATTTCATTCATGTAGACTATGCCAAGTGCCAAAATGGTCGCTCTTTAATATTTGATATGTCAACGACAAAGAATCAAAAGGAGTCGTCATTCAAATGAAATGAAACGCCTCGTAAATAAAAATACCTTCCGACATGTTCGCGGAATTCTGCCACCATCTTTACATCACCTTCTGCACTCACGGCGCGGGTCGGGTAGGGGACTGATACTCAGTGTGTGGGAATCAGAGACGACGACGTCTGTAGCGGCTGCAATTTTACATCCCTCCCCTATATTCTCTTGGGCAAACGTTTTTGTTTATAATCCACCCATAGGTGGCACTGTCACTTCAAAAATGTTTTTCATTAGAATGACGCCGTTTTGCTTCTGATACATGTCAGAAATTCGTGATGCTGAGTATTTTCCATTGCGACTCGACATGAGCTTATTTTGAATCATTGTGCGTACAGTAGTAACCTCATATTTTCTGGGATTATACCACATGTGCTCACATTTCATTGCAGAGACCGATCTGATAAGAGGAAGTCATGCTAAAGAAAAATTGGTAGTGATAGACCAATACCATTCTACGGCAGGCCTGTCCACTCCTTACTGGAGCCATTGTACTGAACTTGGCTACAATTTACCTGGAGGGTGCTCGCAAGATGGTCCTCAGTGAATAGGAGTGAATGGAGCTGAACGGCTAAATACACCTGCTTCGAGATGAAAATTTGTACATTTTATTTTGGCTTTTGGCAAATACAGTATCAATTTTATTTCAGAATTGAAATTAAGCAATACTAATTTTCTTTAGTTTTTCTCACAGGGTCAGTGATTTTTCCCATAAAACACGAGCTTTCTGCTGGTGTATTACCTGGGTGCAGGACGTTTGGACCCCCATACCAGTTGGACCCAAACTGAATGGACTTAGTACTGGTTGGACCCAAACCAGTAGGACCCCATGCTGTTTGGACCCCTGAACCTAACCCTAACCCAACTGGTCAGGGGTCAAACTGGTCTGGGGTCTAACAGGTCTAGGGTCCAACTTGCCTGGGGTCTAAATGGTATGGGGTCCAAACGGTTAGGGTCAGGGATCTAATGGACAGGGTACAATCAGTCCTTACTTGTTACTAACGGCGCTGTTAGTTAATTCTTCCCAACCTATCAGTCATGAAATCTGTCCTGGGAGCCACTATCTGGCAGGATGAATATTTATTGCACGGAAATCATCTGCGAAGATCAAGAGCAAGCTTCACATTTAAAGGATTCTCAAAAGACTAATTCTGGGTGACAATGATGTCTTATGCTACCACTGTTTGCAGGTCAGCAAGTAGGCTGTTACATAATGTGCTGCCCCACTTTTAGGCTAGGTTTACCTTTAAACACAATCTGCACACCTTCCTAAAATAATCTAAATAAAATCTGGATTGATATCCCTGTTTTTATGATGAGCAAAAATAAGAGAGAAACCCAAAGAAGGAGTGCTTATAAGCATTAAATGCAACCCCAGAACACAAAGGTTGCCATTCTTTTTCACAACGCTTAATAAATATTTAGAGATCGAAAAACCAAGTGATTATGTGTATAAGGTATAATTTTGTCCAATTTTTCCAGCAAACAAGTCTTAAGGTGTGCAAAAGCACAGGGTTTCTGTCACATTTTGAATTTCAAATTAGGCTTCTACTGCATGATGGTCCATTGCAGATGCCCCCGAGCCCAGTGAAGTAGACAATATTTTAACGCTGTTAACGTCGGGCCCCTTTATATACAGTAAAGTTTAAACCGGCATTTGCAGATGTAACCACAAATCACAGTACTTGACAGGTTTGCAAAAACAATTCTGAAGCCACGTGATTGTACCACTTATAGATAAATGGCGATTCTTGATGCAGTGCTGTCTGAGTGATCAGAGATCACAGGTATTCAGTTTAGGCCTGTATCGTAGCCCTTCAATAATTCCTCCAGATTATTTGGGTCTTTTAATTATGCTATGTATTAAATAAATATCCATATTGATGCAAGATGCTGGGGAACTGGGAATTTATTACAACAAAAGAAAACAGGCACGAGGGCGAACAAAAAACTTGGCCCAAAGGGTTGCAAAAATCCAACGAAGGTGAGATTCACAGAGCTGAAAACTAAGAAGTCCAAACGACAAGAAACAAAAACCACTGGAACCTCCAGGGAGAAACAAACCACAAACAGAAAAGAATAATCGGGCTTAGAATACAAACAAGAACTTGGCTTGGCTTGGCTTGGCTTGGCGAAAGCCAAAAATACTGCACTAAACACTGTAGGACTTGAGACTCTGTCTGCCAGCCAACTTCCACCGCCTCCGGATAAAGGAACAGAAATCAGGACACATGAGGGGCAACACCTGAAGGAGAAACAATGTGCAAGATCATGACATGGACAGAGATTGGTAGACATGACTTGCTCATTAAGAAAATGAGCGGCTCAGCTTAAGTACCGATGAAGCAGCAGATTGGAAGGAAGCATGAATGTTAGAACAGAAAAGCGCAGCAAGATTGAAATAGCAAAGCAGGAATCATGACAATAAACTCCCTACCTGAATTAGTAGTATTAGTAATGTGCCTGTCTAAGAATTACACCTCCCATGACTATTAGTAAATGTTAGTAACTTAAAAACAGTTAATTAGCAATTAAGCTTAGACAGCCCTGAATCAGCACAGCACAGAAGGAAGGGGGAAATACCAAAGCCAACCAGAGCTCTGAGGTGTGTGAAAACGAAGACATGGGGCGGAACGCAGACAAGCGGTGGAGTGGCAGGGCAGACCTGGCAAAACAAAAGACATGGAAAAGTAAAAACATGAACAATAAACCTGAACTATGAACAATGAAAATTTGATACAAGAAACTGTTAAAACTGTGACATGAGTAATGAACATGAACTATGAAACCTGGCGCAAGAAACTGTTAAAGACCCAAAAACTGTCCTGGCCAAAGGCCCAGGACCCTAAAACACAACATATATCCCTTCCTAGCTTTGAGGAACATTATTTTTTAAACCTTTTAAATTATTTTTTCCCACAGCTGTTGGCTGATTTGCGATCCTTGTCCCATCTTTGGTCATGGAGGACTGGCCTTTTCTGGGTTTTGCTTTTGTATCAAATCATGACAGCCATCTCCTGTTTACATCAGTTGTTCCAAATCCCATCATTATTCCAGTTTTTTAAAAATTAATTAATTAATTAATAACCTCTTAAGAAGTTGCAACTTTTTTGAGAATGCATTTCAGGCCTGAATGGCAGATGTACATTTAGAAATAAAATTAAGTAGACCACACAAAAAAATTAAATATCAAATCTTCATGCAGTCAGCAATGAATATAAATCAAAATATAGAAATCACTTTCTGTTCTTATGTGCAAATTTTATACCATCCCAGGCGTTTATGAGCTGGGGTTGCCTGAGAACATTTAAACATTTGTTTTTCTTGAATAAAATAGAAGAGAACATTGAATGAAATATTACCCTCCACACACACCCATACACAAGCGTGCGCGCCCGCGCACTCACACTAAATCGCGCACACATACCTGCAGGAAACTGAAAACTGTTCTCATCTTGCAGACAGCTGACCCTTTTTACATTGATCTGCCTTCAGCCTTTCAAAAGTTTACTTTTACCACACACCAAGGTCAAGGTCAAGGTCATTAAGCATTTTTCAGTCACCTGTACACTAAAACGAAAACTCAGAAATGTAATGCTTTATGATTTTATTTTCAGGAATGGAACACAACATTCATCTTTGGTCTGGCTGCCAAGCTCACAGAAAATATGAAGAATATATGCTGATGAATAATTTTGATTGCAAATATGAAACAATAGTTTATTATTATTATTATTATTATTATTTTAATGCAAAATATGCATAAATACTTTTGTATATTGATGGTAGTTGGAGACTAGGACTGGAAATCTTTGCCTTTAAAATAACAATGAACATTAGTTTTTCGGCACCGGTTTCTTTTCTTCAGAACTTGCAACAATGATAAATTAACTTTGTCTCAAAAAAGAGAAAAAAAATCAATGAATAAAATACAAGGTGAACACACAGTACAGTTAATGCCTGCATTTCAGGGACTGGTTCTCTCCATTCATTCATTTATTCATGTCATTTTTTTTCTATTCCTATTTTTGGACATGAATAAAAGAGTGAGGCCGGAAGCTTGCAGTCTAACAGCCCTGCTGGTTCAGAATGGAGTGTGAACTGGACACCCGTCCTCTGCTCGGGAAAATGATTGCGAGTTCAGCTCATCTGCATGTGCTGTGTTGTTGGCGTGTTATTCAAACTAATTCCTTGAGTTTTCATTTACCGATGTTGAGAACCTCTGCTTAAGATAATAAATGCACTTTAACAGAACAATAATGAGATATATATTTTATAATGAGAGATTGATATTTTAAAAAGTGTGAATGAATCAAAAATTGCGAACTAACAATTCAAATTAGTGTACGCATCGGATACCATCCCAGAGAGAAGAAATTTTACTTTATAAACATGGCCTCATACCTTTTTCTGTGAGGAGACTTGTAGTTCACTGCTTATAGTTCACATAAGGATTCCTTCAAAAGCAGAACCGTTGCAGGCCCTCACACTACAGACATTGTCACCCATCATGGCAGCGGTCAGACAGAAAATTGGGTCAGCCATGAAGGAGTGCAATGAAACAGGTCCCTCAGGAAACAAAAATAAATCCTAACTGACAAAATGAGAGAAAGTCAGTGTTGTAGAGAAACAACTCTTGCGAGAAAGCATGGTGAAAATACAAGTTTACAAAATGCTGCACTGAGGCTTCGCCGTGGCTGAGATTTCAGCGCTGAGATTAACAGCTGCCTTCTGGATGTGTAATATCTGTTGAATCAGTCTGTGGAGGTCAGCGAAGTGGTGGATTTATAGACTAAATTCATAGTCTTTTGCCATAAAGCAAAAAAGAATAACAATTCCTGTCTGCCTCCCCCGTTATTTACAATTCCTCTCGCCCCATCCGATTAGTTTTTATTCACTTGGATATGGGCATAATATAATGTTTGAATGTCCAGATGGATGAGCTTTAATTGATCACAACATACAGTATATATTTATTCAATATCTTTTCAGTTTAATCTTTGGGTTAACTCATCAACCAGTTAAATAAGGTTTAGTGGTGATGTGAGAGGACATTTGATTGATGTCCAGAACTCGCTTGCCCTTTATTGAATCCCCATCTAGATGCAGCTCCTGCAATAGGGCATACAGGCTTAATGTCATTCCATTAAATTGCCAACATCCATAACTGCAATACAACAGTCACTAGTGGCGGAGCTCACATCGTACCTCATAAAAATCCTGCACATGCTGTTATATCTCAACATTTATCAGATGTAGAGGTTAGTCAATAAAAATTAATGCTTGATGAATAACAGCAGGCAAAACTGCAGGCAAATTCTACATGTGAAGTGAGCAGGTATCCTCTGTCAACCACTTTGGAGAGAATGCAACAGCTTCGCCTTGATTAGGTTTCACAACTCATCTACAAATACCACTGAAATCATCTGACATTTGGTATCCTCCAGGGCCAGTGAAATTGACTTGCACAGCCACACACACCCTGAGATAAGATTTGTCACCTCAAATACAACCTACCACAGATGATTGGTTGGCAAATCATTTTCTCTGATGCATCTGACTGAATAAGCAGAATGCGCTAAATTAGGCAAGCAACCACAGTGATATTGTCAGTGGACCAAATAGACTTTTTAGTCTGTGGATTATCAAATCATTTTAAAGCAGTAAATCCCAATGGCATCATGTCATGACAGTCGAGTGATAATTCAAACATAGGTTGGCAAGACTACAGCCTGGTGGCCATTCCGCAACTTCTTCAATACCGTACTGTAGGTGTGTCACTGTAATGTGAGGCAAAAACTGCATTTTTATTATTGTCTTTACTATTATTAATTTCCATTTAATCAATGAAGGTCCATTGTGTTGTGAACCAGACACAGAAACAGATGCAGATTCAGTGTACGATCCAGTCAGGGTATTTACTGATAGGAATACGGCAATTACTGGTGAAAGGGCCAAAGCCCGAAGCGAGGAGAAGGCAGGCCAGCTTTGGCGGTGTAGACTGGTGAGGGTAATGGGCATGTCTGTGCCGGCCCTGTGCTACGCCAGGGCAGAAGTATGACAATATAAGGCCCCACCAAGGCAGGAACGTCAGAGAGCAGGTCCGTAAACTATAGCAGAGACACCGTTCCAATCTTGGACAGCAATGACGGTTTGGATGGGGTTCCAAATAAACTGGTCAAATGATTATCCTGAAAAGGCAGCCTAAAGAAATAAAGTCCCAATCGAGGTGACCGATTATAAGGCAAAGAGTTGCAACGCATTTCACCATCATTAAGGTTACGTCAATTTCAGAGGACAGTATCAGCTTTTTAACTAGAAGATATAAACTGACTGGTTGCTAACAGCAATAGAAAATGACAATCCAGCAACTCTGCAAGACAGAAATAAGACTCATATGCACCACTGGAACAAAAGGCAATAGAACGCACAATGGATCACAGCTGGCTCAGATGAGGCACGCAAGATACCAAACTGATCAAGGAGACGATACCTCTGAAAGAAATGCAGGTTGCCGGAAAGCGGGGGGGAGGGGGGGGGGTACGATTAGAAAGACACAAAGGTTGTGACACACTTTGTCAAGGAAGCCCTGGGGAGGGAAATGCTTAATAAAACAGCTGCAAACAGGCAGGATGAGATGGAGAAAGACGCAGTGTGATTTTAGCATTAAGCACCTTTTTCAAGGGCCAAACGGCACTCGCTCACCTACATCCAATCTACAGTATGTCTCTCAATCTGCAGGTCAGTATTGAAAGCCCCAATGGGGACACGAAAAAGCAACTCTACAGTCTTCTCATCAGTTTTATCTCAAGATTGTTATCTTCTGATCAAAAGACTGCGCTTGCAAAAAACTGAGTGAGACTACATAACTGATACCGAGCTGATGAATTTAAATTCTAACCCTTTTTTTCTTTTCTTTCTGGAGGGACCTTAACAGCAACATTATGATGAATGGCATAAAATAGGTGCAGATCAGCAC
The DNA here is from genome assembly GCA_029721435.1 of Gymnothorax reevesii. Taxonomy (NCBI): domain Eukaryota; kingdom Metazoa; phylum Chordata; class Actinopteri; order Anguilliformes; family Muraenidae; genus Gymnothorax; species Gymnothorax reevesii. The sequence goes on along the minus strand of CM056587.1, from coordinate 4,290,055 downwards.
AAGAACAGGCACATTATGCAGTGAAGAATATTTTGTGGTGCCTTAGGGTATGAACAGACCTGCTTCCTCAACACTTGCTATGTCTATAAGTCAAACTAATATTTAATCTGGGATGCATTAAAATACTGTTGGCCTGATTCTGTTCTCTGTGGAAAGACCTTGGGGTCACAAGAGGAAAAGAAGTTTAGCATTCACCCAGCTGTTATGGCTTTGGGTCCACTATTAATCCTACACCAGTTTATATGCTGCTATCAATATTATTATATGGCAGCACATAACTCCTGTTTAGTTTGCTGTTTGGAGTCAAACTTGGTCAAAGAATCGTTTTCCTATCCGGCCCATAGAGAACTGCAGCATCAGGCCTCCTGCTTCAAAATCCCCTTGTCTTGACCTCAAGCCCAATCATACAGAAATCAAAAAGTTGTTTATAAAAGTTGCCGCAGGTCTGGATCCTCTTTGTAGATCAAACTGTATGCAAACAATACAAGGATGGCTGACTGCATCAGACAGAATTCTGTTGTAAGCAATGAATAGACACTGCGCAGTCACAATACGGTTACTAGCGGTGAGATATCAAGCCAGTCTCAAGATAAAGAAGGAAGCAATAGCTCTCCGTAGAAAACAATATGTAGAATCAACAAAAAGGAATGCTATTTTAGCCTGTATTGCAAAAATATCAGAGGTGGAAGTTGTGTCTACAAATTTTCCCAGGGGGAGGGTCATGCCATGTCATGAATAAACCAGGCCAGTTAAATGTGTGAGACGATGGCTGTTCAGTATATCATATTTTGTGCATATGGGGTTGGTGCACACACTGTATCTACCACAGCTGCAGTTGAGAAGTAGGTATCAAGCCAAAATCAGTAGGGTAGATATTTGGACAAGTCAATGGTTACCATGTTGTGACTTCATAATGGAATGGGGAGCAATACTGTGTGCTCACACGTGTGACTTCACACATCACTGACAAAATAACTGAAGAAAGATCTAATTAAGGAAATGATCCTTGAATGCCAAGGGAAAATTTCATTACGCTCTGTCATAAGAACATGGACGGAAGTAAATATAAAGCTTCATCGGGTGGTTGAGTGCCACGGAGAGTTTACAAGCAGCGATGATTTGCTTTGAAAGGGTTTTACGGTATATCTGATTCTGCCTTGTGGATGAGATGTAAAATTCGGGTTCTTGCTCTGTGGTCATTAAATAATCCCTTGATACTCACTGCACGGAGCTCCAGGTTTCCTGCTGCACTGGCTAAATTCCAAGGCTGGCTCTATCCGCCAGGTGCCTAATGAGCCCCTGATTTATTTGGCTCGAATAAACTGTTCTCCCTCTCCGCCTCACCTGATACATGCTGAGCATTCTGGTCCTAAATGGCTGCATTACTCTGATGGATGCTATTTATTGAATAGTGGTTGAGGTAAGTTTCTCCTGCGTGCATCACTTAGTGTGACAATGCGTTCAGGAACCGGACGCGAGTACCAAAAATCGTAAGCCTTTATTGCAAAATGGGTGAAAACCAGAAAACACAAGAATTGCCAGGCTAAAATCAGAATCCAGAAACAAAGTCAAAGTCAAACAAAGAAATAACAGGCAGGGGTTGAAACCAGAGAAGCAGATGTGCAAAGGTGCATGAAACGGCTATTCAAAATTCGTGGTCAAAATCCAGAAGGGTAGGTCATACTCAGGGCGTCAATAAAAGTAATCGTCAATAACAAACAAGAACGAGAAGGGGCAAGGCAATATCAAGATGGTACAAAAAATGTCGTAGTTAGAAGCAATAATCAAAAGGCATACGAGGATCTCTGCACTAGTGAAAATTGATCAACGTTCTGACAGAGTGAAAGCTGCAGTGAAGACCTCAAACAGACAAAAGGGAAGTCACATGCTATGCAGGGCCAGGTGATTGGGGGGGGTCCTAATGACAATAATTGGCAGGAGCCAAGACATGGACAGGAATCACATAGACAACTAATTCTACATGCAAAGATCAAGGAATGCAGGATAGCAATTAAGCACATGCGAACTGGACTGGTCTGACCTCTTGGCTGTGCTGTAGCGCTGTTTGTTGGTGATCATTCTGCTTGAGTTGAGAGAGGAAGAGAGGAAGTCATGTGGGATTGAAGCTGAGAATTTACGTTTGTGTTGACGGGGTTTTCTGAAAATAATTTGCGTGTTAAGACTCAAACAATAATATAGATTAGACGATTTGCTCCCGAGGTATAACCTTTGACGCAGTAGGGACAGGGAGAATCTTCCCCCCATATTTTTCCCCCTGTAACAACTCGGTGAGCAAACAGCCAAATTAAGTCGCTAATCTGGTCAAAGGCGACGGGGTTTTTTTGGGGGTTTTCACTCACCCGGGAGCAAAGCAAAGTAAGGTAAAGCAAAATAAATTTAAACGCTAAATTTAGAGAATAAATTAAATGCTAAATAATTGTAGAACTAAGTGAATTGTGCGATATACAATGTAAAACCGTTTTCAGGGACTGTGGTACTCGCCTGTTTTTTTTTTTTTTTTTTTCTGTAGCTGATTTAGCAAACGAACCCTTGCAAGCTCCCAACGCCAAGAATATATAATCGAATTACCTGGATATCTAACTATAGCCCGGCTTGGTTCATACTTGGTTGCTTACCTTTCATACAGTCTTCTAGCTAATAAATATTGACATTTACCGAGGTTTTTTAAGTCCCCTTCGTTCTCTATCCTGACATTACCGCATAAACGCATTGCCAAGCTGAATATTAACACGAACCGTGATTTTTGTTTGTCTTGCATTTTATTATCACGAAAGGGCTCTTCTGATTAAACACATCGTAAATACCCTATCCTTGTATTCTCCTCCAGTTGCTGTGACTTGATCAGCTGATTAAAGTTTAACTGCTTGTTCGAGTGCTTAGGACAGCTTGTTGGGCGAAGTACCGTGTTAAATTCGCTCACATAGTAAACGACTTGTTTATTTGGTCCGTTTTAATTAAAGGGAACCGGGGCTTTACTCTTTTTTCGCTTATCTTTGGTTGTATTTGCGGCTAGCTAGCTAGATAAGTACTGTTTGCATTCTTAGCTGGGGATCTGAGATTTAGTATTTAGTTAATAGCGCAGCAGTCACTTGACTCCTCCGTTAGGTTTGGTTGGAATTTAAAAGGGAAGTTTTCTACCGGAGTGCTCCGCCTCCTCCAGTTTCTCCTGGGCCTTGAAGTCAGTCTGTTTTATCTGGGTTCTCAGCTAAGCCCAGTGATACTTTTAGTTTAGTATATTAATAGCACTGGGACTAGATAAACTCAAGCCGGGTAATTGGGAGTGCTTATTACATATAGAGTTTGGCTCATTTTGGTATTTCATTTCTGTTAAGTGAAACTTAGCCCTTGTTAAAAGAGGCTTACAATTCACTTACATAGTTTCCCCAGGGTTTCTATTGTGACTGCTGCTTAGGGCTTCCTAGGCTAATAAATAAATTAATGAATTGCTTCTGTCTCGGCATTGGTAATTTTCTTTTATCTAGGGTGAGCAAGGCCATTAGGTAGGGGGTTCAAAACGTGGCCAAAACTATGTGACGGTTGCAGGATGATTGCACTTTTGGAAAGAGATTTCCAGGGTGGGTTTGTCTGCCACTGGTGCCAGCTAATTGAGCATCTGGAGAGCAAGATCCTTGATCTTCAGGGCCTGTTGGTGGCGCGACATAGTTTGCAATCAGTAGAGTTCCTAGAGGAACTAAGTAGTATGTGGTTTAGATAAATGGTGCGTACGCCGAAGCAGGGTGGTACTGGGATCCCAGAGCAGGCAGGGAGAGAAAGTTGGGTGACTGTAGGTCGACAGCGCAGGAAAGGGCGTGCACGCCGTACAGCGACAGCTTCTCCAGTGGTTGAGGTGTCCAACCGATTCCAGCCCTTGCAGGAACTCGACTTGGCCCCTGACCCTGAGAGTGAGGGGACTGATGAGCAGCAGGGCACCCCGTTAGCCTCTACCTCTCAGAAAAGAGAGCTATTGATAGTGGGGGACTCAATACTTAGAGGAATAGATAGCTTAGTCTGCTCGTGCGACAAGGAGTATCATACGGTGTGTTGCCTGCCTGGTGCCCAGGTAGGAGACCTCCTGGAGCGTGCAGACAAGCTCCTGGCCAGAGCGGGGAGGGATCCAGCTGTCATGGTCCATGTTGGGACAAATGACATAGGTAAGGGTGGGTTTGAGGTTCTGCAAGGCAAATTTGTGGAATTAGCTGAGAAGCTTAGGAGCAGATCCTCAACGGTAGTGTTCTCCGGGATTCTACCGGTACCACGTGCAAGCAGAGAAAAGCAGAATTTTATCTGGAGGTTTAACACGTGGCTACGAACCTGGTGTAGGAAAGAGGGGTATAGGTTTATGGGCCACTGGGACTTTCTCTGGGTCAGGGGTGACCTGTTCAAGCCTGACAGGCTGCACCTGAACCGGAGGGGTACCTTTGCACTGGGCCAGCATATGTTGAGGGTAGCACAGGAATATTTAAACTAGGGACTTTGGGGGAAGGGAGGTTAGTGAGTGTTACACATAGGGTAATGTAGACTGCCCCGATGGAAGCTGACGGCGTTACATGCACTATCGATGATTTACTTTTAAAGCAAAAAAACGTAGTGGGGGGCTCGAAGCAGCAGACACAAGGGAAATCAAGGGGAAGAGTATTAGTAATAACCTTAAATGTTTTTATTTAAATGCAAGAAGCATAAAAAATAAATTTCCAGAACTTGAGGCTGTAATGATTAGTGAGAGCTATGACATAGGGATTACAGAGACATGGCTAAGTGAAGAGGATGGAGATGAATAAAACATAGAAGGTTATAAGCTCTTTAGGAAGGATAGATGTAATAGGCGAGGAGGGGGCGTAGCACTCTATGTGAACGAAAACATTAATGTACAGGAAATTCCTGAAATTGAACATTCCTTGTCCTGTGAAGATATCTGAGTCAGGCTCATTGGCAAACATGAGACAGGTTTAAACATAGGAGTATGCTATCGACCACCAGCTTTGGACAGTACAATCAATGAAATGCTTTTTAGGAGGATTACACAAGCTTGTAGAGGTGGTGGGACTATTATTATGGGAGACTTAAATTATCCTGGTATCAATTGGGAAATGATGAAAGGACAGGGTAGGGGGTGGAAGAATTTCTAGATGTTATAAATGATAATTTCTTGGTGCAGTATGTTAATAACCTACCAGAGAGAAGGCAATTTTAGACTTAGTGCTCTGTAATGACCCTGATAGAATTCGCAATGTTGAGTTACTGGAGCCACTTGGGACAAGTGATCACTCTGCTGTTAATTTTGATGTTTCATGGGAAGTTAAAAAGGTGTATTCTAAAATAAAAATTTTCAATTTTAGGCGAGCAAACTTTGACAGGATGCGCTCATATCTAGGTGAAATGAAATGGGAGACACTGCTGGACTGTGAGTCTGTAAATGAGATGTGGGAAAGATTTGAGGGGATTTTACTTTCACAATGCAGATTCATTTCAAATGTGTCCAAAAGTAAGCTGAAAAAGCAGAATCCTCAGGGGATGACCAAAAGAATTCGTAGGATTTTGAGGGAAAAGAGGAATCTTTATAAGATGTACATAAAGGATAACAATGAGAACACTAAGGCTGAATAATATAAAATGCGGGCTGTGGTCAAAAAAGAGCTGAGGAATGCTAGAAGACTGTATGAAAGACAAATTGCAGAGGGGGCAAAAACTAACCCTCAGCGCTTCTTTCAGCACTGTAACAGAAAAAGGAAAGTTAAAGAGCAGGTTAAGTGCATAAAGAATAAAAACGGATCGCTGCTATATGATAACAAGCATATTGCGGATGCCTTAAACAGTTACTTTGTTGAGAATTTTACCACAGAGGGGGTCTTTATTTGGCCAGAGGGCATGTCAAATGCTCAAGATTATTTAGCAGAAATTGAGGTTCGAGATAACAAAGTATTAACCAAGTTGCATAAACTAAAGGCAGATAAGGCGGTGGGTCCTGATGGCTTATATCCTAGAGTGCTCAGGGAAGTTGGTGAGATCATCTTTAAGCTGCTATCCGCCATCTTCAGATGGTCTTTAGAAACTGGAGAAATACCAAATGATAGGAGACAGGGCAATATAATACCAGTATATAAGAAAGGGGACCGTACCGAGCCAGGAAACTACAGGCCAGTCAGTTTAACTTGAATTACATGCAAAATATTGGAATTTATCATAAAAGATGAGCTGGACTTATTTCTTGAACATAACAGTATCTTGAGGGATAGCCAACATGGTTTTCGTACGGGAAGGTCATGCCTGACAAACCCTCTGGAGTTTTTTGAAGAGCCCACCAGGACTTATAGCCAGAGCAGGGCTTATGACATCATATACTTGGATTTTCAGAAAGCATTCGATACAGTACCGCATAAGAGACTAATTTTTAAAATGAGCTCCATTGGAGTTACAAGAGGTATTCTGAAGTGGATTCAAAACTGGTTACAGGACAGAACACAAAGAGTGGTGGTCAGTGGTATCTCATCTGAGCTAGGTATGGTGGGGAGTGGTGTCCCCCAGGGATCGGTGTTGGGACCCCTGCTGTTCCTCATCTACATTAATGACCTTGATAGGAATATTGAGAGCAGATTGGTTAAATTTGCAGATGATACTAAATCGGGGGGTTTGGCAAATAGTTTAGGGCCCACTAAAGTGATTCAGGACGATTTGGATAGAATCCAGAATTGGGCAGAAATGTGGCAAATGAAATTTAATGTAGCAAAATGTAAAGTTGTACATGTAGGTAATAAAAACATTAAACGGGATTACTTCATGGGAGGTTTAAAACTGGAATGTGCTGCACAAGAGAAAGATCTGGGTGTGATTGTTGACTAAATCCTCTAGCCATTGTGCCATAGGAGTCAAAAAAGCTTATCGGATGCTGGGATACATTGCCAAAAGTATTGAGTACAAATCTAAGGAAATGATCCTTCTTTTGTACAGCACGTTCGTTTTGTACAACACCACATCTGGAGCATTGTGTACAGTTCTGGGGACCATACTTTAAGAAAGATATAGAGGCTCTAGAGAAAGTTCAGAGAAGAGCCACTAAGCTTATTCCAGGTATAAAAGATGAAAGCTACGAGAAGAGGCTGAAGATCCTTAATCTCTTTAGCCTTAAGAAAAGGAGACTCAGGGGTGATTTGATTGAGGTCTTTAAATATGTTAAAGGGATTAACAAAGTGAATTATGTAGGATTCCTTCGACCAAGTGTTGCGAGTAGAACTCGGGGTCACAAATGGAAGTTGACTAAAGGTAAATTCAGCATTGATATTCGGAAATTTTTCTTCACCCAAAGAGTAATTTCTATGTGGAATAGCTTACCTGACCATGTTGTTGAGGCAGAGACCTTGGGGGTTTTCAAGAGCAGACTTGACTTAAAGCTAGATACCATTAAGTCATTCAGTATCTGAAGGGATATATTCACAATAGTATAAGGAATAATATGAAAATAATAATAACTGGAATAAGCTTAGTGGCTCTTCTCTGAACTTTCTCTCGAGCCTCTATATCTTTCTTAAAGTATGGTCCCCAGAACTGTACACAATACTCCAGATGTGGTCGAACGAACGTGTTGTACAAGAGAAGCATCACCTTCTTAGATTTGTACTCAATACTTTTGTACAAAAATTAACAAAAAGTCCGCACACTGTTTTGATAGCTCCCCAAGTGAGTTTAATATTCACAACGTTTCGGCCGAAGTGGCCTTCGTCAGGTGCACTTCCGGAAGTGCACCTGACGAAGGCCACTTCGGCCGAAACGTTGTGAATATTAAACTCACTTGGGGAGCTATCAAAACAGTGTGCGGACTTTTTGTTAATTTTTGTACATTGTCCTATTGAGTCGAGCACCTGTTAACTTTTTTGTGTGGATGTGCGTACATTTTTCTGCCTCTTGTTACTCAATACTTTTGGCAATGTATCCCAGCATCCGATTGGCTTTTTTAACTGCTGCGGCACAATGCTGTAAGGCCCCACAAAACAATACCAACGATGGACATTGCAGTGAGGTGAAGGACTCACGTGTTCTTATTGACCAACTTTAATTCGAGCACTTTCCTGGCTGGTGTGGATCACAATATAATGGATATTTTTCTCCGTCCAAAGACATGGCATAGAAACGCAACGGTTACGATTAATTAGAATTGATCATTTTGGAACAGCATGCGTGAATCTCGAGGCAATGATAACCAGTAACTCAGACTCTAGGGAAAAACATGAAGTGATTATACCTTGAATTCCTAACAGACAACCACCGCCGCTACATTAATGTTCCCAGGTTTTAACACCATGTCCGAATCCTAGTGTAGTGAGTCGGTATTCCCTCCCTTCACTAGCGATGTTCCAGCTGTTGCTAATGATTGCTTCCTTCTAACTAATGGCAGTGGCTGGGTGCGGGCATAAAAGATCCGTCCTTACTTCCGGGAGAAAGGACTGATCTGGCGTTGTCGTGCTTTTGATCCCTTCCCGTTTCTGTGCAGAAGGATAAATGTTTGGTCGTTTTACTCCTCTGGTTTTGAATCTTTGGTGAGTAGGCGTGTAATTGTGGAGCGTATTGGTAATTCATGAGATTGATTAGTATTTGTTTTTTTAGTCCCTTGTGTTTGTCTCCTGTGCATGGACTGCATTCAGGATAGATCGCCCAGCCCAGGTATGTTTGAGGTTGGGATATTTTCTCTTTATTGTCGGTTATTGATGCTAAGGCAGTTTCTTTCGGTAATTTGTAGCTTTGCAGGGTCGCGATTTGCAAGACGCGTGAGTCTGTATTCCTGCTGGAAGAAAGACTGGTATGTAGCTATATTTAATTTTGGATTTATGTTTTTTTACTTTGATGCAGATTTAATTAGTTGTTTGTGTTACAGAGGGGACCGGACTTTCCCATTTGGACGCATTTGGGGCTGCTGTTTTGCCTTGTTTCGAATTGTGTGTGTGTGTGTGTGTGTGTGTGTGTGTGCGCGAATATACATTTTTGTTATTTTGTTTGAACTGCGTAGTTGGCCTTATACGGGTGTTCAGTCGCGTGTAGCCTTTGGTACTTAGGGCAACTCACGAAATGTGTTGTGTGTAATGTGTGTTTGTTTTTTTTTTCTGTGATATTGAGTTCCAGTGGAAGTTTTAATATTTTGGTTGTCTGAGTTTTGTAATTGTATTCGTGTTGGTATAAGCACCATACTGCAGATGTGTGTTTTAAATTAAGTTTTGAAGTACTTCACGGGTACTCTGCCTACAGCGGGCGTGCCTGTGAGGAGGGTAGCCTTCTGTTGAATGGTGGGTGGGATTGTGTGGCATGCAAGTTGAAGTTGACTTTGTTTTGAAGTTGACGAATTAGCAGCTAAGTGGACTGTGTTGGGGGAGCTAGTCACCACGGGTGGACCTGTGTGTTTTCACACTGTTTGGTGGTTGTGGCTTATTCACTGTAACTCTTCCTTCTGTGTGTGCATGCAAGGTAGGTGTGTGGGCCTTGGAACACGTCTTTGTTAGTCTGCTTCCCCTAAGGTAAGTCCATGACTGCAAAAATATTAGTTTAATTGAGTCCCGTGTAAGATTGCGGTAGGTTGCAGTGTTTTTAAAGTTGTGCTGATTTTGAGTAAAACTAATCATTTTATCTATTGCTGTGATCAAGGTGACGACTTGTGTGTTTTAGTCCTCTGTGCCACTGTGGTGCCCGGAATAAATTTTATTGTCCGGCTATATTTGGGCCTTTGTAATAAAGTTTTTTTTATTGAATGGGAATTGCGTCTTGTGCCTCATGTATACGGACTTGTGTAATTAAATTTGAGAGAATTTTGGATTTGAATTTGTGCTTTTTGTCCAGCCTTCTACCTTACCACCCTGTCACACTAGGTTCGTTGGTTAGATTAGAGGTTAGAAGTCAACCATCACTGCAATCGCCTCTGCTGGCATATATACAAAAGTACAATGAACCCAGATTATATGCACGCCCATAGGCTCCTTAAGAGAATTTTAACGAATAACCGACTTTACGTCCATGGGTTTCCTATAGGTTAAAAACTCAGTACCAGCATATATCAATCCTTTCAGTAGGTAGGTCATGGTCACCTAAACCAAGATAACCAACCAATTCCCACACCGGGCCGCTGGCCAGTCGTTCCTCAATGGGGATAATACCCCTAGGTATCCGCCGAGACGGGGCTAGGAAGAATAAAAACATTAAAAGACAGGGAGACCACACAAGCTGGAAAAGGAATAACAATAATTTAATTACCAGGTAGGCACAAACTTGGATCAAACAAATCAACGTTAAGCCAATTACCAGTTACATATAATTTAGATTATATTTTCATACCTGGAGAAGATAATGGCCGCGTGGAACTAAAGCCGTCCCACGTGGCCGGGGAGAATTCAGATGCCCCCTTGCTCCGCAGAGAAGGCGTCATGTGACTTCCCCCACTCATCGTTCGCGCCTCTGATCTTGATAGAAGAAGCCAAAAAGAAGAAGCCCCTTCGGTTAGAATCTTGTATCTTTAAAGATTCCAAACCACGCCTCCGAACAAGGTGGGCTGTCCCCCCATCGAGGTGTGAACACCAGGGCAATTGCCCGCGCAAATTCTAACCAGCTTTTCAGGAGCTTTCCAAAAAGAGAGTGAAAAATAATCTCAAGGGAAATGAAACATGTTTCACTCAACTCCTTAGATTCCCCCAAGAATAAAAAGACCAAACATGATAGGAATATGTGCTAAAATGATGCAATTGTCATGGAAAAGCCTTAAAATGGAGTATTATACTCCAATTGTGTTATAAATATATAAGTGGTTCCTTTATAGGATATTGACCATAAACATACTATGAATTTTACAGAGATTTAGATTGTTTCAAGCAGATTAATGGAACTGGGCTTCAACTTCAATGGGGACTGTGATATAACTCTGAGGAACACTGGGTAGTCTGGACGGAATGGCTTCGGCTTCCTGCTGTGTAGAACAAATGGGATTCTACCCCCACAGCCAGGCAGCTAGAACATCCAGGTTGTAAAGGTTTACTGCTGGGCCTGAATTGCGCCAGATCACCCAAACATTCAGATTTTACACGCGTAATGAGCATGTGTTCCAACAATATGATTTTTGACATTTGACATACCTGTTATGAGCAAAATCAACCAAACATTCAGGTTCTACAATGCCAAGAACCTGTGAGGGTTTAGTCAACAATCACTCCTAGATCTTTTTCATTTGGAGCACATTCCAGTTTTTCACCTCCCATGAAGTAATCCTGTCTAATGTTTTTATTACCAACATGTACAACAATTAAATTTCATTGACACATTTCTGCCCAACTCTGGATTCTATCCAAATCCTCCTGAATCACTTTAGAAGAGTCTAAACTATTTGCTAAAGCTCCCAATTGAGTATCATCCACAAATTTAACTAATTTGCTCTCAATGTTTCTATCAAGGTCATTAATGTTGATGAGGAACAGCAAGGGTCCCAACACCAATCCCTGGGGGACGCCACTCCCCACTATACCTATTACAGATGAGACACCACTGACCACCACTCTTTGTGTTCTGTCCTGCAACCAGTTTTGAATCCACTCCAGAATACCTCCTGTAACTCCAATGGAGCTCATTTTTAAAATTAGTCTGTTATGCAATACTTTTTCAAATACTTTCTGAAAAATCCAAGTAAATGATGTTTATTAATAAGTTAAGTTTATTGATACCCAGACTCCTCTAACCTTGGCCCAACAATCTGAAGCCATAGGGTCCTCTATGCAGCTGTCTAGCTCTCTGAAAATGAAAATAATTAATGCCCACAAAGCAGGAGAAGGCTATTAGAAGATAGCAAACGTTTTTAGGTTGCAATTTTCCAGTTCATAATATAATTAAGAAATAGCAGTCAACAGAAACCATGAGGTGAACTTGAGGTCTGGAAGACCAGGAAAACTTCCTATGAAAACTGCTCATTGGATTATTAGAAAGGTAAATCAAAACATCCCTTTGACAACAAAAGACCTTCAGCAAGACTTAGCACACCATGGAGTCATGGTGCACCGCCCTGCGGTTCAGCGACACTTGCTGAAATATGACCTTTATGGAAGAGTCATGAGAAGGAAACCTTTCCTGCACCCTCACCATGAAATTCAGCATCAGAGGGTTTCTAAGGAACATCTGTACAGGACTGATGCATTTAGGAAACAAGTCCTGTGAAGTGATGAAGTTAAAATAGATGTCTTTGGCTGCAATGAGCAGAGGTATGTTGGGAGAAGAAAGGATGCAGAATTTCATAAAAAGAACACCTCACTAACTGTCAAGCCTATGATTGGATCGATCCTGCTTTGAGCTTGTGTTGCAGCTAGTGGCATGAGGAAAATGTCACTGGCTGAAGGAAATATGGATTCAATTACATTTCAGAAAGGAAACATCACATCATCTGTAAAAAAAGCTGTAGATGAAAAGAGGATGAATTCCACAACAAGATAATGATCCTCAACACCTCTCAAAATCCATAACTGACTTCCTCAAGAGGTGCGAGTTGAAGGTTTCACCACGCCCTCAATGTCCCCTATTTCAACATCATTGTAAATCTGTGGATGGACCTCAAAAGAGCAGTGCATGCAGGGCAGCCAAAGAATCTCACAGAAATAGAAGCCTTTGAAAAAAGAATAATGGGCAAAATCCCCCAAACCAGAAATCAAAAACTCTTAGCTGGCACCAAAAAGCGTTTACAAGCTGTGGCATTTGCCAAAGGGAGTGTTGCTTAGCACTGATCATGCAGGATTCCCAGACTTTTGCTTTGGACAGTTTTCCTTTTTTTTCATTTCAAAACTGTTTAAAGGGAGGAAATGAAAAAGTAATCTTGCTTGAAATATAAAGGAAATGTGTATCCGTTAATTTTCTGCCTTTTGGGGAGCAGTCATCTCTTACTCACTTAGCTATTCACAGAAACAGAAATTTTGATCTGCGGTCCCCAAACTTTTGCATACAACTGTAAAACCATTGGGATGATTTTTTATCATTACCTTTTTTCCGTAATGGCCGGTAGTATACGGAGGCCAAGCGCAACGACCATAGAGAGAGAGAGAGTAGCTCGGACACAGAACAAACACATGGAAAAATATAGACCAAACCAAAGTACTCGCGCTTCCAAAAGACGTATAATGGTCCGAACCACGGAAGCAAAGTGAGATAGAAGAGGGAGAAGAAACTCTTACAATCAGAAGATAGAAAGTCATACAAATACATGACTATAGATATCTTTGGCTATAGTGCGAATTTGAAAACGAACACTTTAGTGAAGGAGGTGTGCCGGACTTCCTGCTTATATAGATTCTGGGAAAGCGCCACCCCAGCTCAATCAACCAGCTGTGTAAAGAATTCGATAGCCCAGGAATTCAATATCATCCTGTGATTAGAGCCACAAAGAGAAGTCCAAACAACACGCACACCTCACAAACCATGAGATTTTCTCTATGCAATTTTTATCCAGTTTCCCACAGGATAAAACTGAAGGTCAATGGGTTAGTCAGCTTGAACGATTCTCCCTCTGTCTAAAACTGACTTGGGGATTAGCCTAATCATTACGGGTTCAGCAGGCAGTGATCCTGAACTTGAGTGGAGCTCTCTCGGCAGGAAATAAGTTTTCATTTGTACATTATTTTCATATTTCGATTGCCTTTATTACTTTTTTCATTATAAATCTAGTCAATCGTTCCCACTACATCCTGTGCATATTCTGTGGTTCTTTAAACGTGGACTGTACTGAATCATTTACTTAAAATCTGGCCCTAAATTTTCAGTGGCAACGTTTCCTGGCTCTTAAAAATAACAGTATGTGAAGTCTTGGAGAACTGAGGATGAAGCTTCACAATGTCAGACTCTGTAAAATCACTATCTAAGAAGGACCAGATAACCTATCAGCATCATTAAATCTTCATTTAGTCCAAACCAAATCTTCACAGGCTGAAGCCTCAGTAAAGTTATCTGGGTTTTGCAGATGCACACTGTTTGGTTGAGACGGTTTGCGTAAGGGGCTGCCAACTTTAGTCAGTGCAAACGCCATGCAGTAGATTCCAGTTTGAAAACTTTTCACAAGCTTTTTCCCTCTCTTCTGTCCCGATCACTCTGACAGTGCAGCATTCTGCAAAACACTGACTATGTTGGACACAAGTTACCAATTTACTGAAGGCATTTACATTCACTTGTTTACATTTACATGCAAGCATGTGGTAAAAATATGGACTTGCAGATTAATTCAGGCATGCACAGGGAGACATGGGCAATTATGATCCTATTCAGCTTGCAAAGACGCATTCATTGGCCAGGGGAATGCCTCAATAACCACAGAAATGTAGTATATTACACAAACATAGACAGACAGGAGCGCATTTATAACAGACTCTGCTGGTATTTACACATTGACTCCAATCTCAAAGCCTGTAACTCCGACTCACTTCATTTGATATGGATTTAAATGCCATAAAATTGAAGTTGACAGTCTGTGCTTGAGGGTATGCACATCCCTATAGACTGAACCAGAGTGGAATTACTGAGCTTTAAAATCACACCCCCGGCCTAATATATGTGGATCTCACAGATTTAATGATGTCAAAATGTGGTTTAATCATTGTAATTTCCACAAATAAGAATCTCATTCTGTTGATTTCTTAATAACCCAGTTTCATGCCATTTAATTCTCGCCTTGTGCACAGCTATGGGCCTGCTACTGTTCCAACATGCTTTAATGTCCAGACCTTAAGTAGCACATGTAGCATTAAAGCCTATAGTGCTAGCCAGAGAAACATAGGACTGTAATCCATTTCTCTACATCGAGGTCTTCATTTCTTTCTGTTCGGCATTGTGCCTTTGCAGAATTTGGGAAGAGAGGACCAACCAGAAATTAGCCAGACCCCCATCATTGCCGCCCACAGGCCTGGGACGGCAAGTGAAGCAGCCACATTCAAATGCTGGATTTATCAGGCCGCTCTACTCATCAGGGATTCCATGCTGTTTGGTGAAAGGAACGAGATAATGTCACGGGAATGAAATGAAGCCAAAAGACTGTCTATCTTCTTTTAAAAATAGAATGCCTTGCAAAATACTGTATGATATGAGACATAAAGCACAGTCACTGCCGTGGAGGCTGTAAACTTTGATTTCACTGCCAGCCAAGACTAAGTTGTTCTCCTTGCTCAAGTTGAGGAGAGGCCTGCTAAGACTGTGGCCTCTGAAAGGTGATGCAAAAGTTAGCGTTCGTAGCTATTGTCAGCAAACTTGGCACTCACTCTCAGACTGTGGGGCTCACAGCTGCATTGAGAACAATGCCTCACCCATAAGGCAGGGCCAGCAGAATCAGAAGCATAAGTGTTTTTAAAGCTCTGATACGTCTCTTAAAAAAATGTTTTTCTCATTGTTAGTTCCCTCATGGCTGGCATTCAGATAACCTCCTCGGTGCAGCCTCTAAAGATGCATTTTTCACAAATGCACAACATGCGCAGAGATACTCCTTTGTTCCTCCAAGGTAAAGAAGAGTCCGCCGTCATGTCCCTCGATGAAAAGTCGAGGGTTTTTTGGAGCTCCATCCCAGGGCTTTTCCAAAAATAAACTTGAGAGATGTGCTGAGCGATGAAGACAGGCGAGCTCTGGTGATGACAGCACACCTCACCGGGGAATAAACGCAGACGCGCTACACGCGCTTCTCTTAGTGAAGATGACAGCTGCTTAACTTGGCTTTTCTGGGCCTGCTTTTCTGCAGAGCTCGGCAGCAGGGGAAAGTTTGCGACTGCAGAAGTGGGAACGATGAAGAGGCACCACGAAGGATACGTGTTATAGACAAGTACCTGTGCGTGCTGGAGCACACAGGAGCACACATGCGTGCACACAGGCACTCATACATGTGTACACGCATGCGCTCATACATACAGCCACTCTTACACATGCACAAACACCCATAGGCGCTCATGCGTACATGCTTACACACACAGACACTCATGCATACATGCATGCACACACACACACACACACACTCATGCATACCTGCATGCAGTCACACACAGACAGTCATGCATACATGCATGCACACACTCAGACACTCATGCATACATGCATGCACACACACACACAGACACTCATGCTTACATGTATGCACACACACACACAGACACCCATTGTTACGGCCCGATCTAGATAGTGCGACCACAGGTAGATAAATGAAGGAAGCACGGGGAGAGAAAACTGTGGCAAATACAAAAGAACTTGAGCGCTGCCCAGCACTCCGGTCCCTATACTGCCTAACCAGAGCTAACTAAAACCTACCGCTAGTCTTCGAAGGTTTACCAGGCACGGGGCGGCTTTTAAACAGGCAACTCCAGAACGCTCCGTCCAGAAGCGTGGACTGAGCGAGCGAATCGTGTATCCCCTTCGGAAACAAGTTCCCACCCAGAGTCACCTCCAAAAATAACAAAGGGAAAATAACAAAGCAAAACAATAAAGAGGTATCCCGATGGAAGGATAGTAAGATCCAGCTGGGACTACCCTAGCTAACCAGAGTAACCGAACAGCACACAGAAAGGGCGAGACGAGCGAGGTAGTCGGACACGCGAATCAACTTCAAAAACCGGGCATCTATTACCGAGCAACCAGATGGAAGGGCAAAAGCAAAAGTCAAAGTCACAGAGCGACAGGCCAAGGGTCAAACACAGGAATCCAAACAAACCATAAGCAGGGCAAGGCAAAAATCGTAGGTCAAAACAAACCGGTCCAACACAGAAGGCAATCGAAATACTCACAGTTTAGAAACGCTAATTACAAATGGAAGAAGAGCTAGTCTTCCACAGGAGTGCACGTGGCGCCCTTATAAATGCACCGCCCCGCCCCCGGAAGTGGAACGTTCCATTCAGGCCCAAGCAGAACCAATATTAGGGCAAAGGTCATAACACTCATGCATAGACGCATGCACACACACAGACACTCATGCATAGACGCATGCACACACACAGACACTCATGCATACACGCATGCGCACACACAGACACTCATGCATACACGCATGCACACACACAGACACTCATGCATACACGCATGCGCACACACAGACACTCATGCATACACACATGCGCACACACAGACACTCATGCATACACGCATGCGCACACACACAGACACTCATGCATACATGCATGCACACACACACAGACACTCATGCATAGACCCATACACACACACAGACACTCATGCATACACGCATGCACACACACAGACACTCATGCATACACGCATGCGCACACACAGACACTCATGCATACACGCATGCGCACACACAGACACTCATGCATACACGCATGCGCACACGCAGACACTCATGCACATGCATGCTCAAGCATACAAACACACACAAAAGCACACAAACATGAAAACAGACATTCCCACTGGCACTAATTGAAGCACTGATTACTAAAACCCCACAAGTCAAGTCAAGTCAAGTGTGACTTATGGGGTTTTAGTAATAGGTGCTTCAATTGATACATACAGACATCAGTGTACACACTTATACATACATACATGCACACATGTGCTCACAGGTACTCATAAATACACGTGTGCAGTCTGCACACATACTTTGTACATTGTACACGCGTTGTATATACCAGCATGTACACAAACACAGACACTCATGCATGCATGCTGCACAAACAAATGTATTCACATACACAAGCAGGAAAATACACACACATGCGCGTGCACGCACACACGCGCACACACACACACACACACCCACACACACAGAAAAGCACAAAGGCGATGAGATTGATGTGGATAGATGCTGCTCTAAACCTTGTTAAAGAGCCCTTAATTCTAATTCCTGCCTTTCCTGACGGGATTACATGGGACAGCCCAGAGATTCTCTGTGGCATTATTGAATTAGATCAATCACTTGGGCTCAGTTACAGGAAACTGGGTCATGAAGGCAAATCTTAAAGGGCTAGAGTCACTGCTGGATGAGCCTCTTATATTCTCAGGCAGTAAAAGTGTAACCTGAAGTGAAGCTGAATTCCCCTCTCCCTGTATGTGTTTGCATGTGTGTTTCTGCATGAATTAGAGATTAAGCCCTGCTTACTTAAGTACTGCACTGTCTCATGTTTTTTAATAACCATGCATCTGCTAAATTCCCCTCGCCTGTCTAAGATACTTCAGCTACATCACAAACCACATAACATCAGACTGTACTCAAGTCTGTATGCAGAATATAACTGTCGTCTCACTTAGGCTGAGACCCTTCACTTAGTGCACAAGTCTGATTCTGAGACAAGCACAGCTCGCCTCAATTTCAGAGAGAAGCGTATTATTCTGTGGGCAACTGCACTGCTGTTAATGTTTAAATGGAGGATGCTGTGATGATTGATTTGCTCTACAGGAGAGCTAGATCGATGCCGATCCTGACAGATGTGTATGACAGATGTTGCTGCTGTCGCAGAGGCAGGAGATGAATCTGGTTTACAGAAGGGAAGCCCCAGTGTGGAGATGGTTGAGCAGGTCCTCCATGCATCAGAGAGGAGCCTTCAGTTTCTATGGCATCACAGACAAGGAATGACTAAAGGTCATCAGCTGCAAAGAAAGCAAAGTAAGAGCCCTAGTTATGGATCAGATCTATTTGTTTTGTCTTAAAGAGTAAGTCTTGTGTTTGTTTTCCTTTGAAATGTATAAAGCATCTTGTCTTAATTTACAGTTGGCTTGTGTAGGTCATATTTCCATGTCTCATTGGCAAATCTTGAAGCAAGTCAAACCAACTCATCTTTTTGGAAATATTTTGTACCATTTAGCCAAAAAGTAATAGAAACAAGACAACAGCGTCATCACTATACCCTGCCACGATCAAAGACGATACCTTGTAAAAAAAAATATGCTTTGATTTCCATTTTTGAACTCAACATAGATCATGATCAGTTTATTAAGCATACAAAATGTCATGCATCTAGATATAATAGTTTCAGAGATATCTTGTCCCCATTGTGGCCTGGACGGACAGACGGATGGACGGACCCCATCCAATATCCCCCGTCCCGTTTCTTGGAGGGTGATAGTAAGATTTACAAATATTAGAAAGGCGCACTTGTTGAGATTGACACTTTTTTTTTCTTTTTGGATTAAAGATCAGAACATCAGTACAGGAGGAGTCAGGTCGGAGATCAGCAGTCTGACACTGAGATCCTTTTAGAATGTGGGTCTTAAATTCTCCGCAGATTCCAGTGTTGTGACAGTCAGAAAATAGTGCTTTGAGCCGCCTCCCACTCCAAGTGTGTGCCCTCACTGGTAATGCATGGCAGGATGTTTGTGTGAATTAGCCCCACAGGGATGTCCTGTTCTCTGAGGGGTCCAATTATTTTTCTCCCTGCTGGTAAGGGAAAAGCCTACTTCTTTGCCACTGTCGAGTCTGTCACACGCAAAGCTGTTTTTTCACCAGCTGAGCATCTGTGAAATCAGACAAAAAATAAAAAATACACTGTGGAGAAGCCTGTCTTAACATGTTTTACACTTATATTCTGACTCACTTTCCTTTTATCGATCATGTATGAAGAATTAGCTTGTGTTATTTTACCATTTATTGCGTGACATGATATTTTCACAAAATCACTGGCAAATCTTTGGATGAGCTGTTTCACTGTCTCGTCTTATTGGAATTGTATAATCTCATTTGGCAAAATAATAGATTGTCATAAAAGTCTCAATCGATTTTCAGTCAGATTTACTTACAGATTTTTTTTTTTACCCCCCATTTTTGTGATTAAAAAGAATAACGATTTTGGAAGCTATTATTTCCTGAGCTCTTACATTCATCACAGCAGCCTGAGAGCTCCCTTACTTACAGCTTCTCCATTACATTCTGGCTGCAGGTTTCCGTGGGACAGTTGCTATTTATCCAGTGGAAAGTCATCAAGTTCTCCTTATCTCTGCTGCTAATGAGCTCTTCTCTCTTTCTACAGCGCAAACTTTGATCATCAGAAACACCACTTAACTGCTGCTTGCTCAGCTAGATCCTCAGCAAACTGCACCCATCCCCAGTCACGCCTCTGACGCCTCTCTTACGCTCTCAGATTTCACCCATCTTTCATCACTTCTCTCAGACATTTGTTATATTTGACCAAGTGAGAAAAATGAGTCGAAACCAACCTGTGTGAATGTAAAAAAACAGAGAATAAAACATGAAAATGGATTGTATAAAGATGCAACTGCTATTTCCCCTCATCTAATCTTTTGCCAAAGACTTATTCCCAAAGTGCACTAGAGGTACAACGGTTAGCATATGGCCCAGTGTCCTGAATGCAGCAGGAATCTGAGGAAGTGAACAGAGATGTTGATGTGAGATGCTCAGATCCTCTGGGATGGTTCTGACAGCCACATCTCCAAACAAATAGGAATTGAAAATGATTTTTGTCGTACTTCAATGCTTTTTTT
The DNA here is from genome assembly GCA_029721435.1 of Gymnothorax reevesii. Taxonomy (NCBI): domain Eukaryota; kingdom Metazoa; phylum Chordata; class Actinopteri; order Anguilliformes; family Muraenidae; genus Gymnothorax; species Gymnothorax reevesii. The sequence goes on along the minus strand of CM056587.1, from coordinate 4,269,625 downwards.
CGTTATAAAAATGATAAAAATGCTTCTCCACATAATAACAGTTTGACATGTACGGCATACAGTGCTATTTGCTAATATTGGCACCCTTGGTAAATATCATCATCATGTTCATGAATTAATGTCTTTATTGTTTTTTTCTTTTAATTTTTCAAAATAGTGACAGAAAATCAATCCTTTGATTGAAATACAATGAAAATATCATGGAACATATGGAACCTCTCTATTTAATCCATTGTGCAACCTACAATTGCCATGGTAACAACCGTGGTAAAAGTAAAGGTTTTATCCGATAGTGTGGATTAGGATAGGAGAAGACACATTATTAGATCTTAGACCCCTCCTCCTTACAACATCTCTCCAGATCCCTTGAATTCTAAGGGTCACAGGTCCTCTTCAGCTCATCCCACAGGTTTTATATTGGATTTAGGTTAGGGGAACTAGAGTGGTCATGACAAAGTATACTTTGGATTATTGTACTGCTGGGAGACCTAACCATGCCCCAGTATAAGCTTTCTAACAGAACCTGTCAGATTTTCATTCAATATCTGCTGTTGCTTGATGGAATCCATGACACCATGAATCCTAACAAGCTTTCTAGGGTCTTTGGACAAGATACAGCCCCACAACATCAAATGTCCACCACCATACTTCACAGTGGGGATGGGGCTCACTGTTTTTACACCAAACCGGCCTCTGCTAAAGATCTCCATCTTGGTCTCGTCGGACTATTGAGCCAAGTCCCATTCAAAGTTTTGGTACCATTTGGTAAATTGTTGGCATCCAAGTCTTTTTTTTATTACAACAAAAGGTTTTTCTGGAAACTTTGCCAAACATCTTGTGTATGAAATCGTTTCATAGCTTTAGAGGCTAATGCGATTATCAAACCATAATCCTTGGAGTTTCGTTTATGACTTGAACCATCCTCCTCGCAGAGAGTGCATTCAAAGAAGGAGCACATTTTCCTCCAGGCAGATTTTTTTTTAGCTTTCTAAGGGTTCCTTTATTAATGGACAGTACCGTATTATCTGTAGGGATGAGGGTTGTCCCAGCTGTGCTTACTTTTCCTGTTTGTGTGGCTGTCCTCCAGGTTCTCCGGTTCTCACGCAGACTGAAAATCATACATGTTGGGTTCAGTGTACCCCTTCCATTATCCCTGACCACAGGTCAAAGTTCATATCACCTTATACTGCAACAACTGACCACTAGAGGTAATGTTGCAGAATGGTGTCGCTTCAAACCAGTTAAAACTAAATTTTCCGCATCAATAATCATGGAATAAGCCTTCAAATATGCATTCAGGCTATGCAAGAGTCAAAAAAAAAAAAAAAAATTGTGACACCAGTCACTTGTGATAAAATAAACTGATGTTTTCTGTATTTTTGTTAATACCAATATTTTTACCTCAATATACTTTTGGAAATTATCTTTTTTTGTTCTCATTGCCAGCAATGGTATTTTTCAATAAGTTTTCACCAAAAAAATTATGGAGACGTAATATATTAGGACCCCTTTCAGACAGAAGTGGTGAGGTACGTATAATCATCACTGCACACTACTGTATATCACATGAGGGGAAAAAAATTCCGCCATAACTAAAAACTGGTTGTGCCGCCCTAAGTAGCGTAAGAAAAAAGGAAGGGACAATTCCAATCTTTAAATGAAAAATGGTGTTTATTCCCAGTAAACGACGGTGAACAGGAATACAGGTAACGTACTCTGGGTTCAGCAGAGTCAAAGTGAACCCCGAACAGTCAAAAGGCTTTTCCATTTATACCAAACAACATGCAGATGCAGTGTTTCCCCTAAAATTTTTTCAGCAGCGGTGCTGCTGTGTCCGTCTCCGTGAGGATGTGATGTCGACTCGTATTCATGAGCGTGAAAATAGTTTCAAATTAAATGACCTTGGAATCCTTATAGACAGGATTATAACATGTTTGTATTTTGTCTCAATTTACAGCTTTTGACATTTATCTGAAGAAAATAAAAATAATCTCTGCTCCTCTCCGTCATCTCTCCCTGCTCCTCTCTTCTGGTGGTATAAACAGATTTAACGGTATAAATACGGCTAATATGCAGTGATGGTCCGTCGGTAGAAACACAGGGTCAGCAATAACCTCATCTTTCACTTCTTAAAGACGAACCCCTCTCGCAGTTTACTTTGGAGAGCCGGCCACTCCTAAGATGGCTTCAGCCGTAGTTCACTGGGGTCCCAGAGTTTTAGAAATGGCTTCATAACCCCTTCTGGACTGAGAGACGTCAATGAGTTTGTTTCTTGTTGGTTTCTCGTATTCTCTAGAGTGGATGATCATGTGTTGGTTTTTTCCCACTTCAGACTGTCAGACAAGACCTATTTAAGTGATTTTTAAATACAGCAGGGCTGGCAGGAATCATGCCTGCGTATGTCAGGAAGAATAAAACCCAGTTAGTGATTAAATTAGGTAAATTGTTTGATGTCATCCCTAAGAGGGCAATTGCTTTTCCACATAAGACCAGGATGGGTTGGCTGGCATTTTTCCTTCAAATAAATAAAATCATCATTTAAAAACTGCATTTTATGTTTAGTCAGGTTCTTTGTCAAAAATTCACATTAGTTTGATTTGAGACATTTACATTAAATGTGACAATTATTCAAAATAGAAGAAATTGAGACGGCAAATACTTTTTCACAGCAATGTAAGTCAATACAGGTTTCACTCACACTACACAAGTGAAGTTATTCCCTTCCTGAAATACAATGCATGGCAGTTCTCTGGGAAATGGAAATGCTACAAATACAGACATGCAGAAGAACTGCTGTATACAAGTGCCTTTGAGTCAGCTGAAAATGTCATAAAAAACACACTTGCAGGTTCATGAACTGTGAGAAGCTCCAATCAGGCCGACAGATCATGACATTCACCAGCGTTCCTGCCCCAGTGAGACACATCTGCATTCCATCTTTGTCAGTGACACATTCCCAGCAGCCTCCTAATAAATCAATGAAATATTGATCAATAAGAGGCAGACTGCTGTGTGACAGAGCCCTTCCCCCCTATCTCCATCCCTTACCTTGAAGAGGCTGAGTGCAAGGAGCTCACTTTAAGAGATTCCCTCCGTTATCTCACCTGTGCTGCTCTGCATTTCATACCCTTTAAGCTCGTGGCATTGAACTGCTGCTCCAACTTTTACTTCTATGGTATACGACTACTGACACCAACCCACTCCCAGGATTTTCATTTCTATCCCAGTGCTGATTATCAGCCTAATGCAGGTCTCCTGCCGCTGAAGGAGGTATCATTTGATCGGTGAAAAAATACAGAAGAATCAATGAAACAACAGGGTTGATTGCCACAGACGAATTGTGTTCCATTTACTTAACTCTGGTTCTTGAACTCAAAACTTGCAACTTCTATGAAACCTAGTTGGAATCCATTAAATGTGCATTTCTGCGTTACTGATAGCTTTGTAGCCATGCACACCACACTCAGCTGGGAGAAAAAGTGACGGTAATATGTGAGTTCTGGTCAGGCCGGGCATCCAGCAGAAATGCTGACAATGCTTTTCAAACACACTGAGCTGCAAACATCTACACTGTGCAGCTCAGTCAGCAACAGTACACTGATTAATTATACAAACAGACAGGATTAGAGGATTAATCACTGCAGAGGAGCAATGGTATGAAGGGGTCATGTGTAAATGTTTCACATTTATTTTTAACCTTGCTCCATTAACACTACCCTTTCAGATAGCAGTGCCCTGGTGAGCAAGCACATAAGACAATAATTGTGGCAGCTAATACAACTTTAATGTGAACTGCAAGGAGAGAGGTCATCTTAATACTTAAAAATGGTAATGCAATGTTGCCCTCACAACTAGCAATGATGTGAAACATTTTTTCCCAACGGTGACGAAGGGGTTTGTCTGTTCCCCCTTCCCACTGGCTTCAGAACAACACTGTAAATTCATAAGCTACGCTCTTCCCTCTTTTCATCAACACACAACCGGAAAACCCCACAGTCAACTCTTACACATCCATGACCACCACCAAGTGTCCACCTGGCCCTTATTTTAAAAAAATTAATTAATTAATTAAAAAGAACAGAAATTTCCATGGCACAATACATACTCAATTCCCTGCACAGGAAACATGTCATGACAGAATCCTTGAAGCATAATCTAAAAGAATGAGTGTTCACAATAAAGCTGCTGTCCAAAATGTGGAATATTTTGTCCATTCATGAAATGTATCATGATTTCACTGAAAACTATGCCTAAATCAGTAATTAGAAGTGTGTTTAAACAAAATTTTAACCATTTTGTGTTTCCCAGAAGTGATATGCATACAAAGGATAACAAAATCTGTATGATTCACGGTTACATGCGGCAGATTATGACAGCATTTCCTTTGTTAAGTAGTGAAGGTCTGAAAGTCCAGCGAAGATGTGCAACAACAAACCAAATACAATACTGCCTCCTTGTGGTAAGGGAAGCAAACACACGTAAACACCTCTGGTTATGTATTGACACAACTTAGAATGAAAACAAAAATTTAAACGCCCCGTGTCAAATATTGATGGCAGACGGAGTTAACAACTCTAAGTGAGCATATGCTGACTTGTACTTGTACAATAGGGACATTTGTCTTGATTTGTGTACCATTTTTAATCCATCTCTCTGTCAGTGAGCATTTGCTCAGTGATGCAGTGATTTCACTCAGTACATGGGTGTGACATTTCCAGACGGTGATCAGACAGAATGAGCAGTACCCAGACACTCCTTATACTGGGGACAATAAAAGGCCACCCAGAAATGTCAAATTTTGTCAAAAGTCATCATGCCTCATGGCATGCTGGATGCAGGGATGTCCACTAGTGTGGTCTGCATGCAGTTCCTTGAAGCAGAGCACATTCCAGTTCTGGACTGGCCTGAGTAATGCCCACAGAACATTTTTGGGATGTTCTGAATTGACGTGTCCGCGACCGTGTTCCAGTTCCGGATAATGTGCACCAGCTCCATGTGGCCCTCCGAGAAGAATGGAATAACATTAAACAAACTGATCAACTCCACGCGAAGGAGACATGTTCTTCTGAGAGACGCAAATGATGGACACACAAGATATTGAACATTCAATTTTTTCAACCTGACCCCCAACATGTTCAAAGGATTGTCACTCCTTTGCAGATGCCAATATCAAGATGTAATGGACGGAGATCTGAAGGTTAGTCATTAACAAAAATGAATTTTGATTCGCTTCATATATTGCATAGCCCTAATGTTAATAAAAACTCAAAAATTTGACATGGGGCATTTATATTTTTCTTCAGTGTACATCAGTGATTCTCAGGATGTATGCTGGTTTACATTCCAACCCCAATCGAAATCTCAGATTTTTAAGGTGTTAATGTTCTCAGTTGCACTGTTTGTGTTTATAAGCATCATTTACCCCCTTAAGGCGCATGCTGTCTGAAATATTGGCATGCTATACGGAGTTCCTTTCTCACATTGTAAGATACTGCAAATGGTTTTTTTTTTGCTTTAAAAGAGGGGAAACTTAAATAGTGAACATTTAAAATCAGATGGCCTCTGAATGGTGAAGGTTTGGATTCTTGAAGCTTAATTTCTAATCGGTGTGTAGGCACAGAAATGCTGCATACACCACGCTCTTTGCAGATTTTGAAATTTATAAAACCAAACTTGAGGTAAAAAATGGAGAAATCAAAAATATTACACACATAGGAAAAATTAATCTGATTAATTTAAATAAAAATTACGTGCAGTTTACCATACCCAATAATCTTTTTAAGTATAGTATATTTGTTTCTATATGCCTTTTTTTAGGGGGCACAGAATATTTTAGGATGAAATCCATGCTGATTTTTACAATTCAGGACCAAGTCACTTAAAATTTGACTTTTAGTAGTTAATGGCGAATTAAATAACAGGGCAAAATACAATAAGCCAAACCTGCGTTGAGTAAAAGGAAGTTCAGCCACATAATGGGGCCTTCTGTGGTATTTGTGACATGGCTCCAGACTTTTTTTTTTCTAGAATTTTCATGAAATACCCGGTGAATATGTTAATTAACATCCAAAAGTTTCTGAAAAATGTATTTTGGTTTCATGGATCATTGCACTCATGGCAATTGTGTGCCATTCTCCATTTCATGACTGTGACCGGCATCAACATGGAATTTTGTTTAAATTTACATTTTTCAAGTCAGTCATGCCAGGCATTGGACTTAGAAGCATGCATTTACATTGTACATGCTTTAGATATGAGGCACTAAGTCTTGATATTTGAAATTAAAGTATTATAAAATATTATAAAATTATTATAATATTATATTATAATATTATAAATATTATAATAAAATATTTGTTATAAGATATGTAGCTGTCTCTCTCATGAGGCAAATGTATCCATAATATTGATCAATACAAGTTTTAGTGGTAATTAATTGATATTTATATAGAGTGACAAAAGTGTCCTGTCCGTAACATTTTGCCCTGTCCTGTCTGTAACGCACGATTCCTAAATGGGTACATATATATGGGTACATCACTGGATGGCTGAATTTGAAAAATATCACCTACATGAAGAGAACTTTTGATTTAACCACTTAACAAAGAAAAAAAAAAAAACCATGCCGCAGTCTGTCCTGTCCGTAACCATTTTTCTTTTATGTAATTAATTGCATTAATTACCCTTGATGACATTCATTTTCTTATCACATGAAGAACTCCCAGAGTACTTAAAATTCTGCCATTCAAACAATTCAGAGGACCAACACATTTTAGTAGCTGCAATGGAATTACATCTAAATGTCCTGTCCATACCAAAATGAATACTGCGGAATGCCCCTAATTGAGACCCAGTTGATTTATATACTTCATATATATATATATATATATATATATATATATATATATATATATATATATATATAATGTGCAGCTGATAGTCTTCAATAAACTTTTAAATTATCAGTAGGCCTATGTGGTATTCTAGCTATGGTTGACCAGGTTAACATTTATCAGTAAAAGGTAGCCAAAGTGTGCCAGGAAATGGCACTAAATATCTCTCAGTAGCTCAAATATGGGACTGATGATTGAGAACATCCTGTGTGATCCCGGCAGGCCTCTCAAACGGGGGATTCTGTCAGGTGCTGCAGCTGAACTCCAACCACATGAATGATTTCGACCTCTAAATACCCGTTCAATAAACATTGAGCTATTTTTCTTGCATAAGAAAGTGTTTCTAAGCTCTGTGCAATGAATACTGCACTATTTCACTCAACATTTAAAACGACCTGATGCGACTTAGTGCCTGTATTTAATGAGAAGCAAATTTATGCAGGGGAGGTGGAATTCAAATTTGAATTCTAAACTGATTTATATTGCATTTCAATTTAGGGACTTTCAGTGCAGAGTTTGCATGCCCGTGTTCGCATGGACCTGTCTCACTGCCCAAAGCTAGGTTATTCAAATGAGCACGAGAGAGAATAGTCTGTGATCCCTACATCTCTGGGATGAGTATGAAGAGTGGTACGATGTGATATTAAAAGTAATAAAGGGCCGTAAAACAAGTCATAAATGAATACTTATACTTTCTGGATATATGGCTCGTCATAGACCACTGGGCTATCATATGTGCGGACCAGAGCCACGTGCGTGTATAGAGATCAACCCCAGGAACAAATAATGATCACCGACAACCGACTAGTCTGTATCGCAGCCATGGCTCTGATACGGACTAGTCGGTCGTATTCCCGCCTGGGGTTGATCTATGCACGTGATCTGTGTTGTCAGTCCATCCTGCCTCTATCTTCCGCTGGAACTGCGCCGCGCTCTTCTGTAGTTCCGCCCCTCTGCGCGATTCGCGTTGGCGCTGCGGACTCAACGCTTCTGACACATGTTTTATTTGCTTTGAACCATGCGATCCGTTTCGGGATTGATCGCGGTGGTCGCCTCGGCTACTTTATATCTGTACCTCCTCTCCTCGTACCTTCCCCCGGGACCGCGACACTTACGCCCGGAGACCGAGGCAGAGAAAACCTCCGAAGATGGGGACGAACCGGTATCCGGAGAATACAGGTACAGGACAAGTAACATTTACAGGCCAAATACATTTCTGTGGACCGATATATGGCTGGCGAGTTGGATTGATAACATCAAGCATTAACTCGCTTGCTTGACAATTTAACATCTGCGCTAAACATCTGCGTCTTATCCTCCTCCCCATCTGCCTAACGTTACCCTGCTAGTTTGGTGACATAAAGCGGAATTTGCTGTCAGTCTGTATCTGGCCAGCTAACCTGCTGCTTTGCTTGTGTGAGTTCAGCTTATGAACTTCGATAGCCTGGTCAGTTTGGTGAAAAGGACACTGTGGGGGTGTAGTTTCCCTTTATGGGCTCCTTTCTCAGTGAAGATGCGGTCCGTAATGCGTGTGTTGTTTGCTAGAAATAACGCTGAAGTAACTTAACTCATCTGCCGAACTGCTTTGGATCAGATGGCTCCTCTCGGCTCATGTCTGGTCTGAGTTGAGCCGCTTTCACACCGGACGCGAGAGGAATTTTCCCAAGAGAGATTACATTAGAAGTCGGTGCACTTTGACCTTGAATGTAATCTGTCGTGCGAAAAATTCGCTTCGCGTCCGGTGTGGAAACAGCTTTTCTCTGCGTTGGCCACATGTTTAACGCAGTTGCATCCAAGACGGTTTCTTAGAAGCTGGGCTCTGTTTTTCATATTTGCGCATTTTTGAAAATCTTCACATGGCCACACTTTTCCCGCCTTTCAAGTTGTCAAAGGCCTTTTCATGTTGTTTACGAAGCCAATATTTGTATTTAACGGTAATTATCTGTTACAAAATACACGTCTACAGCTCACAGTGAAGGCAGCTTTAAGTCAATAAATATGAGGCCATGAACACGTGACTACCTTTATGATAAGGATAGTTGACATACAGGATCCAAGTGCCTCAAGATCGCCAGTTTTCACAAGTTGAATCTCCCAAGATAACATTTTGAAGATAACATCTTGTCCTGTGTAAGATACTAGACAGTGAAATACAATAAAAAAAGAAACTACTGTGGAAACAATGTCCAACATTTAAAATGAATGTGTTAAATAAAATCAATATACTTCATGTGTTTGGCGCATTTAGGACATTTTCTCGATTGTGCTGCGAACAGTTGGAGCAGATTTACACAATAATATGCATCTCGCTATGGTGCAGTCCGTGTAGGTGTGGAACTTGTACCCAACATGTGTAGTCTGATCTACATGGTGCTCACTGCACACTTAACTTGTTTTGTGTTAATCCAGTTAACGCAATTCTTATGTAAACATATGACACACTGAATGTGCTGCAGCTACTCCATGTCGTACCGAAGCACTCATTACTGTGTAAGAATGTGACGTGGCTCTTGTCATTTTCAGCCTTTCTTTTCTAAGAATGCTGCAGAGTGCAGTCTTTTATCTCTAGTCCCGAGGACCACAGCCCTACACATTTGTGTGGCAGCTCAGTAATAGCATGATTCAGTTTATCAACAAATCCTTATCATCGGTCTCTCAGTTGGCTGAATTAGGTGTGACAAACCAGGCCTGGTACAATCATACACACCACTTTGGCCATTGTTGGAGACAAGAAACACTGTTGAAGCGGATTTACATGGGAAACTAAATTTATGTTTAACAACAAAACGACAATTTTTTATAATAACGTTGATTTTCATAATTATATTAAGCAGAGAATACCAAGTATTACATATTATTTTTTTAAATCCTGGCATTCAAATTTAATGGATTATAGGCAACTTTATGGAATGCATACATCGATGATTAACTAGACAATCAGTCACCCGACAGCTCCCAAAATCAGGCTTCATGACCTTACCTTACCCAAGGTTTTGTTGAAGATTTAATTGCAGCATTATTCAATATATTCACTAATATTGATTATATATATTTTTTATCATTATTCATTCATTGCTCATACTCATAATCAATAACCATATTATGTAGGCAGCAAAAAGACACACACACACACACGCACATACATACAAGTGGTTCACATACTGCAGTGCAGACACACAGACAAATACACATACATGAGCACCACACACACATAAGCAGCAGCTTCTGTAACTTTGATTAGTAAGCAGGCTTCTGTTTAGTTGATTAAAAAAAAAACATAATCAGAGGATGTATTTGATTTCTGTAGCATTGATCAATATTTGTTCAGCAAAATCATTAGTTGCTACTGAAAACGTAATCAATTGAATCATTTGTAATAATTTGATATTCATCAAATTCATCCGCTGGTATCTTTTTTCTTTTTATCATATTCATCTGGCTGTATTCTTTGTCTGTATATCTTTTGCTGGGTGTGGCTGTAAGTTTCCACTGTGATGCGCATGCGTTGAATTCCTGAAGGGATACCTCACTGGGATCTCAGGTTACCTGTCCAATGGTAGTGCGAGATTGAGAGCTATAAGACCCATTGTAACCTCCAGAAAACTTCAGTTCTTCTTGGGGGAGTTGAGTTCTTCTTGCGCAGGAGGAACTCGGCTTTACATTTATCAACATGACACAATAAAGCCTAATTTTCTTTTTCAGAATCTGTCTCTCTCCAGTTGCTTGAGGATGGGGGAACCTCAATATGTTGAAGAAAATCCACAACAGTTTATGCAAAATGTGGAATGAATCCATGAAAAAATGTGACTCGTAGAACGCGCACAAGAAATCTCTACAGACGTGGCATAATGATCGTTGATCAGTAGTGTCCCCGACTCATCATCTGGGGTTACAAAAACTTTATCAAGGTATTGTTATCGCCATTTGTAGGTAGATCCTTAAATCCAGCCACCACTCACTTGTAAAATGCTATTTGTAATTTTAAGGCGAGTCCTAAGGACCCAAAGTATTATGCCTGTTTGTACTGGCTCTGTTTTCGCTTTCCTGATTCAATGAACCAAGGGATTGATGACTAGGATTCGCTGATTGGCTGAATCATGCCGTTGCTGAGCTGGAACACTGAAAGACTGAGGGTTCTGTAAGACTGGAGTTGAGGTACACTGGCCCAGAGCATCTTGTTATTAATTTCAAATTTGTTTGTCTGTTTGTTTAGCTAGCTAGCAAGGCAGCCGTGGGCTATTTTCCACTCGTTCATTATCTAAGACTAGACAGCTGATGATGATGACTGTTAGGAGTTCATACTCACATGGCCAGCGCACAGGGTGTCCGGAGAGCTCGGGCATGAATCTGCTGCTTAGGATGGCGTCTCATGCTGCCTGTTGCTCCGCTTTCTGTGTTTACATCCCTGCTCCTCGCCAAGAAATAAAACTGGTCTCATAGTTCTGTAAGACATCAATTCCTTCCAAACCATTTTGATCATATAAGAATTCAGTGGGTGTTTGTTTATAATGTGGTAACAGTTATATTTCTAGTTTAATCTTGTTCAAAATGTGTACTGCTTTCTTTTTATAGAAAAAACATTTTTGTTCAAAAAAAGGAGAATTTACTGTTGTATGCCAGGTACCTTTATGCGAAGTTGATGTATTACAAGATAAACGGACACTCGTGTCTGAGAATGATGCATTAGTTAGGATCTTAGCCAGCAAACCTTTATCTAGCAGCTATGTTCCCTAATAAACGTACCTCAGCAACATCGCTTTAGCTACAGATATTTGACGTTTTATTTCAAAGCAGATTTGTTTCATTTTCCTGATTGTTAATTTGCTCCCTGGTGGTTTGGAGCAGAGAGAGTAGAAAATATAACAGTAAGAAGGACATGGACTTTCTTGACTCCAAGAAAATATTCAAGATTTGAGCTTGATAAGGTTATCCTCTCTGTCCTTGAAGATCCTCGAGTTGCATCATAATTCTCTTAAATTGCATCTACGTTTCCCTCACTGGCATCTTTTCCTTGCGTCTTAGTCCCTTCCATTTAGGACACAGAGAGATGCAAGGAAGCCATGCGAGGCAGAGTTGGGTTCAAGGACTTTCAAGAATTGGATGAAAGGTTTCTTTTTTTTTTTTTTTTTAATAAATACCAAAGTACTTGCACTTTTATCGGAGTACTTCCTATTAATGCCTAAAGTACTTGTACTTGTATTCAAGTATTTTTCAAAGTTCTTGACCAATCTGTCTCATAAGTGCTGACAAAGATCGGTAAAGTACATGGATACAAGTACATGTACTTATTATAAGGTATTATTAGGCTTTAGGCCTAATAATATTATTTGGGCTAATGCCTAATATTAGGCAGTATTAGGTAGTACTCAGATACAAATACAATCACTGTGGTATGTAAAAAAAAAATGCTGGCATACAATTCTCAAAAGACCCAACTCTGATGCGAGGAGCGCAGAAACATGGAAATGAGATGTCCTTTCCTGTGAAGTGTCTCAATAATCTGTTTCACAGTTGGATCTGATTCTGTCGTTATCGATTGACGTCATGGGTCCAAGCTGTCAGGCCACTATGGTGTATCCTCGCTCATCTCCTCAGAACTCCCTCCTTGCTCCTTGCCGCAGAAGTAAGAGTTTTAGGATGGTCTGCAAGATGGCAAATCAGGAACAACTTCCAGGTCATACAAGGATTGAGGAGTGATGAAATGTAAAATAAGGGAATTGAGGTGTAGGCCACCCTTTCTCTGCTTTTGCTTAGAGTAGGTGAGTTGCAGCATTGCACCTAGCAAGTGAAATTTCAGGAGCCCCTGTGAGCTGCACATAGACTGGAAGGTGACTGAGTTGGAGACTTACCCAGGGCTATTCTCATGAGAGCTATTGAGTTAACCTTTCCCCTCTGCCTCCTGATGTACGCTTAATTTTATGGAACCCTTAATGGGATTATAATTGTCTCTTGATTTCAGATGACTTTCTGACCCTGAGGCTCTGACTTCATTTCCTCTCCCTTCAGGAGACAATGAAAAATAAGTAGGTGCAGAATAAAAAGATGTTATATATTGGACATAACTGTTTACTGCAGTCAGCCCTCGGTATATCAGTGCAAAATATTTTTTTTGTGAAATGTAAGCACAGTAGTCTGTTTGAAATTAAACATAGAAATGCATTCTGAACTGTGATGGATTTGAATATGCGTGTATAAGGATGGCGATTGAAGGGGAACAGATAACCGACCAGAATAGTTGACCAACACCACACTCACTGGTCCCTGATGACATCATATTAATGGTAAAATCCTCCAAGGAAAAAGTTAATTTTGATTTCATCTTATTTTCATCTCCCTGAGAATCACCTCTAAAAGGCACATCCCATTGGATCCTTGCTGTGCTTATCCAGTGAATTGTTTCACCCTTAATTGGAACAAAATGTTGCTCTCTGTTTGGCTTATGGCAGGATATATCCTCACAGGGGCCACACAGTGTCTGTACCTGCAGTCCTGTGGGTGAGTGGGAGGGACATTGACTTTGCATTTTTTACATGCCTGTCGAGCAACACCAGGTTTCTAGCAGTGGGCCCAAATTCCACACATTTGTCAAAAGGAAAACACGATACTTTAATGACAGAAACAAGGGCCTTGACAGAGGAGTGACACTAGGTGTGTAGATTTCTTTTAAATATACTTTGTTTGCCTGCATTGCGACTGAACTTTGCCTGTTGAGATAGACTGCAAAGCGCTGACAGAGGACTTGAGGTGGACTTTCAGCTCTTTGTGGAAAATGAAATCTGGTTCCTTCTATATGTAAGAAGCCCCTTTGCCGAGTTTGACTGCGGTTACACCAGCCTTGGCTCTTACCCAGAGTGTGTGATGTCGTTTGACAGCAATGTTGGAGGCGGGGTCTGCAACAGGAATTCAAGCCTTGCGACACAGGGGAACTGAACTCTGATACGGACCATGATGCTGACTGTGCTTCTAAACTCAGACACTGATAATTCTGTGGCTAATGCTTTTTTTGAAATCGGTATTGGATAATGTAATGTTTGCCCCTTTCTCATATTATCATATCACCAAATTTGCATTCAGGGTTAATGGCGGTGATGTACACTGCAGAGTCCTTACTGAGTGAGCAAGTATACTGTAGTAGTGGTATTACTCTAGTTCAGGGGCCTTATCATTGGTGTTGGTTGAGGTGAGATCCCACATCTGCTTCGAGGTCCCTTGAAAAGGTGCTATATAAATGCAATATTCGTTCATTCACTATCCGGACAAGGCCAGTGTGGGCACTGCCTTTCATTTCAACACTCTTGGGGTTAAACTCTCCAGTCAGGTGCGTAGCAGCATTGAGTGGAACAAATCCAGGCACCTACACTGGCCCTTTCTTCATATGGTTGAGGATCTCCGATGCAGTTTGTCAAAATCCATGGCATCTTGGTACCTCCAGCCCAGCCCAGCAGGGGCCACAGTGAGGGATGCTGTTATGTGAGCAAGTTCACAGGAATAACAGGCAGGCTCCATCCCTGGGGCTGGAATGCCTTACAGTACACATGCGCTGTACAGGAGAGGTCATTTACAACAGCAGGGGAGTATGAATATAGGGTAGCCTCATTCTCTCCTCTGTATGGGCTGGTCAAATTTAAGTTTTTACCATGGAAATGATGTAATGTGCTCTACTGAGCGCTTATGTACGCTGTACTCAGATGCCAAAAATCCTGTTATTTAAAATGACACAGTCGGACTTGTGTTGGTTGATATGCTATATATTGTTTCTTGTTCAACAGTGGGCAGTGCTGGCACTTTCCTGTGGTGGGCTATTATTGTACAGTCGCAGCCCATAGCTATCGAGGGATGTGGGCTGAAGGAATCCAGTGCCTACAGGCAGAGCACATTTTCAGAATAAATTGGTTTTCAGGCGTTTTTGTTCTGTGGCTGCTGCCGCCATCACATTTCAGAGCGACTGTGAGAATGGAGGTGTGTTCCCACCAATTTAGCATGACAAGTAGCGCCCAGCGGATACATATGCATTTCTCCATGACAACCAAACGGAATGGTGGAGGCTGCTGGCTTCCTTGGTTTCAGCAGCAATCAGTGGTGTTTTTTTCACACCTGTGGGAGTAATGTTGTGAAGGGAAGAGGGAGGGTGTGCAGTGGGCTCCTCTTCAGAGGGGTCAGAGTGAAATGTTAACCCCCTGCTCCTTGTTGTTCATCTCCTCACCTAAGACTGCTCTAATGCTTGAGTATGATTGGCCTGCAGTAGCACTGAGCACAGGCAGAGCAGGAGTTTGGTGAGCGTGTTTTAGGTCAGCGCGTAGATTTGAGTGCAGTATGTTGTAGTAGAGGCCTGTATTTACTGCATCTGTATTTATTGCATGTACAACATTGTTGATGATGTTCCAAGCAAATTACACAGCTTTAGCACTACTCGACTCGACTCGACTCTACTCGACTGTACTCAGTTTTGGTCGTTTTCCATTACGATCAAGTACCGCCTCAACGTGGGTGGGGTCATCATAGCAAGTGGCCTGCTCTGTTGACGTCACATTTTCGGCTTTACTCAGCTGCCGTGAAACCCTGACAGAGTAGGTACTAAAAAATTACCTGGTACCAGGTACTATCATCTAATGTAAAACCCTAGTCAAGTAGAGCCGAGAAGTTACTTGTGGAAAATCCCTAAATGCTTTTTCCAGGTTTCTTTAATGTTAGGTCTTATACACATTATGCCAAGACTGGTGTGTTTTTAACCGCTTTCATTCATATTTGTTTGAAATTCTCCTTTTCTGCTAGTTTATGAAAGAGCCCAGAATAGGGATCCCTTTCCCCTCTCCAAAAAAGTTACTGTTGCGTTTCAGAGGCCAATGGGCATCTCCGTTTGTTTTTGGGAGACCTTTGTATTGCAAAGCCCCATCCTGAAACATTACGCGACAAATTTAAAGACAGCTGTGTAAGGTGCTCTTTTGTCTCCAGGCCTGCTTTGTTATTGTAATGTTTGGCACCCTTATTCATGGCCTGAAGTCATCCAGTGAAAATGTGTGAGACGAAAGGCATTAGGATTAATTAAATGCCTGTTCCTTTTGTAAGTGGATGGCAATCAGACTCTCTCTTCATGACTCTGCCTTGAGTGAAGATTAGCCCTGTTACTCCCCTCTTCTTCTCTTTGGCTGCACTGTAATAACCAGGAGAGCACAAATCTCCCGAAATGTTTTAGTGCCTTATTCAGGACGTGGACAGTTAGCAGCGCTGAATGGACTCATTCAGTGTTTGGAGATGCGCATGTTTCTGTCCTGCAAAGTCTTATTTCTGTATTTTCTCTGTTTTGCGTGCGTGCGTGCGTGCGTGTGTGTGTGTGTGTGTGTGTGTGTGCGGGCGCCTGTCCGTTTGTCCATCTGTCCGTCCGTCCATCCCCTCAATTGATTGGGGGTCCTTAATAGAGTCTCCCCCGCAAGCAACTTTAGCCTCAGGTTGGGAGATGCGGACGTGATTACTGTACTGGAAGTGCGTGTCATTTAAAGAATCCACTCTTTGCTGTACTCATGCCTGAGGTTTGGAGTTTCTACACTCTGTGTCCTCGTAAAAGCCTGCTGTCTCTGTGTGTGTTTTTATGAGAGTCTTCTGTCTGTGTGTCCCTGTACGATCCTACTCTCTGTGTGTCTTAATGAGAGCCTACTCTCTACATCCTTATAAGATCCTACCCTCTTTCTCTCTGTGCGTGTGCAGCCTGCGGTTTCCGTCGGACCTTGAGGAGCTGCGTGAGATGGCTGCCCTGCTGCAGTTCTATAGGACGGAGCACACAGGCTACGTGCTGCTGCTCTTCTGCACCGCCTACATCTATAAGCAGTCCTTCGCCATCCCCGGCTCCTCTTTCCTGGTGAGCACGCACATGCACGCGTGCCCTGCGAAAGGCGCTTTGAACACTCTTAACCTTACATGCTTCCGCTGTTGGGGGCGGGGGGTGAAATGTGACCCGGCGACCACAGGCTCAGCTGTGCGTCCTAAAATTCCCCGCAGATTCCAGTGTTATCCCAGCAGGTCCTCTGTGGACTCCGCCCTGCTTTCACATGCTGTTAACCCTTTAGAGGTGCAGTGCTTATGCCTTGTGTAGGGTGTGTGTGTATGAGTCTGTGTGCTTGTGAAGTTCTGTGGGAGGGAACGAGTGGTTTGCGTTGTCTGTGCATGTGAAAGTGTGCTTATGCATGTACACTTATATACTTATACATGTCTGCAAAAAGAGTGGTGTTAGGAAAAATAATTTTTGTGCCAGAATAATTTCAGGTCCCATCATGTATAGCAAAATGAAGTTGTGTGCATTTCTGAGTGAGAGGGCCTGTCTATGAATCTGTGTATGTGTGAGTGAATATGTGAGTGAATGTGTGAGTGTGTGTGTGTATGTGTATGTGTATGTGTATGTGTATGTGTATGTGTGTGCGCGCGCGCGTTTGTGTGTGTGTGTGTGTGTGTGTGTGTGTGTGTGTGTGTGTGTGGGAGAGAGAGAGAGAAAGAGAGCATGTGTGTGAGCATGCTTGTGTCAGATCAATGATTTAAGTCCATTGTTGTGAGTCTCTGTCTTTTCCAGAACATCCTGGCGGGGGCGCTGTTCGGGCCCTGGCTGGGCTTGCTGCTGGCCTGCCTGCTCACTACTGTGGGCTCCACCTTCTGCTACCTGCTGTCCCAGGTGTTTGGGAAGAACCACATCGTGCGTCTCTTCCCAGACAAAGTGGCTGCGCTGCAGGGGAAGGTGAGAGTTTGAGGGACATCAACACCGCAGCCTCACATCCTGTAGTGTTAATCATGTTAACTATTGTAATGAATGGATGTGTCAGTATCAGTGATAAATATTCATTATATTTCTATCACACTTACTGTGAAATACTGTGGCATTTAACTCAGTCTAGTCGTTGGAGTTCGGGGTCCAGCCTCTGAGCCAATAGATTAACACCGTTGATGCCACACCCATCTCGGTTATATTTTGTCCGGCTGGTTGCCAGGTAGTTTTCAGTCATGTCTGAATTTAAGGAAGTGCCCTCAGCTCAGCTCCCAGAGTCCCCAAAACATCTATGACAGGAACTCTATCAAAAGAAGAGTCACCTTTGGTTTGACGTTGGTTTTTTGGCAGAAACTGAAGGAGAAGGAATGTTTGAAAAGTAACGCAAAGCTGGCGGGAGGCTCATATTGGAGGAAAGATGAAATACAATAGAGGAAATGGTCAAAAAAGGGAAATTGTCTGCCCTTTGTGACAAGATGGTTGTGAACCCATTAGCTAGTTGGCTAACAATAGCCAGCAAACAGTTACCATAATGCTAGCATTACCATAGTATTACGTAAATCTTGGAATACCAATGTGTATAATCTAAATCAATAGAGACAAACTGCTTTTCACAATATGTGCATTCATTACCTCTCCAACGTGCGACTTGTCACTCGACATTTCCGGCACAGAAATTGTGCAAACAAACACTGACATGACCTGGCAACCTGGGGCTCCACTGGCAACTACCTATAGCGTCAGGTAAGCTGTCGCAGTTTGAGTTTAGCTTTGATTGTGTGTCTCTATATATCCTGCTACTTTAATCTTGGACTTCAAACCTTTCACAGACTCTGTAGCTCTGGTAATGAGGTGGCTTTACTTAGAATGCATTATCCTTGTTAGTGCTTAACCAAGTCAGGGACCAACAGTAAGGCCCCAGTCTTAAATCTGTGAGGCCTGAGATTCTCAGACTTGAGTTCGCAACTTTACAGTATAGAGTATGTAAGACCACGTTCGGCCATGCAAGAAATGAAATTGTAAAATTGAATCTAAATTTACTGACAACTTGTGCAGCTTTGACTAATGTGTCACACATTACTCCAGTCAGTAAGCTGGCTGCAGAATTGTAGTCAACTATTATTACGGACTCTGTATCTCAACTACTGTCACTAAAATTCTGTCATCAGCCAATAATACTGTCATTAGCTGACACCTGTAATATTGAATATCACCCACTTGGTGGCAGCTTTTAACGCATTTCTTTTTCTCTACAGTTGAAATGTGCTATAAGCATTATACACTTTACCCATCAATCCAATCCTACTCTCTTTTTTCTGGCTGGAATCATAGGGTCAAGGGTCATCGGGAGGGGGGTCCAGTGGGTGATTGGCCGGAGTAAACCCTGAACAGTTCACTAAATGCATCATAGAAATCACACTTTTCACTTGTAAACTCCACACAGAGACCGCAGGCCTGATTCACACTCGAACAGTGCTTTGCCGCACTGAGTGGCCCCATTTTATTCCTGAAATAAATTACTTTATTTAAATTCATAGTATGTAAAATACAGTATGACAGGATTACAATAGCAGGAAGGCTATTTCCAAAAAGTAAGGGAAGTTCACTATGGGTTTGCCCGCCCCTGACTTGAGTTCTCTATATGCATGATATACCGCTAGATATCTCCCATTATTTATTTTCTAGACCGAGTAAAACGTTGCTTAAAATGATCCAGGTTGATCATCGATAACACTGGAGTAACATTATCCTAATCGAATTTGAATAGGTATAATTTAAGGTTTGATTTGACTATTTTGCCCTGATGGCAAGAAGAATATTAGCAAATTATTTCAAGTTCAGCAGTAGAAGTGTTAACGATCACATTGTTCTATCTGCTGTATTCCCACTCCTGGAAATATATCCAGCCACAGCAGCGAACTCACAGCATCAGGCTCCGCTGAGGGGTCGGCCTGTTTGATTAACCCAATCTGTGGGCAAATGGCCATGTGATGACTGTTATGAATGTTGGTCAAATATGCAGACTTACTGTTCCAAGATTGTGCTGCTCCTTTAAATTTAGCTTTCGCTGATGTACGTCTCTCTCCCTCTCGCTTTTACATTCTCTGTCCTTCCTTCTTTCTTTCTCTCCCGTTCCAGGTGGAGGAGAACAGGAGCAGCTTGTTTTTCTTCCTGTTGTTTCTGCGGTTTTTCCCCATGACGCCTAACTGGTTCCTGAACGTCACGGCCCCCATTCTCAACATCCCCATCACCCTCTTCTTCCTCTCCGTCTTCATCGGTGAGGCGTTTTCTTTCATACAGTTAGAATGTACACTGCCGTGAAGAAGTATTTGCCTCCTTTCTGATTTCTTACTTTTTTTTGCATATTTTTCACACTTCAATGTTTCAGATCATCAAAAAAATTTTAATGTAAGACGAAGACAAGCCCGCGTAAATACGAAATGCAGTTTTTAAATGATGAGTCCATTTATTAAGGGGGAAAAAGCTATCCAAACCAACCTGGGCCTATGTGAAAAAGTAATTACCCCCCCTTCTTAAATCATGAATTAACTGTGATTAATTACATTATTTGAGTCCAATTTCACTGGCTTCACCCAGGCCTGATTACTGCCAGACCTGTTGAATCAAGAAATCGCTTCAACAGAACCTCATGACAAAGTCAAGTAGGCTAAAAGATCTCAAAAAGCAACACATAATGCCATTAATTAAAGAAATTCAAGGACAGATGAGAAACAAAGAAATTGTCATCTGTTAGTCTGGAAAGAATTGCAAAACCATCTCTACGGCTTTGGGACTCCGGCGAGTCACGGTGAGAGCCATTATCCACAAATGCAGAAAACCTTCCCAGGAGTGGCCTGCCTTCCAAAATTACTCCAAGAGCGCATCAAAAACTCATCAAGGACGTCACAAAAGGACCTAGAACAACATCTGAAGAACTGCAAGCCTCACTTGCCTCAGTTAATGTTGAATCATGAACACTGACTTTATGAAAAAGACTGGGCAAAAATGGCATCCCTGGGAGAGTTCCACTAAAAAGAACACCAAGGCTCATCTCTCATTTGCCAAAATACATCTTGATGATCCCCAAAACTTTTGGGAAAATATTCTGTGGACTGAGAAGACAGAAGTTGAACTTTTTGGAAGGTGTGTGTCCCGTTATATCAGGCATAAAACAAACACAGCATTTCATAAAAAGAACATCATACCAAAAATCAAACATGGTGGTGGTAGTGTGATGGTTTGGGGCTGCTTTATTGCTTCAGGACCTGGATGACTTGTCGTTGGATGACTTATCTCGAGCTCAAGCGCACTTGGGTCATGCAGCAGGACAATGATGCGAAACACACTAGCAAGTCCACCTCTGAATGGCTTAAAAAAAAAAACAAAATTAAGATTTTTGAGTGGCCTTGTCAAAGTCCGGGCTTAAATCCGCTTGACATGCAGTGGCATGACCTTAAACAGCCCGTTCATGCTCAAAAACCCTCCAGTGTGGCTGAATTAAAACAATTCTGCAAAGAGTGGGCTGAAATTCTTCCACAGTGATGGGAAAGACTCGTTGTCAGTTATCTCAAACGTTCCATTGCAGTTGTTGTTGCCAAGAGGGGCACAACCAGTTATTAGGATTTAGGGGGCAATTACTTTTTCACATAGGACCAGGTGGATTTGGATAGCTTTTTCCCCTTAATAAATTAAATCACCATTTACAAACAGCGTTTTGTATCTACTCGGGTTGTCTTTGTCTAATATTAAAATGTGTTTGATGATTTGAAACATTTAAGTGTGACAAATACGCAAAAAAAAGAGAAAGAAATCAGGAAGGGGGCAAATACTTTTTCACAGCCCTGTAACTCTAGTGGTCCGTACCACTTGCTTCTTGTTATTCTCCATTTGAAATTCCCAGTTCCAATCAATTATGATGGTCATTAGCTGATACTCATCCAAAGCGACGTACAGTAGCGTCTAATCCAAAGCACTGGGGGGGTCAAGGACCCTGAATGATAATACTGTGGTTAACCTGCGGATTTAACTTCCAATCATTCAGGTCAAGCGCATTAGCCAATAGGCTGCTGGTCTATACTTTGCTGAGCCTGCTGTACTACTGTTTAGACAACACTGTCTTACTGTCTTAATTACATTTTTTGAGCTCTGATGATCAATGCTATTACAATGATTTAAAACGGTAGTTTTTGCCTTAGGAGGCATGGAACGTTGTACCAACCCAACAGTTGAACTTATGACCTACCAGGGGTTACAATTTAAATTATTTAACCGCAATTCTGCACTCCCTGCCCTCACCAGGCCTGATCCCATATAACTTCATCTGTGTGCGGACGGGGTCCATCCTGTCGGAGATCTCGTCCCTGGATAACCTCCTCTCCTGGGGCACCCTGCTCCAGCTGCTGGCCATCGCCTGTGTGGCCCTGCTCCCCGGGGCCCTGATCCGCCACTACAGCCGGGGCCGCCTCAAACTGCAGGGGCTGGAGCAGAGCGCCAACGGCCTGAACGACAAGAAGGTCAGATGACCTGGGCAGAACCGCCCTCTCTCAGCCGAACACCCCCGAGGCACGCCATGCCTCGCCTTTGTGCCACGCCTCGTCATCACGGGCCCCATGTCCAAAGGGAAAACCTCTCAGTGCTTATTATTAATTCTCAGATGTTTTTTTCTTCAAAACACCACCCTCTGTGGGAATTGTCAGGTATGGATGGATGGATGGATGGATGGGCTATTTGCTGGTTTTTAGACCTTAAGACATCCTGCAGGTGTTTTAAAAAAATCTCTAGTCTTCTCCTGATCATACTTTTATTTCATTTAAAGGACTGTTTCCTGTTAGGAACAGATTGTCAATTTTTTTGTGTTTTGTGCAAAATGTGTGAAGTGGAATATTCTGGACCACCTGATTGGCCGACTGCATTTCAGCTGTAAGACTCAATCTCCCAGCTGCCCTTTCTTTCTCAGTAGCGATTGGGCAGCTTTCCTTAGAAAGCTGAAGAGGGTGTGGACGGTGGGGAGAGGGCCAATGAAAACATTTTTCTACTTTGAAGTGTCTGACATCACAAACCTGCAGGGTTTTTTTCCTCAGATGTTAACTATCTCTGCCCTCTGTTTATCGTGGGACTGTAAGTTGTTCTCCTAGGCCTTAAGTGCTGCTTTTACTGCGCATATCACTATTTTTAACAGTGTCGACGTGTCCGTGTCTTCATGGAGACTGTCTGACGAATGTCCTCGTCAGAATAGGGAAAATGGGTGTTAAACGCCTTTTCCACTGAAAATTTGTAAAACCCGGCTTGAGGAAGGTGCAGCTGATTTTTCATGTACATACATGTTCCGTATGAGGACAGCAGGGTTAAATCTGAGGGTGTTGTGAACGACATTTTCTCAGAATTCTTGGACCTGTTAGTTCTCACAAGACACAAATTTGCAACTTCAATGTGTTTTTGTGAGGTTTTTTTTTTTTTTTTTCAAATCCTAATGCCAAGAGTTTAAGGGTATTGCTGGACGTCAAAATGACTGATTTTAAAGTGCCTTATTAAATGTCCCCTTCAACAACTACCTATGGTGGATAGCTACCTCAGTACAATGGGGACAATCTCATATCTCAGAAATGGACCTGAAGTTGTGTTCACTGTTGGAACCAACTGAACAGTTGAAGTGATAGACAAACATTTATTTGTCGAAGTAAATCAGTGTTTATTTATGCTGTTGTCTGTGTGGCCAGACGTCTCATGTTGACTCCACCTCTGCTGTGAATCACATTAATGTTCACCAACGGCATACAGGGGCCGTTGTGACCCTCCCCCAGGCGTCAGCTGTGAGAGCAGTGCTTACACCTGAGCCCATACAATGGTCCCTGCTTGTTCCAGAAAAGTGCCCATCCGAGTAGGAATCCGCACTGCACCTGTTATGCACTTAAACTTTCGGTCGAGTGAGTATGAATGGATTTGATAGCAGTCGGTTTTCATGTCTGCATGGTGTAAATTTATCCTGATTTGGGTCATCAATTTCAGAATAGCATGTCTGTTGATTTAAAAAAAAAAAAAAAAAATCTTCTTTTTTTTTTAAATAATGTCCCAAAGAATGTATTGTAATAATTACAATTAAAATTTTTATTGCTCTGGGAAATAAATTGCATATATTATTATTATTATTATTATCTGGTAAAAGTATTGTCTGACACATTATATATTCAACATTCATGGTATGATTTTCCATTTAGAATGGCACTAAAAATCGCTTCTGAAATTATACTATCCAAGTATGTTGGAGTAGAGACGGCGCATGGTTTTAGAATTATGAATAGGTGGATGTCTGTTGATACAGTGGACCTCATGCAAGAAGCGGCATGCAAACAGATTTTCTCTTATTTTTGTTCATATCCAGGAGTTTTCTCATATTTTTCAGTACCTGTTGATTTCTTGGATTCACCAATGTTTTCGTATTTTGCTGTTCCCTTCGGTAAGAGAAAAAAGTTTGAGGGGTTGCGAGCAGTCTTACTGAGATAAGAGAAAAACATTGTTTTTACTGTCCTCAGATTATATGTCCAATGCATGGAAACACGTTTTAAATTTTAGGAACATAATAAAATGCAGAAAAACATACTTTGGGCTCCCACCTGTATTACCTCCAGTTAAAGCGCAAAAATCTTTCTATCCAAGTATGAAAATGAAAAGAACTTCAGAGCCTCATCCGGAACTGAAAATTTCCTCAGTCGTGTCAATGCTTCACACGTCAGGGATTCTTGGTTGCGGTTCACTCTGTGAAAATCTTGACCGAAATCGCCGATCTCTTATCGATATTCTTATCATTCCACTCGTGTATCACGAGGGGATCCAAGCTGCTCTTGATAATTTTTTTTTCATTTCTATGTACGCAGCTGATAATTATGCCGCTTGTGCAGACCGTACCTTGTTTAGTACAGTCTGTATGGTCCTTACACGTGACGAACAGAAGCTCAGAGAAGTGGTGCACTATGGCCAACGGCACATTGTGTTGAGCCGCTAAAAGAAGCGTCTGGTCATTGTTTGTTTACCGTGATGCGCGTTCATGTGCTTTTTCATTGTTGTCAGAATGAATCGTTTCCAATAATGAATATTTTGAGCAAAGTCTTTTCTAACTGGAGACCTTCTTGAATCGAACAGCTGCGATGACAGCAGGGCGACTGACTGAAGCTGGGCTTGATGATTATGATGATAAACCTGATCTACCGCACCTATTGTATCCCGTCTCCGAACTCAAAGTTTCAAAGTCTTAAGGTTAAAACTAAAATGGATCCGATGTAATTGTGTTAACGCAGACAAACGGACAGAACTTAAGAATAAGAATACGAAGAATGAGATGACTTAATTGTCCATTAGTTAAAAACGCAGTGGAAATTTGCCTTTGGCATCTTGGTCGTCAGCCAACAACCAGTGAGTGAGAGCACCACCAACACAACTACACATTAATAAAATAAATAAATAAATACATGGAGTACAGCAGCTGCGGTTTCACTACAGCACATAATTCACCCAAGGATGGTTTGATTTAACATGTCCACTGTGGACGGCACAAACGACCTCTTGTACCCCACTTTCCTGGCTCTGGGAACTCTGAGCCTCATTCCTGATGGCATCGAGACAAATGCGGAATTGAGAGGGCGGGTGGTATCACTGCAAATCTGAAAAGCTTTTTTAGTAATGGAACGATTGTATATTTCCCAAAGCTGCATTTGCTTGTCTCCTATTATCTTACTGGCCTGGTTAACTACCCGGGTCAGCTTGTTCCTGTGTCTGACTGAGAGGTTCCCATACCAGGAAATGATATTAACGGAGAGAACACTCTCAGCGAGTGACCGGTAGACCATGGCCAGGGTCTGCTTACTGGCATTAAAGCTCTTCAGTTGTCTGAGGAGATGGAGTGGCTGTCTTACTTTTTTGTAAATATTATCCGCATTTCCCTGGAAAGTGAGGTTATTATCAATAATTGTGCCAAGATATTTAAACTCTGTGACCCGCACCACCCCCTCCCCCCTCATGCTTACAGGCCTGAAAATGGCCCCGATGCCCTCTGCTCCGGCTCTCTCTCCCAAACACATCTCCTTCGTTTTACTGACATTGAGGTCGAGGAAACTATCATCAAACCAGGTGGTAATTTGGTTGATGGTTTGGGAGTAAGAGGGGCAGTAAGCATCATGCAGGCCGGCGATCAGGGCCACATCATCCGCATATTTAATGAGGGAGAGGTTTCTGCTGTTATACTGCAACTCATTTGTGTACAGGGGGAATAGGAGGGGCGATGAGACACACCCCTGGGGACGCTGGTGTTTAAGACAGTCAGAGAGGATCTTATTAACACACACACACACACAAACACAAGCACACACACACACACATTGGGGTCTCTCTCTCAGAAACTCCCTGATCCACAAAATGAGGTTGCTGCTGACGTTCAGGTCACATAAGCGTCTCAGGAGAATGTAGGGCTGAATCGTATTAAAAGCAGAGGAAAAATCCATAAAAAAGCACACGAACATAGGTTTCAGTGGGATTGTTTAAATGACAGAATATTTTGTGCAAGAGAGTGAGAGTGGCGTCGACCACCGCAGTGAGTTCCTTACTCATTTGACGCTCCATGCATTTGCCTAATAGAGAAGTGAGGGCCACTGGTCTAAAATCATTCAGTGACCGGAAGTCCAATACCAGCTAAACTTCCAGCTGGAATTAAATATCTCTTTAACTTCATTTGTCCATCCATAAGCTGTGCTATTGGGGGAAAATCCTTATAACTTATGGGCAGTCCATATAAGTTAACACTAGATGTAATAGAATCAAATTTAGATTATGTTTGAAAGGAATTTTGATTATTTAATTTGGGATTAAAAATACTATTGCTCAATTGATCCCAAGTAAGACTATAAAACCCATGAAGTTCAAAATTACTTAACAGTACTTCAATTTCCTGCTGCTGAAGTTCTTTTTACAACAATTTTTCGGTGGCACCTCTCCACTTGCTGTGCCAAAATCAGCATTTGCAGATGGCACAACACCCGCCCATTTATGGTGTTTGGTGGGCATTACCTATGCTAATAAACAATCGGCCACGTGCTTCAACTTTACTATCAAAAGGTATTCATCATTCGGGACACGTTAGAGGAGATTTGGATGGTCAGAGTAATTGGTGAATTTGGAGTTGACTTCTCTTATTGTTTTCTCTTAACAAAAAAACAAGAAAATATGCGACAATTTTATAAGAGAATGTTGCTGCATGAGGCCCAGTGAATTGATCTGGAGTATTCTATACCTCCGGAAAGAAACCTGCTTATACACATAATGCGTGATGGAAAGAAAGATGCCTGTGCACACAGTGCGTTATGTACAGTATTTCCTTATTGCTGGTCTTTGCATCGATGTTTGTCCCAGTGGCAGGGGGGCGGGGTGCTTCATGTACCATTGTATGCGGAAAGTGAGGTGTATTTTTACCCAAGAAAAATGTCCCTCTGAGTTTTATACTCATTCTCTGGTATTCATGTGTTTGGATTGTAGTCCCAATGGTTAGTGCTTGGTGTGGCAAGTGCCTATCCGTCAACCAGCCTAGTCTCAACCATTCTAATTGTTTTGACCTGGTATATAAAAAGATAATGTTCACTCACCATGAGAAGAAATGACATGATGAACAGTATTGAAACAAATACTGCTGCTTAATAAAATCCCGCTGAGATCTTTGCCAGGCCAAGCAAATTCCACTGTTTTTACCTGTATGCATTGCCTAACTTTACAAACAGCCAAGCCTATATATAACTAACATGTATATGATTTTGTTGTATTTATGTTATTCTTGGAAGTATTAAGCAGTTGTTCAGAGATATTTGTGATTCATCCTCAATCCAGCACCAACTGAAGTCTTTTGGATGTGTACTCTTAAAAAAAGTATTTTGTACTTTGTATTACCCAGTAAGTGCTTGCATTAGCTAGTTTGAAGTTTATCTTAAAGGAAACCAAGGAGTTTGTGGAGATGCAGTAGCTCTTTTTTTGAGGATGTCTGGTGATGTTTAAGAATTGCTATTTCATGAAATGCCAGCTGCTACAATGGGTGGGAACCAACAGCGAACCCAAGAATTATCGGCAACCTTCCAGATAATGAGAAAACATAGTAATATTATAAAAAATAAGCATATTGGCTCAAACCAAGAATATTTTCTTCGCTAAAAAATTGGGGTCAAAATTATTGCTACCGTAAAAGAGTATTTCCAGTAAAACTAAAAACAAACAATTGAACCAAAAAAACAAAAATGTCATCTTCGTCACCAGGATTTATATTGTTGCCTTTCATGATTTCCTGTTTCACTAGGGTATAAATATGAAGTTGCACATATCTCTCGTCTATCACTGTGGGGAAAATCAAAATGCTTTCACCTCAGAGGAGACAAATTATTCTTGACCTGGATGATGAGGGATATAAGAAAATCCATGAACTGTTGAAAATACTGCTGAACACTGTCTGAGCAATGATTCAACAGCTTTTGAGCTTTGAAAAAGCAAAAAAAATTGCTCACAAGAGCACTGGAGTGTGTCTGCCCCCGCACACAATGAGGAGGATGGTTAGAGTGGCAAAAAAAAAAAGCCCACGTATCACGGCTTTGGAGCTACAGTTAAATGCACTCAGTGGGTTAAATTTCTCAAGCTACTATCTCCATGTCACCTATCTTGTTAGCTGGAGGTGCCCTTTCTAAGAGCAATCCACTGATCGCAGTGTCAGATCTTCACCAAGTGTTACTGGTACTATGACTTGTGGCCATAATTTCCCAGAGTTGCTTTCCATACGCACCTGCAGTATGTTTGCTGATGAAAGAGAATTGCATACAATGACAAGCAATCTATACTAGACTTTGTACTTAGCTGGAAGAGGTTCTGGGGTCATGTTAGTATTGATGGCGAAGTGAATTCAATGAAGTACCAGGATACTTAAGCCAAAGACTTGGTTGCCTCTGACTGCAGATTGAGTTAGCAGTATATGGTCCTTTTAGCCAGGGAATGACCCCAAACATACATACTAACGCAGGTTGCTGGAAGAATGGGTATCTCCGTTGACAGCCTTGACCCCCATCAGAAACCTGAGGGTTTCAGTGAAGAGGGGCACCGAAAGCGCTTATCTATCGGCACCGTCAGCATGTTGAAAATGCTCTGCATGGAGGAGTGTCCATGGTGTCCCCATGCGTGTTCACCAGCCTCGCCAGATACTGATGAGAAGAGAAAAAGTACGGTTATCTTCTCAAGGAGAGGTTCTACCAAATATTGATAATGGGGGGGCTCTTCAGGATTTTGACACACGCGGTTTGGAAAATTTTGTTATAAGTTTATGGCTTCCTCATGATTTTGCCCGAAGCGTGATATTTGTTCATTTTATACAATTTTTTTTTTTTTTGCTCATTTTAATGAAGGGTGCCAATAATTCTTGAGTTCACTGTATTTTGCAAATGAATCCCATGTAAAATTATGTTTTCATTATAACCTCAAGGGAAAGTATTTAGAAATCAAGAATGGATGTATTGGAAGCCGAAGTTGTCTCATTAGGAATCTGATTAGAAAGCTGTGCTGCATTCAGCAGTCATTCAACTCACCTTCATTCACTTACCCTCAGCCCTTGGTGAGACATCACTGTGCGTCGCACAGAGCACTGAGAGCGCAGAGCGAGTGGGCAGGAGAGGAGCTGCCCTGTACACTTTCAGCCCAAACTATTGTGGATCAACCAGATTCTGAAATACTACTTCATTCATCTTCTCCTTTGGTAGTAAGCAACCTGAGTTTAACATATATTTGTGCCACCTAAAGCTGCTTTCACACCGGACGCGAAACGAATTTTCCTCACGACTGCATTGACTTTGAATGTAATCTAAGACGCAAATACACGTCTTGCGCGTATTCGCGTCTTTGCATTGACTTTGAATGTAATCTGTCTTGCGAAAAATTTGTTTCGCGTCCGGTGCGAAAGTGGCTTAAGCGTGGTGGTTCTTTCTTATATCAAGTGCAAAACTACAATGCAATGTACACGACTCGAGATGCAGTTATTGTGGACTGGCTCCCTTAGCCCTCGTGGATAGATCTCACAAAGTTCACGCCAGTTTTTCTTTCAAATGACACGATACTTCTGATTACTTATGAAGGGGAAGTTGATGATGGCAAGTTGAAGGCCTGTTGAAATGTAGCCCTGATGTATGATAGGGTGAGTCAATTAAATTCAAAAAATTTTTTTTTAAATGAGTTTCATTTGTAATTTTTTTTTTCTCCCAGCAGCACAGATATAAATGCACAAAGGATAAGAATGACGGTAAAATAAATCAGGATGCATCCCAGGTCTGGTACTATGTTTGCATGGCATGAACGCCTGCATCTTTACACACGAGACACAACACACTTGTATTGTTTATACATATGGAATGTGAAACTTTTCATGTGCACCGTTCTTTTGTAAATTTTTGGTTCTTATTTGGTTATACGTTTACTATTGAACAGTCAAAATAAAAGAACATCTACTGATTCATGGTTAATCCAGGCTTATCATTCCAATGGCTCAACTATAATCAACTTTTAAGGATTTTTCTCCCCATTGGGAGGTTTTTTTTTTTTTTTTTGCCTCATTTGCTATTTTGGGGGATCAGGCTGTGCGCCGCCCTTTTTTCTCTATAAAACATCCTTGTGACAGTCTGTCTGTAAGAAGTGCAATAGAAATAGAGTTGAATTAAAATGGATCAACAACAAACAGCACTAAAAAGCATGGCAAGTCAATGAGCTGTTTTGAAGACTTTATTGCTCGTATCACGGTTGGTCAGCAGTACATTTCACCCACAACAGCAAAGCGTTAGTGACCAGACAGGTACAGAGTCCTACAGTCCAGCGCATTGGTCCTGTTCTACAGTCCTGCTCTGCCCTGGTGATACATGGTGAATCGGTCAACTACAAGACAAACCATGGATGCAGAATTAAAAAGAAACTCCAGTTCTGAGATTTAACGGTGAATTGGATTAGTCTAACCTAGGACTCAGGCGTGTGAATTGTAAAAATGTATTCTATGACCAAACTGTTACCATGCAACATCTGCCTCTACGTCATCCCACTACACTGTAAAAAGCCTGTTCAGCATTCTTTAAGTTATAAGTTACAGCCCTTCTCTAACAAGGTTCCACTTCTCTCCCACCCACTTAGCTGTCAATCAGGCCCGATGGCCAATCATAGACTTCTTTTGCAGAACTGGAATTCATTCCCTAGACATACATTCTAATTATCATTACTCTGAGGCAAAACTGTACACTGATTTCTTTTATTTGATATCTCAATATTTAATTTCGAAATTCTGTCAGTGACATTGTGTTTTTTTGCAAATGCCTATGTCTAGAAACTAAATACAGCTGCATCAGTGAAGGAAAATAGATTTGATTATCACTTCACATCATGTAACAACTAATTACTTAAAATGCTGGCTCTCAAAAAAAAAAATTCAATTACGGGATTCAAATAATGTAAAATACTTAAGAGTATCCCCCACAGTAACCTCAAACACTACTGACAACCCACACTGACTTGTAAGAGTAATTCTTCATTCTTCAGTGCATACAGAAGTGATGTCAAATAGGGATCAGTGTTTATAGCTCTATAAGGTACAGTTAATGGAGATCTGGGTTGGGTGTTGTACCTCGTACACAGGGCAGGTCCCCATTACCAGAATTGAGAATCATTATCAGAAAAACTAGTAGCTCATGGATTCAGCCAAATAGCCGAGGTCACGGGAAAAGAATAAAACTGAAATGTACCCTTTAAATCTATCAATGATATATCTACCATTGCTTAAAATCTGTACAATTACAGTATTATAAGGTGGACTGGCCCTGCTGTAGACAGGCAGTTATCCACGGTGGAGACGTAGATTTCCGTATTCATTAAAACATGAATGATATTGAACAGTCTCTGGCTCAATATTCATGAAATGTCCGATACACCCAGTCCCCACCTAAAGCCAGCATACAGACATTCCTGCCCGCCAATGCAAGTTCCAGGTTCCTCTCACTGGAGAAGAGGATCGCCCAATAAAAGAAGGCTACAACACTGATGCCAGGAAAATGGCTGCTGGCAGCTAAGACTCAACAATGGTGCTTATTTGGAAATGACAATCTCTGAAAGGCTACCACTATCCAGACTATAGACTGGATGAGCAGATGGCAGAACAGCAAATGGGCAAGTGAGTCCGTGTGAAATAAACTGACTTTGATAATTCTGTATGGAATCCAAATAGCAAAGCAGCAATAAAGTTAACTTCTTCAAGACACAAAAAATGATGTCACCCACAATACGTCAGTTATGTGTTTCTGGATATGATCGATCATTCTTGTTGCACAGGCAAAGCTCTAAATTTATTTTGCAAAAAAAAACTGAAACAGTTTAACTACTGCGACCTTCAAATAAACTCCACTCGGATGCTTTTAAAACTAAGAACATCAAATACAGTTCAGTTCAAGGCTATACTACCATATTTCACTGTGCCAAATTACAGAATTAGTCCGAACACTGTGTGAAATAAAATCAGATTTCATCTGAGGCATTCCTGTCACGCTGAACTGTTATTGAAACAGGAGCAATTAACCTCTACTCTAAAACAGTCCGAAACAGCGTTGCTGAAACAGGCAAAAACAGGCCTCTCTGGTTTGGGCCGACTCGCCCGCACATGCTCAGAATGAAGATATGTCAGGCATTAATCCCAAGCACTTGGCTGAAATATTCACACCAAGAGTTTACTTCAATTCCCCCAACTGTAATTAAATGTGACTGATTTCCTCTCTCAAAAAGTGGCCACTTGTGATACAAGTGTTTAATTAGATCAGTGGTAAGGCATGAGTACCCACAGCTAATTTAGTTTGATTTAATTTCTGAAAGTGAATTCAGGTTTAAAATTCCTTTTAAAAAATACACATAGATCAGAACATTATGCTGACTGAGGACTTACATGGCCCGAGTTTCCACTGAGAGAACGAAAATGCCGATATGACCCCCCTGTCATGACCCATAGTTTTCCATTCAGAGGGGAAGTTCACTAAATTTGACAATGAGTGTCGCACATTCGGCAGTCAATGTGCATCACGCACCCTTTAGAAACTTTCATAAAAGTGCATTTGATTATTTCTTATTCCACTATTAAATACAAAACAATAACAAAAAACAGCTCTCAGGGACATTGACATAATGCCGTTGTAAAAATAGACCCTTTGATTGTACTCAATTTGAGGTACGCTTCCCAAAAGCATAGATGTTAACTTACATAGTTGGAACCATTGACTGCGTAGGGTTGAGCTATATACATTGCCAA
Organism: Gymnothorax reevesii; assembly: GCA_029721435.1. Lineage (NCBI taxonomy): Eukaryota > Metazoa > Chordata > Actinopteri > Anguilliformes > Muraenidae > Gymnothorax > Gymnothorax reevesii. The sequence goes on along the minus strand of CM056587.1, from coordinate 4,236,657 downwards.
AGTCGTTAGCAACTGTGTTTTTTGAGAAACGTACCCCTGAACTCAGATAAAGGCAGTCTAATAGTACCAGGATGGCTAGAAAATCCAAACACTGCAGTCAGCACGTCTGCAAATCAGACGCTGTGGGAGACGTGGGCCTTTGCCATCTAATGTTTTAAACCCGCTGCATTTCTGAATCATTCATAATAAAAGTGAATAGGCTTGTTTTTCTCAGAGGTAATTACAATCGTTAGAGCAAAGCAGAGGAGAAGGCAGAGGACGTGAAGAGTGATTTAGCATAAAAATCTAGATTTCCACTTGTACAGGACAGAAGAAAAACAGAATGAAAGATATAGACATCCGAGAAAACCACTGTCTCGCAGGATACAAATTTAGCTCAGTGAACACGCAGTTATTGAAAACAGAAAGTGAACACATTAGCGGCTATTGTAGACATTTAGCTACGGTGAATAGTTCCTCCTCCCACACAGAGAGGGCCAACAGACTAGCATATGAATGATGTCACACTACACAACAACAACAAAAATCTAGAGCCTGTTTATATGCTTTTGCGGCAAGTCTCCATTCATAAAATTTCTGAGAGGCTGGTAAGAGCAAGTTCAGTCAATTTCAAATCTCTTTGCTACACATAAAATAAGGAATTCATTTTCTATACATTAAAACAACTACGGCTTTTACGGCCAGTTGTGAGGTTGCATTTCTTCCATGACTTATGAACGTAGTGTTTCTTTACATGAGTACAGTATCTTCATGCAAAACTCCACCAAGCAGGCATTTACCTCTTCAGTCTCTCAATTTTCAAAGCTGATAATCGTAATCAGTATAGCGAAATTCTTAAAAAGGGTCCATTCAAAAGGGGGCCCAATAAATGTTTACGGTTTCAAATACGTCTCGACTCGACCAGATAGAAAAATTAAGCAGTACTTTGAAAGTTTAGAATTATTGTTTTTTCTTATTCTGCATTTTTATTAAAAAAAAATAAAATAAAGATCAAAAGTATCAGTTTTACAAGGCATATAAAATGTGTAAGAAGGGAAAAATAAGCAGAAGCTGAGGTACCCTGATGCCTGAGGTAGATCACAATACCAAAATATGCTCTCCTCACTTATACCGCAGTAATGCTGCCTCCTCACTTACACCGCAGTAATGCTGCCTCCACCTGCGCATCTCATTCAGTAATGCATTACCAGTATTCTTTTTCACATTTTCAATGCAAAACACCTTCTCTTCAAATTTTCACACGACTGTGTTCCACCAAAGTATTTCTGTTTGAGACAAAAGTATTTTTTCTCATCACTAAAATCTCAATATAGATTCAAAATAGGAAAAATGTATTCATATTTTGTTAATTTAACAAACTCAATTTTATGTGCACACACGTGACAATGCACACACACACACACACACACACATTCAAATATGTACGTCTACACACATGCACACATGATGCGCACAAATACATTCAAGCGTAATATGGCATAAGAACACACATGCTGTGTCTACCGGAGGTGATCGAAAAGCACAGAAGCGTAGCAGAAACGACGGTCTCAAAATGGGATGTCCCTGCTGTGTGCTTCCGTAGACAAATTATCCATTAAACTTCTAACCAGAGCCACTTAACAAATCTAAACAGGCCAGGTAAATGGTAAGATTTTCCCTGGGAAATTGTTGAACGTCACACATTCAAAGCTGTTATGCAATTTATTTCGGGGTCCTGAACCACTTCAACTATGCAGCCTCATTTGTGGGTGGGTCAAATCCAGCTGCTTCACTCAGACCTGTAGAACTACAGGCCTAATTTCAATTCTAAAGGAGATCCCAATGTTTCCAAAGATCCCAAATAAGTCGTGCTGAATTACAGGGAAATTTGCATACAATGATGCACAAGATCTGCATATTTTGAAAACATGCCATCCAGGGTTTAAATATTTCACTGAACATAAATGGGATGTAGCTTCAGTGAAGCACGACACATTGCAGACACTAGATACTGCATGTGCGTGGCACTGTCCTACAATATTCTCTCATTTTGAACAGACTTAAGGAGAAATTCAAGTGGACATCAGAGTTTAAGGGGTTAAAGAAGAGATTTAAGGCCAACTGCAGCTGTGTGTGTGTGTGTGTGTGTGTGCGCGCGCGCGCGCCACAGCTTTTGTAGTGTAATCTGCTCCATCTCATAAAGGTGGCACCAAACAGGCCCTAAGATCACAGTTTTAGCCACTATGTTTCTTTAAAGACTCGGCGTAAGGCAAAAATGTGGTGAACATTCAATTAAAACCAGCCTATGGCTCCTGGCTACTCCATAACTTGTGCACTATATTAAGGAGTCTGTTCTAAACCGTATCCTTTGTGGTCAATTTGTTGTTGTAGTTTTGTTTTGTTTTTTGTAAAAGAAATCTCACTGTAAAAGAAGCCTATCTGGAAACAGCTTCCAAACTGAATTTCCTCAGAAAACACATACACTAGATTAATAGGATTAGTACTTGCTTACTCTTGGAAATGCATATTTTTTTCTTTATCCTGACAGTTGAAATACAAGTCAATTCAATGCCCTAAATGAGTCTTTTAGAGAACAGCAAAGAAAGCCCTTTTTATGCCAGTGAATGGGTTAAAACAGTTAAAATGGCAGCAGAAACACATGGGAAACAGGTTAAAATGTCACAAGAACCACTTGAGTTAGCATTCCCATACCTGGTATTGCACACAAGTGGTTAAATGACCTTTTTTAAAATCCAAAGATTCCATGTTGTATCGCTTTTGCCATGTTATAACTCAAAAAATTTGATTTTAGAAGGAAATTCATAGAAGACATTTTAAATGTTCTGGGCTGGGCCCTTTACAATTGCCCAAAATGAAGTGCCTCAGTTCAAGTCTACACATCCTTTTTTTCATCCGGAGTATGTGAACAAACACCCTCTAATGCCACTACTTATCATATATTACTGTAGCTATGTTTTCATATATTAATACTGCTAAGGATATTGGATCTTACAATCTGAATGCCAATTCCTTTGATTTGAAACCCTCTCCCCATTTCACTGAGTGATGAAATCAAAATACATTTACTACAAACTGGACCGCATCTATAAGTCCTATGTCACTCCAACTAAATGGGTAGCATTATGAGGGACTACTCAATATTTTGTCAAAATAATTATTTTCTCAGGCTTTTCTTCCTAACAGGTTCGTTTTCATTTTTAAAATGTCACTTTCTTCGGTGTTCTCCAGTTTCGCCGGAGTGGGCAGTGCACCGGAAGCCCACTTAAACTGGCCTTCATCTCACACATTCCGCACGTAAAGCTCTTTGGTTTCGTTCCTCACAAGGTCTCGTCCTCTCGGTCTACTCTCCTTCGTCTATCTCCAGTTGGAAGGGCTACATTCTTCAGCTGAGGCTCACCATTGCCGCCCTGCTGGTCACTTGGAGTGGTGTGGCGAGGGAGCTCCCTGCTTGTGTCTCTGTTCCTGCAGCTTGACCTGTTGCGTGATCTCCCTGATCTTTCGCTGAGCAGTCTGCAGAAGGACAGAAGAAGAAGAAGAGCGGTGTTCACAGGAGGAAAATGACGGAACATTCCCAAGAACCAAACAAGATGGCTGCCCACACTCATAATAATCATGGGGCGCACATCTCAAAGGGTAGGCTGCTGCCTCCAAAGGCTACATTTTTAGGGGTCGTCACTTCATTCCATCTACCAAACTGACATTTAGGGTAAGGGACAAGGTTAATTTTAGGGTTAGGTTTTGGGTTAGGGGTTAGACTTAAGGTTAGGATTAGGGAAAGCAGTGACAACTCTCTTAAAGCAAAGCTGTTTAACGGAGATCAAATGACGTCACGTCAATTCGGCAGATGGAATTAAGTGACGACCCTTAAAAATGCAGCCTTCTGTAAGGATGCAGCCTTGGCTATGAGATGCACCCATGGTGTTTGGATTTCACTACATAAACAGACTTTTGGGAACTGTTCAAAACTTACAGTGCAAACCCTTTATTTCAGAATACAGTTTATCAGTCATAGTACGTAATAAAACCATAAAAAATACCACATTGTGATTCATCAGTGCAGTTGCATACGCCAATGGTTTGAGAGTTATCTTCAAAAAAAAGCACTAGATTGACTTAATTACACAAAATATTTTTCTCGAGTTCTCACTGAGAGATGCCACTGTGTTCATTTTTGACACTGAGAGGAGAGGAAATACCAATGACACACACCTGGCTGGCAAAGAAATGCCCAATAATCTTCACAAAGACCTCATCGTTTTCATCGGGAGTTTGGTCCCTCGGCACAATGACCTCTGCGCTGGAGAGGTTCTGCAGCTCACTGACCTGCAGGGGGCAGTATAATTAGCACACCACTGTTTCAGCTCATAAAAAACCCTGAGGTCACTTGTCCTATCAAAATGAATCAAAGGTGCTTTGTGTGGAATGGCTGCCACAGAGTATAAAATTATAAACAATAAGCAAAGAGAAGAACAACTTAGAAAAGGTTTACATCTTATTTACCACTTAAAATTACCTGCTTCTATGATTATCTTCAACTACGGGCTAAAAGTAAAAGTAACACAAACTGCTCTTCACTGAAGATATGAGGGGGAAACTTTTAAATATTTCCCCCCCCATACGTCTTTGATTTTATATGTGGTATTTTTTCAAGCAGACATATGTGGTGCCAGGATACTCAAAAACCTGTCCACAAAAAACCTCTAAACTCATCTGTCATTGCATAACGTCTCATCATGCAGCCATCAGATGAGCATTTCTCTCATACGAACCGTCTTGCCTCCCCTGCCGATGATTCGCCCGGCAGCTGAGGACGGGACTTTGATATGAGTCTCCAACTTCAGCTCCTCCTGCGCCGTGAAGAAGTTCTCCTCTTTCAGTTTCCCAAATATCCGGCCCTGAGCCTGGACAGCAAGCATTTAAACAAAGCCAGGCATCTATAAACAGTCGGTTATGGCAGAGTTCATGACAACAAAGGCTTTTTCCCTCAGTCAGGCCCACTCTAAAGCCACAGGCTTACAGGCCTGCTTCACATGAGACAAATAAAAGAATTTCAGTGTGTTTGGACAGAGACTTTAAACCACCCGGAGAAACCAGAGAAAATAAGGAGCTTTTACCTTAAACTGCGCTTCAGGGGTCCCAGTGATTATGACCATTCTCTCAAGCACGTCAAGGCTTTCTGCTGGAGCTATCTGGGAACAGAGACCAGCTCGTACTGTATACCACACTTATCACACTAAGGCTTCATGCCAAAGATACGTTTGGACAAGGCCTCACGCATCTTCCACAGTCACTTTGCAGTTCAGTTTACTGGTCTTGATATTGGCAAGTTAACATGCTACATGTTTGAAATTTGCTCAACTAAGGCATATATTGCAATACAACGACAGCTAGCAACTGAATACATAGCCTGCATCCCGTCCCACAATGACTTTCAGTATTATCCACAAACGCAGTGGCAAGAAAATCAGACTAAAGACCCTGGATTCCATGAGCAGTACAGTCCACACTTGCAAGGCAAGATCTCCATGGAAATTCCAAAACAGCCCCATATTCCCCTGTGAAACCCAACAGCTAGTCGGATCAAAATATCTGGGCACTAGCTTAGGATAATTTTTGCATAGTATTTATGCTAATTTTCATATTCGCTGAATGTATCTTGTATCTCATCTTTATGTTTTACATTGTATATATGTAGTGTTTCCCACATCAATCAAGTATAAACTCCATCCACACAATGCTGCGCTTGTATTCCGATACACAATAACTACCAATGTATACTCTGCTTTATCTTAATTGTACATTAAATTTGTTTCACAGGCACTACTTATCTAAACTTTGGTTAAATATTTCGCCTTGTGTATTAAAACTCGGTAAACTAGTATTAGCTAGATGTAGAAAATTCCAGTAAATTTTAAATGATGTAATTCCCCAGCGACCCGGTCATGTCAGCTGATATCGAAACCTTGTCAATTTTCCCTCCTTGTCTGTTATTCTTTCATAGCACGTGCATTAAAAAGCACACTAATGCACATACCACACATGTATGCGCTAATCCAGTTCCCTGTCCCGATTTCCCCATGTACACTTTTACTAGCTATTTTAGCCTAGCTTAGCGTTGCTTTACATTTGTCTGCATGATAAATTCTATACTAATAGACATCCCATTTCAGTCTGTTCAGCATTTGGATGACAGGTTTGTTCTAACCACTTCAAAGAAAACATTTTTAATAATTAGTTATTGCTTCAATAACTGGTTCTCTTCCTCTGCTCAGGGTAACGGATGTGTGTATATCAGGGACTGAAAGCAGGGGTAAATGGTTTGAGTGACCTACCTTTATAGAGGCTCCAGCAAAGTGTGCCAGCTGCTTGATGTGCAGACCTTTCTTGCCAATAAGCGCGCCAACGGCCTGAGTTGGAATATAGAGGTAGACCACTTCCGGTTCTGGGGGCTGCTGGGAGACAGTACCATACCTCAGACACTTCACCCCAAAGGCATGTAAACTGAAGCATATAGAAACACACACACACACACACACACACACACACACACACGCAAAAAAAAACAAAAAAAAAAACAAACATACACACAAATACACACAAACTTACACAAACTCAAACACATGCACACCAACATACATACCTACACACACAGAGAAACCATATTATGGACTGTTGGCACAGTTTAAATAGCAAACCACAATAAGAGATACAAATAGCATCGACTGCCAACCATGGCGGAAAAAGGACAGTATTTGTCTGGCATTTTTACCCATAGTTAGGGCATCCCCAGCAGCCAAAGACCTCTACCGCCTAACCTCTGGGTAAGTCCTCAGCCACCAAACATGAAGACAAGCTGCTTAACACCTAAACTCGGAGATGGTATTCAGGAGTTACATTTGTTTTAAATAACCTCAGTCATAAAAGAAAGTGAAATTATCTTAACCCATGGACAAATCTATCAATGAGTCTCAATTACTCCAATCAGAGGCAGAAGTTCTTTTTTGGAGGAAAAAAGGTCATAGAAATAAGTGTTTAAGTTTAAATACAAGATTAAAATTCTTGGAATGATTTTGTTTAGTCAGAGCACCATAGGTGACAGTTGCCCTGATGGAGGAGAGGAGGTCAGTAAAGATGTCCTCCGTGACTCTTACAGTCTCAAGAGTCAGACTGTGTACACTCCAGTGCCACGCCAGTCCTCACACACAGATCGTCCCGACCAGACCCCAAATGCAACGGCATGGGTACCACATTTCCTGACTGGGTTTCCACTTAAATCCAAGTAAGTTGAGCTCCGACACCCTGCCTTCCTCTCTGGACTCGCAGCTTTGATATTCATTCCGGTTAGCATTTACTGGCATATGTATACACTGGAAAATGGATGTTGTATTTTTGGGCTGGGCCGAGCAGTCGCCTGGCCCTTATAAACGCGAATGTTGCTACCCGAGTCACTGCGTGAGTGAGTGACTGACTGACTGATCAAGTTCAACGATTGGCTGGCTGGTGGGGAAGAAGTTCAGCGATTGGTTGGCAGGCGGGAAAGAGGCGGCCCAGCCATATACTAGGTGCAGCTAGTCTTGTTGAGAGAGCCTCCTGTCTGAGAGCTTCCAAAGCTAGAGGGCCTGCATTAGTGAGGTCCAGACTGGACTTGAACTCATTCAGCATGATGAGGACCTGATCTCTCCATTCCCCAGCAATGTTCACTTTTCGTCCAAAGTATGTGCATGTCTCATGGGCTGATTTTATACTCACACACAAGCTCATGCACAAATGCAAACACACAAACACTTGCACACAAATGCAAAAACGCACTCAGATGCACAGATATACACACACACATGTACCAAATTCCACATGTAAAATGCAGCAAAAATCAGCTGTTCACACAGGAGCGCAATCAAGAACAATGCAAATGGCACATAGGCCTGGGCAACAAGGACGAAATCAAATGTCTCAATATCTTTGACTGAAGACCATTATACTGCTGTTTTGGGGATGCTTTAGGGACAACCGTTAAAATATATACACAATGTAATTTTTCACAATCAACCATTAGTTACATAGATATGAGAGTCAAACAGGAAGATGCAACATCTAAAACAGTCTAATAAGTACAGGAAACTGCATCATTTTACTGATGTGTAGCCTCTCGGTAAAGACAACACAGGTGACATTAAAATGTTAAAATATCAAAAATTATACACTATATCGATCTAATGTCACAAAACTGCTCAGCCTTAACTAGGCTCATGCTGTCGGAGGCGACGGCTTGGGGTATATCCCCGAACGCCCCCAATCCTCCAATTTCCCAATCCTTGAATAGACCTTGAAAAGACTTTCATTTGAACTTAATTTCAGGTCAATCGGACAAATGGTTCTGAAGATATGGCCTAAATCACAAAGCGCCACCCCGTGGCAAAATATCAAACCATACAGGTATGATGTCATCATGTGACATGTTGTGAGGTCATGACCTTGCAGTTGCACATAGTTTCATGTCAATTGAACAAATGGTTCCAAAGATATGGCAAAAATGTTGAATTTTAAGTGACAAAGCTCCACCTTGTGTCAAAATTTTGAACAAAACAGGTATACTGTCATCGTGGGACACATCCTCAGGTCATGACCTTTCATTTGCACTTGATTTGAGGTGAATCGGACAAATATTTCCAGAGATATGATAAAAACAGTGAATCTTCAGTTTTTTGCCCCTGGTGGCCAATCTAGAAATTGTAAATTGTCCAAAATCAAATCAGTTCTTCCACTTGATGATACTTACTTATATGCAAAACATGAAATTTCTAATTGAGATATTACTGAAGTTATCGCGTTAACACATAGGGCAGCGCGGCGGCGGTCGAACCAAAAACATAATATCCCCGGAACGCCATTCGGCGTTGGGGGATATAATGACAGCACAGGGCATGAACACCAACTGTCAGCAGTGTACAATCTCTACCTTTCACGCCAACATAAACCTACCATCCACAATAGAATTTAGATTTATTTATTTTTTATTTCATTTCATCTTGACAAGTTTTTCATTATACAATTGAGTGATGCTGATAAGCCGAGAGTCTAAAGACGCTTTCAGAGTGCGTTCCCATGAATGTCCCGCTATATTGCCGTGAAGATCTGTGCCGGCTTTTCACCTTGGCGCATTCATAGTGATTCCGGGAAGGCGTGATATTCGGGACGTTTCATAGTGCAGCCCGGCGTTGCGGAAGGAGAGGGGACTGAAGAACTGAACGTTGCGCTGTTTCTCGCAGTACTACTGCATATTCAGGGAAACATGTTGTGCATTTTGATTCACATGTTTTGTTTACTGTCGGATTCGAGTGAGGGGAATGTTTCTGCTATTAGAAATGCCCCGGAGGAGAACATAGGAGCGGCCGGAGACGGTTCGGGGAAGAGAGGCGAGCTGATTCTGCATGCCGGAGACGAAGACATATGGTTCTCTTAAGTCAGTTGGCACTGATCACGAAAAGAAGAATTTGTCATGTGTGACGTCATATTTTACGCCTTTTACCGGACGGCCGACTCATAGTGGTCCTGCTTCCAACAGTCCCGCCAATTTTACGTCACTGTGATGACCGCTGAAGGCGTTAGAGGCGGGATCAGATCCCCCATCCTGCTTCTGGCGCTCTCATAGTGCAGGCGAGACGTTACAGAGGCGTAAATATCGCTGCTTGAAACGGCACTTTGAAAGCTCCTTAAGGCCCAGGATGCTGTTGACATGCAAATCAAACATCGCAGATGAAACATTTACTTCACCCCAATGGGCACATCGAGGGTTTGGAGCACAATGGTTATACGCCCAAAATTTCGAATTTGAGATTTATATTCTAAAACAAGTGTTTTCTGATGCATTTCCTAGGAGCAGAAACGTGATCTCAAATTCGAAATTTTGGACATATAACCATTGTGCTCCAAACCCTCGATATAAAAGCCAAATATCCCAGAAAATAGAATGTAAAGTTTAAGTATTATTCTAGGACCCCATTGAAGTTACTTTTATACAAAACTGTCATAAGCAAAGCAGAATGCAGCTGAATGTAAAAACAAAGGCGGGAAGGTGAGGACTTACTTGCTGGTGTGACAGGGCGGTGGCAGGGGGGATCCCGTACAGCCGACCCAGGTGTGAGGAGTGACTCTGTAGGCAATGATCATAATAAGGCTAATGTCACCCCCCAGTCCCATCCTGAATTCTGCAAATGTTACTGTTCATCGGCTGTAAACAAAGGCTAAGGGAGTTGAAGTCAATGAAATGCATGCGCACGCACGCGCACACACGCGCACACACACACACACACACACACACACACACACACACTCATTCTTCATGTGCAGTGACTCAGGGCACTAAGCCCAGGGGATGGAAAGAATACTTGGAGACTGATGCCTCCAGCAAGTAGAGGAATTCAGTTGTTTTTCAGTAAATGTTCTGAACACATACAGAATCTCCACCTCCCATCTCATTCACTCACAGGCAATGACTATACTCAAAATTTATTTTGTTGAAATTCATTACTCAGCTTATCATTCAGTATATGCACTACAATATAAAACATCTCTGCACATAGACCTGAACAGTTGCAATGCTGCTGAGTAGTGGACTGACTAATTTCTCTGAGAAAGGGATGCAATGCGCTGTATAACCAGCAGAGGGCAGAGTTCACTGACCAGATAGGCACCATATCCGGTTGGAAGCGAAGAGGCTGCTCCACGTGGTCCAGCAGCCGGTGGCGTCAAGACTGACAGGCCCGTGGAAAAGATACCCAACGCATTGAGGTTGAGCCCCGGGATAAGGTTGGTTTGCTGCTGTAAGGAAGAGAATCAGCTTTCAGGCCGGTGCGTATGAACGCACGCTCATATATCGATGCCATCAATGAGCAGTGAAGATGCACTACCTGTTCCACATTAAGTAGAACGGTCACCTGTAATACCTCAGTTAACCACTAGATGACACCCAATCTCCTTTATCCATATCTGACTCGAATGAAGGACTGTAAAATTGCGTAACAGGTTTGCACTTTTGAAGGAAAGGACGAAACCGCTTATAATTACGTTTAATTTGGAAAGGACCCTTTCAGCATAAATACATAGATTTATGACATAAGACACGGCCTTAAAATGCATAATTCTGAGCAAACTGAGAGGACAAATAATTACTTCCATTTTCTCCACATCCTCCTTTTAGTTTTACAGTCTGTGGGGGAGAAGGACGTGATGACATGAGAGGGAGACGAGAAGACATTAAGCAGGAACACGGTGGACAGTTTTACCGCGCGTAACAGTAAATGAGTGAGTCAGAGATGAGTCTTACTATCAGAAAGACACCTTATCTGCCACAGCATGCCGGCGCCATGGTTACGGCTCAGATAGCCTCATCTTTTCTCTGCTTACACACGAAGGTCACCATGGACACTCACTAGTGTCACTGTACATTCACTGTGAGATACCGCTGCATGTACAAAGGGTGCTGCGGTTGATATCTTACTCATGGCTGTGGGCTTACGTTTACAGCAGCGAGGTCATTCTCGTAGGCTTCCCTCAGCTTCCGCATGATCTCCTCCTCTGCTTTGCAACAGGCCGCGATGACGCCCTTCACCGTGATGGTCCGTTCTGGGTTGTAAATGGTTAAGTCCTGTAACCTGCAAAAAGAGAAAGATGAACTCCATCCAAGGGTTCATCAAACCTGTACTTCAAATCCAATCTAGCCTTGGATTTCTTTTGTCCCCAGTAATTAACTGAACAATTAGAGCTTCTGATTGGCCAGATTGTCTTAACACCTGAATTGCAGGTAAAGGGGTTTGCAAGAGGGGAATCTTCAGGCTTGTAGAAGTAGAGGTTCTCAGGCCTGAAGGACTGCGATTTGATGATCCTAGCGCTCAACTCTCGCCAATTTATTTGTCTCGGCATATTTCCCATTTGCCTCACGATCTTGACCAAGCAAAAAAAAAATCTGACTTATTCTCAAGCGTCGTGATCAGAATGGAGACACCAGGGCTCTGTACTGCAAAGCAGGAGTATAACTGCACAAAAAAGCCTAGTGCCTTAATGTGAAATAAGAACTGAAACAAGGAGAGATGTTCATGGTCTCAGTTGGCAGTTATCTTGCTAACTTGGTATTCTTGCTTTGTGGAATACCATCCAGGTCTGTGGGAGGCTTAATGAGAACAGAACTCTGTCCAAGTGAGCATCTCCGATTTGGAGTTCTTGCCATCCATGACTGGAACTCTGTGGTAGTGGAATGCAACAGCTTTGTCCATTTAGCTAAGGACATGGCTCACTGAAGTGGTCCATCAGTTTCTCTTAACAGACCAAACACTCTGTCGTCACAACCACAATCTGAGGGTAAAAACCTGAGCAGCAATGCTACCCTGTGTGTTCCTGAGCTAATGGACTTTAATGATCAGACAAGCATATGCAGGGCTTTCCCAACCATATAAACGCTTGACCGCAGAGCCTTATAGTGACTGTGGAGCGCCTGAGCGAACTGATCGCCAAAAACTGTGGGCGTTCCATGGGCTGACAATTAAAAAAAATACCATAGACATGGCTTGATCTCAAGCTGAAAGGTAACCAGGCAACAAGAATGATCAGCTAATCAACAATTGGTGTTCGGACAAACGTATCTGTGATTGGTTTGAGACAGATGCTCATCGTCAAGCTATTCACACAGCTGACTGGATATTTTTTTCCATAACGCAAACCCAGGATGGCACTTTCAACCGCCAGTCAAAATAGTAAGCCTCAAAAAGTAATAAGTATAGGCCTATACTTTCTTTGTTGCGTGGATAATCAAAGCAGCGATAGCAGACAAGAGACATATAAGAAAATACAAAAATCGCTAACCAGTGTTCCCCAACCCTCCTGAACGCCCCACCTGTCCTGCAGGCTTTAGATTTCTCCCTGCTCCAGCACAGGTGATTCAAATGATCAGCTCGTTAATCACCCCCTAAAGCTGACTGATGACAGCCTGATCATTTGAATCACCTGTGCTGGAGCAGGGGGAGATCTAAAGCCTGCAGGGCAGGTGGGCCTCTGGGAGAGGGTTGGGGACACTGCATTAGGCTATGTATACAATCCCATCCATCGATGCATAAAACATTACGCTTGTCATGCTCATCTCATCTATTGCCGTTTTCAATTAAAGTTCACATTTTGGCCATGCTAAAACTGTTTTTAATCGCGACTTGGCATTCACCTCAACTGAAGGTATTACATGTTACTTCGTCATCTAAAAGCTGTATTCTATTCCTAATGTTTCTTTGGGTAGTAACACCATCGAGACAAACCCTTTCTGTACCTTCTCAAGATCAATGGCTGTTTAAGGAAATGCATCATTAGGACTAATTTGTCGCTGTAGTTTAATATTTTTACTGGACAGTTTGGCTTTATTTGCTAGCAATTTTATAGACAGATTGGAAGTCAGACGACAGACAAAGCAGCAACCTTCAACATAAAATAACTGTTGCCCAGCGTGGAATCTTGGGATTCTGGCAGTGTTTTTGTACCATTACCTTCTCAGATAATTTTAATTTAACATAACTTGCCTTGTAACTGTGACCACTGGAAATTAAACAACAATGACAGCTAGGAGTTGATACTGTTCCGTCAGCTTAATGTTTATATGCAGAATTACCCAGCGAATTTACATTACAAAGAGGTCTTGGTTAAACTTGCCAAGTCAATTCGGCTTTCATCATCCAATCACTGCAGGATGCATTAACTGTACGGTCGTGACAGTCTCAGATCTGATTGAGCTCATTTTGCCAGATATGAGCCAGACGGCTTCGCGAGGTGATCAGGTTCACATTGCAATCGGAACTTTATACAGTCTAGTAGCATTCCAGCCGCAGTGCATTCATGAGCAAAGCTAGGAAATGGATGAGCGGGGAAAAGTACTGCGGTCACGAGAGAAATGTGACTGGGATTATCCAGCAGTGTGTGGACACAGCCATGGGAGAGGTAGGGGCGTTATCCAGCAGTGTGTGCAAATACACCAAATGCAATCTCACAACATCTGGAAATCTTCATCTAAATAAAAATAATGATGTATTAACAATTTACTGCTGGCTGCTAAAGCTAGTCTGCACACGCAAAAAATAAATTATATTGGTGGGATGTCTAAGTCGGAATCTGATCCAAATCTTACTCTATCATTCTAGCTATTATTTCGCAGATAAACTTAGTAGCCCCCGCTCCCTAAAAATCTGAGAAAAGAACAATGAGCCATTTGATCAGGCTCCTTTTTGAGGTCCGTAATTCTCTGCACATTCAGATAGGTAGCTTGAGGAGAGGAAGTTGCACCTCTATGGTGGAGTTATTAAATGACAAAACCCCCACCTAGTAGCTGAAACTGAAAATTGCTTGCATAATTGTAGCTTGCTTAAAGTGGTAATCCGTAAGATTTGAATTGGTTTGTTTATACTGGCATCTTTGGCAGTAAGCTGTAATTACAGGTGCGCTTTTGGACCTCATTTCCCATAACTCTTGTCCAGACCCAACAGTGACGCCTGTATGACGTCGGTTAATTGACGGCTCTTAGCAGTTCCACGCCTCCTCAACTCTCATGCAGACGGGAAAGATGCTCTTTGACACGGCAATTGAACTCCGTAAAAGTAAAAATTATGTGACGTTAGTCATCCATTAGCGTCATCTCATTCCAGTAACATGTTAGGCTCGATTAAATCGATTAACTTAAAGGGCTGCCGACTCTCACGCATTCGCCGTGAGAATTTGTGCTTCATTCACGTTCTCATGCTGTAGTCAGTAATTATTCAAACAACGAAATGCGTGTGTTTCACGATCGTTCAAATTGTTTAAATGAAGTGAGACCATTTGAAACATTTTTATGCAATTTCACTGCTTCCAACCCCTGAGTGAAGAAAAGCGTGAGAATTCTGGAATCATAATTGTTCTCATATTACTAGAGGCGAAATCCACCGTAACACGTGTGAAACTGATAAACCTCAATGCACAAGGACTTCAATTCCACCTGAGAATCTCTACAAACAGTCTGATATAATAATTTCTGACTACAGCATGGGAACATGAATATGTCATTTATATGTGAAAGTTGAGAGCCCTGTGTAAATAATGAAAACGGTAGTTGGTTAACAGGTAACGTTATAACTTTTTTTTAAAGGAAAATAATTTGTTGAGGCGGTTAATGTAGCTTTTTTCCCGTTTGCTTCCTGAAATTACTTTATAATTTTACTTTAAGTAGTACCCTCAACAGAGACTCAGCTAACGTTAGTTTCTCCTGTGCACAGTATAGCTACACAGTATGGTATTTGCCACTGCCATTGGGTCGACGTCAGAAGGGATCCAGTAGCGGTACTTTCCGCCTCATGGACAGCTGCATTTTTAATAGTCCTCCCTTAATTCCATCCGTAAAACTGACATATAGTGTAAGGGACAAGTTAGATTTAGGGTCAGGGGATAGAGCCAAGGTTCAGGTTAGGGAAAGTACCGCCACTGGATCCCTTCTGACGTCTACCTTGCCACTGCTCCTCCCGGGTTCCTCACTTCCTTCCAGCTAGCCTGCGGCTCCTCCTACCTTCTGGACAGACCAAACACTGCTGACTGACGTAAAAAGTGTCACTAGATGTGCCCCAGTATTTGAATACAGCGCAGGAATGTCACCACAGACACACTGATCACTTAACCTGGCAAAGAATGAAATACAAGTGATTTCATCAGTGGATCATAGGCCCAATCACCGTCGTTCTATCCCCCCTCTCTGATAGACACTGACTTAACAGACAGTAACGAGAAGGAAATCTTATGGATTACCACTTTAATGAGTCACTGCATAGTTTCACTCCATTTAAGTTATTTGAGAGACATTTTCAGCAATTTACACAGGGGTGGGGGAAGGGGATTCAACGACTATATTACAGGAATCGACATTGATCCTTCTGAACAATAATTGTTTTTTCCAACCCATCCCTCTCGCATACTCAATTTGCTTATTTTATTTTTTGTAAGTTATTACCAGTTTTTTTTGACAACTATGGCAAGGATAATGGGCGAAATAAAGACTTAAAACTTCCTTCAAATCCCCCCAGAACCCCGTTAGCCCCTAAGCCCCCTGAGAACCTGGGGAAAACCCTGACATGATGACGGGGACCCCCACTCTGTGTCAGGATATCAGTGTGATTCATCTACTCTGGACAGCATTTAGGCTGAAGACAAGATAGACTTAGCTTCAACTATCCATATTCTCAAACAGCCAGCTGCAGTCTGAATGAACTTAGTTAATATCCACAGACTATTACAGAATATACTACAGGATGTTTCCCAGTAATTGGTTTAAACTCCCCGTTTGAACATAATGAAGGGATTAAGTAAATTTAAGTAACGCAAATTTACCACAGGAAGATAAACCGAGTGCATGTGGAGCGATATGCTGGAATGGACTCTTAACCAAAATATCAAAAGTTGAAATCCAATGAATGAGGAATCTAGGGACTATAATATTCTGGAACAGGCTGTGTTACTCATCTGCAGACAAATACCCGGCAAGACGGTAACGACACAGTGCATGAAAATATTAGCTCACTGAATGGGTTGTAAGGGTGCCCGTGAGGGTCATAAAAGCTCTGAAGGAGGTCAGGCTGTAGAAAGTGCTGGAAACTCACGAGGAGATAGTGATTTTGGTCCCAGTATCTTGCTCGATCTTCTTAAGGTTACGCCCCTCCTTCCCAATAAGTCGTCCAACAAGGCTGTTGTGCGCCAGGATCTTCAGAGGAATCTGTTCATTCCTGAGGGGAAAGAAATCACGGTAATGAAATTTAGTCCTAAAACCAGGAAAGCAATGAATGAGGAGCATGGAGTGACTTGAGTGGAGAATGTGTGTGTGTGTGTGTGTGTGTGTGTGTGTGTGTGTGTGTGTGTGCCCGCGAGGAGAGGCAGGGGGAATACGTCTGTGTGCGTGGGTGTAAGGATCTAGATTTGTGAGGGTTTGGTCGAAGTGTTCACTCACACACACTTTCGTCTCGTATGTGTCCTTGTGTTTTTTGTTTAAAAATGTAATTAAAATAAACAAGTTCTGATGCCTTCCGTGTGTAAAATATGTTTGTGAAGGAATGTGGATATCTTGTTTTTGATTCAAAATTGGGATAATGCCCTCATACAGTGGGTGAACTTATTTAGTTCCTAAAGGGTAACTGTGCAATTTGCTGCACTGCATCATGAGTAAACAAACATAATTATAGTGAAATAAAGACACGCAGCTAATGCCTTGTTTGGCGGATCTGAAACTTTTGCAGGCTTTTATCTCTAGGCCTCACCCAAGGTAAAGTAATGTGAATATAGGCCACTAGATGGCAGTATTTACCTTTTTTTTGTTAAGCTCAGACTGGAGTCATGTTTAGACATGTCCTGGACATGTCTGGGGCAAGTCTCAGAAAATTAAAAAAAAAGAGGTCTAAATGTGGGTGGGGTCTGCAAAAGAGTATATAAGGAAAAGAATTGAGACAGTAAAGTAGTAGGAGAAATTGCAAGAAGATGACCAGACTTGCCATTCTGTTCAAGACCTGTGACGTTTCTTTTGTGGATTTCTTTGCCTGTGTTTGAGCATTTTCTTCATCCAGGACATCACCAAGCCACCCCACAAAAAAGGGACTGTAATTATTTCTGTTTTTTCTTACTTATCAATCTTGGTCTTTAGTTGTAGGTTGTTATTAGTCTTTGTCTTTGTTAAAAATTAAATGTGTTTTAGTTGTTAAAACTGTGTTTGTCATCCCTTGCTGTTGCTGTTGTGTTATAAATGTAATAACAAATTGGGGCCATATCAAATTGGGGGCTCAAGGTCCGGGATAGACCATTGTGTGAGTAATTTATTGAAAATCTAACATTCCAAATTGTGAAATTGTTTTTGTGAATTTTCCTAGATATATATTGACAACAGCAATGGATGATTTCTTGGCATCACCAACCGTAGGGGTTTTGAAGTCTTTTAAAAAGACAGAACTGCTAGAAATTTGCAGACAGTTGGAGCTGACAGAGGTAAAACCAGCCATGCGAAAAGCAAGACTGGCTAGAGAGATAGTTGAATATTACATTGATGAAAATGTGTTTGCACCAGGAGATCTGGAACAGTTTCCAGTGGAAAATCCAAATATAGAAATGGAACTTAAATTAAAAATGCTAGAGATTGAAAGGGAGGAAAGAGAAAAAGAAAGGGAGGAAAAAGAAAAACAAAGAGAATTTGAGAGGGAAGAAAAAGAAAAACAAAGGCAGTTTGAGTGAGAAAAATTAGCAAGAGAAGAAAAACAAAGAGAATTTGAGAGAGAGAAAGAGGAAAGAGCAGAAAGAGAGAGACAGAGACAGAGAGATTTTGAATTAGAGAAATTCGATAGAGAAGAAAGACTCCAAATGGAGCAACTAAAAACTAAAATTGAAACTAAAAATAAATTTTGTGCCAGTCAGGAGGTAAAACTGGTGCCTCCATTTTCAGAAAAGGATGTTGACAACTATTTCCAGTGTTTTGAAAAGGTAGCAAAGAGTTGCCAGTGGCCAAAGGAACACTGGCCTCTGATGTTGCAAACTGTCCTCAAGGGTAAAGCTCAACAAGCCTATTCGGCTTTGTCTGCAGATGATTCCTCTGATTATGAGGTTGTCAAAAAGGTTATTTTGAGAGCTTATGAGTTGGTTCCAGAGGCTTACCGACAGAAATTCAGAGGTCTGAAGAAATCTGAAAATCAGACTTATGTTGAATTTGCTAATGAGAAGCAGGTTTGCTTTGAGCGCTGGTGTACTTCTTTGGAGGTCAAGGATGATTTCAACTCACTAAAAGAGATGGTGTTAGTTGAAGAATTCAAGAACTGTGTTAAAGATGATGTTAAGACCTACCTTAATGAGAAGCAAGCACTGAACTTGCAATAAGCTGCCAAATTTGCAAATGAATATGTTCTCACACATAAGTCCAAATTTCAGTCTAGCAGTAATAATAGATGGTCCCAATTTCAGAAAAAGGGTTATGGTGATACCCAAGATTCCTCACCCAAAGACAAAGACAAATCTGGTGATGGTGCTCAGAAATCCAGTAACAGGTCTGATCAGAGTGTGAAAGCTGACAGTGACAAAAGTGGTCTAGTTTGCAGTTATTGCAAGAAATCTGGTCATGTTACAACTAACTGTTGGTTCCTTAAAGCTAAGAAAGAAAAAGAAAAGGATACCAAACCAAATGCCTTTGTGAAAACAAGGTTAGAAACCCCTGTAGTAGATGACCGATCTGCTAAATTGCCTGCTTCTTGTGGGGCTAAAAAGCCTAATACAGCTGACTTTGTGAGGGAGGAATTTCTTCCATTTGTGTCAGAGGGATTTGTGGCTCTGAATGAGCATACTACTCCTGTCCCCATATATATCCTAAGGGATACCGGAGCTTCTCAGTCACTTTTGTTGATGGACTCCTTGGAGTTACGTGATAAGACTGCTTCAGGGGATTTCATACTTGTACAAGGTATTGAAGGGAGGACTGTATCTGTACCCCTGCGCTCTATATTCTTGAAGTCAGATTTAGTTACAGGACAGGTAAAGGTGGGACTTATGTCAAGTCTACCTATAACGGGTGTTTCTCTGTTGCTAGGCAATGACCTGGCTGGGGGCAAAGTAGTTCCCCCTGTACATCTTACTTCACAGCCGAGCACTGAAAATGGGGATGAGGACCCATCTCTGTATCCTTCTTGCGCAGTGACTCGTGCTATGGCCAAGAAGGCTAAAGAAGATGATGTTGTGGTGCCGTCCAGTACATTGAATAGTCAGGACTCAGGTGGTTCGCCTCATGACTCTGATTGGCCCACTATGGTTTCTCCGTTTGAGGACTTATCAGATACTTTTATCAGTTCTCTATTCAGCCAGCCGGATGGGTCTGGTGATTCTGATGTGTCTGGAGACTTGTCTCTGTCCAGAAAGCGGTTGATTGAGGAGCAAACTAATGATCCTGAATTTGTTGTACTAAAGAGGAGAGCCCTTCCTGAAAAAGAAATAGACGCAGTTCCAGTTGGGTATTATCTCAAGGATGGTGTGTTGATGCGGAAGTGGCGCCCTCCTGATATCCCTGCCAATGCAGATTGGGCAGTGGTCAGGCAAATTGTTGTTCCGAAGGTCTACAGGAATGAGATCTTAACAATGGCTCATAGTTTACCTTTAGGAGGTCATCTTGGTGTTAACAAGACTGTTGATAAGATCATGAAACACTTCTTTTGGCCTGGGCTTCGGAAAGACGTTTCCAACTTTTGCAAAACCTGTCACACTTGTCAGGTAGTTGGAAAACACCAGTTAGACCCACCTGTAGCTCCATTGCAGCCTATCCCAGCATTTGGGGAGCCATTCTCTAAGGTCATTGTTGATTGCGTTGGTCCATCACCCAAGACTAGATCTGGAAATCAGTACTTGTTGACAATCATGTGTGCATCTACCAGACTCCCCGAAGCCATACCTCTACGTAACATCAAGGCAACTGCAATCTCGAAGGCTTTGATAAAGTTCTTCACGTTGTTTGGTCTTCCCAGGGAAATTCAGTCAGACCAAGGTAGCAATTTCACTTCAGGATTGTTTCAGCAGGTTGTGTATGAACTAGGTGCAAAACAGATTCTTTCTAGTGCCTATCATCCAGAAAGTCAGGGTGCCTTAGAGCGGTTTCATTCCACTCTCAAGACAATGATGAGGACTTATTGTTATGACCATGAGAAAGACTGGGATGAAGGGGTTCATTTGCTGTTGTTTGCAGCTAGAGAAGCAGTGCAGGAGTCTACTGGATTCAGTCCATTTGAGCTAGTGTTTGGTCATGAAGTGAGAGGACCTTTGCTATTATTGAGTGAACAATGGCAAGAGGAAGAGCCGCAAATCAGTTTGTTAGACTATGTTAGCAAGTTCAAGGAAAGATTGCGTGCAGCTTGTGACCTTGCCAAAGAGAACTTGAAATCAAGTCAGGGAAAAATGAAAACTTGGTATGATCATAAGGCTAGAAGCCGTGAGTTTAAACCAGGAGACAAGGTCCTTGTGTTGTTTCCCTTGCAGTCCAATCCATTGCAGGCTAGATTTCATGGTCCTTATGAAATTCTGACAAAACTCAATGATCTCAATTACATTGTGAAGACTCCAGATAGGAGAAAACCAAAACAATTGTGTCATATTAACATGCTAAAGCCTTATCATGACAGAAATGCTAGGGTTGCAGCTGTCACTTCAGATTCTCCAATGGTCGAAACGTGTGAAGATGAGGGGGAGTTTCAAGATGATGAACCAAGAATAAAAGCTGAAGTTCTTTCATGTAAATTGTCAAACACTGAAGTGTTGAAAAATCTTGATGTAAAACTCCAGCACTTAGAACCCTCACAGAGAGATCAGTTTGAAAGGTTGATCAAGAAATATGAGGATTTGTTTCCTGATGTTCCAAAGAGAGTTACTATAGCCTCTCATGATGTAGATGTTGGTGATGCCAAACCAATAAAACAGCATCCATACCGGATGAATCCTGAAAAGAGAAAGATTGCTGAGAAAGAGGTTGAGTACATGTTAAAACATGATATTATCAGACCCTCCAACTCCGATTGGAGTTCACCCTGTGTGCTAGTTCCAAAACCTGATGGAAGTACTAGATTCTGTACAGATTATCGCAAAGTCAATGCTGTAACTAGAACTGATGTGTTTCCAATACCTAGGATTGATGATTGTATTGATAGTGTAGGGCAAGCAAAGTTTCTGACCAAGATTGATTTATTGAAGGGTTATTGGTGTGTGCCTTTAACTGAGAGGGCCAAGAGCATCTCTACTTTTGCCACACCATCTGGATTGTACCAGTATGAAGTCCTACCCTTTGGCATGAAAAATGCCCCAGCCACGTTCCAAAGGATGATACAGTCTACAATCGCCGGATTGCCACACACGGGTGCATACATCGATGACCTGATCACATGGAGTGACTCCTGGGAAGAACATCTAAAAGATGTAGAGACGTTGTCCCAGCGCCTGACCCAGGCTAACCTGACTGTTAACCTGAACAAGAGTGACTTTGGTTGTGCTACTGTCACCTATCTTGGCTACGTCATAGGCCAGGGTAAGGTGGCACCCATAAATGCTAAAGTCCAAGCCATCATGGACTTTCCAGTTCCTGACAACAAAAAAGCTTTGCGCCGCTTCCTTGGAATGATCGGGTACTACCGCAAGTTCTGCAAGAACTTTGCTGAGATTGCTCTCAGTCTAACTAACCAACTGAAGAAAGGCGTAAAGTTCACCTGGGATGATGCATGCCAGAGAGCCTTCGATCGCCTGAAGTCTCTGCTGTGTCACTTCCCCGTGCTCAAATCTCCTGACTTCAACAAACCGTTCTCCATCGCGGTCGATGCTAGCGACCAAGCTTGTGGATCTGTGCTCCTACAGAGAAGTGACTCTGATGACATTGAGCATCCCGTGGCATACTTCTCCAGGAAGTTCAATCGCCACCAAAGGAACTATTCCACAATAGAGAAGGAACTGTTGGCTCTGGTCCTTTCTTTACAACACTTTGAGGTTTATGTTTGTACAGGACAAAAGCCAAAGATTGTGTACACTGACCACAATCCGTTAATGTTTTTGAGTAAGATGAAAAACAAGAATCGGAGATTGTTGAATTGGAGTTTGATTTTACAGGAGTTTGACTTGGAAATTAAGCATGTGAAGGGTACAGACAATGTAATTGCTGATTGCTTATCCCGTGTTTGAATATTGTATGATATGTATATATAGACAAGTGTTCACTTTACCATTTTGTATTGAAAAGAAAAATTTTGCCTTTATGAGTCAAAATTTTTCCCTTTTGGAATGGAGGTGTAATGTGAATATAGGCCACTAGATGACAGTATTTACCTTTTTTTTGTTAAGCTCAGACTGGAGTCATGTTTAGACATGTCCTGGACATGTCTGGGGCAAGTCTCAGAAAATTAAAAAAAAAGAGGTCTAAATGTGGGTGGGGTCTGCAAAAGAGTATATAAGGAAAAGAATTGAGACAGTAAAGTAGTAGGAGAAATTGCAAGAAGATGACCAGACTTGCCATTCTGTTCAAGACCTGTGACGTTTCTTTTGTGGATTTCTTTGCCTGTGTTTGAGCATTTTCTTCATCCAGGACATCACCAAGCCACCCCACCAAAAAGGGACTGTAATTATTTCTGTCTTTTCTTACTTATCAATCTTGGTCTTAAGTTGTAGGTTGTTATTAGTCTTTGTCTTTGTTAAAAATTAAATGTGTTTTAGTTGTTAAAACTGTGTTTGTCATCCCTTGCTGTTGCTGTTGTGTTATAAATGTAATAACAAATTGGGGCCATAACAGTAAGAACATCGACTTCAAAAAATCTGAACAACGCTACACTACTGAACCTATGGGACTGCAAAGTCAGGCAGAGAATTGATATGACAAAATTTTAAATATTATTTTCACTATCGTTCTTGCATCATGAAATGGCTTACACAGTTAAATTGCTGAGTCCTCAAACTTTTGAACGACACAGTTCTAGAACATAAAACAATATTTAATGGTATAAAAACACAATTATACCCAGTGGCCTGCCTTTGGGCCACTGTTCCCTCTAAGGTGTTGTGCTGCGCAGTTGCGCACTGCTCTTGGCGCAGAAGAGAAAAAAGTTGCGCACTCAAATATCCCCGACCAGTTTTCTTTCTTTTTTGTTCTTATCAGTGGCGGCTCGTAAACTGGCAAGTGGGGAGGCTCAAAACATTCCCTTAAAATTAATGATTGGTCGCGACCTGTTTTCAATCATTCATTTAAATTACCATTACAGAAATGCCGAAAACTCTCAACATTATCAGGTGTGGTCAGTTTTCATTAATAACGGATACCCGTGAACTCTCACGGATTCGGTGTGAGTTCAAGCGGCATATTTACGTTCCTCTGCTGTAGTGAGCAATTACTCAATCAACGCACGTGTAAGAGATTCTCGCGAGGACCTGAAGTCCTTGTGCATCAACTTCTCGTGATTTTGGGGTTGGAAGCAATTTGTGTGTTTCATTATCGTTTAAATTGTTAAAATGAATTAAGATCATTTGAAACATTTTTCTTTCAATGATCTTTTTCCATTTGAACTATTTAAACGATCATGAAACACATGCATTGCTTCCAACCCCCCAGTAAAGAAAAGCGTGAAAAGTTGGGAGTCATAACGCAGGTAAATCGATAAACCACCATGCACAAGGACTTATATTCCGGGCAAGAATCTCTTACACACACGTTGATTAATTTCCGACTACAGCAGGGGAACGAAAATATGACACTAAAACTCACGCCGAATGTGTGAGAGTTGTCAGGTATGTGCTACTAATAAAAACTGGCCACACCTGATAATGCTGAGTTTTCGGAGTTTCTGTCATGGTAATTTAAATGAATGATTGAAAACCACTCGCGACCAATCGTTAATTTTATGGGATGGGTTTCAGCTTCTCCTATCACAGAGTGGTTCTCAAACTCGGTCCTGGCGCCTCACTGTATGCTGGCTTTTGTGCAAACCACAATTGCATTTGTAGAATTTTAAAAAGCTGTTATTTTTATCAGTTAGCTACTTTCCATGTTTAGAGCAGTTATTTAACATCTTGAGCCCCATTTTGATGGACACATCCACTGTGCCATAAAGAATAAAAATCCCTGAGCATATAGTGCTTATTTTTCCATATTGTGAGGATTTTCAGGTAAAAAACATTCTTAAACAGGTCAGACTGAAAAAATCAGAAAGATCCAAATTAGGTTGCTGATCACAGGTGTTTTGAGTTCTGAATTTAATAACATGAACACTGACACCAAACAGGTGAGACTTAATTGTTTGCCTAATAAATAGTTTTTTAGTAAATAAATAACTATTTCATAAATAGTTTTTGCAACCATGTGTCAACAGTTTCACCGATGCGAAACCTATTAATTATTTATGTGGATTAAATGTTTGGTTAAATTGTTTCCCTCTGCATTTATTCATACGAGTTTCTCATATATTTTAATGTCTTTATGATTTTTTTATTCTTCATGGCATATATAGATTTGTGAAATGTGGCTTAACAGGGTAAACAACTGCTCTAAACATAAATGCACCTAATTAAGACAAATCAACAGCTAAGTCTACATTTAGTTGTTGCTCTAGTATATCATATTTGTTGCAGTTTAGAGGAACTTTAAGTAGTAGGCAGTTACAAGGCTATTTTCTTACAAATATAATCTACCATGTTATTATCAAGCAGCTTTTGTGCCAAGAATGAGTTAAAGTTACTTATTTTGCATTCTAAAGAACAGTTTGCTCTTTATGTAGGCATAACTCAAATGTTTGTGTTTTGTCTCCAAGTGACTTTTTTCACATAATTGTTCATATACTGTAATGACAATAAATAGCAAAATAGATTTCTCATTTATTGCCATTACAATAGGTGACCTAGGTATGCAATAGTTCATGTTGTTAAAATCATCAAAATGATTATTAATCATTATAGTAATTTGTAACAACATTTGGGGTTAAAGTGGTGATGCCACGGTGCCGCCAGGTGTACGTAGCGTATGCGTCAGACGTCGCCCACAGTTGCTCAGGTAGGAGCTCAGAGGAGTTGAATGCTTGCTCAGGAGTTTTAAAAATTAGAGGGAACATTGCTCTGGGCTGAAGTTTGCAAAAGGGTTCAACACAAATACATACAGGCCTAGTGCCTGTTGCTGTCTTGAACTGTGCATGTTTCAGCATATGCTGTTTGCCTTGCTGAGATACAATTGTTCTCTGATCTTTTGTGGAAAATTAATTGAACAGTGTACAAGACTATTTGTGGCGTGGCCTCTGATTTCAAGTTTTTAAGCAAACGAAAATGAACAATACCAATAAAAATAAATAAGACTTACACCTTGGTGTCGGTGGCCTCCTTCTGCATGATCTCAAGGATCATGCGACAGGCGTGGGAGCAGCCCTCGGGCGTGGAGTGGATGGTGACCGGTTTCTCTGCCGCTCCTGCATTCTCCTTCCGATGTATGTCCACCCTGAGACAGACCAACAGACACACACATCGTCCCTGACAGACTGACACCAGTATCACACACAAACTTGGCCAACTAAGCAGGAGTCTTCTATCAGGAGCCACGCAAGTGACTCCTGGACTTACAAGCAAGAGAGGAAGCACATTGCAAAAACAAAAAAATAAGCCAATGAATCAAGTATACCAAGCACCATACTAATTTTATTTCTATAACATTTATGCAAAAGGGAAATAAAAATAATTACAATCATTTGAGATATATTACTCATTACAAGACTTTCCAAAAGGGTATGAGAATTAAATCATGAAGAAAACAGATTCCTGAAAATAAGCTAATACCTTCTACTTTGAGAGAGACAAGACTTATAAGTTAAAAATGTAAAAACTAAGTTCTAAGTTAGCTTCTTCAATTATAATCATTTACGCCTTGGAATAAGACAGACTGCTATGGCAGTGAAAGTCCTAACCCTAGTAATCCACCCTGGACCTATAAACCCTTCATCGCTCACTTCGACTGCGTCTGTTTGGTGACGTTTTTGATAGTGAGCCCCTCCTTGCCAATAATGGCCCCCACGAACTGCGTCGGCACCAGCATGCGCAGGGGGAAGTCCGGCTGCTGATGCCGGGACCCCCCCAGAGTTCCCGAGGGTCCAGGCCGAGTGCCGTTCTGGTCCCCTTGCGATCGCCCCGACCGACGCGCCCGTGGGGTCTGGGGGGGCGGAGCCGCGTCCACGTCCAGGATGTATGACACCCGGAAGGAGTGGTCCTCGAACTGGTGCCCTGTCAGCTTTTCAATCGCCCTGGTGAGGCAAAGAGAGGACAGGTTACATGCTCACATACGGCAAAACGCACTTCCGCAATCCAGTGACCATGATAAATCGTGACATGAGCAAAGGCAACGAACAAGACCCAATAGGGCGGCAAAGTTTTTAGAACACAATCCCAACTGCTATTGAATCACAGGCTTAGCAACTGTGAAGAGCAGGAGAGCCGGGGTGCAAAAGCGAAACACAGTAGTGAGGTGAAGTCAGCTGATAGATCACGTGATTCAGCTCATGTGCTCGCACTCTAGATGGGTTAAGTTCAAATGGCTACTTAGCACTTATAGTCAGAAGGGTGGCATAATAATTTTGTACAACCACTGATATAGTTGGGGCGAAGTCTAAATCGTGAATGAAATCGAAATGCAAACAGATTCAGATTACATGAGCCAATATGTTATTTACAATAGAACATTTACATTTACTTATTATATTTCAAATGTTGTAACTGAGACATTTTACATTTTTATCCACATAATGAGCTTATTTCAAATTTTCTGGCTGCAACAGGTCTCAAAAAGTTGGGCTGAAAAAAAACCTGAAAAAGCAAAAAATATGTAAGAGAATCAGCTGAAAGAACATTTAGCGACTAATTAACCCCTTAAGCCCTGAGCCTCTTTCTTTAAAAAATGCCCAAAATGAAATGAGTATATCTCTGCGACTGCTTGGTCCATCTGAATAATCTAGGTATCATATTAAAGGTAAAACCATTTGGGATTTCTGCATTTCATACCTGGTGTAGAAATCACTATGTCACTGAGTCAGAGCAAATGGAGATGGAACACAGTGTAAATGAAAGATCTCATTTTGCACCAAACAAAGTTTTACCTCGATCCCTTGTGAATTTGTTGACTTGCAGCCTGAAACCTCTAAAGAATTACAGCACAGAATGTCATTTTTATCTGTGCCAAAGTTTATTCTGATCAGGTCAATTAGAGAAAATTAGAGAGGAATGTCTAGGTGGCTTCTCCAATTTGGCATTTTAGGGACCTTGTGTTCCATTTCAGATTTCTCAGATACCTAACTGTAAAACTCATTTAATTTCACTTATATGTCATAAAAGGCATACATTGTGATTATTTCCCAAAAAAAGTGCCTAGACTGGAAATTAAACCCTAACAGTCTCCTTTGCAGCGCAGCATTTTATCCATTAGGCCACACCAACTGACTGTGATACTGCTGTCAAATTGCCCATTTAAGGAATGGGTAAATAAAATACATACTGTACTGTTGTAGTCTCAGTATTTGTGCTGAACAGTGCAAAGATCCTGTCAGAAAACGACTTTGTAAATGAATGTTGAATATTTAGCAGATAATTCTTCAGACAACACCTCAAACAAATTAGTTATGTGTTTATATTGTCGCGCTATTCAAGAACATTAAGATATGTGAAGATATCTGGGTCAGGCTCATTGGCAAATACAAGATAATTTTAAACAAAGGAGTATGATATCGACCGCCAGCTTTGGACAATATTGTCACTGAACTGCTCTTTAAGAGGATTACACAAGCTTGTAGAGGAGGAGGGACTATTATGGGAGACTTCAATTATCCTGGTATCGACTGGAAAATGGGAAAAGGACAGGGTAAAGGGAGGAAAAATTTCTGGATGTTATAAATGACAATTTTTTGGTGCAGTATATCAATAGACTTACAGGAGAGAAGGCAATTTTAGATTTGGTGCTTTGTAATGATAATATTGCGGATACCTTAAACAATTTTATTTGTTGAGAATTTTACCTCGGAGCAGGTTTTTATTGGGCCAGAGGGCATGTTAAATGCTCAAGATTACTTTGCGGAAATTGAGGTTAGGGATAATAAAGTATTAGACAAGTTGCATAAACTAAAGGCAGATATGGCGGTGGGTCCTGATGGCTTATATCCTAGAGAGCTCAGGGAAGTTAGTGAGATCATCTTTATCATCTCCGCTATCTTCAGACGGTCTTTGGAAACTGGAGATATACCAAATGATTGGAAACAGGGCAATATAATACCAATATATAAGAAAGGGGACCGTACCGAGCCAGGAAATTACAGGCCAGTCAGTTTAACTTGCATTGCATGCAAAATACTGGAACCTATCATAAAAGACGAGCTGGAATTATTCCTTGAACGTAATACTATTTTGAGAGATAGCCAACATGGTTTCTGTAAGGGAAGGTCATGCCTGACAAACCTTCTGGAATTTTTTGAAGAGGCCACCAAGACTTATGATCAAAGCGGGGCTTATGACATCATATACTTGGATTTTCAGAAAGCATTTGATAAAGTACCGCATAAGAGACTAATTTTTAAAATGAGCTCCATTGTAGTGAGTACAAATCCGAGGAGGTGATACTTCTCTTGTACAACACATTTGTAAGACTACATCTGGAGTATTGTGTACAGTTCTGGGGACCATACTTTATGAAAGATATAGCGGCTCGAGAAAAAGTTCAGAGAAGAGCAACTAAGCTGATTCCGGGTATAAAAGATGAAAGCTATGAGAACAGGCTGAAGATTCTTAATCTCTTTAGTCTTAGGAAAAGGAGACTCGGGGGTGATCTGATTGAGGTCTTTAAATGTGTTAAAGGGATTAACAATGTGAATTATGTAGGATTCCTTCGGCCAAGTTCTGTTAGTAGAACTCGGGGTCATAAATGGAAGTTGACCAAGGGTAAATTTAGCACCGATATTGGGAAATGTTTTTTCACCCAAGGAGTAATTTCGATGTGGAACAACTTGCCTGACCATATTGTTGAGGCAGGAACCTTGGCGATTTTCAAGAGCAGGCTTGACTGAAAGCTAGATACCATTGAGACATTGAGTATCTGAAGTGATATATTCACAATAGTTAAAAGAAACTGGCAAGCCTAGTTGGGCAGAACGGCCTGTTCTCGCCACTCATGTTATGTTATGTTATGTTATGTTATGTTATGTTAACATGCAAATGGCCCATGGACTCAGTTTGATGCACTGGGAATGAAAGGCTGTAGCTCAGGCTAGGTTTCTGCTATTAAGGTGGGTTACAGTTCGTTTGAAACATCAGAACCCATAGAATCAAATGGCGACCGGCATAGTCTTACTGACAGCTTCACAAGCCGATCACAGAGAGGAAAATACATTGCAAGCAAGCTACAATGCTACGGAGCTGAGATATTTGAAGCAACGCCCTGGGAAAGAACATGCTAGGATCCCGGCAGATGTAGTTTCGTTATAACACGAACACATTGGGCTAACAATAGTAAGCGCAGATTTACCCTCGAGCAGTTTTTTATTACAAAATATCAAAGGTAAGAATTTTTTTGCTCATCTCTTTCATCATTTTTTGCTCAAACTGTCACTGTGTACAGACAGTATTACATAAAATTAGTACTCTGTAATTAAAAAAAGGCTCCTTTAAACCCTCCTACTGCTCCTGCTGCAATTTAAAAGAATCGTTTGGACCGACCAAAAAGAACCAATCAGAGATGGCACTAAAGATGGTGTCTGACAGCCGTCAAACAGTGCACATGCACGCGCTGCGGACAGCCTCCTCCCCCTTCCTCCTCAGTTCACACCAGTGCTCAGTCAAGCGCAAATCTCTGAGAGAGGGTTCAGGAGCTTAGAGAAATTAACAGCGCAACAACAGCCATCAGCGAGGAAAAAAATACTGGTACCTCCGTTACCGACAACAGCACAAAAGGCTAAGAGAAGTAAGAAGAGTTAAAAAGCACAAAAGAAAGAATTAGACGAAGCCCGGGATAAAACCAGAGAGAACATCGGAGTGGCTTTTCAGAGGTGGAGGGAACTCGGTGATCTGGAAGGATTAAAAACCGACGCAGAGATGGCGACTTTTCTGCTTGACAGGTTAACCCCTGCTTTATTCGTTGGTTCATTTTTGCTCCACAATGCTCAGCAAATAAGCGAGTTGGCGTCACTTACATGCACAGCTGGTACTAACACCAGCCCTAACCAGAATCGATTCATTTTTGCTCTGCAAATAAGCGAGTGAACGTCGCTTATAAGCACAGTCACTGTTCGTATAGTCAGTGTCTTGTTATTGTTACAGTACTCCGTAGTGCATGTGATGTTTCCGTAATGTTGCAGTCAAGATAACGTTAGTTTGTGTCCGATGCTAGGGCTAACGTTACAGACGTCATTTTATTAGAAAGTAGCAGAAAATATCTATATGAAGTGACTGGCTGTCTTATCGGTTGTGTTGTTGTCCTCATAAATGTGTAATGTTTCTGTTCTCTCACAGCTAAATTTGGAAACATGTTGTATTTATTATGTGTAACCACCGCCCCCCGTACCGGGCTTAGGGCTTAAGTTAACTGGTATCAGGTGTGTAACATGATTGGCTATTAAAGGGATTGGAGAGGCTGAGACTCTCAGAAGTAAAGATGGCCAGAGGCTCTCCAACCTGTGAAGGCCTGCATAAAAAAATTGTGGAATACTTTAAAAACAATGTTCCTCAACGTCGAATTGCAAAGGCTTTGAAGGTCTCATCATCGACAGTGCAAAACATCATCAAAAGATTCGGAGAAGCTGGAAAAATCTCTGTGCGTAAGGGACAAGGCCGAAGACCTTTACTGGATGCCCATGATCTTCGGGCCCTCAGACACCAATGCATCACTCACCGGCATGATTCTGTCATCAACATTACTAAATGGGCCCAGGAATACTTCAAGAAACCACTGCCTGTAAACACAGTCCGCAGTGCCATCCACAGATGCTACCTAACACTTGATAATGCAAAAAGGAAGCCTTTGTTGAGCATGAGCCAGAAGCACCGCTATGTTTCGTGGGCCAAGGCTCATTTAAAATGGACTGCAGCAAAGTAGGAAAGTGTCCTGTGGTCAAATGAGTCCAAATTTGAAATTATTTTTGGAAATTATGGGCATCATGTCCTCCGGGCTAAAGAGCAGAATGGCCACCCCTGCTGTTATCAGCTTTCAGTTCAAAAGCCAGCATCTCTGATGGTATGGGGATGCATTACTGCATACGGTGTGGGACACTTGCATGTTTTAAAAAGCAACATGAATGCTGAAAGGTATATAAAGGTTTTAGAGCAACATATGCTCCCCTCCAGATGACATCTATTCCAGGGAAGGCCTTGTGTATTTCAGCAAGACAATGGAAAACCACATACTGCAGCTATTGCAACAGCATTGCTTCGTAGTAGAAGAGTCCGTGTGCTGAACTGACCTGCCTGCAGTCCTGATCTTTCACCGATTGAGAACACTTAGCGCATAATTAAGCAAAAAGTCCATCAAAGGAGACCAAAAACTCTCCAGCAGCTGGAAGCCTGTAGTAAAAAAGAGTGGGATCAAATTTCAATGGCTAAACTCAAGAAACTTGTCGTCTCCTCAATGCCCCGACGCCTCCCCTCAGTGCTAAAAAGAACAGGGGATGCTACACCATGGTAAACAGGCCCCAGTCCCAACTTTTTTGAGACTTGTGGCAGCCATCAAATTTGAAATGAGCTCATTTTGTGGATAAAATTGTAAAAGTCTCAACATTTGCCATGTTATCTCTGTTCTATTGTGAATAAAATACTGGCTGGGTGTGATTTGAAAGTCATTGCATTTTGATTTTATTCACAATTTACACTTTGTCCCAACTATTTTGGAATTGGGGCTGTACATTATACAGAACATATCAAGGGTTTGGAGCACAATAGTTATATGTCTAAAATCATGTGTCCAAAGCACAAACGTGATGTGTCCAGCTGGCTCAGTTCCAGGAGAATTAACAATTTAAAATAGTATTATGTCCATCAATGCAGAAACCTTTGAAGCACAAAAGTGCTGTCCAGATATGAACCATCTGTGCTCCACCTGCACTGAACTGTTGGAGCATAAATGTGGCGCGTCCGGACATATAACTTCTGTGCCCCAAGGTATCCTGTGTAGATTTTGACACATCACAGGGTTTCCGCTACGTTATTGATTGTGACGCACAGCCATGGCAAAATAAAAGCCACCACGCCTAAGTAAAATGACTTTACATGAACTCCAAGAATCCTAAGGACAATCAGGTGTCGCCCGCTCTCATTGTTAAGTTAAAATGAGCGCTAATAATTCTTGACCTGTTGTCAATCATTTTGCTTGATGAACACGTTTTCCAATGAATAAAAATTAGCCCTCGGCAGTAAAACCCGCTGCTTTCTTCTCAATGCAATGTGTGCAATGATTAGAAAAAAAAAATTTTGTTCACTTTGCAAAATGATAAACTAGCTGTTTAGCTGTTATGCAATACTTCAACATAATTGAATTATTATGTATTCAAAGACAAGTGTAATGCCCATCATATAAGTAGTGAATGTGTAAAGTCTATAAAACATTTGATTTAACACAGCATTCACAAAGTGTAAAATGGGGTTTTCTCAAAAGTGCTAAAATCGACATATAACCATTGCGCTCCAAACCCTCAATATATGCTAACTAGCATACTCGTCATTCACAGTGAGAAGAAATGGCACAAGCTCTGAGCGCTTACGCTTTAGCTTCTTCCTTGGTTGCGTACGTGACGTTCACCACAGCCGTTTCTGTGTCCGTGTTAACTGTGGAGACAGAAGATACCCCTTATAATAATGCTGCCAAAAACACGGCAATGTAGCTCTTCTATCTGCTTCAACCAGAACAAACTGACACTCCATAAAATGGGAGCAACAAGCAAGCATTTTTTCAGTTGAAACATACCCCATTACAAGAAAACTAGCAACCGGCTCATCGGTTGTCTCTCCAGCCCTAACAAAATACACCCGATAGAACAGCGAAAGGTCTGCACTGAGCAGTTGATTACTATGAATCAAGGGAGCCTAATTACAGTGGCCATAAAAATCCTACAGGACAGATCTTCAGGAACAGTTCCCTCTGGTCCACAAGAACATCTTATCAAATGGCTAACAAGCAGCCAGCTGGTACTGTCTCGTTCATATGATTTCATCGATGCAGACTTCCGAGATCATGAATCAGATGCTCTCCTTTTAAAGCCTCAGCTATTCCTGATAAGCAGCAGTGCAATCTTGAGCTGTGGAATCCATGTGGTCTTCCTTACAGCTCCTGGTGAGTCACGCATGTGCTTCTGACACCACAGGGATTGCTTTACATTACATGCATTATTCACCCAACAGGAGCCCAGATCATATTTACACTTTCTAAATCTATATGGGTGAGCGTCCGCCCAAGGCTAGAAGAGCACAGCTACAGGGGTGTAGGTCTACAACCAACAGGCCCTCTGGCTATATTATAAAGTCAGGTCTCCTACCAACGATCCTGTCTCCTTTGCGAGAACGCACAGATAAGGATAAACAGCGGTGGCATCTCATCTGTCACCATCCAAGCCCTCAGAATAATCAGCACACTGTTCAGTTAATGGGAACAACCGAGACTAAACTGCAATTATCTTCAAGCCCTCAGCACACTTGGCCACATTTAACAGCACAAGATCTCAGTCCATCTCTGTCCGACTCTTCATTCAGGACTCTTCAGCACTATAACATTACGCACACTGAACACACATCACACTCTCTGTCAGCTATGCGCTTCTGATCATATTACCACAAGACTGCAGTACTTTTTATCATTTATTTAGAGTGAGAACAAGTGTAGGGAATATATTACCTTGTTCCACGTTTTCTACAGTACCATACTGTGCTAAAAGACCATCCAAAACCTGTGGAAATAGAGGGAGAGAAGGGGTCAATACACACACACACTAACACACACATAATCGCTTGAAGATAAATACACAGACACGCTCATGCCCACAATCAATCTCTCAAATATTCAAGCAAATACACCCGCACACACAAACACATCATTTCACAAACATTCAAACAAATCAACACATGCACATACAAACACAGAATATAAATACACATACAGAATCCCTAGAACATAAACACATATGAGGACCACAATGGAAAAATGATCTGTCACATTTTCATGTTGTGGAGAAATGATGAATTAAAATTTCAGAACGATCTTCGAAACAAAGCCCTGATAAAATATGCAAAAATATTAAATATATGAAATATTATAATATTATGTCTATAATTGTAAACACTATAATAATATTTTAAATATACAACAATGTAAAATTTGTATTGATTTTCCTTTGTGGTCTTCATATATGAACAGAAACACAAATACGCATGTGCACACAGTCTCAATAGATCAACACACAAACCCACACAATTACTCAAAAAGCAAGTCCACGCAAACCGAAAGAGAGAGAGCATTGCTTGTTCCGGCACACTTTCAAATTGGCGAGAAGTTTCTCTGCTGAATTGAAATCCTATTTCATTCTCAGTAAAAATTCAGGCCACATTCAGTATTGTTCTTGCTGCTATATCATCATATCATTTGCAGGATGGAGTGAGCTTCAGGTTAAACGGAGTCACCGACTCCAAACCCTTACAGAGCGTCCCAAGATAATCAGCTCAATTTACGGTGCTCTGAGGAGCCCTGTTTTCAGGAGGGCAGGGGCTATGACTGCCTAGTCCCACCCTGACAGGAAGAGCTTTGCGAGCGGCGCTCATATGAGTCAGCACACATGCTGCAGAGCGTTTTACCAGCATCGCGCACAGCACAGTCACCCCGACACACCCCGAACACAATGAATAAATAAAGTAACCGCAGCAAGTGGGACAGTGTTCAGGCAGCGTGAGAGAGACAGAGCGAGGGAGAGAGAGAGAGGGTGAGTCAATGACGAATACAGCTGCAAAGACAGACAGACAGACAGAGGCAGAGATAGGCTGTTTGAATGTCTGACTTAGCTAATCTTTCAACTGATTACATATTTAATCCACTGAAAACATTTTAAGATGTTCTACTTACAGAAATATGTGTCAATGATAATAACTTAATTGCCATTGCTTTGCCAATATTATCACACTTCAAGTCATAAAACATTATTGATCTGATGAGAGAGAGAGAGAGAGTGAGAGAGAGAGAGAGACGACCAGAACGGTTTTCAATTTGCAAGTGAGTGCTTGTAAGCTCCGCTTTTTCCAGAAAGGTCTAAATAAAGACGTGCTCTAATGATGTCTGAGGTAGACAATGTGTAAGCAGGCCAGACCGGGGCCAGGTGGGGGTCAGGAGGACTGTGCGGCGGGAGCGTGGAGATACACTCGGCCGCGGAGAACAGCCGCGCTGACTCAAACGCATGCCCGCCCACACACCAATCCCACATAAACACCATGACAACTGTCTGCCACAGCCGAAAAAAAAAAACAAAAAAAAAAAACAGCTCAAATAAGCGACATGCAGGCTAATCATTCAGGACCCCTCCAGAGCTCTCTTCTGATTGGAGAAATGACCCTGAACTGCAGCAGCACCAACATCACCTTGAGTTCAGAAACGTGCAGATAAAACCCCCAGTTCTGCGAGTAAATATTCACCCTGGAATTTTTCTCCTACCACAAGGTATTGCCAATTAACATGACTTCCTCACCTGGACTGATGAGTGAAATCTGCAGACTGAGTTAAGCGACACATAAACGGCAGAACTTGCACTGACCGACTGACCAGAGGAAATAAGACCCCTCATAGTACCACACAGACCAGCAGACACGCGACCTCAGATCACTGCACCAACGCCTGACCGAAACCTGTCAGTTTCCCGTCAGGTTATCACATAATGCAGCGTCAGACAGGCTGGTGACCCTGAGTGGCTTCCTAGCGAATGACAGCCGACTAATGTTATCCCTCAGACCCATTTACATTACACTGTGGCCACAGAGGGAGCATAATGGACCAGACATGCATACCTCCCACTGCAGGTGTGGAGGAATGTTCCGGATCTGAATCTTCCGACTCCTGCTGATGGAGGAAGAGAGAGAGAGAGAGAGAGAGGGAAGGAGGGAGGGGGGAGAGAGTGGGAGGGGGAACATTAGAAGGGCGGATTAACAGATGAGCCACACTAAATGTGCTTTTTTCTTTTTATTAATGCCAGTGTTCAAAAGCAGCCCCACCAGACAGTGTAGGACACCACGTTGTTTTCATTCCCTCACAAGAACAGCCTGCTTCCCAGCGCAGACTCACACACGCACTTATTAGATGACAGGCATCTCACACAATTATCTCCTGCACAGCAGACCGAAATAAACTTTACACACTTCCTCACATTGCACATTTAGTAATGATGGCAGACGACAGAATTAGAACCTGGATATCAACATGAACAGACTGGCTGACAGAAGAGTTGTCCTGACCAGTTTATCAGTGTTGGCCATAGAACTTCAGCCTTTTACGGAGTACGTTCTGGTAATGTTTTGTCAGCAGTGTCAGACAGCATTGTTTTCGATTTGGTACCAGTAATAATGAAGACATCGGCCACAGAATGTTTAGATAAGAGTATCTCACATTCGCACATACTTTACATGATCAGCAGTGCTCAAAGCCCACTGAATTTAGCCTGAAACTAACAGCTACAAAAATATGGTAAGCGATGGCTCGTAATGCTATTCAGTTGTGATGGGTTTTTGAAGACAGGGAGGGAGGGGCAGGGCAGAGAATGTCAATCATATTAACGATGACCTGCCCAAATCAGCCGGACCTTTTCAGCACCCCTATTTAAAAGCCAGCAATTCCTCTTCACAGAGCCTGCTCAGACAAAGCCGCACAAACCGCTGGATTGCAGGCTTTTTGACCCCCCCATTACCCCGTCTGTGCAGAGAGGGACCTGGGGTGTGTGATTTAGAAGCCAGAGAGAACAGCAGCATAGTGAACTACCCGTCACCAGTAGCTGGGGGGAGGGGCGGAGTTATAGCACATTTACTGACTGATGATGCATTTCAGTGCTCAAAACAGGAAGTAGATGATAGAGAGGGAGACACAACAGAGGAATTAACAAGTTCCCATTCTGACTGTACAGAAAACACACGCAGACACACACATAAATGTCAGCATGAATACCTGTGCACATGAACATGCCCATGCATACAAACACACACAATCGCATGTCCGCAGGTCAAAGTCATGGTCTCACCAATATCTCCACACACCCACGCAAATACCCATAACACTCAGACATGCTTGCACACGTTGCTGTCCACACACACAGACACACACACACACACACACGCACACATCATGGACACTCCCACATCAACACACAATCAGAAAAATAATCACTCTATTTAAGGGCACTTATTCTGTCCCGCAGTTATTTTTCATTTTTGTGTAACTCGTGGAAGCCGAGCGTAACGGAGGGCAGGGACTGTAGCCTCCTGTCTGACTGCCGTTACTGAGCTGGCAGCTGCGGCTGGGGGCCCTGAATGAGCCTTTGTAATGACGTCCTGAAAAAGGACAGGGTTGTGAATGAGAGGCATAGTTGTCACATAGCGCAGAGACTCCTCCATGCGCCTCTCCCCCACCATCCTCCCTTTATGTCTATTGTTGCTTCTTATGCAGTGGAGGAGTGCACAATATGTCAGTGAAACGTGAATACAGTATGATAGTGACCCAGGACCGCAGGAACAAAGGAACATCTCTCATCTTGCTTCACGGCTGCCACCAGCGATATCCTGTTGTCCCATCTCGCTGCGGCCCTGTCTGGGGTACATGAGTGAGGCTTCATATGAACCAGTCAGGGGTGCGACAGTTCTGAGCAGAGTCACTTCCTGTCGTCCGGTCTTTCCCACCGAACGCGTAAGGCTGACCCCAGAAACCCAGGATGGCTGCAGCTTGCGCTCCACAAGAATAAAGTCACCCAAATCTGACTTTTTTTTTTTTTGGCCTGCATGTAACACCGATCTGAATTGTTCTGAGCAGAGTGAATGCAAAACTGCTTTTTTTTTTGGTCAGATAGGGACCCTTCCATATGTTGTTCTAGAGATTGGATACAGGCCCACAGTGAAAACTGTCAGGCAGGGTTTTCTGTGTATTTTACACGTTGCACTTCCGTGCACAGGTCTCAGAACCCATGCATTTATGAATGAAGTCAGAGAGGCGGACTTTGATAGCGCCACGCCCAGTTAAAGAGCTTCAATCAATGTGCTGACACTGCAGCAAAAAAAAGACATGCAGCAAACGGCTGGGATATTATGGGTTTCAGAGCGTAAACACTGGCAGCGTCTCCACATACTGTGCAACAATGAAAAAGGCTGTGATATATGGCCACTGTCTAACACAAATAACAAAAAAAAACACATCTTATGCAAAAATCTGCATCCCTCTTCACCAGGATTCTATGCATTTACACGGATGCACCATTTGATTTACTCGGGAACTGACTTCTACATTTTTCCATGGGGTAAGAAAATGTCACTTGTGCCGGGGACAAATATAGAAATGAGTCAAAATTATATTACATTCGTGACAGAATTTTTTTTTGTTTTTTTTTCCGAGAATAAAGGTCATTAACATTAGTGTTTTAAGTCTGAATACAAGATTTAAAAGCCAGGTGAGATTTTCTTTTTTTTTTTTTTGCAGCCAAGGAAAAGGCCAAACTAAAGTATTTTTTCCTCCAGTAAAAATTTGCCTGATCTGTACGATATTCAGGGTCAAGAGTGAAAGCATATATTAATAATAAATAATAAACAATGAATTAAATCCAACTACCTCTCACGCATAAAAGCATTAGTTATAAGCTGAAATAATCCGACGATCCACTGCTCACTAATTGCGACCACACTGCCATCTGCTTGGCTGAGAAGCGTTGAGAGAGAAAAAAGCCTCGTTGATTTGTGCTTTCGATGAGTGAGGGTGGCCGTGTTCGTTAGGAAGGCTAATATTTACTGCATCCAGCTGCAGCGCGCTGGGATGAAAAACCATTTCTGCACCCACACTTGCATGCTAATGCTAACACGTGCATGCACTGCAGAGCCGAGTCACACATTTAACCCCTCACATGCTGACCAGCAAATATGCAAGAAAGAGAGCCATTCTGCTTTGACCAAGAGACTCCCTTCACTCAAAACGCAAACGTATGTCCTTCACCATGAGTCGGAATAGAACGACAGGATGACATGCCACGCTCTCAGTGAGGGGAGTGCATGTGTCTGTCAGGGCTTGAAGAAGGAAGGCAGCTAGAGCGACACATTCTCATTGCGACTCATCATATAGTGATGCTACTGGACCAATCGTCGCAATCTGACGCAAAAGGAAGCATCTGCCTGAATAAATCATGCATCGGGATGAGACTGGGCCCGCTAGAGCAACATTGAAGAGGAACTGCTGGATTACTGGTGGGTCAAGCTCACATCTCCCATTCTCACAGAAATACCTGAAAACTCAACATATCATTTAAATATAAATCTTCGCCAAGACATTAAACTCCCCAATTTACTCCCAAATTACTATTCAGGAAGACTATCAGCTAATTGTGTGTGTGTGTGTGTGTGTGTATATATATATATATATATATATATATATATATATATATATATATATACACACACGCACACACACACACATTACATATTAACCCAAATACATTGATACAATGCAATGGACTTAAATTGCTCCAGTTCCCCTGTTTTTATTCAAGAGCACTGGAAAGAATGTTCATTTTTATTTCTATTAACAGCATCTCTCCTATGAGCAAAATTTACCATGAAAGCCAGTTTTGTCTCTGCAAGAAAACTGGTATCCTTATGAGAACCCTGCGCATCTTGGTAACAATTTACCTCTTGTTAAATACAGCAAATGTATGCATGTTAATTGCCTGTACTGTCTTAATTCAGTATATTTTATCACACAATGTTCAATATTATTAAAAGAGATACATAAATTTTAAAATCGTTACAAAAAAAACTAAGCTTTTACCTCAGTGGCCATTATAGTTTTTCACCATTTCCCGAAAAATGACACCTGGAGTCAGGCCTCTAATCAACAGATAGAGATCATCACAAGTCACTGGTTTTGTCAGACTTAGACTTGTTAATTTTCTGTCCTTCTTTTCAACGCTTTCTCTTTCCATGCCACTGATTCATCAAAAATGAAAGGGTCAAACAAGCCTCCACTTTCCCTCCAATCATTACAACATCACGTAAATAGCAGCTGTGTCAGACTTCATTTCCTGCATTGCATAAACAGGCAAGGCTCTATACTTTACCCACAGAAAACAACAGTAAAATGTTACAGTTGCATGCATCCAGAATCAAACCTCCCCTGTAAATAAATTAAGCAAATTAATGACAGCAATGTATGCATCATTTCTGTTACCTGTCATTTCTGTCACTTTTACAAATTTACAAAATATGAGAATAAACAGCAGCACACCAGCCAGCTCATCTTTTTAAAAACAATTTCAAAGCTATTCAGCATACAAGTGAAGAATTATCCTTTTCAATATATCAAAGGCTGCCTGCAATAAACAGTTATGTCCAATATAAAACATCTGGGCGTAACTGTTTACTGCAGTCAGCCCTCCATATACCCCAGTTTCATTTCTCAGAGTTTATAAAAAAAAAACAATCATGCAAAATCAAATCAACTTCACAAAAGCAATGCATTTTTTATTTCATTCCTTTATTGTGATATTGTGTTAACTTTAGAATCTTCTGACAGTAAAATAACAGGAGGCATACTTAAGAGGCCTTAGCCATAATTATTAAAAAACAAAAACATTTCCATGGTTTGTTCTTCACCAGGCTGAAGACAGAACCATAGCAGCAGGTGGTTCTAAAGCACACAAACCATCTCACTGCTTTGTGTGAGCTCATAACATGAAAAATTCCCGCCATTTTGCCCATGGCAATGATGTAAAAGAATATGGGGTCAGTGACAGGTGACGCCAACAGATTTTAATCCAATAGAAAGCATTAGAAGTTAACCTGATTATTGTAATGGGAGGTCACTTCAGCCTAATGCAAGAAAAGTTACAGGACAACTCCCAGAGCTGACCTGTACGAAAAATATAAACCACACACAGTACTGCAATTATTTTTTCAGGTTGCATAAATAACATTGGAATTCTATTAGCTAACAATAGGTAAGACAATTCATCATTGAAAAAAGGCTTTCAGGAGCGGGGATCTGTCTTGTTTACAACCTTCATAACATAGCGGCATGCTAGTTGGTATTCAGTCTGTTTACCCATGGCAATGCGTCCTACCGTATCTGAACCCCAGTAATAATAAAGGCCTGGTAGGCCACCAGACTTAAACAACCACCACCACACCAACAAATTCTTGAGGTTTAATGGTCTTTTAATCATTTATTTGTTCAAAAATCAAAAATCTGCTCATTAAATCTGTGTGTATACCTGCGTTTTTTCCAGTTCACTCGTCAGGAGACACTGGTTGCGCTGTACTGGCTACAGTGAATGAAGTCTCAAATCTTACATGAAATTGACTTGCCAACAAATGTACAAAAGAAAAGAATATCGCTACACAAGAATCAACAGTGCTTATGCCTCTCTTATCATTATGGGCAGAGATTTTGCAACAGCACCACTAGCTACCCAGCTAAATTTGTCAAAAATACACAACTGATTAATATTCTCCATGTGTTTATGGTTAGGGTTAGATTACTACGAGCAAGGTCATTAACAAATCAGCAATAAGATTAACAAGTCTATTTTGATGAGTTTACCTGGGTAGCTAGTGGTGGTGGTGTAGCAAAGTCTACACCCACTCACGAGACAAACATCCAGTTTTGATTTCAGTTCACTGCCAAAGTATACCGCACGTCTGACCTGCTCCAACAGGCGAGTTGTTGCCCGCAAAATGAACAGTGCCATGAGGTTATAGAATTCTTTGCTGCTGGTCACATTGACTCAGTTAAAATGACAACCTTGTCCTGATGGAGTGTTTTGGATGTAACCAAATGGAGTGATTCTTCTTCAAAACTTTTCAAAGTAAAAAAGCTTATGATATGGAATATTTCTAGTATAACAGGAATGCCTCAGTGGTTTTAACTGTTAGCCTGACCAAGTGATTGCCACATTTAGCAAGCTATATTTTTTATTAATAATGCCAGCCTACGCTAAGTTATGTACAGTTAACATTATAATGCAAATTCTGGAAACCATTTCTAACCAAATTTCGATGTTATCAATTTTGTGTGACCAAAGTAAATTCGATGGGGGAATGAGTGCGACGCAGAGACAGATGAGCCAAAGCAAGAGAACAATTTGCGGCCGCCAGACACTTAAAAAACAGGCAAACACAGATAATCGGGCTGAGATCCAGAGTGACTGAAGAACACCGCAGTGAACCCGGTGGGTTCCATAACGTTTGTCTCACACTGTAGGCCTATCAGAATAAGTGAATTTTTAAAAACATTCTGCATTTTAAAGTATGGCTCAATGATGAAAGCAACCTACTCTAAACCTTCAATGTAATGAGGAATGTCCTGCTGCACATGCAGCTGACATAACCTGGCAGTAAAACGACAAACATTGAAGAGGATGTTGAGTGAGGTGCCCACTGAAGTATTCGGGAAAGGTGTAAATTATTCTTAAAAGGTGTTAAACCACCACACTGCGGCCTTCAAGGCCCACAAAAATTTGACTTAAGTTCTGAATTATTGACAGGTTTGATTTACTTGATTGAAAGCCTACAATTATTTTATTGAGCCCCTGAGGAAGTGAGTAACTTAAAAGGAAGTGCAGTTATGAGGTTTGGTAAATTTGTTTTTGTTTCTTGTAATGGTGACAGTGGCCCTCATTTATCAAACTTGCGTACACCAAAAAAATGGGTGTACACCAAATCTCCCGCAAGAATTGGCATTTATCAATCTGAACTTGAGCGAACGGTCCGCAAAAATCTCACGCCAGCTCTGACCAGGTGTACGCAAATCTGAAAACAGCGAACAACATGCAGGAACGAGTGCAGCTGTCAAAATGAGTAATAAACCATATGCAGCGATGCGGACCTCAATGATTTTGTTATTCTTATTATTAAAAATAAATAGACTAAATAAATGAATGAATAAATAAGTGAATAAAAGCAGGTTGTTTCCAAATATAAGTGTAATTAATTTCTCTACACAGATGTGACGAGTGGCTGCTCGTTTTGTGTGGCACCCAATAACATGTCATGGAGTAACACGGATAAAAGTACAATGATGAGTGATGTCTGCAGACTGTATTTTACCAGTTACCCTCATGGTGCTCCGATCGAGGCGGGGGGGACTCATCCATGTCCCCAACGGCTCGTATTCCAACGATTGAGAGGGAGCCTATCAGTGCTGTGACAGCTGGAAGCTCGAGTCTAGTTGGTCTCCACCGGTCCGTGCGCAGTTGCCCGTTTTTTAGAGGCGATCTTGAAATCGGACCCCTTTTTTTAACCTACATGTAAAGCATTTGGATTGTCAATTATGTAGGTAAAATAACATGAAATATCGTGGATCTATAAATTGAATTTATTAAGGCCGACGTTATTCGCACTTTTACGTGTGAGAATGCTACATTTTTTTCTTGACCACACTTTTAAGTGCGCAAGTTCATGACCATTTCAGTGCGGCTTAGAAAGTACCGTTTAAAATAAGTTTGGCCAAGAAAAAAATTTAGCTTTGGACACGCTTAAAATAAGTGAGGGCAATGGAGAAATGTGCGTCATGGCCACAATAATAAGTGCGTCTAACAAGAATTTTGGTCATTTAAGTGCGTCCAAGCACAAAAATTAAGAGCGAATAGTCACTTCGATTTAATAATGAATTAAATAAAACCTCTGCTGCACTCCGGTTTTCCACCCCAACAGTGTTTACTACTGCAGCAGCAATAGTTCTCCAAACTGCAGCCGACTGGGCTCCCTTTATGCCACTCGTAAGACTTCCAAATAAAATAATTTTGTTTTTCTCCATCTATCGTCGGCCTGCTGATAAAACCTCGTATCTTCAAAATTTTTAACTCTACAGGAGAGCAAAAAAAAAAAAAAAGTTTAATTTTGCATGTAAGAATGCAGTTGAGTTGTGTTCGGGTTGGATGACTATTTTTCCTCCAATCAATGAAATTTTGTATTTTGCAATGTTTATGCTATTATCGTGGACATACGAGTTTTTGTTTCTCATCAAACTGTAGATACGAGGTTTTATCAGCAGGCTGACAATATTTCCTCCTCAGTTAAGTTCTCTCTTCTTTGCCATCTTTCGAGAGTCCATGTCGTAAAGTGGGCAGGACTATGCCTCTCGGAGCATGAATTTATAGGGGCATGTTATGTAAATTACGATGGTTTCTGCCGCCGGATTTAT
This sequence comes from Gymnothorax reevesii, assembly GCA_029721435.1. Lineage (NCBI taxonomy): Eukaryota > Metazoa > Chordata > Actinopteri > Anguilliformes > Muraenidae > Gymnothorax > Gymnothorax reevesii. The sequence goes on along the minus strand of CM056587.1, from coordinate 4,191,728 downwards.
CAATGCCACGGCAGTTCTACACCGAAATCTGCGACGTACACGCTTTTAGTAAATCACACGTGACACCTGGTGAACGATGATATTTACACCAGAATCTACACCAGATCCTACACAAGTTTGATAAATGAGGGCCAATGGCACTATAATTCAATTGAGCTTGATTTCATACTCTGATTTCAATCTTTTGCACTTTATCTTAATGTAATTGTGTGTTTAATTTGATCTCATCCAACAGTTAATTCTTTTTCCACTGGAATCTGTGTGGTTTTGATTAATTTATAAGGGAAATGTTAATATTCCTATTCATTGTTCTACTGTGATATTCTTAAATGCAATGTATAAAGTGTAAAAAAATTGAGTTCATGCAAATATACATCGCTGACAACCAGCTACGCCGACAAACTGAGCGCCACGTCAGAGCAGGGATTTTGCGAGCGACAAAAAGAATTAGAGGAAACACTGTGACCTGCATCCACAGATGGGCTGATACACTGTTGTACTGCACCCTACCTGCTTCTGTTCGGCAGCGTGCCTGGGAAAAACAAAAAAAAAACAAACCCGTATTTCCTGAGGTTTAGAACATCATCCCCTTCACATAATTTACCAATCCATCTGCCCACAGAGGTGAGACAACTACTAAAATCTCAGTGCTACGATATTGATTGAGTACAAGGTATGTTTGGGGTGTGAGAGGGAAATGGCTGTGGGGAGACATTATTTCTGTGGAGTGTTCTGAAGTGTTCAATGACCTTAATACAGGTCATCAAATCAGGGTTTAATATGGAGGCAGCAATAGATAAGATCCTCAAAACCTACACCAATTGCTCTTTTATCAAAGGTAATAAGAGTGAAGTTGTTCTCTTATGATTGCTTATGATAAACATTGCATCATCATTGCAGCAGGCAGGCAGCATCCCAATTGCACACACTTCTCTAAATTTGACTGAACGGTGCACCATGCAAGTTTGTTGACATCACTTCCGTTGACATTGGAACTCAAACAAAACACAGGTAGCCCACCCCTCCCTCCCATAGTTCCCTCCTTCCCATGCTTCCATAACTGTCAGCTCTTGTCGGTGATTGGCCGGGACGGTTTGTTATGTTATGGGGCACAGCCTGTGCCCCTTGTGTTTATTTGCAGTTTGTGACGCCTGTGCCGTCTCCAAAGCCCAGGTTTTTTTTACAGTGATTTTAGGGGCAGGCAGGTAGCGGATCGTGGAGAAATGTCGGCGAATTGAGACAAAAACATAATCATGCAGAAAGTAAACATATTGCACAGTGCACCTTTAAGATGGCAAATCACTGAAGGCCACCTGCATCAATGCATACAATGAGAACCTTAGTTTAATGGACAGCAACAGAATTTTTTTTTTTAATCATGGTTCTGAACTCTCACACTTTGAGTTTCAAAGGAGACAATGACAATGCGGTTGAAGTGTAGGCTCTCAAAATTTGAGGGCATTTTCATCCATATAGGATGCACCATTTAGAAATGACAGCACCAACCACAAGTAGCTCCCCAAATTTTCAGGTGAATCAAGAAATATTGGACAGTTAAATATTATGTACAATTAAATAATCATTTTTAACATTTGGTGCCATCACCTCCACGTCCAATAACTGCTTGAAGCCTGAGATGTACAGACATGAGGAATCTTCCCCAGCAATGCTCTCCCAGACCTTCAGTACAGCCATCTTTGGTTCTTACGATCCTCAAAACTTTCTACCGTCAGTCTCTTTTTCAGCATGTAAAATCCATGTTCAGGTTGATCAGGTCCAATGACTGACTGAGCCAAGAGAACCAAAATACAAGAACAAAAAATGTATCACTGTCCAACAAATTACGGTGCTCAAAGAATACAATGCAACAATAACCATATCACCGTAGGTAAACTGCATCTTCTGGAATGTGTTTCTGTAGTCTTGTTAAAGTGACAGATACATTGCAGACTTCTCTGAATTCCCGGTAAGAGTTAGTCAGCTTTTCCCTGTTGGCTGAGCCCGTTATTGAGCAACATATTGGCAAGGGAAGACTGTTGGCACCCCCTTTCAGCATGGTCCATACTCCATCCCATACGCACGTTTCTGTTAACATGGCTCTCACGTTCCTTGCATGGAGTGTGAATCTCACAGCATCATGCAAATTTGGTCCAATCTCACGCATCACATACAAATCACGCGCTCTCGCGCAACCAAAAATGATTACCAAAACTGAAAAAAGTTCTCTTCAATAACCGTATACTTGGTTGGTAAAGGATTCATCCAAAGTGAAACTACATGGCACAGCAAATACATTAAACAGAGGCTCAAAACTTGCGGATTTTGCATGGAGAACACAGGGAAAAAACACCAGTCACCTTCTGCTGCAAACACTGCTACCTCAAACCACCCCCTCAACACTCTCCCAACCACACCCATCTCGCAACGTCTTCAAGGCCTGGCAGAAATACACTGAGAAATATACCGCATTACCGTTCTCTGAATTTTAAAAAGTATTGTGCTTATGTAGCTGGAAACCTATTTTTAGCCACAATGGAGTCCATGTGAAAAGTGATGCATCCGGAACATGCGTGGAAGGGAGCAGTACTCTGCATCCCGCACAGCAGTTGATCACACTGTCCGTGCTGTCATGGAGTGAGTCCACAAATACGTGTGAATAAAACCGGCCAGATAATTCCAAATCCCCCCACAGGCATGTTTTCCACAACCCCGCAGCGGTAAGTCAGAAAGTAGAGAAGATAAAAAGAGACACCTTGCAGAATGAAACGCTGCTGTGGACACTCGCTGAGAACACGGCGCTCCCGCAAACACGAGGGGCAGGAGGTGCGGTGGCAGAGTGGCAGTTAATGGCACTCAGAGCCCATTAACCCTTGGAGAGTAGATTTACTGGAATATTCTCTCATAAATTCTTTGTGCACTTGAACTTTAATGCTTTCAGCTACCACTGATGAGAAAGACCTCACAATTTATATGATTTGGTCAAGAACATTCAAATCGCACGTCATAACGCTGGAAACAGTACACAGGTGCTTGACAACAACACTTTTTTGGTAAAGTATTTTAAGATATGGAAGGTTAGGGGCGGGTGAACTGGGAGGAACTGGACACCATCTGTGCCTCTGTGCCATTTAGAAAGGGCACTGAGTGGGCAAAATCAGGCTGTTTGATTAGCAGTCTGATCGCGGAGCAAAATGAACAGGGGCTGCCTGTACCGAAACATGTTTATACTGGGATGTTTATACTCCCCTTGTGATGTCGAAAGGGGCAAAAAATCTAAATGATTCGTTCACGAACATGATTTCTTCGGGAGAAGACTACAGCAGCAACACTGAGGCATCTGCTGTCACTCTTTTATCAGATGTTAGGAGGGAGGATCAAATTATTCATCTAACCGCAAAGAAAAACATCATTTTCTTAATGCAAATTGTTGACCTTATTTTTTCCCCACTTCAGAAGGTAATATTTCCTCGCTTAAATTTATTGTTGACAAATGGGATTCTTTCATCATACTGACAAGAGTTGAAATGAGTTAAATTTACACCTCATTGGCAGCAATTTTTGACTATTTATCAAACAGGTTGCAGAAATAAGATTTTAATCCTAAATGAGACAGTAAAATACTTGCTGAGATAGACCAAGTTGTTTCTGCAGTGCATAGCACGCCCGCCTATTGATATATCCCCGCTGAGGCAGATCTAATACACTGGACCACGGGCAACGATTGGGTGCCCACAGAATTCAATAAATCCAGGCAAAAATCACAGCTCTGCGCATGCCCAGCTTGCTGTAGAGAACAAACATCAACGCAGGCTTTCCAGCTCACTCCTTTACGCAATGGGCCACTATCTTGCAGTTGTTATCTGCAAACAGGAGCCCAAGGCCAAAGGTTAAAAGGATTTTTTCGAATTCTCAAGTGGATTAACGCTCCTTTTTAGAGCGACTGCCAGCCGCAGAATGCCATGAAAGGCCTGATGCTACCATGTGAAAAATGTCAATGAATGAGGTCAGATACTGCTGTGATGATGCATACTACCTATTCCTTGTAATTCCACAGAAGAAGATTAAAAATGGGTGACACTGCTTAATACAGGTGCCCTGCAAGTAGGAAACTCTGGGTTGGAGTCCCAGCTGGGATTCTTCCTGAATGGAGTTAGCATGTTCTCCCAGTGTTCATGAGGGCTTCCTCTCACTGCAGAAAATATATGTAGTTAACACAAGGCTGACTGATGCAAGCTTTGGTGCATTAAAAAGAAATAAATTAGTCCTATTAAGGATTGATACTAATTTATCTTCCCCAGAATTTACAATACCACAGATGCTAAGACCAGTAGAGGTGGCTGAACACGCTCAACATGCATCATAAAATAACAACTCTCTTTCTGAGGAAGAACAATTCAACCTTGAGCTGATGTTTATCAGAACAATCTCACTTTAAAAGACCCTTTTTAATAAAAATACTTTTTCCCAGGTCAGTCTACTTGGTTTCCACTGTAACGAACAGTCCAGAGATTTTGAAGACCCCCCACTTCACCAGTTCAGCCTCACTTCGCCACTTCAGTGTTTGAAACACGCGGTTTGAAATTCCTGCTGGTTTTTACATCACAGAGGGACCTGCTCAGGATCCGTCCCTGTGCCCTGTTCTCACTCACAGCCTTCCTTAATCTCTCAACCTCCCTCTCCCTCATAGCACATTAGGCTTCACCCATTTGTCCACAACAACGTTGCGGCTGAAGGTCGTTCATGCCTGTTTGCAGTCACTTTAATATTGAACTACTTTTTGAATGGAAAGTTACTATGGCAGGATAAGTGTCCCTGAAGGCAGCATAAACCTGGAATCTGTAGCTCAGTATTTTTTCTGTTCGCATTTAAACTGAATTTCAAGTGTAATTAAACATGTATCGTGAGGGAAAATCGTGCTTGATTGTGTGCATTAGCTGAAGTAAAGGTAATAGGTAATTAGCACATATGATTCGAAACTACTTTTACCAATTATTATGACTACGTTGTTAACTGCCATTTCTCAACTGGCGAAGACCAGACACACAGCAGTACACATCATAAACTTAAGAGGCTGTGAGGCACTTCAAAAGCACCACACTGTGGAAATACTGCCGCGTGCAGCATAAACATCATCTGCAGGGACCCAACAGCAGAGTTCTGAGGTAAGTGTTTCCTAATTTAGATGATAAAGCGTATGTGATGTGTGAGCTGTGAGCCACCTACAACGGAGGCAGCTTTCACGCTCCATAGGGAACAAGTGGAATAAATTACTCCGTGTTGCACAGCAAATGGGACCGAAGCATCACCTCGATGAGCAAAGAGGAGTATTCAGGCGAACAAACAGCAGCTGAGGAAGGCCACAACAGGAGAACAAGACATCAACATGAGACCTCCCGCTGCCTGGGAGGGGAGTGAATGGGGGAGAGGGCAGAGTTCGGAACAAACAGACAAGGAGATCACCGGCTGCTAGGTGAGGGCGGGGCTTACGCTCACACCTTTACACAGCCCATTAAAATAAAGAAGTACAACCTATTATTGCTCAGTAACTAAAGATGGCACAATTCAGCCAGACAGATAAAAGCTCCCCGTTGCTCAGGGCCTGCTAAGCCAAACTACTGGTGTGACAGAGCACGGATGATATTGCATCCAAAGAGAACAATGCTTTACCGGAGCCTGCAACTCTGACAGCACGCAGCACACCTCTGCTACACTGCTCCACCCTCACTGCCTGCCAAAGCCAATCAGCATTACACTGGAAGGCAGCCAATCAGAGAACCAGGAAAAAAAAGAAACAGAGGCATAGCTGTGAAAGGAGATATTAGAGACCTGAGACACATAAAGACAAACAAACAGACATGACAAACAAATGCATCTACAGCTATATGGAGGTAGGGAACATTATACAATAATGATGGTATACAAAAATATTGCAGGCAAATAGCACCGTTTTACTGGGGAAAAAATGCAGAAAACATTTGAACAATGGAGAGAAAAACGCGAATAACCAGACTTTAAAAAAAAAAAAAACTCTCTCTGTATAGTACTTTGCCAGTCATAATAAAATGAACAGTTGGAACGTGGCAAATAGGCTCTCAAATTGTCTGAGTATTTTCTCTATTTGCAGTGTATGTCAAAAACACTGGGCTGGTCATCCCACCGGGCTCATCTGACAGCGGAGAGCACATGCGATACCTGCTTTGATGCATCAAGCTCTAGTCCCACCAAGTCACAGCTCCTGTTCATTCCAGATCACGGAGGAATATCGGATTCCGTCACGCAGGGCCGACAGCCACGAGTCAGATGGGTATTTCCCACACAGAATATCCCACAGATCGAAGTGTCTCCTGGTCTGCCTGCTCAGTTAGATTCCTCTGCGATGTGCAGGCTGTAGCTCCAGAGCCTGTACAAAGTGACTCTATCAGCCACACGCCTGGGCATGAACACTCAGCGCTATCTTCTCCAGGCGCCAACGCAGACACTGAGCTGACCTGCCCACAATCTCTTCCCTTAATCCCATGGAGATTAGTGGCGGTAGCTGGGAGGGAAGGGGTGGGGATACCTGGTCAAGGACCTTTAAGCAGCTTAATTAAGCCCTCAGCACAGTGAGGAACAAAAATTATTGGACAGTAACCCTATGCAAAATGGACAGCGATTACAACATGGTCTGAAAATCATATAGTAGTACAGCAAATATCCACAAATTAAAGTTGCAATCTCTGTGCAATCCATATGCCCACTAATTTTAAATCAAATTCTTCTGGAGTGCAGAGCTTAACTGCAAATAAGGGTCAGTGTCTGAATCCTGACAGACTACACGGTACACCCCCAGACATCAGTGCGTCAGTGCAGAGCACATTTTACTGCACGCACAAAACTAAAATTAACAATTTTGTCTGCAAATGGCTCAAAACAGGGTCTGTCCAATTCACAAAGATGACCAATGACCACTTGATAAGCATTAAAAACCTTCTATCGTAGCCCTATGTTAAGATAAAAACTTTTTTTTTGTCATAAAAGGCTGAATCATGTGATATTGCCACACAAACTGACTCATCAATTGCCATGTATGTTATTTTGAGCTCTACTTTAAGAAGCCAATTTTCTTCCACAGGGACACAAGCATTTAGGTATGAAAATGTATCAGAAGCATTTCAAAATAATAATAATAAAAGTATTGATCTCAAGTACCTCACTTTTTTTTGTTCCACAGTAAGATGAAGAATAACCATTTTCCAGTAAGTTCCCAATCTCATCTGCTGTACTTGGTTCCAGCACCAGTATTTGTGGGCCAAATTAAAATGAATAAATTGTTCAATTGTTGGTAGGCAATTCTCCGCATTAAATTATTAAATTAGCGATCTCTCCCAGCGAGCAGAAGGAAAACAGACAAGACCAGACGTACTTCGGAGAGAACATCAGGAGCTGTGACATGGAGGTAAAAGGGAATGCACTCAAAAAATGAAATGTTAGATGCACTTAATGTCATGTGAACTGGTTCCACGCAATTGCTTTGCGTAACCTATTTGACTTCTAACATTTAACATTTCTAACATTTCATTTTTTTGACTGTAGAGTTCCGTAACAACGTAACAACGCCATCTCAGATGTACAATTTACAGAATTTCCCTGGAGAATTTATTCCCATCGAAGGGATGGTACCATGAAAAAATCCAGCCAGCCCTGGTGAATATAATGGGCTGAGAACTAGTGAGCTCTAACCTCAGAAAATGAAAACGAGAGTTTCTATCATACTGTGACCGATGTCGATAAGAGTCATCAGCACCAGAGTGGTCTAACCCAAGTCAGTCACTCATAACTGACATTGTGAGTAATTTTTTTGTAAATTTTTTAAATATTTTAAAAACTTTGACATCTATAACCTCAAAAACAATCTTGTTCGGGTTAGACCACTCTGGTTCTAAGCAATTCAATTCTTCAATTCTGGTAGAGTGTGGACTTAGGGAACAGGCCGAACATTTCAGATGAATAAATAACCGTGTAGGGCCAAGGAGGAGCCAATCAGAGGGACTAATCAAACACTCCACAGTGTCAGCCCAAACTCCCCTTGTTTCCCTCTCATCACTCACAAGAGCCTGTTTTACTATGCAGTCTATTAGAATCTTATCTCCACTATAATCACCGAAATCCTGACCAGAGCAACAGGTGTGTGTGTGTGTGTGTGTGTGTGTGTGTGTGTGTGTGCGCCTGTGTGTTTGTGTGAATGTTTTTCTATACTTGTGGGGACTAAAGAAATGACTGTTGGGGAGTTGCAAATTTTTGTGGTCAAAAAGCTCCCAGTTACAGCTGTACAAGCGTCATGTGCAGCACCTAAGACTCACTCAGCCTGAAACTGGCAGTTTCGCCTCCTGTCTGTTCAAGGCCTCCTCCTTTAAAATGTCCTCTGAGACAGGCCCACTGGGGTTCAAGAAATGAAGGGGACAGAATGAAAGGTTGAAATTTTGTCCTGCTGAGGAATTGCAGTAAAAATGAATTTCCACCTCTAATTCTTCACTTTGTCTTCCTTTGGAGATTTAAACTGAAAGAATTTGCCTTTGCACTGAAGAAATTGTTTTGTCGATATGGTGATACACACTAAGCAAACCCTCCCGACAGCCGCTCTACCCAGTTTGGTTCTACGGCATGGCAAACTTGCCGTGAATCGGCATTGTAATTTGTACTACACTCACCATGCCCATTTCGGGTATGCAGATAACCTTGATCTTATTTTTTTCGTTTAACACCTTCAATGCAGCCAAACTTCAACACACAGCTACGGTTGCCTTTGCAGATAAAAAAAGAAGTTTGCTTGGACAAACTGATCACCACGTGATAATGCAAAAATGTCACTAAATTTGCGCAAAGTCAAAGCATTTTAAGTTCATTAAAACACGTCTGAAGGACCTGTCATTTTATAGTATCCTTCCTGTAATGCTGCTAGCTGCAAGATAGAAATTCTGAGGATTGTTGTCAATTGAAAGCCAAACCTGGAAAAAGCAAACATAAAAACAAACCAATTTAACACTCAAACCTTTCATTTTAACTTTGATAAAAATCAATTGAAAGGATTGAATATTAACAGAGAAATGAGAGTCCAAAGTTGTGGCTTTGATTTATGTCAAAGCGATTACACAATTATGCATTTTTGTGCAATAGGAAATAGGATTTTGCAGCAAAAACAATTTTTTGGTCCCTACAAACACAGAAAAAGATTACTGTGCGTGCGTTTGATTGTGCATCTGTGTGTAAGTGTATGTGTGCGTGAGATAGTGTGTGTGTGTGTGTGTGTTTGAGTGTGTGTGTGTCTGCGCACGCACACAGGTGTCCATAAGTGGTTCTTTGCCCCTCATACCCAACAGTGAATAGTCTGTCATAACACACCAGAATACTAAGATTCCACATGGTGTGATAAATAAGACATACAAGTTTACACCAGATTTCTCCAGATTTATTATGATAGCCCATAATTATCTGGTGGAGGATAAATTTTAAAACACTGATAACAATAACAAATACAGAAGTGTTAGGTGGGGACTAAAATTTTCACTTAAGATGAGTATTTCAATACTGTGCCACTGAGTGGTAAATTAAATAACCACACAGCTGCGATACGAAAACAATATCGGGCAGTAAGACAAGGCGAAACTGGAGTATCGCTGTTATATATTTTACACTGTGATATTACTTTTCAGAAGTGAGCGCAAGGTGCCCAGTAAACAAATCCCACCTGCCCCTGTTGTGCAGGATTTTGGATCCTCGCCAGAGCCAGCAGTGGGGTTTTATAACAAACTGAAAGAGGAGTGTAATTAATTAGACAAAATTGTTTGTCTTTCAAGGATTTGTAGCAAAACGACGTTCCCCTGCTAACTGAAAGCTGCACTGCTCTGTTTGATTAGGACAAGGGAACATTACATTATGGTCTTCAACATGTTCCAACCTCTCCTCGACATCCTTCACAGTGCAAAATCACAAATATGAGATTTAATGTTCAGTTTTAGAACGTTTGTTGGCTGATGAAACAAACCAAACAAGTAACTGAAGGCAATAGGAGAGCCACAAGACTGACTCAGAGTTTTGAGTCAGTGTTCCAAAGATTTTTCATACCAGCCAATGCATTTAGTGATATATATTGCTATGGATGGCAACAGCATCTTCAAACATGTCAGTAAATTAATGTAATGTAGAAAACTGGCTGTTCAAAAGTTTTAATTTTTGCAATCTGTCCAACAGAAATGTACTGCTGATTTTCCTCTGGGCTGTACAGTACCCTCTCAGCTTACTGATCCTCACACACAGGTCACCGATTTTGATAGAGAGCCAAAAATGCCCTTATTCTACACCGCTCAGTATCAGCCTGATCATGCCAAGTTTCAAATACTACCACCATATCGACTGAAATGGCAGTAACCATGACAACAGAGATGATAACTAAGCGACTTGTGAAACGTTACAGGAATGAGGTGAGATTCTGCCAGTTGCTCCACTGTATTCTATTAAAGGTGACACTGCCTGCACATGGTTCCTCTTCATAAATTCTGCTCATTTCAAATTTAATCCTGCAAGTCAATAGTGATGAACTTAAGATGCAGTTAAGTTTTCATCCTCGCAATCCAACAGTGGTGCCAGCATGAGACGATGATTTATATGTTCCAGTCAGGTTGTGAAACCAGTCATTTCATGAACGGGCTAGCGCTAAACTTCAGTCATTTCACGAAATGACAAAAACTTTTTTCACACTCTGACTGTAACATATACATCGATGAGCCAAAACATTAAAATCACAAATGGAACAAGTAGCAATGATCATCCCGTAACAACGGTGCATGTCAAGGTCTGCCAACAGGCCTTCGACGGTCAGCAAACAGTCAGTTCTCATAGTGGACATGTTGGATGTGGGAGAAATGGGACCTGAAAAACTCTCACAAGGGCCGAATCATAACATTCAGATGTGAGAGAGCATCACAGCAGTAGCAAGGCTTACAATGCGGGTGGTGAGTACCGACTGACAGTAGTCCGAGGAGGAACAAACCATGAACCAGCAAAGGATGTTGGGCGCCCAAGACTCTCATAAAGGCTAACCCATCTGGTTCGAGCCAACAGAACAGCTACTGTGCTACAAGTCACAGAGAATTTTAATGATACTCAAATGAGGAATGTCACGACCCACAATGCATCGCACTCTGCTTTGATTATTGCTTTGCAGCAGCAGGGACCAGTCGAAATGCCCATTTTAACACCATTCCGCTGCCGAAAGGTCCTACAATGGGCAGGGGAGCCTTGGAACTGGACCTCAGAACAACTGAAGAAAGTCACCAAGTCCAGGAAGTCTTGCTTTCTTTTTTTATCACATGCATCGGCCAAGTTGTGTGTCGGGAAGAGATGGCACCAGGGTACACAGAGGAAGGGAGACCGGCTCGCAGGAGGGTCTGATGATCTGAGAAATGTTCTGCAGGGCATTCAAGTGGACGTCAGAATGACAGAGCTTTTTTGGCAGCACAAGAGAGACAGACAAATTTAAGCATGTGGTTTTAATGTTGTGGCTGATCAGTGTGTACAACACATGGCTCATTGCATCCCATAATTACTATTTTTTTACCAAGGTAATAGCATGAATGTGTGTCATCAAGATAGTCAGAAGACAAAGGCTGTTTTGACTTGAAGGGAGCCAAGGACAGCAAAATAATAATAATCTTGAAGTGCTGCGTCAAGGAGGGGCTCGTGACGTGAATGTAACAATGAGCATCAGAGGATAGCTTATTCTCTACACGCGGATACGTAATGCTAATTCAAACCAGTGAGATTCTACAGCAAAAATTGACACTATATATAAGCACGTGGACAAACAGCCGTGGACAGTCTGTGGAGGATTGAAACAAGCTGCTTTGCAATAGTTTTGCAGTTGGTCTGTGCAACCTTATTCTACAGCTCAACCCAGATCATACTGATCCCGGCAAAATAAATAAGTAAATAAATGCAACGCAAAAAATCCAGCGTTCCTGCGAACACAGAGCCAGACACTACTGGGCTCCCAGCCAATGCGATCCACTGCCAAAGGACTGAGGGGAAAAAATGACTGCGCTAATCAAATTAGCAAAGCTAAAATACAGACAAGCATTATCTGGTACTATCACAGGCCAGGTAGTTGTGGTCTCTATGAGTTGCCGGATATACAGAGAGGAACACTGAGGGATTGCACAAGAGCGGGAAAAACAGAACAGCACATTTTTTAGGTTAGTTGGCACAGCTGTGCAGCACTGGCATTGGCAGCGCTTGGCAATGCCCTGGCATTTCGACACTTGAGCTGGCGTCCACTTCCTCGGGACCTAACAGGGACGGGCGTCCCCTACACATCCAGCGCTGCAGGCGTCCGACAGCCACATGGAGCAAGCTGACAGATCTCAATACAAGCACCCACCGCCCAGTCTCCGCTGCTGGGCTGATATTGAAGTAAATAAAACATAGTGTACAACCAGAGGCCTGAAACTCCATCCCACAGGGGCCACGGTGCCCATGGGCTTTGGAGATTACCACTAAGCTAACTCAGGCCACATAAACAAGGGGTGCAGATTTCTTAGCCGACAAACGACAGCCCAGCAAACACAGCGGCCCACCAAGATCAGAATTTCAGACCTTTCCATTAAACCGTTTTTCATCATTTTCTAAAAATAATACGTTTTGCTATGATTTTAACAAACCCAGTGAGCCCACTGGCAGGTAAACACTGCTTTGTTCGTTGTGCAATGCTAGGGAGATGAAATAATGAAATTAATTTAATGAAATGTTTTTTTTTTCCATCAGGTATGCTCAACAATAAACCATAAACCACTCTGCTGATGTACATGTCAGCTTACAGCATGTCCTTCAGGCTATTTAACCTCAGCTTTATGCTTGTTTACATTAGAACAAATAAAACAGAGTGGCTTTGAGTATCATTGCATTAATTGATATATGGGCCCTTTTTGCCTGAAGATACTGTTATTTCTCTTCTTAACAAATTGAGGATAACTGGCTTCACATGATAGTACTGAGTATTTTCTGTTACTGTTAATCAAGGGAAATGATTAAGAAATAAATTGAGGCCAAAAATCAGTTTAAAGGGATGTTTTAAGCCTCCTCAAATTTCGGCTCAGAGGGACGTCGCTGATTGGCACCTGAACAAACCCTGGATGATGCACAGCGCCGCTCGACTCTCCTCGACCCCCTGCCACTAGGACTGCAGTGGTGATCTCACCCATGAACAGGGCACACTGCGGTCACACAACCCCGAAATAGTCCAGTGCGTTGGGCCCTCCCTCCGTATTCCCTCTGCACAACATTACTCTGCCCTCTGGCAATGAAAGCATGAGAGTATCCAGTGTTTTGCAACAACAGGTGAAGACGGTTCTACGTAAAAACAACTGATCGTCCCTCAGTGCCACATTCAATTAATGAATCTATAATACCATCAGCCATAAAACATGCTTCACTGAACCCCACGGAGCGATTAGTCCTCTGCATTTGACCCATCAAAGTCCCCTCGGAGCAGTGAGCAGCCACAGTGCAGCACCTGGGAACAAACTCCTTTTCTAAGGCAAGAGCCTTAGATATGGGTTATAGCAGGACATTCATATGGTTCCCACAGTTCATATTCATTCTCTATGCCAACAATTTCTCTTCTGCGTTTCCGTTTTACTTGCAATAAACGGCAACATGAAGTCAGGAGGGCAAAGGAGCGGTGCACTTGGGGTTAAGGCTGGACCACAAGGAAAATTTGTCCTAGTTTTGAGTTAATTTTGACTAACTTGCGAATGGGATAAGTACACTTCACTTGTCAAGCAAATAGTAAATGAGTGTAACTAGTTCAGGCAGGAAACTGGAGAAGAGCTGCATCAGCTGACAGCAGCCTGTAAGCTACCAGCACGTCAGCATCAGCAGGCACACGATTGGAGGAGACACATCACGAGGTCATACAGCCGTCTATTTGAAAGACGTCAAGCTCACTTACTTCTGCTGCTGTTTGCAGTGACTTTTCATGCTATGCAACATGCTGTTTGGTTTTTGCTCGCCACCTCCACCCCAGCCTCCACCTGTTTGGTTCTGCTCACATCGGGGGGATTTTGATTTCTGTTCATGACTGTTTGTATGTTTGCTGTGCCCAGCTAGGACATCCCTCCAGAGCAGAACCGCCACCGAAATACAATGTAATACTTATACCCATGAATAAATTGTTCTATTTTATTGAAACGTGAGTTTTCCTGACTGAACTTGTTTTAAGAAAAAGAAGAACTTAAAACAAGTTATTACTGGGTTGAGAAGTGAAATTTACTTATCCCATTGGCAAGCTAGTCAAAATTACCTCAAAATAAGGACACTTTTTTTTGTCTTACTAAGAAAAATGGTGATAGATTTAAGTGTTTTAAGTCTTAAAATAAGTAAATTCATCTTACCTAGTATTTTTATCTTTCATTTTTTGCAGTGTGATCATCAGAGGGATGGGAGGTTGAGGACTAAACAGAGAAAAGGAGCAACAGTCACAGGATGCTTTACTAAAGTGGTGCCACAGCGGATCTGAAACAGTAACAGATCCGGGACAGTAAAACCTCTGCCGAAGGAAGTGCAACTGGGCACCCACCAGAAAAAAACCAGTGGATGGTATCCCAGCAACATCATGCTTTGTTTACAAGTCCGGTGTGATTTTGGTTAACTGCACGGAGAGAAAACATCAATGGAATTGAAAATACAATTAGGAGGAGACATTGTGCTGGACTGAAGCTGAACTGAACAGCAGGAAGAACAACTTCAACCAGAGAAAACCATTCAAAATTTTAGTGCATATATGCTCCATGATTCTAGGCCTTTGAGTTGTGAGCAATTTGTTTTTAATGCTCAATTTTCAGTTGCACATGGACAGGATAAAACTGAATACATCTAATGAGTCTTTCGTCCCGATCTACACCATGAGAGTGTCAATCATCCTCTAGCAAAAGCCGAGGCTCAGAATCCACGGCAAATGCCCTCAAATGTATTCAATAGAGCACAATATTTATAATCTCACACTACAGTAGCTCTCTTGCTACATTTAGCCCAGAAATTATTATATTTAATAGCTGTGACATCTGGTGCCCCAGCTGGAGGGGTTAATAATGGCTCTACGACACCAGTGAAAACAGGGAACTGGATGACCAGGTGGAGCCAAGTCACACTGCAGAATACAAGCACTGCACACCAAAGCAACTCCGTAACCTAGCAACAGGCCACAATGCCACAGAGGCAGTCTTGTGCTCCGATGTACTTGGATATGCACGAAGAACCGAGACTCAGACGCCGATGCAAATGGACACCAAGACAGCCAACCATTAGCCAAGGGTGCTTTGAATTTAAGGCGAAGCCACCTCTGGGAAAAATTATCAAAGAGGAGCAAATGTACAATTTAAAATCTCTCAAATTACTCGCCATACACCACAACAGTAACACCCTCATTTCTGTGGAGGAATATGAACACATGATGGTGGAATGGTGTATATCGCAGTTGCCGCACTGCAAGAACTTTGTGGGTTCTCTCTCTGTGTGGAGTTTCCACCATGTTCTACAGTGTTCACGTGGGCTACCGCTGGGTACACTGCGTTCTTCCCACAGTCCAAAAACGAGCATGCCAGGCTCCCTGAATTGGAGACTCTAAATTGGACATGGGTATGAGTGTCTTCACAGACAGGGGAGTCACCAATTACAGTGTAAACAAGCCTCTAGCAGCCCTAAATCATCATGAGAAGATAATTAATGAATAAACAGTCTGAATTGGTCACTTATGCATGAGAGTCCATGAGACACAAACAAATTCAAGAATACCTGATCACATGACTGCCTTTCTGTCAGTGGTAGAGCTCCATTGGTCTCATCAGTCATACCAGTCGCACTGTGAATCCGCAATGATGTTTCTGAGGGAAAGCAGAGTAATTTAGGTCTTCCCCTTCCAGAGTCGTGTGTGGTTTCAGACGAGGGCACAGAGCCTTTCGTCCCTCTCTCTCTCTCTCTCTCTCTCTCTCTCCAACTCTCCCTCTCTCATACTCCCACACCCATCCACACTCTCACTCTCACTTCTCTCTCTCTATCTCTATCTCTGTCGACCTTGAACTGAGAGAGGACACGCAAGTGCTGCTGGACTTTCCTCCTGGGGGAACCTTGTCATCTCTCTCTCTCTGTCTCTCCCTCCTGACGCACATCAGGGCTTGCAGATCCACAAGACAAACCAGGATGACCATGACAACACTCTACAGTGCAATATAACAAATTTTTGATTAAACCGTTCCAACCAGAACATTCCAATACTAGTGTTTAATCATTAGTTGAACACAATGAGGCACCAAAACAGGATGACGATTAGTCGCTGCATTGCCAGCTCTGAAAAACACAATTCTAAATAGTTGCAAACTAATGTAATATCCCCAACAATATTATCACCTTCAAATCAACCATTCAGAGCACACATGCACTCTGCAGTAGTATATACTATGCAGGAGTTGCAATTTACACAGGGCTCTCGAGAACCAAGCGGTCGAGGACGGTTCTTCCTTGTGCGTATCATTTCAAACACAATGTTCAAGACCAGAATCAATCTGGCCATTAGTAGCATATTGACTGTATGTACTACTCAGTGTGTCCATTCACGAGCTTATCAAGATAAGGAGCACTCAATTCAGTGAGAGTAGAGGAAACCAGAATATAAAGTGCAATATGAGCCTCGGGAGGCATGCAATTTAATTTTAAATGTGTACTTTCTGCCGGATTTGCAGACTGAACACTAAACAGTGACATGCAGGACGAGGGATGCATTGCAAAAATAAGACTTATTTTGTGATGCATTAGTCTGTCTTGTTGGATTACAGTAAGATGCATTCAAGGCAAACCTTCCTGAATTTAAATTTTGTGCATTGCATTCCATTTCAATGAATTGAAATTGAATTTGATTTGACTAAATTTATTTTTTGTCACTTGTATTTGCATGTATGCTTTTAAAACTGAATGGTGCAATTTGAATTGGACCCTTTAGCATTCAGTAAGTATGGATAAAACATCGTGTCCCTATTTAAGTGAATGCACTCCAGACTGAACTCATCAGGCTGGGGCCTCTGGTTTAGCATTCTTATATTAAATTAAATTACAGGTATATTTCAAACAGACTTCAGATGAATTACAGTAATATGAAAGTTACATTTGAATTAAATTCTCACAACAAGCTACAAAGACAGGGAGCATTATTTTTCTTGAATGACGCATTTCCCATTTCAAACTCTTTTTCATAGCTTAAGGCGATTACAGTCACTTCTCAGCAACACAAGTCACGCCCAAAGAAAAGTGTTTAATCGGAGTCCCTGCATATAAATCTACATTCTGTCATGTGTTTTGCCAGCTGGCACCAGACTGAAAAATGTGTTTTTAAAACATAAATTTAAAATCAGGGGTGTCGCCCTCTGGAGACAAGGCACAGCATTACAGAAATTCCCTTAATTGGGGGTAAATTGAGGCACTGCGTCCAATCACAATCCACCTTAGTAGTAATAATACATAAATTAATCCACAATTTCTGACTGTGTCCAGCGTCATTTTAAATACGACATGCACATAGAGATTATTAGCACATAGAGCTAATCTCTTAAATTCAGTTTGACTCAAAGCGCTGCTCAAACACATAACACTGAAGGGCACATGACGCAGAAGCCATAATTTCAAAGTAGAGGTGAGTTAATAGGTACACTGGTGTCATTGGATAACTGCTCACTCCCGAGGAGGCTGAGGTGAAATATTAAGAAGAATTTAACAGTAAAAAAGAAACCCTATGGGGAGGGATTTCACCATCACAAAACAAAACACTTTAGGCTCCCAGATGCCAATTGTGAGAGATTTATAATCTTAACACTTTTCCCCTTGTTACCCAGTTCACAATTCCTCAAAACTATAATATCACTCTTGCATTCCTACAAATGATCTTCTTGTGGGCGTCCTGTCTACGGGGAGGTTATTCTGTTTCATAGCTGATGCAAATATGATCTAGTTGCCTGAATTAGAATTGAGAACCTGGCAGGCAAAAACCCGCTCCACCAGGTAATTTGTTCAAAACTCTCAATTACAACAAGCAAAATAAAAGGAGACCAGTCGTGAGAATTGTATTAAAAATCACAAAAACACGAGAGAAAAAAAAGCTCTTCACAAAAAAATATTACAAATGATTGTCATATAAATATTTTATCTGTAGATGTACAGACCCAGGCAAGAAATTTGTTCACAGTGGATGCTATTCAGTGTGGCAGAGGAGGGTCCAAGCCCACCGCTCGCACGTGTACACATCAGCGTTTGGAACGTAACATCACCACAATAATACAAATGCTAATCATTATTTCAGTTCTTTCATTTCCAATTCTGGGCAAAACTTTAGATTGATTAGGGACATACCAATTCACGCCAAGCAAAAACATAAAGGATTGAAAGGAAAATTTTGTGATTCCTAAGTATTGCTCTTGAGGATTGGCTGTTGTGTCTGTTTGAGGGGAGCACTTCTGCAGTTTGCAATGCGAAGCGACTCGCAGAACCGTACAGCCTGGATTGGACAGGCACAGCTGCTGCACTATTGGCCTCCGTGATGCTCTTACATCCCTGCGCCCACTTTGAAAAGCTTACCACGGGCTCGCCATGACAACCGCCGCTGCGCGCGGCTCAAACCTCAAGAAAAGAGATTTCAACTCCAAGGAGGCTCATAACATCTTCTGCTTCAATGTCAGCTTCCAGATTTCTGGCAGAAGTTTGTATTCACGGAAGAAAAGTACTCCGAAATCTCTTTTCCTCGCACCCTGTCATACACTCGCAGCGTCTGTCAGAGCAAAAGGTCTGATAATGAACAGAACATGCCAAACTGAAAATGTAATTTTCCCAAACTGAATGGAAGCCACTTCAGATAGATGAACTCTAATCTCACTTGGGCAGTAGTCGAGAAACAGAACAGTGGCACAGAAAACCAGAGGGAAAGGCGTGCGTGCGTGCGTGTGTGTGTGTGTGTGCGTATGTGCGGGCGTGTGTGTGTGTGTGCCTAAGTGCACGCATGTGTGATGGCGGTGGCATTTACACCATGCATGTGTATCTTCCCCAGCAACTAACCCCCGAGGCTCACACCCATCGTCGCCAGCAGTGACTGGGTCGGCGCGGTCCAATGGCAGACGGGCAGTATGGCTTCTGCCAAACAAATGTATTTTACTGACAAGCACTTCACTCAGGCACATGAGCTTCTGGGCTTGAATACAAGCCTACTGCCTCACCCCTGCAATACCTTCCTTAAAGGTGCAATATGCAAAATTGTATCTCTTGAATCAAACAAATGGGGGGCAGCATTTCGTCAGAAAGCAGAGTCAATGCAGTCAAGTTTACAGTCAGCACCTATAAAAGAAACCATAAGCAGGGCAAGAATACTCAAATTTTGCTCAAACTGCTAAAACTCTTAAAGCCAGTCAAAATAACACTGCTATCGTATAATATTCACGTGGTATCAGCCTTTCCTTAACATAACAGCTGGCTGAGCTTAGTTTTTTTTTTGCAAGACCATATAAGAAAACAGAAATCATACATCAACTCTATATGGAATATTTTCCAATATGGTTTGTTTGGACACTTGTTGCACAAATGATCCATTTTGATAAATAGCCTATGCCAAAAACGTTGTCGGCAGTTAGCCGTTCACGTGCTCGTTGAGGAAAAGATAAGTTGACCAACCCTCAGGACCACTCCATCTACCACTGAGGGTAGAGTGTACGCTACAGTGACAGTACGCTACAGTGTCCCCCCTGAGGCTCAAAGCAGTATTACAAGGAAAGAGTGCTAGTAGGTTTACATGCCAAAGGCAGTACATAACTCTACAACACACACTATAATAAATTTCAAGCTTTTTAGACTTGGAAGGGAAAGATCACCTGCGGCCTTAAAAACGTGAATGAACTCACCTTGAAGATAAGCTTTCTTTTAGCCCACATTTAGCGACGATAATGGATAACTTTAGGATTAAATTTGGAAAACAGAAAAACTTGTGTTAAATTACTAAAACGTTTCATGACAAATAGAGTTAAGAGAAGAAATCAGCTCGCATAACTTTTCGGGGTGCTCATTCTTTTTACACTGCAAAGACATAATGTCTTTGACATTACAGATAAACTGTTATTTCTTCACATTATGCAAACAATTTTAGTTTTTAAAAAAAAAATTCTTGAATGTTTTAAACTAATATTCTAAACTAATAATCTTTCATCTTTCACCTCACTTCCGTTGGAAACATCTGCCCGCTCAGTCACGTCAGGGACATGGCATTATCTACGCGTCAGTTTCTCTGATGTAAAATGACAGATGAGCAATATGACAGAATCATTCTCGTTAAGTATGATGCTGACATTGGGGCGCTAGTTGAAGCAGCAAGTGCTCGATCCAGCCGAGTCCAGTGGCTGTTGAAGATCCACAGCCGCGTCCTTGGAAGTAAAATTAACTGCGCAGCACCAGACAAAACAAATAACTCAACGTCTCCTCACTATCTGTCCCCTTCCCCATACACCCTTTAAGAGACCAGCTGATATGGGAAATAAAAGGCTGTAGTGCATTAGTACACACAATGCAGTGTATTATAGGGAAGCCTTCACAGTGGAAAAAGCTACATTCGCCACTGTTTTCTTCTAATACAAGTCCACAGGGCAGGTTCATTTTATACACTGTTAATGCACTTTCTTGACAATTGTTTGCATGTCTCCAGTTACAGCAGTTTATTCTGTGGCCCTCAAAAAAGACCTGGACAAACAGAAGGCTCAGCCTGGCTGTTTCTGCGCTGGCTCCTGATAATGCCCACTGCCTTCTGCCAAGAGTCACGGCTCTCTGCGCTCCGCCAGTGTCAAACCTTTCTTACATTTTCCTCATCTCCGAGAACAGATTCTATAGAGTTCGACTTGATTTACTTCAGAACACAGCATCTTGTCAGTATGTGGACAGAGACTCAACAAACTGTGATTAATCTTCAATTTTTCATGAATTTTTGTTTATTTGGGAAACATTCTCCAACAATTTCTTTTTACAAGTACCGACTTTGTTAGAGTCATTACATAATTTTATATCATACCTTAATGAACACAGCCGCCAATCCAATACAGACATATCACAAATATTTCCCAAGAGCGCCGCTGAAGTGGTTTGTTTCCAATACAATTCAGTATGTTAATTCAGTAAGACTCACAAGTCTCATACAATGTGTACTCACACAATGGTTCGTATGGTATCTTCCAAAAACTTACGCACAATGTTTCATCCGTGATCCAACAAATTTTTGGCAACTTGGTTTTCATAGGGCAGTCACATGGTTTTATCAAGCATTTCCTCAAATACTGTAAGCAACACAGTCACAACACCGTCAAAAAACAACCAAAAAAAGGGTTAGGACAGTTGTGCCCAGTCGTGCGTTGGAGAGGGTCTAGACTGTGCAAGTTTTCATTCCAACCAATCGCTACACCGGCTAATTTCACTGATTACCACACCTTACAGCAGAGAGGAGGGGAACTAATTGCCGTAATCAGCAAGTGTAATGATTGGTTGAAATGAAAACTTATTACACTGCCCTCCATGGCACATGACTGCACACCACTGGGTTAGGAAAACATAGAGGCTTCAGTTGAAGTTACTTCTTTATAAAGGTTATGATTTAAGTTAGGTTAAGGTTAGGATCCAGGGCTCGCAAAAGGCGACTGTGGATTTTAAAACACAGTTTTGACTTACAGATGCATATGTTAAGCTTGCTGTTGGAAGCTAGAATCAAACACTGCTCTCGCATTTGAAAGTCTGCCGTCATCCATCCCTGGTCCCTTCCCCAAGCCAACTATGCCTTATGGAAAGACGTCATCCTCCTGGTTCACGATTACAAGCATTTCATTTCATAGCAGTACCTATGCACAGTGAGTGAGAGCATTCAATAACATGCTAAACAATGTGTCATCTATGGAAGTTTACACATAATTCTGATCAGGGAATTTTCTACATTTGTGTATAACTCAAGGTATATATACCAGCTCTCGAGGCAGCAGTATTCTAAGCACTTTCCAATACGAATCTGAACACCACGTGGAGCCAGGCATATGTCATTTGCGATCTTCACTGATGAATCACACTGTTTTCACTCACACACGCCTCCCATTATAGCAAGAGATGTCTCAGCTCTTCATTTTGTTACCGTTAAGATTAAGACTGGCTTTACACTTTGAGTATGCAATTTGGATCTGCTCATTTTTTCATCATTAAAAGATCTACTTCATGCAGCATTTGAATACTATCACATAAAGGAATGCACAGCTCTGTTCACAATGCATTCACAGTCTGCATCTACAGGCATAAGGATGCTAACTGGACTGAAATGTTTCTGGACGGATCTTTAATGGACAGGGGCACTGACAAATATCCAGCATCCAGGAAAAATACAACCTGTCATTGTGTTTCATGACCTGAGAGCCAGCATTTCATCAACTCTTGAGTTCGAGGCACATGGTTTATCAAAGCAGTGGAGCTCTTAGGTATACTCTTCTCTACAGGTCATTTAGCATTATGGTACTGAACAACCGTTCTCCGAGGGATTCCCCGATAACAAACATATCCCAGCTCCAGCTCTTCACTTATTCTGCTCCGAAGAGGCTCACTATCTTCATTGCAAAGGATGGCGAGGGAGAGCAGCGGAAGAAGTGTGTTTGGAGTCAGAATAAGCTGCTAATATGGCTCTGATAGAGCAGGACACAAGCCTGGGCGCTAAAGCATTCAGAGTCGATCGAGGGACAGCTATCGCATTTTATGTCCACTCACACATTGACGAGAGCAAGATTTTAACAGCATTTTTTTTTTATTACAGCCCGAGATTGATACTGAATGCAAATGGTAGTGCGCATTAGCACTGATGTTAATGTGAGGGATCTCCGTCCTTTAACGAACTGAATTGGACAGATTTTTTGGAATAAACGAAGGTTAATGTAGTTTATCCTATGCACCAATTTTGTTAAATGAAAATATACTTTGAGTGAAATACACCTCCTACATATTTACTCAATGAGACCCTCGACCATTAATATACAGATGTTCTAACATATTTTTTCGATGATCCATGTTTTTTTTCCCGTTAGACTATACAGACGTGGTCAAAATTTAACTCTGGGCTGGAGGTGTATCACTCTCCTGACAACTACAACTTAAACAAGAGACAAAGTGAGCAGTCAAATGCGTGCCCATTCAAACAAATTACATCAAAGTACACTCTCACATTTCTCTCACATAATGTGAATATACATCGTCTCTCACATACAGAGGTCTCCCAGACCTTATCCCTATCAGTGCCCGTGGTCACGCACCAAATGAGATGCAAATACCGAATCAGCCCACTCTTTTCTCACAAAGCCAGGTGTTATATGACCTGGTGCCGTTTCCGTTTATACACGTACACAGAATTATAAGACCTGTACTGCATTGGAAAACCCTGAAATAAGTCAGCTAGCTTGTGAGCTCATTTTAAATGTGCACTTTCTAAGGGAAGATGCATTATTGCAGGAAGAGAGCAGAATGCTCCATGTAAAGACGGTACACCGACCAATTCTTAATTACATACTGCACTGTCCAGGGCACAACCCTGTCCTTCGTCAGGGAGAAAATCACTGAGGAGACAGCAATTAACGATGGCTGCATGGTTTTATTTGAGAATTATCCAGAGTGCAGAACAATGCTGGTTCCTCACAAATTACAAAGGAACCCCCCGCATAAGCCCAGCTTAAGTCATCTCAGAGCTACTTTTAAACTGGAAGTGATCGCACCTGATCAGCACCCGACCCAAAGAAGTGAAGGGACTGACATCCCTCAGATGAGCCCATCAGAGCCTCACCATCCACCGTCTGTACTCTCTGTGGCAAAAATAGGACCTTATTTTCAGCAACTAATTCAAGATTTGTTTTCCAATGTTGGCGATAATTATGAAAAAATGTCTATGGTGGAGTGCATTTCTCGCCTAAAAACACAGCATGTGACTAAAAATTATGTAAAGTTAAGAGCAAAAAAAAAAAAAAGAATTGTTAGAAATCATTTGAATAAGTCCTGCTCTAAATCATCACAGTAGGACCGCAGGTTCACATTCTTCATGTAATTTTTGCGTAATTCACAGTTGAACTCAGCAATGCTTTGAAACACACTTTCTTATTTAATGGAGAAAAGCGTATATCGTGGACAACAGGCACAGATGAGGAACACTAAGCCTCCAAACTCTGCTTATTTTTGATCTGGGAATGATAAACCATTTCAGATATTATACTGTTTAATGCAGTGAACTCAATGAATCTGATAACCTATTAAGCACGAGAAACTGTATAATATACAAAGCAAATAAAGATTTTAAGACATATACTATTGGAAATAGGCAGATTTACATCCATGGGTAGGGAGTGTTCAGGACTAAAACACCAAACAGGGAAGACAGAAGAGCAGATGAAGATGGGAGGATAACAGCCGCACCGGTGACTGGATATTAGAACAGAAATGTTCCTTGTGGCAGTTAATCTTAGATCACAATAATGGTACTTGCAAGCAAATTGTATTGTTGCTTGTAAAGCAGAAGGTACTTTACCAGACCTCTGAATATTCCAATCAGAAATTCCTGATGCCGACTCATAACAAGTCAGATGCAGACATGGTTTCTCAGCAACGGTTCAAATGGGGGGAAATGTTTCAGTATAGAAAGTCCAGCTGGCCTCATCAGCTGGCCATATATTTTTTTTCCAAAAGCAAGAAGTAACAGAAATGAACTGAATATATTATACATCATTATATACGAAATATTTCACTCAACATGTGTGGACACCAACTGCTTCTGATTTTATATTCACTGGAATGTAAAATACATTTAAATTGGAATTGTGAAGTACATAACACTGTGGGTTAATAGCTGTCCTACAAATTATTAAATATAAGCACATATTATTTTAAAAATTAGCTTGTTAATGAATAACCTGAACTATTAGCAAAAGATTTTACTGGCGTCTTTACTCCCAATCAGTAGGTAAATGTTTTTAATTATTAAAGAAATTTAATTATTAAAGATTTAGAAACTTTTTTTCCATATTCATGGCATGCTGAATGTTTTTTTAATAACGAAAGTATGAAAGTGCAGCTTTTTATCATATAAAATACACATTCATGTCAAAACTCAATGCAACTGCATGGTGCTGCCTCAGCATTATCCCGCTGCTTCCACAGAAATCTATCGGTTTGATCAGTATAACTGCAACATCCAGCAATTGTGAGCATTTAGAAAAGTTTAGTTCTCTCTCTGTTGGCAAGATATGGATTTGAAATATTCAGTATTTTTGAAGTTGTTGATCCAGTTTTCCAAGACTACAGTGAGAAAACATTTATTGCACTCCAAGATATGGGTAAGTTCTGATCTGTTTCCATTATTAAATTTTGCTCGCAATTACAGTGCAGTTTTGCCATAAAAATATAAAGCCAATTTAATAAATATATATTTCAAAACACAATATTTACCAAACTTTAATAAAGTGCACGTGAACACAAAAACATCACTGCACATAGAATGTATTTTCATTTTAATTACTTCACTTGAATATAAGATTATAAATTCTTATTAAAAATTATTAAACTGTACCTTCCTCGGTTTAAAAGCAGCTATGTTATACTAATTTATTACAACAAATTTCTCAATTGGACCCAGACAAGTAAAATTCACCAGCCAAGAAATTATGAATTGAATGCAATAAACTGAATAAAATAAAGAAATTGCACCTTTAGCACACAATTAACTTCAATTCAAAATGTCATTTTAGAGACACAAACAGCAGGCTTCTGCCACTCTAAATATAATATATTCTATCCCTTCTAAAAATTGAAAAGATTAACGTTAAAACTATGCAGGACTTCGATTTCACAAACCTAAATTTATAAAACATGATGTGAACACTAAAGTCAAATTAAAACACTAAACAGTCAAATGTAATACATAAATGTTCACAAATAACTCAGTGACCTATGGTTAAATTGATCCACACAGCATTTCAAACAAGAATATAATTTTTTCAAGTCACAGTAAGAACACCTGAGAGTTTTCAAAATGTAAAACCAGATCTTGAAAAATTCAACCAATAAACAAGATCCTGACTTCCAGCATGAAAGACAAACACAACCCCAAACAAACCTGAAGACACCCCCACAACCCGAGATTTTTGGGTCATTTTTCACTATCTTTGGTTTCCAGTTCATTTATGCATCACATACGCATCACAGAAATGAAGTCAAGCACTTTGCCTAAACATGATTCAAGACCTTTGGGTAAAATGAGACAAATTAATGAAAAATAAGCTTATCTTCACATGACACAACAAACACTGAGAGGGTTTCAGCAGAGCAGAGCAGCACACAGGGCTCACAGCTTTTTCCTGACCACAGATCCCACCTGCCATCTACACCCCCTCCTGCCGTGATCTCAACGCAAAATATTTATGTGAACATTTCAGTCTGGAGATAAATCTAGCAATCCATGCATTCTCAGACCCCCGTAAACAGCCCAGCACCATTCATGTCAGTCACAACAACTCCAAGTCATACCGTCGTCACATTCAGGGAGAACGCACTAACACAGACAATCCGGCATGTTCTTTTCCCACATTCCACATGCACGCCCTTTTCTTTTTTCACGTTCAGCTAGAGTGACTCAGAATGTCAAATCGTTTTGAATCCTGTGCGAGATGCAGCCAGTCTCTGCAATTTAACTTCATATCAAAGTTATTCCACATTTTAAAAAATACCACAACACAGACTCAGAGGGAAATTAAGTCACTGGTCTTTGAAGTCCAGAGCTCAAACCCTTACACTGCATGGTCCACAGACAGCTGCCCTGCAGAGGGACACTTACTAACCACACCCTAGTATCACCAGGCACCGCTACTGTACAGTTTATGAAATTCACCAGCCTCCCAAACCACCCTCATATGCACTAAACCATCTCTGATTAGTAGAGAAAATTATTTCAGACTTTCTCCTTAAACTCAGAGGAAACTAAGATTTTCTTCCCACCCCTGCCTTCAATCCCATGAATATTTTAAGCATATCAGTTATACATTTTAGCCAAACATCACACTGAATGACACCAGAATCAATGTGTCTGATTTATTTTCTCATTAGGTCAATATCAAATGAATTTTTTATGCAACCCTGCGGTTATACTTGGACCAAAGTCAACTGTCCACATGACATATGGGAGCACCAACTGCTATCACCTGTGGATATTACGAAACATTTCAGTAAATCAGGCTTTTATTTATTCACTATGAACCTGATGAATATTGTTCAATGCAAGGGTCAAAATTTAGGTCACAGTCCAGCAGTTTTATATTCATTTGCAGTTCACTAAAATTACATGACATTTAATTTTAGCAGTGAGGACAGCACTTCATACCTATACTGTAAAGGTATTAATACCCTGACTTGGATTAAAATGACAGAATTTAGTCATCTAGAATAAATCCTAGATGAATATGACTTTCTAAAAATACCTCAGTGTATTTTGAAAATAACTTTATTCTGTCACCTCACAATATTTTTGTTAAATGTGTATACTGTACTCAACATTATACAGTTAAATTTGCTAAGCAAATGCTGTTAAAATAATCTGTAGAAGCCCCAGTGCCAGTTGCAGTGACAGCAGCAGTGGATGTAGCAGCAGCTGTATCATGAGCAGCAGGAGTAACAAATATCTGAGCTGCAAGACTAAAACTGAGCCTAAATTCCAGCTGAACATGAGCGCAGCAGAAACACATGACACAATTTGCACACGTCACTGCGATCAAGCAGTGGCCAGTACCAACTTGGAAAATCCAAGTTAAATATCGGTTTACATTACTAGATATTATTTAAAATTAATTTGTTACACTGAAAGTAATCCAAAATTAAACTAACAACTATTTAAAATTAAGAATATCAGTATTGTTAGTTCTGTTATGCAATTTTCCTGTAATAGGCAACTAAATTATCTATAACTTGGACACTGTCATCCTAGAAATAGATACGCTAAAGTTTAATAATGGCTGAGAATGCACAACTTTTTTATGCAGTACACGTGTAAAAGACTATATTACCTATATTCTACTGATTTTGAAAATGATGGGGCAAAATATTAATCAAAAATGACATGCATACATTGGCAAAACCAACAAAGCATGTAAACAAGTCACTTTTAAAAAATGCAAAAATGCAATTAAATTGAAATGTTTGAAGGTGTGATGAAGGCCTGTTATTGTGGTAAAAAAATATATATATATTGATTTTTTCTTTCACGTTACACCGCAAAATTTATCTGAATCAAATGTAAAAGCATTCACATTTTTATATTAAGACTTTTAATCAGGTGTTTCCTTGTGAACTGATTTTAAAATGAATAGTACATATTAAAATACACACATCAAGCTCAATCCATACACATCAGGTTTTCAGAAAGTACCAACTGATTAAAAGAAACATGAGAATAGTTGTAAATCAGTACTTTTCAGCACAGCAGCAAAAAACAGGACAATTTAAATGCACAGTAAATACAGGAACTACTTAAGTCCCTTGTCTTCGTTGAGGCACATATGCATGCTTTTGCTTAAGAAACAGACAAAAAAAATAAGAGAGAAGTATCCATAGGTTTCAACCATTATCTCAACTGCATGTTAGCATTCACTTTACACAGAATTTCAACTAAATAAAATTTTAGCTGTCAAAGTTCATTTCCACATTCCAAAAGAAGCCACTGAAAAATTGTTTTTAGGAAATAGTTTCCACTGATGCAATTTACCTACAAATTGCATTCAATCCTAGTCAAGTCAGTTCCAAACTATTAATTAGAAGAAGAAAAAAAGTGCACTCCTGTCAATCACGCCAAGGTGTGTAGACAACCAGTAGTGAAATTCTTCCCGAAATGAGGAGTAACAAGTCTCCCCAATTAAGACTTTTCTTTATTCACTATTCACTAACCATTAATTGGTAATCAAATGTCAGAATTGTACATAATTCTCCAAAATAATTTATATCCATAATTCATCATAAGTATTTCATACAGGCTGGTGAATTTATATTCAATACATCCATTGGTCCCTCTCCAGTGACTCCCTAATTAATTGCTGCAGTTATAATAAGCTCTTACACAATTTTCCGAAATCAAATATCACATTTTATGACACCATTATTTCACAACAAATTACTAATGGTAACATAGCTTATTTTGCAATAAACTGATAACCAATGTGTAACACTGTTCCTGTCCACTATTAATGTAGTCCCACATAAAAAGTCAAAATGCCGAAGACTGAAACTGCCATACATTCTTTGAAGCGTGACAACAGAAATTCAAAGCATCCCGACTGAATCAAACCTCTTCCTTCAGTGTATAAATGGCATACTGTTACAAACAGTACTGGGATCTGTGCTGGGTACCTCGCTCGATGGTATGGTCTACGCATTGCCAATGAGCTTCACACACGCCTTCAGAATACGTAATTCAGCAGGCCGTTACTCCAGCCTGCTCAGTGCTCAGACCTGCAATGCTCCTTACAAATCTGGGCTTTGGCCATTTCAGCAACACATAAATAGACTTCGAGCTGAGAGGTGGCCAACTAAGTCTAATCTAGCTCCAAGTTAAATGTATTACAATGAGCTTCTTTGATATGACATTTTCTCTGTATGTAGGCCAATTAGTTGGTTCGTCCCGTGCACAGAACATTGTTCCTTAAGGGCGGTTGTTCTGACAAGGCCGTCTCACTATAGGAGACTTAGACTACGTGGCCCAACTTCACAGTTCCGCGTGTTTTCGCAGAAAATAAGTGTTTTCACGGAAAATATTTATTTATTTAAGAAACTATGGAATAACCATCGTTATGACCAACAGGCTACTTCAGTATCGCGCCCGAGGTAGGCCTATGGAATTCATACGTAAGCAACAGCCATCTGCACCAGTCCAAAAAAAAATTATAATTATAACACGCCTCTAACCCTGAATATTCGCGGAGAGTCACACAACGCATAGGCGCTTGCAGCAGGCATCATGGTGGCGTCACTGGTAGTATTTCTTCAGCTCACAGATTCTTTGGTTATCAGAATGGCCCCTCGTTCTAAATGAGCAAACGGTCTCCGCTCAATAAAACCCTCACGACGCCGGCCTTGCAGATATAGAATAATTGAGAGATCAGGAAAAGCTCATATTTCGGTCAGACAATCTAATCCGAGTTGCAGGCCTCGCGCCTGTTTCCACTTTTAACCCTTTCATTAATTCACGCGCACATGCCAGTGATTTCCTTTATCCTCAGTCATTTGTTCACCACAACTGCCAAACTATATAACATAATATGCATAAATTTAACCATTTGTCGTAAATCGTCAAAAAGAAAGCCCACACTGGAGAACAACAGAATGACACCATAAACTGGACAATTCAAAACGAAGTATGATAAGCAGCAAATTGAAAATAAACAAAATAAAATTAATCAAAAATAAATAACAAATAGACATACCAAAAAAAAAACAAAAAACCAACACTCGTATTTGAGGGGAACACAAAACACTTGGGTAATATTGGGGATTGTGATAGTAACGTTGACACCTATTTCACCCAAATAAGAATAGGCCTTCAAAGCTATTTCCTCCATCAAACAGCCTAGGCAAATAAAACCTGATCTTTCGGTCCTTGTCCTATTTGATTTTGGGGACATGAATAGCCTATTGTCGATTTCCAACGTTAGAACAGAAAATATGACACGAAAGTTATTAAGAATTTTTCTAACAGGCCCTAATTCGCCGCACCAATTAAATACGTGCCGATAAAAAATATCAAACCTACTAAAACGCACGCTCAATTTACATAAACATAGTTTTCAGCCAATTATTTTATAATACCAAGCAAATGTATACACAACAACAACAATAAACATGTACGATCATATTTACCATCGAATTACTGAGTAAGATTGCCATTGATTGAGGACTTCGAAGAGATAGGCTACAGAAAATACCAGAATAACATTACCTTAGTTTTTTGGGAACAGAGTAGTCTACCTCAATCACCTTCCCGTGTAATTCAGCTTTTCCTGTGAGGAGGAAAAATAGATAAGCTACGGTTATAGATGTTACAGATTGCCCTGCGTGGAGGCGATAGCTCAATCACAGGTTGCATCATGCATTTTCAGTTGGTAGGCCTACCGTTCTGGGGAAAAAATGAAATAAATAAAAACTAAGATTTTCTAATGGCACTTAGCTGCAAGTAATTTTCAGGAAGGACACTCACCAAAAGTTGATTAAATCAGATAGGCATGATTATTGTAATTTGTTTTGATTTCCCAGCTGTGAACAGCACTTACTGATAAATTAACCATTTCGATGTATACATCTCAGTAGAGAAAACAGGCGCCAAGAGCCCCACGAGTTCTTCTTTAAAAACTCTCAATAAGGTGTGGGCGGCCATGCTCTCCAAGCCCACAAGCCACTTGGTCCTGGGGGTCTTATCCAAAAAAAAATAAATAAAAAATAATGGGAGATTTTTAAAGATTGGTAAGGTTTGATATTAATTTTAGGGTCGTTATCAATCTGCTGTAAACAAGGGCTTTTACTGAAGTGAGTGCAAAGGGCCGAAACTATTTTAAGGCGACTGTGCATGAGTGGCCTAACGTTAGCTCTACAGTCTCACCTCGACCCCCACCTACCTGTTTATTAACACTTTTCCATGGACCCCAAACACCGACCAACAGGACACCTCGTAAAAACCTACCCAGGCATCATATGAACGTGGATTTGTTACATTTATTTTGGTAACCCCAATGCAGTCTCTTGAAAAAAATCAAGACAAATAATGACTGAAAAATAATTATGCCTACTCGTGCACCACACCACCCCACATTTTCGTTGGGTGATTTGCGAGCAGCACCAATCAAAACCACATTTTTACGCGTGATGGTATAGTACAAATGCGAGTAGTTTATCCAGTGTTGTTTACGGTACACAGCGCTGAGTGCCTGGTCAACGTCGATACATGTTGAGGAGTAACTAGTTTCTCAACTCCTGCATTAATCGCACATTTCGCGTAAAGGCTAAACGACATCCAGATTCGCCGTTACGATTCCCCATCACGTTACTTTCTTGACTAAAGAATTCTTCCGACTTTTTCCGCTTATAAGGCTTAGTAGGCTATTATTCTTCTGCGAGCGAACGACATCCGGAGTTTTTAACATTCATACCTGACAAAGTCTCTATCGCCTTTATGGCCCAATTCTGGTCAGGCGAATCCACAAAGGCATAGCCGGATTTGAGTAGAACCTGGTCGGTAAGGGGAAGCTTCTTTTCGCCAAAGAGCTGCTTCAAGTCCTCTACGGTGACTGAAGGGCTCAGATTCCCGATGTATAGTTTGTTCATGATCCGAATGAAATCCCGTTATGGACAAAGAACTGAGGGGAATCCGGGAAGAAAATTCAGAAATGAAATAAAAAAATAAAAGAAAAAAATATGATGTTAATGGCAGACACCCCCTATCCAGCCGACCCCCGATTCCACCTATGCTTGTGGTCTAACTCTTGGGGTAGCCAAGAAGAAAAGTGGCGCTTCGACACGACGTTAAAGTGGAACCTACAAGCACCGCCTCTGAATAAAATCTGCTTTAAAAATATCTGAAAATTATTCGCCGCCCGAGCGCTTTTGTTTGACAGCATCAGTGCTCCAAACAAACTGGCAAATGCCAAACTGCACCAGAATCACCCACCCATGAAGCAAGAGGTGGGTTGCGAGAGTCAGCGAAGTCGTTCATTCACCCTTTAAATAGTAGCAGTGGCAGTGGCGCTAATGGGAGGGCTCTTAAAAACGTGGTCTCGCAATCCTGGACATGCATTGATT
Organism: Gymnothorax reevesii; assembly: GCA_029721435.1. Classification (NCBI taxonomy): domain Eukaryota; kingdom Metazoa; phylum Chordata; class Actinopteri; order Anguilliformes; family Muraenidae; genus Gymnothorax; species Gymnothorax reevesii. The sequence goes on along the minus strand of CM056587.1, from coordinate 4,158,800 downwards.
CGTGCGTGAACTGTACTTCGATTCGGCAGTCCAATTATTCAGATTTGATTGAGCCGTTAATTGAATTGAAAGAAATTATTTGACTAGAACTTACGCCGCTATTTGTGTTTCCTCAATTCAGGCTGTCAATTTGCAATGATCAATAATAATAATAATTATTATTATTATCATCATCATTATTATTATTAGGCCGCATTTATGCAAATAAAGGGATCCATTTGTCATTTGATCAGAAAATATCAAATTCAATTAAAATTAATGACGCAACTGGGTCTAATGTTATACGTCTGAAAAGAGAAATAGCAATCTAAAACAAAAATAATGATGATAATAATGGATGATTTGACGAGATATCTCGCAAATTGAGAGTAGCTATGTAAACCATATTTGGCTCGCATTTTGACTTCTCATTCTACAATTGAGAAGTAATCATGATTACCTTATTGAATGCCTGTATTGCGTGGCGACTTTGTGGCTTACAGCAGGGCTGTTCCATTTACATCCTGAAACATAGATGCTTTTGAATACAGGCTATAGCAATATGAAGGGGGGTGCGGGCTGGGGTGGGGCGTCAGTCCGACTCCATTTGCAATGATCTCTCCTACCATTCGGCACTGCGCGCCTGTCGTTGAGCCCTCTCGGCAATTGTAGGGGATGAGGAGGTGGAGTTTCCCATCCGACTCGGCTTTCCACCCTGAATTTAGCTACCAGGAGACATATGCTGCGGAAATCGGGCCTCACGACGTGAAATCACACGCCCCCATTCAAGGCAGAACTGTAAAACGTGGAGGAGCCCACGGGCACACTGGCGGAGCGACCACAATGATTCCTGTGTTTGAGCGATGACTACTTTCTGGATTCAGTTTGAATAAATATTGCAACAAGGTGTTATAATTTTGAATTCATTAATTGATTGTCGCTTTATTTCAAGTAACGGGCTTTAGTTAGTACATAGGGACGGTATATTGAATTAAAATTATAGCTGCTGCGCAGCAATGGTCGGGGCCGGACAATTTAAGGCTAAATTAGGCCATTCTGAGCAACAAGCAGGGTGTAGGACGATGAAAAAAGGTGGCTCTAATGTGCATTTTACATCACTTGAGGCTTGAACTCACAATTTCTGGCACAAGAGACTATGCTTTATCTCACTGAGCTAATTGGCAAATGGAAATGTTACATGTAGCTTCACAAATTGACTAAGCCACTCACCTGTGTGCGACAGCAGCTGCTAGCGTGTAAAGGCAGATTTCAAACGACTGTCAAAAATTCACTTATTCAGACAAAAATCCGAAAATGCGCGAATTGCACCTAGACAGCATGGAGATGTTGACGATTTGTTTTTAAAAATGATTTATTGGCTCCATAAGTGAAAAAAAAACGGATGTTTAAAGATGCCATTTTTGCGTTGACTCCAATTGTTCACATGAGAGCGAAATTTAAAATGCTGTAAAAAAAAAAAAAAACAAAACAAAAAAAAAGTCAGTTTTTGAGATAGAATTCTGATATTTTCCAAACATCATCTACCATGACTCCAAAATTTTGTCATTTTTTAATGAACATTGAAAATGTATCTAGCAAGAATTTGAGTGTATATGTTTACAATACTGTTTACAGTCAAACATTTTGATGCACTGTGGGCTCAATATTCGATAAATCAAAAATCTGGGTGGATTGTTTGTGTAGGATAGTCTGAAGATGCTCTGGAGCAAGTTTGGTGTAAAATGAGCAAAAATTGTGTTTAATAGGTTTTAAAGTTTTTGAAAAAAAAAAAAAAAAACAGTGCTGGACTCCATAATTTGACCTAAGCCCATGTGACCTTTTTCTTTGGGGCTACCTGAAGAGTAAAGTCTACACGACACCACCCAGGGCCCTTAAACACTCTGCGTGCCAGGATTGTTGCACCAGTTGAAGAATTAAGAGGTCAGCCAGCTATGATTCATAATTCCATCAGGGCAATGAGAACAAGGGCTGAGGCTTGTGTGGCCGCAAATTATGGCCACGTTGAAGGTCATCCATAAGCATAAACTCAAGTAAATGTGTGTTTTATGCATTTGTGGGCAAGTTGGCTGTTCTTTGCCCATCTTTGCTCCTGAAGCACTTTTGTACTCAATCATGATTATAATCACGTGTTGACATCAGTTGATCGAAATCACACCAGTTTTCAAAAATTTTCTTTGTTACAGTACTACACCTGAATTGCCCCCATTCCAACCTTTTTTTTTTTTTTTTTGGGAATGCATTGCAGATCTGAATGGCAGGAATGGATGCATATCTACAGGTGCTGTAAAAGGAAGCTGAGCAGACGAAACATTAAATATCTCATCTGTATGCTGTCTGCAATTAAATACAAGTCAGAAAAAAAATGGGAATTACTGCTTTCTGTTTTTAGGTGCACTTTCCTTACTGTCCCAACTTCTCCCTCGCTGGGGTTGTAAATGGATTGTGAAGATCACCATCTTTTACAAGTATTGTTTTAAGTATTCATGCTCGCTTCTATGAAATTAATGATGATAAAAGGATTTGAGTCGTAGGCTATGTGAGTAGCGTTGAAGCAACCTTTCAGCATTTACTGTATATTCAACACAATTCAGAAATGAGTTTTGTATTTAATATGCCTGATATTATTTGTAGTGATACCTGCTGTATTTTTGTTAAAAAAACTAACTATTTACTGAATGTAATTAAACACTGAATGGATATTCCTACCAGGAGAAATTTCACATACTTTGGATATTCGAACATCGCCTACACTGTTTCCTTGTCTTCTGCAATTACTTAATACCAAGGCCACTGCCATTGATTACATTTCTATCGATTGCCTCCACCATTTCCATATTCATGTGAAGATTTTATTTGAATGATCAATCATTACCTACGCAAAGGAGGTTATGTTTTTGCTTCCATTTGTTTATTTATTTATTTGTTTGTCTATCTGTTGGCAAAATATAACCAAACTTTGTAGGATGTTAAAGTAGCACAAGAGGAACAAGAGATTAAATTTTGGCATATCTAGGCTGAAGTTTAGCTGAGATGAAGGCCAAAGTCCAAGTCCTGCTATGATGGCGGAGCATATAAACCTTTTAGTTTCCTAATGAGAAAAATGTTTTGTTTCAGTAAAAACTCAGGCATCATTGAATGTTCCTCAATGTAACAATTGCAGGGGTAAAAATGCAAAAATATGTTAAACAAATCAATATTGGGTGTGATTACCTTGAGCGCTGATAACAGCTGTGCAACATCGTTTCATGCTCCTGCCCAACTGGTTGATCTCTGCTTTGGGAATGGCACTCCATTCCTAGAGTAAGGCCAGTTCAAGGTCACCGACATTTTGGTTATTTGTACTATGGTCTCTGACTCTTCGCCCCGGAATATTGCATTCATGTTCGCTTGGCGAAAGGTCTGGAGACCTTGCTGGCCAGTTCAGCACTGGGAATTTGTGTCTCTGAATTGAGCAGTAGTATACCTTGCCGCATGAGATCTTGCATTGTCCTGCAAGAACGGGAGGCCAGGATGTTTTTACATGAAGGGAACAATGACAGGAGTGATGATTTTGGCATCGCATTGCTGAGCATTCAGGTTTCCATGAACAACAGCAAGGTCTGTCTTGTCTCCGCCACAAATACCCGCCCATACCATGATACTTCCGCCACCATACCTAACATACTCCACTGCGTTGTTGGTGGCGCAACTTAAAGGGCGGCCAACTCTCCCACATTCGCCGTGAGAATTTGTGCTTCATTCACGTTCCCATGCTGTAGTCAGTAATTATTCAATCAACGAAATGTGTGTGTTTCACAGTCTTTCAAATTGGTTGAATGAAATAAGACCATTTGAAACATTTTTATGCAATTCCACTGCTTCTAACCCCTTAGTGAAGAAAAGCATGAGAATTCTAGAGTCATAATTGTTCTCATATTACTAGAGCCGAAATCCACCGTAACACAAGTGAAACTGATAAACCTCAATGCACAATGACTTCAATTCCACCTGAGAATCTCTACAAACGGTTTAATATAATAATTTCTGACTACAGCAGGGGAACATGAATATGTCATTTATATGTGAAAGTTGAGCCCTGTGTAAATAATGAAATCGGTAGTTGGCTAAAAGGTAACGTTAAAACTTTTTTTTTAATAAAAAATATTTTGTCGAGGCGTTTAATGCAGCTTTTTTCCCCATTTGCTTCCTGAAATTACGTAATAATTTTAGTGTCAGTCGTAGCCTCAACAGAGACTCAGCTAACGTTAGTTTCTAACGGGGGCCTAATCACCGTCGTTCTATCCCCCCTCTCTGATAGACACTGACTTAACAGACAGTAACGAGAAGGAAATCTTAGGGATTACCACTTTAAGTGCATCTGGTGATCGAAAAGCATGTGGATTTACCTGACTTCTCCGCGTGCATTTGCAGCATTTGAAAAAATCACTTTCTACAGGAAGCGTGCATGTGGACTCAAAAATGAAACACAAGTTTTTCATTCAAGAGCAGTCTTTGAGTTTTCACCTTGGTGTCAATTATCAATTACATAAAAAAACAATCTCTTTCTTAATTTCAAAGAAAAATGCAATCTTGTTGTTGTGCTTAACTTCTTTTGTTCAGTATATGTGTATGGTCGTATTTTCTGTGAAATGTATTCCCAGATTATGAAAACGTTTATTGCTTCCGCATTCTGGATGTAACTTTCTCTCGCACCGCAGAATATAGCCTACCCTGCTGCTATACCAAGTTTGTTATGTGCTCAAAATATCTGAATAACCACATCAACTAACTAAGGCAATGACTACATAGGCATTTAGGCATGTTTTATACTACATAAACGATTTAATTTTCTGCTTTGGAAGTCTATATTCTGGGACGTGTATAGATAATGTAAACAACTGTAAACCTGACCAATGAAACCTAATTGAGCCTTGCAGCAGATCTGTCAGGTCATGAAAGGCCATCACTCCTGCTACATCAGCTGAGGCTCAGTTGAATGAGATAGCCAATCGATTCACTCCAATTACAGGTGGTCCTATTAAAATTCCCTCTCTCTACATACATAGCTGCTTGCTCCTGCATGCAAACTATTGCTAATTGCCAATAAACTCCATTTCTGTTTGTATGTTTGCTGCTGATCTAAACCCCTTCATCTCTCCAACTGCCCCCTCTTGCGTGTAGTTATGTATCTTTAATGGGCAGCACGATGGTGTAGCAGATAGTAACTCACAGCAAGAGGGGTTTGCGTTTGAATCAACCAAACTTTTCCTGTATGGAATTTGCATGTGCTGTCTGTGTCTGTGTGGGTTGTCTCCAGGCACTCCAGTTTTCTTTAACAGTCAACCCTGTGTACTCATTATTTTAAAATGACAAATTTTTATTGGTGTTGGATTTGTTCTGTGTTCCCCCAGCAGGGGATTTTGCGGCTGGCATCCTTGCCCTATCCACACACGCTTATGTCGATGGTAGGAGGACATGAAGAATGAAGCAAATCTGCCAAAGATACATCCGTTTTGCACATAAAAGACATTTTCTAAGAAAGATGCCTTGATTGAATTCAAGAGAAAAAAAAACTGTGCCTCCCATTAATGAGACTGCATGCAATAGCTATATTAAATGTACACTTTTTAAATTTAAGATATCGGTGAAACAATAACAGAACTCCTTGTTATCCGTTGACAAAATTTTCAAGGTTGACTGGTGTTCACATCTTACCAGTCAGTCACACTTAAATACTTGCTGATCGGGGCAGCAGGGTTTTGAGGGGTATTTGAATAAGGATGCTCCATGAAAATCCTGAAAGCTCTGGATTAAGTCAATGCGATGGCACAAACATGCTCATCTGTGCTCTAAGGCGTTGATTTCTGAAACTATGTACAACCACAAATTCCAAAATATTTGTGACAAAGTGTAAATTGTGAATGAAAATGAAAATGCAATGACTTTCAGATCACATGAGCCAATATGTCATTTACAAAGGAACATAGATAACATTTCAAATGTTGAAACTGAGACATTTTACATTTTTATCCACAAAATGAGCTTATTTAAAATTTTCTGCCTGCAACAGGACTCAAAAACCTTGGGACGCAGGCAAAAAAGGGCTGAAAAAGCTATTAATATATAAGAGAATCAGCTGAAAGAACATTTGGCAAGTAATTAAGTTAACTGGCATCAGGTGTGTAACATGATTGGCTGTAAAAGGGATGTCTTACAGAGGCTGAGTATCTCAGTAGTAAAAATGGCCAGAGCCTGTCCAACCGCTGTAATGACAGTGGAAGTAATGAGACCGAATACAGCGACTTCACAGAGTACAGGGCTGAGCGAGGAGAGAATCTGCAGCATGAGAGAAAGATAACGCACAGAACGAAGCCAGAAGCTTCACAAATAAATCTGTCCAAACGGACGAGAAAACTCCTAAAGCACCAAATAATGGTGTAAATAAAGGAGAGGGAAAGAAGAAACTTAAGAAATACATTCCTGAGAATACTCTAGAAATAACTGCGAAATAGTTTGATAAACTAGAGAAGACCTTTCCTGGCTTGTGTGAACTCTAAAGGATCAGCAAAAAGGCGCGGCAAACTTCTGGCTTGAATAGAAACAGAAACAGGTGCCGCTCATCTTCAATCAACAAGCTGGTGTAAGGAATTCGGTGTCGTCCTCGACGAGAGACACAAAGAAAACCCTACACCAAATACAGAGTACAAAAACCATGACAACCTGTGAAGTCTTGTGTAAAAAAATTGTAAAATACTTTAAAAACAATGTTCCTCAATGTCAAATAGCAAAGGCTTTGAAGGTCTCATCATCGACAGTGCATAACATCATCAAAAGATTCAGAGAAACTGGAAAAATCTCTGTGCGTTTGGGACAAGACCAAAGTCCTTTACTGGATGCCCGTGATCTTCGGGCCCTCAGACGCCACTGCATCACTCCCTGGCATGATTCTGTCATTGACATTACTAAATGGGCCCAGGAATACTTCAAGAAACCACTGTCTATAAACACAGTCCGCTGTACCATCCACAGATGCCACCTAAAACTCTATCATGCAAGAGGGAAGCCATTGTTAAGCATGATCCAGAAGCGCCACCCTGTTCTGTGGGCTGAGGCTCATTTATGTGTATTTCAGCAGGACAATGCAAAACCACATACTGCAGCTATTACAACAGCATGGCTTCGTAGTAGAAGAGTTTGTTTGCTGAACAGGTCTGCCTGCAGTCCTGATCTTTCACCGATTGAGAACATTTGGCGCGTAATTAAAGAAAAAATTTGTTAAAGGAGACCTAAAACTCTCCTGCAGCTGGAAGCCTGTACGAATGTTCCAATGGAACCAACCTAAGTCATGTACAAAATCATGATGGCACCCTTAAAGATTATTGTAAATAACTTCTACCAAAATTAAGCCAGGTATTAAATTCAACTTTTTAAGTTTTATCTAAGTGTTAAGGACCTATATTGAGCCATTACATCACTTCCTGTTTCACTAGGGTATGAAAATGAGGTAACACACAAGCAATGTTCCTATGTCATCAAGCACCATGAAGTAAACAAATCAACTGTCTGTTCAGATGATGGCCATAGATCTTCATAAATCTGGTGGTGGCTGTAATAAGATTCACAAACCATTATGTCACTGACCACTGTCAGGGCAATTATTGAAAAAATTCCAAAGACATGGACATGTCCAATAATAATGTAAGGAATCAGCTTACATCAAATTTTCAAGGCTTAACAGGCTGAATAAGAAAATTGAGAAACTTCAGTCAAAACCTCGGTGACTTGATAAAACTTTGAATTTTATTTTTCAGCAAGAGCAAAGAGGTCAATCGCTTACAATACATTGGAATAATTACTCATTCCCCACAGGATCCCTTAAAATAAAACTTTATAAATTGTATTTATGATATCTTGCCGGAACACGTTATACACATATTCAATTTAAACTTCAGATATTACGTTACTTTACGTTACATTATGAAACAGGCATTTAGTAGATGCTCTCCTCCTTTAAACTTACATCACAAAGTGCATTTAGTAGGACTACAGTGCTGAAAACTGTAAAAGGAATTGACAATCCAAGTGCCAGTGGTGGCCACTGATCATGGACTCGGTACAAACCTGTGGAGTTAAGCAAGTCTATAAAGTATTTATGATTCAGACCAGATGCACATTCAGGGTACAACTGAATGAGGGTGTTTATTGATAGGAATGCAGAAACAACTAGCAAAAAGTTGAATCAAGAACAGGATAAGCACAGTCCTGCTTCGTGGTATTTAATTCAATTCAATTCAATTTATTTGTATAGCGTTTTTCACAGATGAACTGTCACAAAGACGCTTTACAGTCAGAGATGAGTTACTGAAAGGGCAGTGCCCAGCCTATTCCCCACTACAGCAAATGAGACAAAAAACTCCCAGTAGGGAGAAAAATCCTCAAACAGCGATGAGAAAAAACTCCCCAGAGGGAAGAAATCTCAGGAGGAACCTGACTATAGTGGGGAAGCCCATCAACCGCGGGCAGCTAGTTAATTACAAGATAAAGCAAAATAGGATAATGACAATACAGTTCCATTAAAGTCCATCTAAACAGTGGCATCAGTTGCTTGAGGAAGCGGCATGCCGAGGTTGTATCAAGTGATGAGGGTAATGGGTATGTCTGTGCTCTGTCATCTAGGGGCAAAAGGCTGGTGGCTTTAACCCCTGCCAAAGCAGGACTGTTAGACAACAAGTCTGAGGGGTTTAACAATTGTTCCTAATAAACTGGGCAGAGGAACAAACTGGAAATTCACAGAAAAAAGGAAGGTGTTCCCAATCCTGGGGATCAATGTTAAGACTTGGGAGTTTGCTACTATTAATAAAGCTCTAAAGAGTAGTTACGGATTTCAATATTGTAAAGGCTACGATAATTTCTGAAGACAGTAATATACTACAATTCTTGACTAAAAGACACAAGTTGATTGGTAGTTTAAGGACTTAATGCGTGACAGTCCTGTAACTCTGTTATACAGGGCTAAGGCTATATACACCACAGAAACACAGGGGAATAGGCCATGCAAATGGGTTACACCTAGATAAGGGGAGGCGCACACGATACCAAACCAATTAAAGGGGAATTTCATGATTTCCAAGTATTTCGTTGTGTCCATACGGTGGATGGTGAGAAAAGGCAGACTAATCACTACCATTTCCCCTGAAGATGGAGACTTAAATTGTCAGATGACCTGCAGGTTCTCTGTTAAGCATCGGAATAGATGAAAAAGTCACAGTGGATTCATATTTCTTTTAATGCAAACGTTTCTTTTTTATGGGTCCTTAAGAAAAAAACATAGAAAAAAAGCAAATTAATTTTTCAAGAATTTCTTCACGAAGAGTCCCTTTAAAGAGAAAATACCTGTAAAAGACACGCAGGTTGCTGGAGAGAGGGAGGAGACTTGAGGGTTTTAACAAACGTAATCCTGGCAGAATGAGCAAAGCTACTGATGAAAAGGTGAACAAGCTATTCCTGATCCCTCAGCTGGAGTCAACAGCCAATCTGCCCAAAAGTCGGCTTTCATCCTGTGCTCACCGGTAAGAGCTGTAGTTTTTCTGACCACAACAACAGACATAGTCCAGGTTATATGGCCTGGCCTTAGTAATGCTTCAAGCAACAATTACTGACACCTCCACCGCTGCAGTGGATACGGACACATTAAGAGCAGCCAAGGCCATAACCTTTCCATTATTCAGTAGTCATGTGTTCTCCACAAACCTGACTGATTTGGCCCTATGCCACATGGTGTCATTTTTACACAGCAATTTTTAGTGCCCTTCACAGTACTGCAGTACCGTGCTGCTAAAAGCCTAGTGCCAGTGATTTGCATTCCTCCGTACACCATCCAGCCATAACATTATGACCACTGACAGGTGAAGTGAAAAACATTGATTATCTCATTACAAAGGCTCCTGCCAGTGGGTGGGATGTGTCAGGCGGCAAGAGAAAACTGTCTTTAAAGCTGAAGCAGGAAAAATTGGCAGGTGTAAGGGCGTGAGTAAGTTGATTGACGAGCACGAACGAATAGGAAGGATAGGGGAACAGACCGCAATCTATTCGTTCGTGCTCGTCAATTGACTTATCATGACTTTCAAGATAGAGGCGACTGGAAACTACATCAAGGTACTGTTTGCATAAATAGTATTTTTTAATAAACCACCTGTGCATTTTCAAAGTTCTCAGCGCGTCGTTTTAAATGTCAGGGCCCTCGGAAATCTGCTGATGAAGTGTGGAGCTACTTTGGGCCTTGTTAATGATGAAACAAAATAGCTATTTCTGTGCATGGCAACGCTATGCCCGATTCACAACCATTGTAAGCCTGTTGGGAGCTTTGGCTAAAAATCAATTTATTTAGAAAAGTTGCGTGTGTATGGAGGTGGGATATTCGACAAAAGTTAGTACTCATTGTCATGTTTCATTACACCACATGTCAATTTCACACCGGAATTCTCTTTAGGACTTAAACTAGCTGTTGATTTGCCTTATTTGGGTGCATTCATGTTTAGAGCAGTTATTTGTCCTCTTAAGCCACACTTGACAAATCTGCACATGGCATGAAGAATTAAAATTTCATATACACAATGAGATATCATAGAAACCAATATAAATAACTGCAGAGGGAAACGATTTGACCGAACCCTTAATTAACGTGAACAATCAATAGGTTACTCATAGGTGAAACTGTCAACACATGGTTGCGAAAACCAATTTATTTGGCAAACAGTAAAGTTACACCTGTTTCATTTCATGTTCATTTTATTACGTTCAGGAAAATTATTTTGAAAGAATTCAAAACACCTGTGTTCAGCGACCCAATTTGGAGCTTATTGATTTTCTCAGTCTAATTTGATCTGTTTAGAATTTTTTTTTGCCTACAAATCCTCACAATATGGAAAAATAAGCAGAACATGTTTGAGGGTTTTTATTCTTCATGGCACAGTGGATATGTACATGAAAATGCAGCTAAAGGTGGTAAATAACTGTGCTAAACATGGAATGCAGCTAATTAAGACAAATCGACACCTTGCGAAAATAGATTGCAGTTGTGGTTGTAACAAAAACCAGCATCACAGTGGGGCGCCAGGAACGAGTTTGAGAACCACTGCGCTATGATGGGGGGGGGGTTTCACAGGATATTCAATACCCAAACCACTAAAATGTCTGTTATGATTCAGCTTCACTCCCGTGGTCTGACCGCTGATTCCCTCTTGCCCTGACTCCTGTGCCTTCAGCATGCCTGAGTCTCGTTGTCCCATCTCGTTTCCTCTTTCGGTTTCGGCTATGGTATTTCATTCATTGCTTCCACCTGTGCTTAAATAGCACCTAATATGCTATTTTTCCAAGTTTATATTTTGGTCTTTGACTCCCCTAGAGTACCCCTGATCGCGCAAAGTAAAAAAAGAATACTTATTTCGCTCCTACTGCCATCCTCAAAAAACCCCATTTGTAGTCCATAGTAGTCTCTGCCTGAAACACCTCATTGGGTGGCTCATCCACTATGGCCCCCTCTCCCAGTGTGCCCACTTTCTTCTGACTGGCCAGCTATGTGGAGGGCGGATCTAGGCGGGACGATGCGATGTCACAGTGAAACGTGAGATGCGTCTGCCATCTGAGCTAAGGAATCAGTGGGGAAATTCTGCTGTAAAACGCAGTACATGTGTATAGATCTAATGAAATTAACTTGTAATAAACGCAATGGCGAAAGTGGAGGACACAAAAGTCTGGCAGCTCAAGCTTGAATTTGCTATTGGCTACAGTTTGCTACGGCAACAGTTGGTGAGTACAGCGATTTTACTATTCCTAGCCAGGATGCAGGGGAAGCTGGAATCCACCCCATATAGACACATTTGTAGAACGGATCGACATGCCCAAGTGTAGACCGGAGACTGTAGAAATCCAGTGGGTCTGAGTTTAGAGGGAAACATGGACAGTGAGGGGCAGCTAAAAGTGGACCAATAGCTTATGGACTTCTCCAGTGTGTATTAGGACCTGCTGGTTTGTGTGCATAGCTGTGGTGTGTTGTTAGCGTGGAGAAACGAACAGCTTCCGCGCTGGTATATGACGGAGGGGCGAAAGGTCCAAGCTAAACGGCCCAAACGGAAATCACGCTCATGAAATCATGTTCTTGGATTACGACAAAACCCCTGTATCTTATGTTTAGAAACTCTACAGAGGTTGAGTATGAACAACTAACATTTTAACATTACTAATATGTATTAAAAGAAGGATCAGCATGTTAGGTCCCCTTTAATTCTGGGTCTTGCAAAACTCTGAGTGAATGCATTCTCTGATAGGGCCATTACTAACTGTACTGACCAGCACTTATTTAAGGGTGTGTAAATATTTCGTCATGTAGTCCATCCAACCATCCATCCATCCATCCATCCATCCATCCATCTTCTACCGCTTATCCGGGTTGTGGGGGCAGCAGTCTAAGCAGGGATGCCCAGACTTCCCTCTCCCTGGACACTTCCTCCAGTTCTCCCGGGGGTATACCGATGCGTTCCCAGGCCAGCCGAGCGACATAGTCCCTCCAGCGTGTCCTGGGTCTTCCCCGGGGCCTCCTCCCGGTGGGGCATGCCTGGAACACCTTCCCAGGAAGGCGTCCAGGGGGCATCCGATATAGATGCCCGAGCCACCCCAGCTGACTCCTCTTGACGTGGAGGAGCAGCGGCTCTACTCTGAGCTCCTTCCGGGTGACAGAGCTCCTCACCCTATCTCTAAGGGAGAGGCCCGCCACCCGGCGGAGGAAACCCATTTCAGCCGCTTGTACCCGAGATCTCGTTCTTTCGGTCATGACCCAGAGTTCATGGCCATAGGTGAGGGTAGGACCGTAGGTTGACTGGTAAATCGAGAGCTTCGCCTTTTGGTTCAGCTCCTTCCTCACTACAACAGATCGGTACAACGACCGCATTACTGCTGCCGCCGCACCGATCCGTCTGTCAATCCTAATTGACTCATTAACTCGTGTGAGTGTTTCTAGCTTTTGTAAATTCCTTCCTAACTTTCCCTGATTAACTGCGTTTAAAGCTGTGCTTTCCTTACTGTTCTTGTGGTGCTTTTTAATCGTCACGTTTAGATGACCTCAATCCAAACTGTCTAGGTTGATTGATTGTCTCAGCGTCTTGTCTCGGGTCATCATTGTTAACCCGGTCCTTGTGAATTTGTTTATTAATCCCATGTGTTTCTGTTTCCAAAGAAGATTGCCTTCCGTATCCCTGCCTCCTCCCACCTGTACTTAAGCAGGGAAGATTGAAGAGACCTTCAGACGGGACTGTTTTGTTTCCGGAGTTTTCCGCGAGCCTCGTGTTGCTGTGCCCATGTCTTATCTGCCCCTTGTCTAAGTCTCCCAGTGTTCCCATCCGTTTAGTTTAGATCCAGTGTTTGTTTTTTAGCCTTCCCACTCTGGGAGAGTGTACCTCTGTTTCCCCCCTGCCTTGGGTAGAGTACCTTAGTCCTCCCAGCTGTTCAGTGCATGTTGTTTTGTTTCTGGCCTGTCTGCCATCTTTTCCCACGTGTTGTGTTCATTAAACACTTCTACATCCTGCATCTGGTGTCCTCCTGCCTACTTCCCTAACAACGTCTCCCTTGGGCGGGGCCTGTTGTGCCTGCCACCACTTGTTATAATGGTTTTCTTGATTTTTTTTTGAAAACTGAAAGTGAAACAGGGCAATTTAGCAAGACTGAAAATAAAATGGCTATAGCTGTGTTGTGGCTCTGTCCAATCCTGTGCTGGAATGCTTGAACATGTGCGCTGCCAAAATACATTTTGCCACTAATTTATAAAATGGCTAAATGAGGATAATATACCATCCCTCCATGAACATGATAGTAAGGACACTGCAATTACTCGGTGGTTACTGCAGTCTCCGTCTCATTATGAGCCGCAATTTTTGAATAAATATACCCAAAAATACAACACAGATATAAACATAAGTTTCTCTGCAAATGCAGGACTTGGAAGTGAAGTCATGTTTACATAAAAATGTCCACTCCGTACTATAGTTTTAACGGGAAACAACAACTTTGGACAGTGCCAGATCTGCCTTGCTCAGTGTGAAATATCTTACATAGAAGTGCCATAGCACCATGTTTCACAGGGGAAGTATTGAGTCACTCCTTGTAAAATATGCCACACTGGACCGAAGCAGGCAGATGAAAGGCATTTTATATTGCTTTTTAAACAACCAACCAACCAGCCAACCAACTGCAATGACGGAGATTTCATGCAACTGCTGCACGCTTCTCAAACCAATTGGCTGAACTTTAAAAACACAACATCACAGACCTCAGAATTCACTTAAATGTCATCCAAACCACAAACTTCAATGTAAAAATAGGGACCTACAACCAAAGGCACAAAATGTCAAGGGTGCAGAAGTCCTATGAAATGTTGACAAAAATCCTGAGCAAATCAAACCCAGTGAACTCTAGGATGCAGCCATTAAAAAAAGGCCAGAATTTGAATTTTCAGTTCAACGTGGCTGGGATATCTGAGGCCAGCTGGATCTCAGGGACCAGGTAGAACTGAATTCAGTGATGTGGTGGATGATCTCTGCTCCTCCTGGTCCGTGTCACGGTGTTAAACACGACTTCCTCACCAGACCTGGAAGAGGAGCCTTAGCTGGATCAGCAGTGTTAAAGAATACTGTCTCCTACGTTTAGGGGTCACAGGTATGGAGATGTCTAAATTATTACCCCAAGAGTTGGAGGAACAGAAATTGTTTTATTTCTGTATTAAAAAAGCAAACTATAATCTTTAAAAATCTCTTTTGTTTCAGAAGTGTTGCATTTGTATTTCCAGGTATGATGTCATTCTTCTCCCTGTGAGGTATAGGTAACTGGACATGGGTTGGTGGGCTCGGCTGTGCCAGCAGCAGGATCCCCTGCCATTGGAGCAGCAGTGGGAGGTCAGAGTGGGCAGGAATACTGCCAACAAGATCTCCGATGGTGAAGGGATCTCCTTGCAACAGACAAAGATGCTGCAGCAATCCCAACCCATTGTGACCAACCAGCATCAAATCACACTTTGGGAGATCAATCTGAAGCATTCAATTTTCTGGCATACAGGCTGCAGTGCTGGTCTGGCTGATATTTAGATGCCTGATCCATTGTACAACTCTGGAAAGAACTTACTCAGTCATAGACTGACTAGGGAGTCTTTGTATTTTAAGAAAAGCGGACATCTCTCCCATGAAAAAAGAACAAGAGCACTCAGCGAGCGCAGCACCTTCGCCAAACTAAGGTGACTCTTTGAATTAGTTATTTTCGTTGACTGATGTAGGGTATTGTTGAATTCCAACGCCAGGTGGCAGCAAAACCCAAAAGCACGCCGATTGGAAATGCGGCCCATTGGAAAGACTTCAAATCTCTGCCAGCATAGCTGGATTTGAACTTTGGCCTTTATCTCAGCTGTACTTTGGCCTAGAAATGCCAACATTTAATCTCTTGTTCCTCTTGTGCCACTCTAACATCCTGCAAAGTTTGGTTAAAATCTATGTGGCCGTTTTTGAGATACCCTGCTAACAGACAGACGGACAGACAGACAGACAAACAAGCCAACCGACCAATGCCGGCAAAAAAATATACCTCCGTGGTGGAGGTGAAAATTTTCTCACTCACAGTAGCACACCAAGGCAAAGCTGAAGAACCCAATTTATTTATTTTTTTATTTCCAGTGGGGCAAAAAGAAAAAAAAAAACCCTTTCATGACAAACCGTGCCATATGTGCAAAATCATGCATCAACACTTTTACCAAGACTTCAGGTCCTGGAACACTACTGAGACTTGGAGCAAAAGTAGCAACAGCACTGTGGATTGGGCAGGGAATTGACTGTATTGTGTGGCTGTCCTGGGCTCACACATCCTGCTACCACAAAGGGACACCAAGTCTCTCCACGCCAAGATGCAGATTATTATCCATGTAACATGGTTAGAGGATCTATGTCATAAAAAATTGTATTTCATATCATAAAGAATTGAAGTCCCATAATGCTTAATGTTGGCTAAAATATTGATTCTACAGTAAAAGGCTTTTTTTCCTCATTTTAAAATCAAATGATACAAGATAATCCAAAACTGGTCAGCAAAAATGTCTGTGATTTTTGTTTTAAAAGTTAAAGGTCCCCCATCATGTCAGAGCTGCACTTCCATTACAAACCATTTCGAATATGTTCTTTGCCACATCTTAAGTAGGAGGGGCCGCTCTGAATTATAAATGGACTGAATAACTGGTTGGCTGAAGTTGATCCATCTTTCTTGCCTCTGGACTGTCACTTCACTTTATGATGTCACAAACAAACAGATATAAAAATGGGTTATATTACCTGATTGGCTGTGCACCTGTTGACATGATAGGGGACCTTCAAATTACAATACCGTGGGGTCCAACTCTTTCCGATGGTGGATTGTCATCCCCTCCGCTGTCTATCTCTCTACCCATCCATCTGTATGTCTGTCTGTATGTCTTCCCATTGGTTGTTACCATTCTAGCTGGTGAACTGTTGTAGGGACGGCCTTCAAATTCAAACAGGTTATTCATATCTGGTGTTTCCAGAAACCTAATTGATGTCAAGGTCATAGCTCCCATTTTGACATAATTTTCCAGCAAACCAAGGGGGTATATAGCGCCGAGTGCAATCTAGTTATATGCTAATACTGGAAATAACTCCGGCTGCAAAGCAATTCCCCAAAAATAGAAACAAATAAAAAAAAAAAAGTTTGAGGATGTACATTATTGGAAAAAGCCCATTCTATACAGTACATGTTCTTTCCTAATTATTACTCTTAATATGTGTGCCGGTGCAATATTGCTAATTTCATACTACAAGCTTATAATTCAGAATTATGTATTTTATTATTGCATGTATATCTTTTTTGCAGTAGTTTTTTATTTTAATTGTTAAATATTTTGGATGTGTTTAGAATTCCAAAGGGTAAATGTAGGAGTGTTCACCCAAATTTGAGGGTATATTGTCAAATCGTGGGAACAGTCAGCCCATTTGCGGGAGTATACTTATTTTTTGTCATCCCATTAAGAACTCTGACCAATAATTGTGTGTTTGCTGTCTGATTGTTTATTTGTTAAGTACGCTGTAGTTCATATCAATGTTATAAACACTCTAAACCATTTGTATTACACATAGCCCTCATCGTTGCAAATTGTTCAGGGATTATGAAGCTAATCCTAATATAGGCCTACATTATAAATACAATAGATTTTCAAATTGGGAGAAGTCCATCTTTCAGAATTTCCTGTTTAATCGGGGCTCTCGCGAGATAGTCCTGAATGAATGGGTAACCACCAGGCTGTAGCCCCTAAAATGGTAGGTTCTTGCGAAATTTTTTTCTCTTTTTGTGGAAATTTTGATTATATTTTCGATAAAAGGGGCATATAGCTCCGTTAGCTAATTGAAGACTCCCGGTGCCGCCAAGGGAGGGTGCTTGGTTACAGTCAGCAGGATGCCCGTATTTTATGGGAAAAACTGTCTACCTTCTTGGAAAAAAAAAACGACTTTAGATTTGTCCCCCTCCATTTGAATTCTGACCAATAATCCATTCTACATTCACCAAAACCAAAATGAAATTTTGGCTTTTTTGTCAAGAGCGAGGTATAAATAATTATTTTAAGCTCCATTCACTCCCATTCATTAACGACTATCTCGCGAGCGCCCACACGTGAGTTGCAGCACAAGACAGGCAGCGGACAGTCTCGAGGCTCGAGGGGGGGCTTTCTCTGATCTATGATGATTGAAAGACTACTTTTCCCATCTGCCTCGCTACCCGGAAATGGTAATAAGTGTCTACGGTGACAATAGAGATGCGTGGTAAACTCCGTATTTCTCTGCGATGGTAATACAAAAATAATGTCGATATGAGTGTGAACTCTATATGAAGATTATATGGTAAAAGTTTAACAGCCTATAACTTCTGCGCCTGTAGTCGGCTGCGCTGGTCAGGGCAATGCTGCAGAAAATATGAACGGTGTGTCTGATGCGCGCACGCCTCTGTGGGGCTTGGGGGCTGGTGTCTGCAATGAGGCAAGTTCAGCCGGACAAATCCTCACCGGGCGATCGGAGGTACCGTGCAGTTAACGGCTTTATTTAAAGAGAGCCTCCTGGGTGGCATTGAAAACGATGGATATACGTTCAGCAAAACTTGCTAATCCACATATCTCGTTTGTAGTACATAGGACATCGCTCTGCTATTTTACATCGTAAACAAACGGTCAGAAAATGGAATTTCCTATAAGCTATCAATAAAATGAATCATGTAAACATGGTTGCCCGTACTTCGTTTCACGTACTACTTGCGTTAAAACGCAATGGGCTGGCAGCTCCGTGAAATCGTCCCCTTGCTGAAGTTCTAGTATTGTGTTTCCTGTCCATTTGAAGAACTGCGGACTTCTGAGTGTATTCTTAAGTGTCTTGCTAGCTCAGTCAGTCTTTTCCATCTGCTTTTCTTTTCCACGTCCTGTTTATCACAATTATTAGTGAAAGATAAAATTAAGTGGACCGTCAGATATGCTTATTATTTTGAAGCCCATGATGAAAGACTGATGGTGCTTTGCCCATATGGACGTAGTGTTGTCAGCTTGTTGCAGTGGACGAATTTACCAATGAGAGAATATTCCTGGTTTTGCCATAATTTTGTCCCCAAATACTTCCAAATACAATACACCTATTTCTCACACTTCTTTTGATCTTCCTAATTTCGGTGCATTTTTAAGTCCGCTAGATATATATATATATATATATATATATATATTTATATATATATATATATATATATGCTTTCTGGTGAGCTTCTGCTTGGTAGGATTGAAGACCTGCAGCCTCTTGGCCCGTTGACGAGTGAGTTTGACATCCCTGGTCTACAACATCCCCCGCCAATCGTGCGCCTCTTATTCTGGATCTCGATCAAGGCCTTTATGGCCTGAAGCTACACACCAAATTTGGTTACTGTATCTGTAGTAGTTTCTGAGTAAAGCTGTCCCCTTTATCTCGGACGGACGGACGGAGGGATGGAGTTCAAACCTATTTCCCCCTCCCACTTCGTGTTGGCGGGGGATAATAAAAACCAGAGTTAGTCTCGTCTAGCTTTCAATGACCCCCACCCTACTGACTTGTTTAAAACAGAATGGTGGGTGCGGAAGTCAAGACCTGTGATACATCTAATAGCAGACTGATAAATAGAATCTTAATGTTTTAAAAAGGAAGTAGATTCATTTCTATAAATCACATTACCATAATCAAGCATGGGGAGTATTACGGAGTGCATTTCTTTATACTTTCGAAATTGAAACAAGCCCTATTTCTGTATAAGAAGCCTTTTTTACTCCTTATGTTTTTGGTTGAATTGTCAATATGCATGTAAAAAGTCAACTTGTCATCCAGCCAAATGCCCAAGTGTTTATAATGAGGGACAAGTTCAATTTGGCTACCCTGCAGGGTACAAATATGAAAAAATCAAGGGGGTCCTTTTTTTCTAGCTTTGGTGAATACCATGACCTTGATTCTTTTTTCAGGTATGAAAAATTACATAAATAAGCCAATTTTGGTGCCAAAAGCTCTTTTTGATTCATTGCGAAAAAAAGGTTAGAAAAAAGTGGGAGGGCACGTTGCGACGCGCGTAAAAGGCAATTTTTTCAATGGCTGCCATTTTGTAGCCATTTGGAGTTGGCAGCCAAAATTTTGGGATTTTTGTCCATGTACATATAGCAACTATTGGAGCAAAAATCAACTAACTCTGTGGTGGGGTGGTGTCACCCTCTGGTCCATTTGTGCTGGAATGGCTCAGATGCTCGCAATTAAGTATAATTGTCGTTAATTTGTGTTTGAGTACTGCAGGCCAGTGAGCCATTGATTTACCCCTTGTACCAATGAAAACTCTCATGGTCAAATTAGAAGTCAGTAATGTTAACATTCAGTGGAAAGGTTTGTCAAAATTTTTCCAGCCTGGAAAATGGTTGAACCCACTTTGCTACCTGGCTCTTTTTTCCCTTATCTCAGTGAAGGCAGGAAAAATCAAGTTGTATTCTGGCATATAGGTTCCAGTTTTGTGCATTTAAACGTGTTATGCTTTACATGCATTCGAATAAGCAAAATGGAATCTTAGGGCTATATAATATTCATATTTCCATAAAATAGCAAGAAGCAGTGGCAAGAAGAGATGTATCCATCAAGACCATTTCAAATACAGTCACGTTGCTCAAGATTAAATGCCAGATCCCTTGTATTTCTAAGCAAGAACTGAACAGATGCAAATCTGTAATCATCAGACCTAATGCATGTCTGGCAGATGCCAGGTTGATCTGACTGGCCTGGTTAAGATCACCTATGTAACTTTAGCTAGTTTAACCAATGCAGGGAAACAACCTTAAGCACTTGGAGAATGGTAAGTACAGGGCACGTGGGGCTCTCCGTGAGGCACTCCGTGGAGCCGCGAGTACCAGCTTGCGCATTACTTGGAATGTTTACATGAAATGTCTTGTCTATTGCTGCCCCCTGCTGGCTTTCCTGTGGAACCTCATGCACAGTCATCAAGGGTTCTACTCCGATGAGCCCAAACATTATAACAACTCACAGATGCAGTAAGGAATGTTGATTATCTCATAACAATGGCACATATCAAGGTCTGCAGACAGATATTAGATGGTAAGCAAACATTCGGTTCTCCTATTCAGTGTGTTGGATGTAGGAGAAATGGAAACTGAATGACTTAACAAGGGCCAAATTGTTCAGTCTGATGAGTGAGAGAAAGCATCTCTGAAGTGGCAAGACGTCTTGGGTGCTCCCTGTGAGCAGATGTGTGTACTTACTGTCAGTGGTCAAAGTAGGGACTAACCATGCAGTCTTGGGTGCCCGATATTGATCAATGCACGAGGGCTATCGGGGCTATCCCGTCTAGTCCAAACCGACAGAAGGGCAACTGTGGCACAAGTTATTGAGAATTTCAATTATATTTGCAGAGGAAATATGTCACGACATGCAGTGTATTACTTGCCGTGTACTGCACTTTGTAGATTGCAGACCAGTCTCCAGTTAAAATACCCACTTTAACCCCACTTCACCTCTAGAAGCACCCTCCATGGTTACCTGAGCTTGAGAACTGGATCTTGGAGCAGTTGAAGAAGGTTGTCTGGTCCTTTGAGTACCATTTACTTTCACATCATGTGGTCCGGCTGGGTACGTGTTCGAGATTGAAGAGATGGCATCAGGATGTTCTCTGGGAAGAGGACTAGATGGTGGAGGGAGAGTGATGCTCTGGGGAAACCCTCAGTTGGGGAATCCAATTAAAGTCATTTTGATGGAGGTGTTTTGGCAGCACAAGAGCAACCTTTGCCAAATTATTAGGTGATTTTAATCTTGTTGCTGATCGATGTATCTTTCAACTCATTTTTTTAAAGCTTATATGAGCAATGTTTGGGTCTCATGAAGTGAAATTCCTGTTATGCATTTAGTCCACCCATGAACTCTGCCAGTGTACTTTCCTAATTTGTGTGTTACCTGCCTGAAGAATGTTGGTAATTGGTAAATCCACATGATTGAAACAAAATAACTTGAATTTTTCACCTCTGATACATTTTTCCAGTAACCCACAGTGTCTGAGCATGTTTGAAGATCACTGTGTTCAAAGGATTTGATTGACCTGGGGACACTAATTGACCTCACGATTTCAAGTTGCAGTTGTAACATATGCAACAAATATAATAACAAAGCATTAAATTATGCAAACATCTGTTAGCGTGTGGTGCTAGCAATGGGCTGAACTTTGGAATATGTTTAAAATAGCTAAATTTACACTGGACATAAGTGCATTCCATATAAAGTGAGCACCATTATTCACTGGTCAGTAATACATTTTTATCCCCCTCCACGAAGTTATGGCCCTTGAGCGTGACGGGGGATAGTGGTGACACTTATCTCGTTTTACTCTGGTTCTTTACACTGGCAATTCTGAGTTTAAGATGATACAATGACAATGAGTTTGAAGAGCAGACTCTGCGCTCTGATTCGAGTGTTTCCACCCATTGGATGAACTGTTAAGAAATGACAGCACCATTTGTACTAAAATCACCCCCTTTTCAAATGCATCATTCCTTTGTGTTTAATTGCTGCTCGAGGTCTGTGATGCACAGACCAGACTCTGGGTCTCTTCTGCAGTGATGCTCTGCCCGGCCTGAACTGCGGCATCTTCAGCTTCTGCTTGTTTTGGAGAATTTCTTTCCTTCAGTCCCCTCTTCAGCATTAAAATTCATGTTCAGTTGGATACAGATCTGGAGCCTCATGTACTAACAATTGCGTGGATTTTATACTTAAATATTGTGTACGTTCATAAAAAGAAAAGTAGAATTTTGTAAAAAGTATTAAATTTATAATATAGCGGGCTACCAATTCAGCTTGCAAATTTGAATGAAAAATCTGAATCAACTTTAATTTTGCAAAAATGCAAAATTCTATTACTTTTTTGCATTTTTTCTAAAGTCACGTTTGTTTTCATACATCTGACATCCGCAAAAAAAAGTAGCGTGCGCATCTTTTCTGATCGTACGCTCTCTTCATACATGAGGCCCCTGGTGATTAACTCAACTTGAAAATGTGCCACTGTCCTGTGAATTATGGAGCTGACCATTTATGTTCCGCAATAATGTAATATTATCCATAAATCTCTCTCTTCCCCTGTTACTTTGGTTATTCTCCATTTTGGAAGACTCTGTGCTCCAGACTAATTGTAAATTAAGCATTTTCAAGTGCCTCAGCTTCAAAGTCCGTGTGAAGTCTCACTCACCCCTGTCAAGGGAGCTTCATTAAGGGGGAGGGTGTAAATATGTATGAGAAACTTTGGGATGCCCTTGCACTGTATCCAACGGGAAGCAGAGGTAATCATCTCCATGCCCACCGATAGGTGCATTGCATTGTATATGACAGTCTAGTTCCCGAATGATTCACTTCTTATCCAAAATATTTTAGAGAGGATAATGTAATTAAATAAAATGTATTTTAAAAATATTTAGTACACAGCATTGACAAAGATGAAGGTGTTTGTGCATGAAATGCTATATTGTGAATAAGAGCAATCACTGATTCAATAAATAAAACTACTCAGTCAGTGTTTTCTCAGGTGCTCATATGCATGTTCATTTCAAAATACAATTTAACGTTTAGTTCCGTGATGTGCGCATGAAATATACAATGAAATATCCGTTCCGGGTTCGGTTATGTTTTATTTATCTTTCCGAAGTAGCCACATAGAGCTGACATTTGTAGATATGTAACGTTTTTTTCCATCCCGGACACAAAATAAGCACTGCACTTGGAAGGAGGTGGTTTGTAAGCTTGCATCGGTGTAGACTCGCTGCGGAGGGTTTAATTAGCCACTTACACTCAGCACTTAACGGTTTGGGATGGCACTCAATATGGCGGACCCTCTGTGGGAAAACGCAAACGGAGGGGGAGTGGATTGGGACCGGTTTGGGATTGGGCCTTGGAGTCATCCTCTGGTGAACCCACTGTCTTCATTTGATTGCAGTGTTCTATATTTGTCAGTAGAGGGCAGCAGATGCACGGTTGCATGAATGGGAGTGAAAACTACCCTGTATCCACAGAAGTTGCTCGTTGAGTAATCTGTAGTCATGCATCTGCACTATGTCAAACCCTCCTGGCTGCAGCAGGCTTTTTAAAATCTTGGAAAGGGTGTCCTGGTGAAAGACTGGACCTACGCTTGTCCCTTCAGCCTCAATATTGTATTAGGTTTATATTCCCAGTCCTATCCCTTTCTGGATTGGAACAATGTTTTATCATGAAAAGCCAGAAAGAATTTGAATAAGATAAAAATAAAGGTGTCGCTCAACAGCAGTGGCCCAATCCAATGCTGATCTTGGCCAGCAGGCCTGCTGTAGTGGTGCATCTGTGCTGAGCTTCGCTCACAGTTACTGGGTAGATATGGTCAGGATTTACTTCTCATCTATTCCTTCCTTTCAAAGAAAAAATGTTCTGGGTCGTGGTGTGAATTGTGAAAGTTACATAGAAAGATGAATGTGAAATTTAACATCAGTTTTCACAGAGTGTAGGTCATTTGACAAAATCATGAAAGGCAAATGCTGTTACTTTCAGCGGACGTACACTGCACACACAGCCGTTGTAAGAAATAACATGACTTTTGAGAAAGCCTTAATTATTGATGTTCTATATTTTATACTTGGACATTGCAGCGAGAAATAATCTCACCTGTTAAGACTGAATTAATCCCATTCTGATTTTGGATTAATCTCACCCTGTGCTTTGCCTGGTTAACAGTTAATTTACTGAAGAATCAAGATCAATATCATGATAATATCTGAATGATTAATACATAATTGAATAATTACTTAGAATCTAAATTTACTTGCACCTCCCATTTAAATTATTTTCACGAGCAATTATGAAAGATTAATTGAACAATGAGATTTATTTTATGATTGCCCATTATTTAGTTGTGTGCATTTAAAAGCATACCTTGAAAGTGGAAAATGACTTTGCACATCACATCGAGCCAGCATTCATCACAAAAATGTGAAAGGGTCTCACACTGATGTTGAAGAGTTTTATTTACTGTGAGCCAAGCTAACAAATGCATGCTAATCTGTGCAGTTTCATTAACCTTAAAAGTTCAGGAAAGTTCATGTTTGCAAGGCTATGAACAATAATGTGATCTAAGTAGAAGTCGCCTGAACTTTGACCATTAAGCCTTAGTTACAGAGGAAATGCAATGTTTCATAAATAATAAGATTAATAAATTGATTGGTAACCAAGTAACAGGAAATGAGGTGAGAGCAATCATGTCAAATACTAAGGATTATGCTACCATATCTTTGGTCTGACGGAGCCTCCACGTGGAAAACCTCAAATTTAAGATGAATTTTGTTTTTGGCAATTAAAAGAATATTCTTGGCCACATTACTGCTGTAGTCTGTAGCTGGATCTCTCAGCCATATTTGTGATCCATTCATGCGTAATCACACTTGTCTGTACATCTAAACTACCTACGGATGAGTGATGGACACACACAGGAGATGCAGATTCCTCCTCATTTTCCTGCCATGGATTGGTCCCCTCGTCCCCTCAACGGATGAAAGGTGACTGCAGATCAATGCTTAGTTATTCTGTGTGATCACCTTTATATCAAATGATGAAGCTTTCCTACAATGATGGGAGTGGTCTATTTCAGGGTGATAATGGCACCAGGCGTCACTGAATGGTTTAAGGTACGGAAATGACCCTAAGCATATACCATTGCCTTCAGTCACCAACCAGCTGAACAGATACGGTAGATTTTGGAACAATTTGTGAGACAGTGCTAGAGGTGCACCCCTCCAGTGAAATTTTACACTCGTGGACTCTCTGCGTCGGCCTGTTAAGTTGAACTGGCAGCTTGCGGAGGCCCAACACTTTACTAAGCCTGTTTAATTTGATTTTTCTACCACTTTATGGCTCAGTACACGTATTCCATTGGGAACATTCATTGATGAATACACTCCATAACTTGGAGAAGCAAAATAACTTGACGTTTTTTTGTATTATTTCTGCGTAAAATTTAAGTGCAAAATTGACATTTATCTATATTCTGCTCTTATGATATCACCGTATGCTCTCTGGAAAAGGCAAACATGCAGCACTTACCAGCTGCTTTTCTGCGTGCAGTGCACCAGTATGACATGTCTTGCACCTGAGGAGGACGCTGAACACGGCATTTACCCAGGATTGCTGCCAGGTCTCGATCTTGTTAGCATAACAATGTAGTTATCAGGAATGTGGTTGTGTTTTTGTTTACAAAGTTTGTCATTGCCTCGGCGAACTCGCTGATTGACTATAACTGAGCCCTCTGTCAGTGCATTGTTAGCTGGTGTTAATCTTTTCTGATTTCTCGACTCTGATAATATCCACTTCTCCAAAGGGACTTTGTGTTTGCTGCAATCAAAGAGCCCATACATGACACCTACGAGAAAGGGCTATCGTGGGAGCTCTGAGCTCAGCCCACTTGGATTGCAGAGTGCTCTGCCAGGCGGGGGAATTGGGGGTGCTTCAGTTACAGCATGGCTCATGGAAACGTGTATCTGAGGATGAGGTGCACTGACCTCCCTCGGCATGTCATGCCCTGAACCTGGGGGTTTGTGCTTGGACACGGTCCTCTCCGCAGATGGAAATGTGTCGTCCTATATACGGGTCAGGTCAATGGGGAAAAACAATGGGGATTTTTGTTGATTAGATTTATCTCGTTAATCATTCACCTGAACACTTGATTTCTCAGTGTAGAAAGAAGATTCATATGAGTGAAAATGTTCATGATTTGTGTGCGTGTTTTCATGCATCTCTGTGTGTATACAGTGTGTATGTACAGTGTGTGTGTACAGTGTGTGTGTTTACAGTGTGCATGTGTGTATACAGTGTGTATGTACAGTGTGTGTGTGTGTGTACAGTGTGTACAGTGTGTGTGTTTACAGTGTGCATGTGTGTATACAGTGTGTATGTACAGTGTGTGTGTTTGTGTACAGTGTGTACAGTGTGTGCTTTTACAGCGTGCATGTGTGTATACAGTGTGTATGTACAGTGTGTGTGTGTACAGTGTGCATGCACAGTGTGTGTGTACAGTGTGTACAGTGTGTGTATGTGTGTGTGTGTGTACAGTGTGTGTGTGTGTGTGTGTGTATACAGTGTGTACAGTGTGTGTGTCCAGTGTGTACAGTGCGATGAAAGAGTATTTGTCTCCTTTCCGATTTTCATTTTTGTTTTTCATTATATTTACAGGTTGCAGATCATCTGCCTAATTTTAATAGGAGACAAAGGCAACGTGAGTAAACATAAAATTCAGCTTTTAAATCATCATTTCATTTATTGCAGGTAAAAGTTTCTCAAAACCTCCATCACCCATCTGAAACAATAATTGCCTCCCTAAACATAATAACAGATGATGTCACCCTTGGCAACAACAACTGCTATCCAACATTAGCAATAACTGGTAATAAGTCCTTTTCATCACTGTGGGGGAATTTAGGCTTGCAGTTATTTAGTAGATAGCCTGGGTTCTTTCATGACGACCTGAGTGAGGCGCCAATGTGCGCTTGGAGGAATTTTGGTCAGTCAGCCACACCGGGTAAGGATTCCTGCAGTTTTCTTGGTTTTTAGATAATGGTTCTCACAGTGGTTTACTGAAGTCCCAGAGCCCAAAAAATAACTTTACAACCCTTTCCAGACTGATAAATCTCAACAACTTAATTTCTCTTCTGTTCTTGAATTTCTTAAAATTGCGGCATCGTGTGCTGCTTTTTTCCTGCTTCACACAGCCAGACAGATTCTGTGGAAGTGATGTTTAAATTGGACAGGACTGGCAGTAATCATGCACGGGCTTTAATTTTTTTAAGTGGTCGATTCAGTATCTAAGAGGGCAATTATTTTTTCCACACAGGGTCAGGTTGTGCTCGATAGCCTTTTTCCTTCATTAAATGAAATTATCACTTAGAAAAAGCAGTTTCTTTACTTGGGTTGTTTTCATCTAAATTTTAAATAAGTATAATGATCTGAAACATTTAAGTGTGAGAAATTTGCTAAATAAATTTGCAAGGGGGCAAATAATACTTCATAGCACTGTATATGTACTCTGTGTTTGTGTGTGTGTGTGTGTGTGTGTGTGTGTGTGTGTGTGTGTGTGTGTGTGTGTTTGTGTGCGTGTGCGTGTGTGTGTGTGTGTGTGCGTGCGCGTGTGAGTGTGTGTGTGTGTGTGTGCGTACGTGCGTGTGTGTGTGTGTGTGTGTGTGTTTGTTCCCTTCTGGGAAGGCTTATCACAAGATTTTTGTTCATGTCTGTGGGAATTTTCGCTCATTCATCCAGCAGAGCATTTGTGAGGCTGGAGGAGGAGGCCTGGCTTGCGCTCTCTGCTCTAGCTCATCCCAAATGTTTTTAATGGGGTTGAGGTCAGTGCTCTGAGCTGGCCAGTCAAGTTTTTCCGCACGAAACTCACCAAACCATGTCTTCATGGACCTTGCTATGTGCACTGGGGCACAGTTATGCCGGAACAGAGAAGGGCCTTCCCCAAACTGTTCCCACAAAATCAACACATTCTCATTCTGACTCATCATATAGTTAATCTGCCTCACCAAGTGTCAATACATGACGTAAAAGGAGGCTTTTTGCATCTTTATTTGACGCTTACGGTTAGGGTTCAGATTTAGGGTTAGGGGTTGGGGGGTAGGGGGGTTCGTTTTAAACTGGCATCACTGGCATCACTCAAAGGCCTCCTTTTGAGTCATATAGTGACGCTTGGTCAGGTAGCGTCACTGTATGACGCATCGGGATGAGACTGGGCTCACAAAGTTGAAAGCTTAGAATTGTGCAAAAATGTCTTGGTATGCTGAAGCATTAAGATTTCCCTTCACTGGAACCAAGCCCCATCCTGAAAAAACAATCCCAAACCATTATCTCTCCTCCAGCAAACTTTGCAGGAGGCACAATGCAGTCAGGCAGGTCATGTTCTCTGGGCGTTCACCAACCCCTGACTCATCCATCCGACTGTCAGACAGAGGAGCATCATTCTTCACTCCGCAGAACCGTTTCCACTGCTCCGGAGTGTAGTGGCGACATGCTTTACACGGCACCATCCGACGCTTGATATTGTGGTTGGTGATGTAAGACTTGCATGCAGCTGCTCTGCCCTGGAAATCCATTCCATGAAGCTCTTAGTGCTCAGTTTTTATGCTAATGTTAATGCCAGAGGACGTTTGGAACTCTGTAGTTAAGGAGTCAGAGCATTAGTACACACTATGCTCGTCCGCACTCGTTGACCCCGCTCTGTGACCCAGCATGGTCTGCCACTTCAAGGCTGAGTTGCTGTCGTTCCTAAATGGTTCCACTTTACGACAGTAGACCATGGAATATTTAGCAGGGAAGAAATGTCTCACACTGACTTATTACACAGGTGGCGTCCTACGACAGTACCATGCTTGAATTAGTCGAGCTCTTCAAAATGATCCATCCTTTTACAAATGTTTGAAATGAGGACTGCATGGCTTGGGGCTTGATACGTTGTACGCCTGTGGCATTGTGTCCGAATGAAACACCTGAGTTCACTGATAAAGAGGAGCATTCCCTTTCTTTACACTTCTGTCATAATAGTTTGTAATTATACAGTATATACTGATCAGCCATAACATTATGACCACTGACAGGCGCCGTGAATAGTGGACCACAGAGCAATGGAAGAGGGAGAGATGAAGCACCTTTCCTACCACAAATATTGCCTTATGTGGTGTTTTGATGCAGGTCATTAGGAACGCTGTCTAACACCCTGCTCAGGATCATTTTCACGCTCAAAAAATCATTTAGTGACCCCCTCTGCCCGTTAGGGGCTCGGTCCATTGTTGTGTTGTTAGATAGCAGTCCGATCATGATGGGATCGGTTCAGTATACGATATAATGGTGATCACACAGGGGTCATTCTATGTCAATTCACCAAATTTCAGAAAATTTCCCCACCTGACCATCTCAGATTTATTTTTTTAAAAATTCTCACACCAAGGCCATGTACTTAATAGGATATATGTGCAACGTTTCAGTGAAGTATCTTCTTTAGTTTTGACAAACTTTTTTTAATAAAGATGGCAACATTTTGCTGATTTTCGCACTCCTTTTTGCAACGTCAAATAAAGATGGATTTTTAGGAGCACTATGTAAGGAGAGCTTGCCCAGAAAAAATCAGCTCTCTACCTGCATAACTTTGGTCATAAATGGCCTTCAAAGTTGGTGTCACAGACAAATTAGTCAAATAAATTCACTTCTTCAAACTGCCATAGCTCTGAGAAAAACCATTGAAAATGTGCTTGCCTAGTTTACTGGGCCTAGATGCTACACTGTGGATGATTTTGAGGCGATGGCATAAGTATAACAGAAGATATTGCCTCCTAAAAATTCCCTTTTATTTGACGTTGCAAAAACGAGAGTGAAAATTTGCACAACATTACCATCTTTATTATTTTTTTCTGCCAAAACTAATTGACATATTTAACGGAAATTTGGCACACATCCTATGAAGTATATTACCTTTCTGTGATAATTTTTTTAGACAAATCTGAGATGGTCAGGTGGGAGGCATTTGTTGAATTGACATGGAATGACCCACAGAATAATTTTGCATCAATTTGCAGTGAACGTTCTGTCTTCCAGGGGACAGTTGGACCCAAACCATAGGAAAATGAAAAACAAAAAGTATTTGCATTCATTATCTTTGTCCATGCATTTATTCAGGTTTTCTTCCTTTAATTTGTCACCTGTGTGTGCGAGCGCACGTGCGCGCGTGTGTGTCTGTGTGTGTGTGTGTGTGTGTGTGTGTGTGCGTGTGCGTGTGCGCACACTCAGTGGTATTCACTGGTAGGTTCAGATTGTCTGCAATGATTGACGGAGGAAATTCTGCTGCTGTGAAATTGTCAGGGTGGGCGAATGTGCGGGGGGGGGGGGGGAATTCTCGCTGGATGCAGACTTAATTGCTGTCTGGCAACATCAGAGAGAGTTTTAGGCAAGGACATTTGGTTTTTCGATTGGGGAAAAATCTGGATTGGATTTAGCTGTTGAGTCCTTTGCTCAATTTCTTTTTACATTTATATCATGACAGTTTTACACTTTTTTTTACTTTAAAAAGTATTGCTTGTCATGACCCTTCATTTATCTTCATTTGTTGGTTATACAAATTGTAATTGCACTGTTGACTAAGGAAATACACTTTTTTTCATTTATTCTGTAGTTTTTGTTCCGTAAAACAATGTCTTGACAGAACTCATTCCTGACATGCTTGGCATGACAAATGAAGAGGCAAAAATGACTGTTTCTTTTCCTGCGCTGGTGGGAGTACCTCTTACCTACCTGTCTGACGTGACATTAGCAAGAAATGAATGTTATTATTCAGGCTCAAGCCCCTGTATCTTTGGAGACAGGCTCATAAAACAAAGTTTTTGGCGATTGTGCCTCATTACTTTAGCCAGTGCGCTGCTGAGGGAAGGATACTCCTTTATTACAGCCACTGACTGTGGGCACGGCTCTGACACACGCAGGCCAACGTAGGAAGCCAAACTTGCACCTCAAGTTCGCAGGTTCTTATTATATTGATGAACCTGTAATCCTCAGGCTGTCGCTCTCTCGAATTTCATAATTTATCATTAGCTCGTGCATCCCTTCTCTGATATCCTGACCTGACTTCTACGAAAACACTAAACAGTAAGCATTCATAATCTTGCATGCTTGCAGCTTGCTTTGGGTTATTAAGTGACTAAGCTAGTGTTCATGTTTCTTACTTGCTTGCTAATGTTCTTTGATTCAAGCTTTAAAATTGTCCAATTTTCTAAAGTCTCACCTGACAGCCCCAGAGTGCTGTTTTTGGCTCCGATGCCCATTGGAGAACCGCAGCCTTGGCATTAGAGCACGTGCTGTTTTGCACCCAGGCTAAATACAACCATATCAAGCTATTCACCTTCTACATATCAGGCTGATTCTGTCAATTCCACTTCATAATGCCTATGACTATATTAGTTTTGTCTGCACCAAATCATACTGCCTCTAACCAAATTAGTTAATTCTGCTTCTGTCTGTAGCAGTTCCTATTCCAAATCATACTGTCACTGTTCAGGAGAGCACAGATGCCTGTTGTTATTTTCTGACAGCTCGACTCTTCCTTAAGTTGATACCATGAGGTACCCAGTAACCCCATATGTTTAATTTTTCCTTGCATACTAACCTAAAGAGGAATGGTGAGGTCTTACTGCTTCCCAGAATACTGGGTGCCTGGGTTAAGCCTGTGCGGATTGCACAGATGACATAATTTGGAGGAAATGTTTTGCAACCAAGTGAGGCATGCATAAAGAAAGCTATGTGGGTGTGATATTCTGTCTGGAAACCAGAGAGTTATTGCATTTGTATTATTTTAAACTTTAGTTTTTTCCTAATTTCTAATATCTTATGACACTTAAATTTAACTAATATACGAAAAATAAAATCTGTTTAACACATTGATAAAAGCTCTAAGCCGATGTATACATGTAATTGGCAGGATATCGAATTGGGGATTACGGGTTTGCCTCTCAAATCTTAAGAGTTTGATTCAACTCCCCATGCTGGGAGTGCTCACTCAGGAGTATACATTTCCTGTGAAACAGTGATGGACGCTTTAAAGCAGGGTTCCAGTAAGTTCTCATGAGGACGCAGGCTCTTCATGCCAGCCATGCAGTTTGAATCTCCAGAATCTTTGAAAAGACCTTGGTTTGTAGAGTCAGGTGTATAGCTGCCACTGCCCTCTCTAACTCATTGTGAATACAGTTGGGCACCCCTGTTTTTAACACCGTTGTGTTGAGCTCATGAGTGTGTGAGTCAAACAACCTGCAGGCACAGGAAATTCACTGGTGACTTGTAGAGCAGGGGCCAATATGTACCCACATTACACGTACTGAGAGGGCGACAGCGGTCTTTTGCTTTAAACCACAATTTGTATTCGTGTAGTTGCAAGACTGAGGCGTAAACGTGAAACTGGACAATTGCACATACAGTCAGAACCGTGATCACTCGCTCGAGCATATTTCTCAGAAATGGCTCAAGCGTCACTGGGTGTAAGACTCCCATGAAAACCCTAACAGATGGCTGACAGTTCTGACTTAGCTTTGAGTTCATGCTCCTTTCCCAGGTCTATGATTCTTTTTGGTTGGTGTTTTTCTCACAAAAAGAATGCAGGCCTGGACAGGCCCACTGTGAGTGGAGACTGCAGCCCCCCCCCCTAAACATTCTCCCCCCACCCGCCTACTCTCAGACCTCTAATTGCTTGTAATGGAGCAGAGAAGGTCAGCGGAGGTGTTCAACAGTGGGCACAGGGAGCATAATGACCATTTACAGACTATTTGTGTGTGTGTGTGTGTGTGTGTGTGTGTGTGTGTCTG
This sequence comes from Gymnothorax reevesii, assembly GCA_029721435.1. Classification (NCBI taxonomy): domain Eukaryota; kingdom Metazoa; phylum Chordata; class Actinopteri; order Anguilliformes; family Muraenidae; genus Gymnothorax; species Gymnothorax reevesii. The sequence continues at coordinate 4,125,847 of CM056587.1, read as the reverse complement.
TGTGTGTAAGATGGAGAGGGTCCGTTTTTCATTTTGATGGGGATTGGTTTAAATATTTTGGTGCCATTTGTATAAATTTTGTCCTTTCCCCGTTCCCCACTCTCCTCATGCGAAACGGTCCATTTTTCGCCAAAATCTTTACAGTTGTTTCTGTAAAAAGTTCAAAGGTCGTATTCATCATCATGATTTATACTCGCAAAAACATCAACATACAGGCCCTTTGATGTGTATTTATTTTATGGACAGCCATGGAGTTCTCGAACCTCTGGGAAATTTTGCTATATCTGGTGCTGTCAAAAAAGGCAATAAATGTTTGCTGGATAAGCTCATTTTATGTGGTTTTATTGTTCTCATAGGATATGTTGAGAAAGATTAAACTATTCTAGCTTTATGTTTTAAATGAACGCAGTGCCAATATTGGCAAAGCAATTCTTGATATTCATATTTACAGAATTTTTAATTTTACAAATGTTGTATTCCCACCCCTCGCCCACACAGATTACACCCGGATTACCATAACACACACACACACATCCATACACCCAGTCAAAACAGCACATATGGCTGCTTCAAACATGCCAACAGATGCGAACGGTCATCAGCCTTGTGGTCTTTCGCTCAGACATACACTATACCTATGGAGCAGATGTGCTGACGGACGTGTGTAAACTCTTGCACATGCAAAAACAAACACAGATTTTGTACACGCACAAGCACACACACGCTTAAAAGTTTGGCACACTTACAAACCTGTCTTAGCACACGAATAGGTGGAAACATCCCCACAAGATTTCAGTTGCTTTCACACTCTCACAAAATTTCACAAGTTCTCAACAGACGCACCATCATTTTTGCCCTTTTTCCACATACTGTCTTTTTTTCACCTCACACACTAGCACACATACATGAGTGCACGCACACACACACACACACACGCACATAGGCTCCTCTCTGACACACATACCCAGCCCCACCCCCACCTCCGGGAGCTGTGTCTGCGTGTGGGCGTTGTTACGCGGAGGGGAGGGTTTGGCTGGCTGCTTTCAGAATAACAGGGTGTCTCTGGCAGCTGCGTGCGAGAGGCAGGCCTCAGAGCAGCGTGGGAGTCTTCATCATAGGGCGAAGGCCCGTCAGGCCCAGGCGTGGGCAACTGCTTCTGCCTTATTTGGTACTGGCTTAGGGGATATTGTTACCCGGCTGAGTGGATGTGTGTAGCTGGGCTGAGTGGATGATTGTTACCAGGCTGACTGGATGTTTTTTACTGGGCTGCAAGGATATTTATTACTGGGCAGGGTAAATGTTTGTTTCGTGGCTGGAAGTATATTTGTTATTGGGCTGAATTTGTTTGAGACTGGTCTGAATGGATGTTTGTTTCTGAGCTCAGTGGACATGCGTTACCAGACTGAGTAGATGTTTGTTCATGGGCCAATGGATATGTGTTACTGCATGGAGTGGATGTTTGTGACTGGACTGAATGGTTGTTTGTTACTAGGCTGAGTGGATATTTGTTATAAGGTTGTGTGGATGTTTGCTTCTGGGCTGGGTGGATCTTTCTTCCTGAGCTGAGTTGATCTCTCTGTCTGGACGGAGTGGAAGTTGCTTACAGGACTGAGCTGCAGGTCTTTTGTTGAGCTTCGGTATTGTCAACGAATGGAAAAGACAGTGACGGAGCAAGACTGATTTCTAGCAGTCTTACTTGAAAATAATAAAATGTTGCCCTTCATATTTGTTGATAGTAATTGCTCTCACAGTGGTTGAATTTGCATGCAGCAGGGATCACTAAATCTGGACCTTGAATACAAATCCAGCCCTGCCCCCCCACCCCCCCCCCCCCTTCCACCAGGTTAATTAACTAATTATTAAGTGACCAATTGGTGCCTCTGATTAGCCAGATTATCACTACACCTGACTGTCAGGTACAGGGAGGATGGGAAACAGCTGGATAATCCCTGTCACAGAGCAAAACAAATCTTTTATTCTTTAGCAGAACTTTTTCTTACAATTTTGAAAAATGTGAACTATTTTGAGCTGCCAAAATAATGTACCGATATTTTGAGAATTTACATTTGTTATTGTGAGCATCAATGGACACCGGAAAAGTAATGTAAGGTAATTAATAAACCTTTGGTTTCATGCATTTTTATACTGTGATAAGGGAGTGTGTGAATGTCTGCTCACCAGTGGGCCTAATTTGGAATATTAGGCACTATGCAGTAATAGTGTTCTGTCATGATATTCATATCAATTCTGCCAAAGCAGGTTTAAAGTAAAACACAGGCACACTGTACCATTTTGTAGACATTATGAATGCTGATGCACATGTAAATACTTGAAGACATGAGAGATGCAGAAAAATTATAGTCATGACCATGTGACCATTTAATATGCAAACTGTGTTCAGTTATGCAGTCTGATCCTATCTGTATTGGAAGTGCTGTGAAGTGAAAAATTAAAGCTACAAATTGTGAGACACAAGAAATGTGGGAGATCATCAAATATACATGCATTAAAAACTCATTTGACACTAAATCCAAATTCTTGTTGAGTTAAATGTTTTAACTGACTGAGGTGAATTAGAGTATATATTAGTATGACAGTTAGGAGTCAACACAGGCAGTGTATTCACAATGACTGTTAGACAGTGGCTATCCAGTGAAAGTTTAGCTATTTTAGTCACTCAGAGAATAGACCCATAACCATCTCTCAGAAACCCCAGCCAAGACTTAGTCAAACTTATTTGAAAGAAAAAGATTTTGACAAAGAAATATTTTATAATGAAAAAAGTGTGAGGAGAATATTTGAATATGGAAATGATATTTTGTATATTGGGTAAAGTGTTGTTAAAGAAAAAAAAAAAGATTTGAAAATTAAAATAATATTCTGTATGTGATACTAGGAAAAAATACTGAAAAAGGAGATTTGAAACTGAAAACGCTATATATTTGGACGAACATTATTCCTCAGTAAATTTGATTTCCCCCTTTTCATTTTCTGTCAAACTTTTCACGAGAACGCCTTCCAAGTCTCCTCCCTTTCAGTAACTTGCGTGTCGACTGGGAGTATTGTCCCCTTTGATTGGTTTGCGTCCTGCACGTTCCCTAACCCCAGCTGTATCCCATGATTACCCCAGCTCATGTGAGCGTGTGATGTGTTAATTTCCCCTCCTATGAGTTAGCAAGTAACTGGACTGTCATTTGCTATAAGCGCTTTTGAACCAGTCAGTCTTTAAGAGTAAACTTCTCTCTTTGAAGATTAAATGTAATCTTTTATGATAGTAATTTACATAATCACTCTTCCTCATCTAATTTAAAGGAAGAAACGCCCAATCCTTCTACGGTCATCAGGATCGGACCTGAATTCCTCCTAGGTTTCTCCATCCTGTCTTGGGACTGTTTGGCTTTGGGGAAGTGTGCACTCCACCCGGCAGTGATCCTGGAAAGCCATTGGCCAGGCTTTGGCTATGCCTAGATCTGTGCAGTCCTCCTCTGGAGTCCGTCCAACTGGCTACTCACAATAAACCCTTCTATTGTATTGTACCCTACATCTTGTGCCCTACATTGCTAATTTGGATCAAAGCAGTATAACCCAGCCAAAGGAGTACATCAGCAGAGACGCCGAGCCTGGTTGACATCCTGAGGTACCAGGGTGTACAGATTGGTCTGCAGGTGGAAGAACTCTATCAGCTTTGCCAGTCCATTGAAGCCTCCTCCAATTAACTACTGGCTATAATGGACATTTTATGTGACTCTACCACCACTGCTCAAGCAGCCAGGGCTATTCTGCAGTAAAACCTCCCTCAGCCGGTAGCAAATCGGGAGCCAAACCTAGCAGTGCTAGGTAAAATGGTGACCCCATCACCCGTTGCAGTTTTGTGGCTCAGTAAGTACATAATGTTCTTTGAGCTACTGCCATCTTCATTCCTCACTGAGCATTTCAGAGAGATATTTGTCGTCACTCATCTCTCGGAATGTGCCAAGGACTGGGCTGCCGCATATTGAAAGGCAGGGGATCCTGTAGCATCACCATATGCTAGTTTTGTGAAAGAGATGAAGAAAGTCCTTGACCGATCCCGCTCTAGCCACACTGCAGCTTATGGACCCATTTACAGCCGACGTCATCAAGAAAATGCGTGCGCATCTTGGCAACGGAAGTAGCGGTCTCCCCAATTCAGTCTGATGAAATATGAATCTGCAAACTTTGAATAAGAGATTTTACCAGCACCGAAATGTCTAGTTGTTGTGTGTACGGCTGTCAAAATTGATATTCCATTGGGGGACTCAAGTTTTACAGGATTCCGAGAGGATCACTCCCATATAACGCCCACTGGCCGCAAGCAAAGCATCACGTCAAACTCCGAACATTGCCTTGATGCTTTTAAATGCCCTCTGAAAGTGTCAACCGCATCGACATTGACAGCTGTCAACATGATCGAGAAGCCTTGGGAGTCACTCTCAAAATATTCATCAAGAGAACATTTAATTTTGAAAAAGTGATGAAAAAGTGCGACGTTCAGGTTACTGCACACTTTATGTTATATACAGGCATAATTTTCCTCCTAAATTTAGCCGTCTAGTTGGCCTAAATTAAGATTATGATTCACTTTACTTCACGCAGCAGCGAATTAGCTAGCTAGCTAACTTAGCAGTGTTAAATTCTTACCAGTGTACCTTGAGTTAGATATTGTCTAACTGTAGATCGCATGATAACTTAATTGCGCACAAAATAACGGATTTCCTCTCAAAACTACGACTTGGTTAAAAAGCAGGTACATCGGTTTCGACAACTCAAAATGCATGTGAGGTATCCACTAAATGCGTGCCACCAACCATGACAAGGCGAAATAGTTAACCTTTTACGCCGAACGTGTCGTCGCCGACATAGATTTGCACGTAATTTTGAAAGTACCATAATTACTGTAAATTTTGCGCAACAGAAAAAAATTGCATCTGTTCCTGAAAGCTGAGAAGCTGTGCTTCAGCTGAAATACAGGTTACTATGGTGAACATGGCAGCATGATTCTCTGCTGGGATTTTTGCATTAGGCCTCAAAGGGCTAAATAACCTAAAAGACAAATGCGATTCTATTGAGTTGACGCTCAAGAATTTGAGCAGTGGCGGAAAGTAAAAATCTGACGCGCATCACACGCAGCCAGTGGGCTTTGCTCCATTGAAATTAATGTAACCACATTTTTGATGTGCATCTCACGCCTCCAGTGGGCGTTAGGCTTATCAGAGCAATCGGCGGCATCTATGGTTGCAAGCTATCAAACGCGTTGACTGGACTGAGGACATGATCAAAACTGCTCGTGTTTGCAGTGCCCATTTTATATCACGTATGTTATCTATTTACTCACTTCACTGGAAAGGCAATTGTATAAACAATATAAACAATTGTTTGTAAGATGTAGACCACTAATTTAATGCAGCTAAAATTTGATAATTAGCATTAGCTTGTCTCACGGTTACAGGCAATAAATGAAATATGTGAGAAATATGGTAAACCGAAGCAGATTTCATATTTGCATGACAACTCCGTAGTCAAACTCGCTAGTTAGCAAGCCAACAATACAAAATAATTCTTACCCTGCCATGCAGTCAGGATGTAGTTTTCTGTTTGTTTTTTTTGTTTTGTTTTGTTTTGTTTTTATAACCCACACGTCATACACGGCGGTTTTATGCCCTTGTGTTTGACTAGAAAGGATCTCTGATTTCGAGACACAAAACTCCCAGCCTATTGTGGTATTTAACATTCTGTCCGCAGATAACGTAGTTATAAGCATCCAGTGACTTGTATGCTCGTAGTTCCTCCCTCGTGTACACGCTAGGTTTCTTGATCGAATGGGTATATATATCACGCCACGGAATACTGGGCCACTAACTAACGTCATCTATCCACTCACTGATACGATACAGGTCTGGAAATTAGTTGCCATTTGTCAAAGTCAATTTGTTTAGGTAGCATTTGTGATCTTTGATGGCTAATGCCCTTGCATAGCTTGACAAGCTATTATGGTCAGCTATACTTCTGTTGCCAAGCTACGCACGCAATCTTTCTTGTTTGCAAACAGTAAATGGGTCTATTAGTTACTCCAGCTGCACCAAGGCAACCTGTCAGTGTCGGGGTATTTCATTGACTTCCGTACCTTGGCTGCCTCCACGCGCTGGGATACCTGACCGCTGTACAACACTTATTTATTTGGCTTGGTAGAGTGGTTCCAGGACAAATTGGCCACTTGTGTCCTTCCCCCAGATTTGGACCTCTTCATTGATTTAGGTCTCAGAAAGGATGTTTGGCTGCCAAAAAGGTGGTTGGACTGCTGGGCGAAGTTACATGCACCTTCGTGTCCTACATCCCAGGATGCTCAACTCAGAGGTTCTCCCCACCTGGCTCCTCAGGTACTCATGACTATCAACCGAGCTTAGCTTCACAAGCTGCCCCCGAAAAACTGCAGCACTGGATAAGGTTTAAACTATGCCTGTACTGCAAAAGTACTCTCCAAACCATTGCTGATTGCCCTGTTTGGTGGGCACAATTGACATCTTATGGAAAGGTGCTGTCTGGAGCTTCAGTCTCATCTACTCATCCACTTCTACCCGTTCACCTGACCTGGCAGGGTCACCCTATTTACCACCTGGGCTTGAGTTGACTTTGGTGCAGAGGGGAACTTTATCCACTCTGGTTTCATTGTCGTCTGAGGGACCTGACTGTTCCACTGCCAGCACCCCTCCAGTGCCAGGATCTCACAGGGATTGCTCTTCCTGCCGTCAAAGAGGTAGATCGACTGGTGCCCATGCTGACCTCTGTAAACCACACCGAACAGTTGCTGTTTCTCATCCTGGAGTTATGGTGGTGTTAGGAGGGCCCTTGCTTGAACATCATAACCCTTGTGTAGGCTTGCCTCCATAATCCATTCTGGAATGGAGTTTGTCATGTTCACAGTCCTGTCTTAGTGCAGCTCCCAGTCTTATTGCACCTCCATCCTTCAACCACCAGAAGGAGCTGCCGGACCTTAACGGGTTTCCCCCCGATCTATTACAACCTCCGTATGGTATTCAGCAAGGCCTTAGGAATGTCACTTCCTCCCCATAGACTCTATGATTGTACTATCAACTTATTGCCCAGAATATCGCTGCCTAGGAGTTGGCAGTTCTCCCAAACTAGCCAGGAGTTCCAAGCTTTGGTGGAGTTCATAAATCAATCCCTGGCTTCCGGAATAATTCTGGCTTCTTTGACGCCAGCCTGTTTCTTCTTTGTTGTCATGAAACATGGGTCGCTACGTCCTTGTATCGACTAGCGGGGATTTAGTATAATTACCAAAAATAATTGTTATCCTTTACTTGTGATAGACTCAGCAATCTCCAGGGTTGTCGTTTTTTACATAGCTGGATTTGTACTGTGCTTTCACCACCTGGTGTGCATGCGCGGAGGAGATGAGTGGAAGACAGTGTTTAACACCTCTGCAGAGCACTAAAAATACCTGGTGATGCTTTTTGGGCTCAGTAATGGGTTCAGAACCTCTTAAATAATGTTCACATAGTCTCCCTGTTCATTGATGTAAACCTACCAGATATACTAGTCTTCTCTCAAATTCTGGAGGATCACACCCACTAAGTCAGCTTGGTCATTCAAAGGCTGCTGGACAACCAACTTTACATAAAAACAGAAAAATGTGAATTTCATTATCTCCTTTCTGGGCTTTGTAGAAATGCAGGGTACTTTAGAAATAGATCGCCAAATACTGCTAGATACTGCAGAGGTTCCTTGGGTTTGCCAACTTCTCCTGGCAATTCATGCAAAGGTACTTTATTGTTGCTGCCCTCGTAAAAACATCGACTTTCACAAAGGTTCCCTTTGTCTTGACCCCATAGGTGGCCTTCGCCATTAATGTTCTCAAGAGGCTGTTCAGCACCACTCGCATCTTCTAGCTCCCAGGCTCCAAGTGCCAGTTTGTCATGGAAGTCAATGCCTTCAACGTGAGCTCTGGGGCTGTTCTCTTCCAGCAAGCTGAGGATGGAAAATTACACCCTTGTGCCTACTTCTCTTACTGATTGTCTGCTGCTGAGGAGAACTATTCCCTCAGTGACCAGGAGCTGTTGCCGGTGAAACTTGCCTTTGACGAGTGGAGGGACTGGGTGGAAGGGTTTAGGCTCCCCTTCCTCACCTGGATGGACTATTGCAACCTTGAGTACCTATCAACTGCAAAGAGGCTGAATCCCAGGCGAGCCCATTAGTCCCTCTTCACAAGATTTAACCTGGTCTTAACAATGGTCACCCTTACCATTGTTGACTGCTTCTCTAACGCAGCCCACTAAGTTCCATTGACTAAGCTGCCCACAGCTAAGGAGACTGCTAAGCTCCTCCCACAACATGTGGTCTGCCTTCACAACATGCCCCAAGAGGTAGTCTCTGATTGTGGTCCCCAATTGCCAGTTAGTTCTGGAAAGACTTTTGCACTCTGGTGGATGCCATCCCTCACCTCTCCTTGGGGTTCCAACCAGACACTAATGGCCAGGTGCAGAAGCTGAACCAGGAGCTGGGCAAGTCTATGCAGTTTGACCGAAGTTAAACCCACCAGATGTTCTCGTCTCTGCACTTTGGTGGAGCTAGCTCACAGTTCGTTATCAGTGGCTAGTTTGGGCATCTCCTTTTCAGTGTTATCCGGGTTACCAACTGCTTTTATTCCAGTCTGAGGAGAGAGAAGTGGTCATGTGCTCTGCTTAGGTTCTGGATAGCCGTGCTCGCCGGGAGTGGAGAAGAGCCCATGCTTTACTATTCCAGCATGTGTCTGCAATCCAGGAGCAAGGGAATCTTCCTCGCCAGCCAGCTCCTTCCTGCCAAGTGAGATGGACAGTTGGACTTGAGGCAAAGGGTATTCTGCTCTGGAAGACTTTGAAGAAGTTTGCACCTAATTTCATTGTCCGTTTCACCATTTCAAGAATATTATCCTTATCTGCTGTCAGGCTCCTCCTTCCCCATTCTTTTCCTAATATTCACCCTGCATTTCATGTCACAAGAATTAAACTTGTTTCTTTGTCTCCCTACAGTCCTCCCTCCCACTCCCTTCCTCCCCCACAGGGAGATCGATGATGTTCCCGTCTACACTATGTGTTGGATCCTGGACGTCTGGCTAGGGAGATGCTAATGCCAATTCCTAGCCGACTGGAAGGGGTACGGGCCTGAAGAGCATTCTTGGGTCCCGAAGTGGCACAACTTGGACCCCACTCTGGTTCGTGACTTCTTCCGCTGCCGTCTGGGGTCCAGCACTGGCCTTCCATGTACCCTCCCTTTCAGCAACTTGTGTGTCTATAAGAAGCACTATCTCTTTTGATTGATTTGCATCTCGTGAGTTCCCTTAACTGCAGCTGTGTCTCATCTCATAGTTACCCCTCATCATGCGTGCGTGTATGACTTATTTATACCTCCTCTTTTGAGATTGCAAGTTGCTGGATTGTCATTTTCCATAAGTGCTTCTGAACCAGTCAGTATACCTCTCCTGCAATAGACGTGGCCTAGCTGTGGCAAATACGAGGTCAAGCTTTGTCTGCCATTGATGTGGCCCAACAAAGCCCCAGGCTATTGACTCTACTCACGGCACAGAGTAGAAAAGTCGAGAAATACCGAGTAAGTGTGCCATCGTTGGCTGTTCCAACCGGTCTGACCAGGAGAGGGAGAAACGATTTTACTGGTATTATACGGAATCAGGAGAATCAAAACACTTTGGAGTTGTCAACAATTTGACGTGCTAAATGGTTTTCAAGCATCTCCAGGGCTGACTTGGACACACACAAGAAGGAAATCTGCATTTGTAGTGACCACTTCATCCGTGATTAGTTTTTTTGTGATTACATACTTGAGACAGTTTGTATTGGACTATAGTTGCAAACTGATAACAATAGGCCTATTTAAGAAAACTGTTATGGCCGCTCAGTTACTACCACACGTGTGTTCTCGTGTCGCGCTACTGGAAGCGCTCCTGGTTGACTTATTTGCAGTAATTTTGACTGGTGCTTTGGTCAATAAAAAACCGAAAAAGGCTGCAATTAAATTGGTAATTCTTTCCTGTAGAAGTGATCAATTCGCTAGCTCCACGTAAGCAACTTGTCCGCGCTAACGGAACTTACGGTCTGCAAAACCTGTGTTATGTTCATAACATAACCCGAGCACTCTCTAGCTGTCGCGTACTATCCATAAAGCTGCTTTCACATCAGACACGAAACAAATTTTTCGCACGACAGATTAACTACATTCAAAGTCAATGCAAAGACGCGAATACAGGCGTTATAGGCGCGTTAAGCAGCTTTCACACTGGACGCGAAATTAATTTTTCGCCCGACAGATTACATTCAAAGTCACGACCGCTTAATCCACATGCTTTGCTAATTAAAAATTAAAAATGCCCCTGGTTAACTTATATGCAGCAATTATGATCAGTATGCTCGTGTTACTTCTGTAAGCATCAATGTGGCAGTTTCATCATAACGTTGCCTGATTGTAGCCTATACAGTTGAAGCTAACCGGAGAGGTGCTGTATGTGTCTGCCGAGTTGGGCTGCAGGTAGACCAGACATAGATTTTGCAGAGCATGCGGTGCATTTTTGGGTGCTTATGAAACAATCGCTTCACTTATCCATGACCAGGATAAGCCTGATACATCTCCAATGGCTGGGCAAGCTCTCTGATACTACTGGTGAAAGCAATAGGGAAGTGCATAGGCTAACGTGTTCGGTATAACAAAGGCTGCATTGCCATTGATTGAATATTAAATTCTTTCCAGTAAAAGTGATCGATTCTCTAGCTCCACATAAGCAATGGTTCACGCGGACGGAACTTAAGGTCTGTAAAACCTGTATTGTGTTCATGACATAATCGGACCTCTGTGTAGCTCTCGCACGCTATCCATAATGCGCCCATTTTCCACGAGGAAAAGCTGGTCATTCCGAAGCAATAAGTAAACCATTACCATGGGCAATTTCCGAAAAGGCCGTTTAGCTTGGAGCTTTCGCCCCTCCGTCATATACCAGTGAGGAAGCTGTTCGTTTCTCCACGCTAACAACACGCCACAGCTATGCACACAAACCAGTAGGTCCTAATACACACCGAAGCAGTCCATAAGCTGTTGGTCCACTTTTAGCTGCCCCTCACTGTCCATGTTTCCCTCTAAACTCAGACCCACCGGATTTCTTCGGTCTCCGGTCTACACTTGGGCATGTCGACCCGTTCTACAAATGTGTCTATATGGGGTGGATTCTAGCTTCCCCTGCATCCTAGCTAGGAGTCGTTAAACCGCTGTAAAACTATTGCCATTGCAAACTGTAGCCGATAGTAAATTTGTGCTTGAGCTGCTAGATTTTCGCACTGTGTCCTCCACTTTTGCCTTTGCGTTTATTAGAACAAGTTAATTTTGTTAGATCTATTCACATGTACTGCGTTTTATGGCAGAATTATCCTACTGATTCCTTAGCTCGGATGGCAGACACATCTCACGTTTCACTGTGACACTGTATCGTCCCGCCCAACTCCACCCTCCACAGAGCTGGCCAGTCAGAAGAAAGTGGGCACACTGGGAGAGGGGGCCTTGGAAGAGCCACCCTAATGAGGCATTTCAGGCTGAGACTGTTATGGACTACAAATGGGGTTTTTTGAGGATGGCAGTACGAGCGAAATAAGTACCCTTTTTTTACTTTGCGCGATCAGGAGTCGTCTTGGGGAGTCAAAGACCAAAATATAAACTTGGAAAAATAGCACATTAGGTCCCCTTTAATGAAAATAATTCACAAAAGAACTCTTCCTTGTCGTGTTAATCGTCACAATCTCTCAAGCCTTTCTCACGGTCTCCAGGATTGGGATTGTGTTCCTGTTTATCCCCTCTCACTCTGTTCTTCTGTCCAGTTTTTTTTGGAACAAGCTCCCAATCCTTCTACACTTATCAGGATCCGAGGACCGTAGAAGTTCCCCCTAAGCTTCTCTGCTCTGCCTTCAGGCAGTTCGGTTCTGGTGAAGTGTGGTCTCCATCTGGCAGTCATCCCAGAAAGCCACTAGAAGGGCTTTGGCAACACTGTGCTTTTCCTTATCATCTGAACTGAACTATGACATTCTCCTTGTGCACCAAATTACTATCAGTAAACACATTGCTATCAATGAACCCTACTGTTGGATTGCACTCTGCCTCCGACCTTGATTCTTGGCCTGGATCATGACAACTTTCTATGCCCCATTTTTCAAACTAACCAAACGTTTGACCCAAGAATAGCCCTATAGCGGTTCCTTTGTCATTCCGCAGGCCGTCAAGCCATAACAAACCTGGCCACAAAACTAAGTAATTTAAGAATAAAAAATGAAAATGCTGTACACATTTTTGACCTTTGTGATTACATTATTGGCTGACTCTGAAACTTAGGTTTTCATACATTACAACACTAAAATATTAATTATAAATAATTCTATTCATAAGGCATTACACAGCCCTGTTTTACTCTCACAAAGGCGTCTGATGTGTCCTGATCACTTTAATGGAGAATCATAGACTGCTGAGATGTGGTAAATATGAATCTGAAGGCACTGAAAAGTACTTTGCTGTGGAGGAGAAGGAATACCTCATCATATCAAAGGCGTATTTGGCATTCAGAGGCTGGAGATTTTGAATGTCACCGATGACACAGTGTAGACCCATGAGCATCACAGTCTGCTGGATGGGGAACACAGTGCCAGAGTTAAAGAGGAAAAAAAAGAAAAGGTTTATTTGTTCAAATAAAATCAATGAAGAGTAATTGGATAGAGAAAGAAAAACCTTAATTTTTTGCACCCTTATGTAATTAGCAAAAAATAAATAAATAAAATAGACTGAGCTGAAGATTAAAGCATAATGTGCATGCAAATTCATTTGCATGCCGTGTACTTGAATGAAAGGCAGTATGGGTATGCAACAACGTGATTAACACATTTGTACCACGGTGGGGAAGAGGACATGGCTCCGCTACGAATTTTGTGAAAACAGAGGTCTGATGGAAATGCGCAGCTCTGTGTATCTCATATGGCTTTGCATATCTGATGGAGAGCGTGGTTGTGGCTGTGTTTGATAGGGAGTGTGGTTGTGGCTGTGTTTGATAGGGAGTGTGGCCTTGTTAATGTGTGTCTGATTGGGAATGTAGATCAAATCAAATCAAAATCAAATCAAATTTATTCCTAAAGCACATTTAAAACAACTCACATTGACCAAAGCGCTGTACAGAGCAAAGCAAATGGCTAAAATCAGTAGCATAATTAAGAAAACACCAACACAGACAACAGATAACACAGCACATATAAACACACAAATAAATAAATAAATAAATAAAAAATAATAATTAGCCAAAACCAGAGGATTCAAATGCTTGAGAAAACAGGTATGTTTTCAGCCTGGATTTAAATGTGTTTATGGAAGGGGAAGATCTTATCTTCTGGAACAACCAGTATCCCCAAGTTAGCCGACCTAAGTGATCTGGAGATTGAATGAGGGGTTAAGAGGTCAGCGATATAGGTGGGGGCCAGTCCATTTAGAGCTTTATAAACCATTTGGAGTATTTTAAAGCGAACCGGCAGCCAGTGGAGAGAAGCTAAAACAGGAGTAATATGCTCCCTCTTCTTGCTTGGTGTTTAGAGCCTGGCTGCGAGTTCTGGATCAGTTGGAGGCGGGATAAGGATGTCTTACAAAGCCCAGTGTATAAAGAATTGCAGTAGTTCAGCCGAGAGGATATAAAGATGTGTATGACTTTTTCAGGATTTTTGAAGGAGAGAGATGGTTTGATTTTAGCAATGACGCTCAGCTGGAAAAAAACGTGCTTTAACTATGGCATTGACTTGTTTGTCAAACGTAAAGGCAGAATCGAATATAACTCCAAGGTTTTCGACATGGGCTTTGACGAGGGTAGAGAGACTGCCAAGACTGGTAGTAACTGATTTGATGGGGTCAGAAGGGCTAAATGGGACTATTTCAGACTTTCCTTCATTTAGCTGAAGAAAGTTCTGAGCCACCCTTTATATCCTCGAGGCAGTTCATGAGGCTGCAGAGATTGGCCTGATTGTTTCGTTTCAGGGGGAGATAAAGCCATCCATAATTATTGGCACTCCTGGTTAAGATGTGTTCTTTAGCTTCTAATGAATTCAGTTTTTTTCTAAATAATATAGGACAACAGTGAAAAAAGAGGAAAATCCAACCTTTAATTCAAGTGCATTTATACAGTGGGAAAAACATCCCAAATTAAGAAATAATTCTTTTACATCAAATCATGTGTGCCACAATTATTAGCACCCCTGATTTTAATACTTTGTACAACCCCCTTTTGCCAACAAAACAGCACCTAATCTTCTCATAATGTTTCACAAGATGGGAGAATACAGAAAGAGGGATCTTCGACCATTCCTCTTTGCACAATCTCTCTAAATCATCCAGCGACCTGGGTCCTCTCCTCTGCACTCTCCTCTTCAGCTCACTCCACAGGTTTTCAATGGGGTTGAGGTCTGGGGACTGAGATGGCCATGGCAGGAGCTTGATTCTGTGTCTGGTGAACCATTTCTGTGTAGATTTGGCCACATGTTTAGGGTCATTATCTTGCTGAAAGACCCAGTGACGACCCATCTTCAGCTTTCGGGCAGAGGCCACCAGATTTTGATTTAAAATGTCCTGGTATTTCTAAGCGTTCATGATGCCATGCACCCTAACAAGGTTCCCAGGGCCTCTAGAAGAGAAACAGGCCCACAGCATCACCGATCCTCCCCCATACTTCACAGTGGGCATGAGGTGCTTTTCTGCATACTCATCTTTCGTGTTCCGCCAGACCCACTTAGAATGTTTGTTGCCAAAAATCTCTATCTTGGTCTCATCTGACCAAAACATACAGTCCCAGTCTAAGTCCCAGTACCGCTCCAGACGTTTGCGTTTATGATTGTGAGTGAGAAGGTTTTTTCCGTGCATGCCTCCCAAACAGCTACTGTAGAAATGACAGAAATACTTCAATTACATTTAATTCCTAAGAATTGTTTGGGCTGCCAATAATTGTGGAACAGGTGATTTTATTAAAAATAATTATTTCTTAGTCAGGGATTTTTTTTCTCCTTAAAATTCACTTGAGTTGAAGGTTACATTTTTCTACAATTTCCAGTGTGAGACTATGCTTCTGCAATAAAAATCGAATTTATTTTAAGGGTTTTAACACATCTTAACCAGGGGTGCCAAAAACTATGGAGGGCGCTGTAGATAGCACCTTATGGTTGTTTTGGAGACTTTGTGACGCGAAGATGCTACCATTTGTTGCAATTCTTTAATAGTGAGCTTTGGAGAACTTTTTATTTCTCTTACCATTCTCCTCACAGTGTGTGGTGGCAAAATAACCTTGGGTCCTCGTCCAGGCTTGTTTACCACTGTTCCAGTTGTTTTAAACTTCTTAATGATTCCTCTGACTGTAGATATGGGCGGGTGCAGGCGAGTGGCTATTTTCTTGTAGCCATTGCCTGACTTGTGAAGGTCGACACACATCTGCCTTACTTGAATGGTGTGTTCCTTTGTCTTTCCCATGTTGAAGAGTGGATAAGAGAAATGGCCTCTGTGTCACGTCATATTTATACCCCAGGGAAACAGAAAGTGATGAATTACTAATTAAATGTTCTTAGATACTCTGATCAACTTTGTAAACTACTGTAGAAATGACAGAAATACTTCAATTGCATTTATTTCCTAGGAATTGTTAGGGGTGCCAATAATTGTGGAACAGGTGATTTTATGAAAATAATTATTTCTAAGTCAGGGATTTTTTTACCCCCTTAAAATTCACTTGAGTTGAAGGTTACATTTTTCTACAATTCTCAGTGTGAGAGTATGCTTTTGCAATAAAAATTGAATTTATTTTAAGGCTTTTAAAACATCTTAACCAGGGGTGCCAATAATTATGGAGGGCGCTGTAGAACGAAATGTGCTTTTGAATTATTTGGCCCAGAGGAAGCATATAAATTGAAAAGAGGATGGGACCCAAAATGGAACCTTGTGGGACCCCACATGAGAGACAGACAGAGGGAGAGGAAAAATTGCCCATACCCACAGAAAAGTATCTATTCTTGGATGGGATTTAAACCAATTCAAGGCGGTACAATCAATGCTAACCCCATACTGGAGGGGATGAATTAAAATGGCATGATCTATGGTATCAAACGGCGTGCTGAGGTCAAGTGGAATCAGCATTGCACTGTCGCCAGAGTCTGTAGAGAGGAGCAGGTCATTATACACTTTCAACAAGGCTGGCTCTGTACTATGATTAGCTCTAAATCCAGACTGAAATGTTTCCAAGATGTTGTAGGCAATATGGCAGCAACTGACTGAGGATGACTTTTTCCAGAACCTTTAATAGAAATTAAGCTTAGAAATGGGCCTGTAATTCTTCAGCAAGGTAGGGTCTAAATTGGGTTTTTTCAGGAGAGGCTGGACCATTGCTTGCTTAAAACTGGTAAGGGACGGTACCAGTAGCTAGGGAGCTATTGATCATAGAGAGGATGCTGGGACTAGCTGTATCAAAGACCATCTTTAATAGGGCAGTAGGAACAATTTCGAGAGAGCATGTGGCTATGTGTCTGATTGGGACCGTAGATACGGCAGTGTGTGTCTGATAGGGGTAAGGATGTGGCTGTGTTCGTCTGATAGGGAGTGTGGCTGTGTATCTATGTGTCTGATCGAGAGTCTGGATGTGGCTGAGTGTCTGACAGGAAGTGTAAATGTGGCTGTGTGTGATAGGGAGTGTGGCTATTTTTCAGTGTTTCTGATTAAGAGTGAGATCTGTATCTGTGAATGGAAAAAGTCTGATCTTTGATTTAGGAAAAAAAAAAAGTCTTATAATCTGAAAGCTACGTCTCTCAATCTTTTTTTGGAAGCACGAAACAAGCTTCTCCCTGGCCTCATTGAGTCATCCACCCATCCACATTTACGTTTGTTTACCTCTGTAACACGGAACCCCACCTGTGTGTCTCATTATACCTGAGTTCCAGCTGGAAGGATGTGAGACTTTTAAATGTCTAAATTTGACATTTAAAAGAAAAGGAAGACATTGCAATATAAAGTATTCTTTTTTGACAGTATATTATCTATATCTCAATATATTTCACTTGCTTTTTGTCTTATTGGACTGACAGTTAAATTTCCCAGTTTCTTTTGGCAGCTTTCAGTCAGGCTTACACTTCCTTACGGACTGCAGAGACATGAATCACACACTTAAATTAATCCAATAAAACCGAAAATCACTCAAACACGACATTATGACAAATTCACTAATGCAATTAAATTACGACTCAAAATAATGCACTCCATCCATCTTCTTAATATTTCATTGAATTTACTTTTTAACAATAAGTCTGCAAAAATGTGCATTTCGTGCTATTTTTATTGCAGTGAGCGTGTGGTGTTTTTGACTGCCTTTTGTACCTGTTTTCTATGTACTTCTGGGATGGGTTGGTAAACAAAGCTAAAAATGGGTTTTCTAATGTCTTTATTGCTGAAAATAGCATCTCATACAAAGGGAGATTAGAAGATTTAAGCATGCTTAACTCTCACGGCGCAAGGCTTATATCTTCTGCAGTAGTGGGAACGTGAAAATTGCTTACATTGTTTTCCTTCTTGTCTAGTTCTGATTTAGTCTGCGTGAAGCTCAAGATTTTGGCCCAACCCAGTGTGTATTGTATTATACAGCTTCAATTCAAGAATAGTTGGGAGAATACGTGAGATGCATCAGGAAGCAGTCATTTGCAAATACCCTTTAACCTATTTTCAATTGAATATAAGTTTGAGGACTAAATAAATAACCGAATAAGTAATCGTTTTACTCATCAACTTTATTTGTTTTTGAAAATGATTGTAATTTTGAATTGTGATGTCTGTAATATGTTCCAGTGAGGTTGGGACAGGTGCATGTTCACCAATGAGCATTATAACCTCTCCTATTACACTCAATAGTTGTTCTGGAATTGAGGACTAAAGTTTCAGGTTCAAAGGGAGAATTGGCCTCCATTTGTGCCTGATATAGGACTTCAGTTAGTCAACATTTTGGAGTCTCTATTGTCATACTTTGTACTTCATAATCTGCCACACGTTTTGAATGGGAGACAGGTCCGGCCTGCAGGCAGTACTCACACTGTCACAAGAAGCCATGCAGTGGTAACACAGTCGTTTGCAGTGATGGTTATACACATAACCGAATGAAGATAAATCAGAAAGCAAGTACTTTTCAAGTATTTATTTCATGTAATATTGGATCATATCGATTAAAATAAGTATTTTTTTTCCATTTGCTCACTTGGTTTGAAGTTCATTCCAAGGAGATTCTTTCAAAGTTACAACAGATTTGCACAATTGGATTAAGGATGGGACTTTAAGTAGGCCAAGTCATAACTTTTATGTCACCAGATGTTTCTTTCCGACAGATAATTCTTGCAAAACATAAAAGTGCGTTTTGAGTCATTATATTCTTGAAAATAAAATCCCCGACCAATCAATCTCTTTCCAGATGGCAGTGCGTGCCTCACAAGGATGCTGTGATACCTCTGTTGATCCATGATTCTGTTGATTCTTATGAAATCACTGGTTCCTTTCGAGCAGATTGAACCCCAAACCGTAATATTACCACCTCCATGTTCTATAGAAGGGGTTAAACAGCCATTTTTGAAACATTCTCCAGCATCTCTACAAAAATTCTGTGTTTAGTGAGAAAATTTCAAATTTTGATTAATCGGTCCAAGGGACTTGTTCCCAGTCCAATCCTTAAATATCTTGGCAAACTCAAAACTTTTTTTTAGATGTTTCCAGCTCTTGGCAGCAAGAAGACCAATCAGATACTTTCACACAGGCATCTGGAAATGGCAGATCTTGGTACTTTCATCTCTTCACTTTTGGCTGTGTTAATATCATCATGGAGTTGTTGTGCTGTCACCCACCAATTCTTACATATTTATGTATGTATTTTTAACTTATCGTATACAGATAATGAACATCGAAGACCCTTAACCTCTGTTTTGCACCTCTATTGCCACTCGTTGTCTGTGAACTGGTCTCTGTACCACGCTTGATGGGGTTTCTTGCAGTGCCATGACTGCATATAATGTCTTCACCATCATGTAAGGCCACAACAAGGCTACGAACAATGCCAGAGAGCTCCCTTTGTCGTACGATTGTGTTTAGCACTGTGACACTGCTCAAAGATCACCTCACCTGATATGCTGGAACGAATGACCGTCAGAAGTAATTTTGCAGTACAATGTTGCCTTAAATCAGTTTAAACATTTTTTTAGCGTCAAAAATCATGGAAAGAGCCATTGAACATGTTCCATATTTTTACCTCGACTTGTGGGAATGACTTTTTTTTTTTGTTCTCATGGCCTACAATAGTATTTTTCAATACATTTTCACCAAAAAAATACAGAGGAGTAATATATCAGGACTCCTTTTAGATGAAAATGCTGTATCACTGCACGCTACAGAGCAGACAGAGTATGGCTTGCCTTATCTAGCTGGAACAAACAAGTATGTCCTTGACAAAGCCAATGTCTGGAAGGCATTTATGCTGCTCCAAAATGTGCATCTATCCCCCTGAGCCGAATTTGCCTTTATGGATGTACGAGTTGCCCATATCATGTGCAACAATGCAGTGCCAAGTAGTGGCTTTGAAATAGGCCACTGATAACAGTCAGGAAGGTCCTTCTCCTCTTTGGCTCTGAGAACACAATGTCCATTATTGACAGAAACATTTCAAAAGATGGTACTTGTCAGATGACAGAACTCCCTCCAAATCCCTGCCTTTTCAGATGTACTCAAGTCAAGAGAAATCACAGATGCTTCAGGGTGGTGTTGATAAATGGTTTCCTCTTTGCATAGTTGGAAATGCTACAACAAACTGTGTTCATTGACACAGATCTGCTGAATTATTTCTGAGCCCACGTGGTTGTGTCCATTACTTCGCTTGCTGGTTCTTAACGCAGTGCCATATGAGGGCTTGAACGTCAGGCGCAACCAATATGTATTCAGCTCTATCTTTTTTTGTGGCCAGATCTGGTTTATCCAGATTCTCTGAATCTTTTCACCATACCATGGACTGCTGATGGTCAGATCCCTAAATTCAGTTCAGTTGGAATCTTGTGCAATTGTATGATCTTAAAATCTGATTGTTTCCCCATGCAGCTTATGGAAAAGGAACAAACCTTGAAACATCATGTTGGTAAATGGCTGCCTTTAGTGACTGTGCAATTTATAGCCAATCATACTTAGATCACCTGTCAACTATTGACACATTTACCTGTAGAATGTCACAAACAGATGCTTTTCTGAAGTTTTCACAACTTGTTTCACAACTTATAAATTTTTATATTTTCACAACTGATATAAAATAATAATAATAATATCAATTCAGTTTTTAAACAGCATTTTACATACTGTCCCAATTCTTGTGGAATTCAGGTAGTAGTTCTAAACTACAAAAAAATAGTTTTTAGTTTTTAAAGAAAATATAGAAAACTCAATACAAAAGAAAATCTTTTCGATTAGACAGTTGTCATCACTTGGCTTACTGTCAAATTAAATATATAAAATCAGAATTTTATTGAGGCAATATTCAGAGAATAAACCACAATTGGTTATTTTTGGAACAGTGCTGCATATATTCAATTTAGAGTGTCCATCAGCTTGGAAGAGACAACAAGCAGTCTTTGCCCAACCTGTCTGTCTGTAGTGCAGTACAGAGGATCTGTTTGGAGAGGCTCGACTCCAGTTGAATCACAGTGTGTGGGAGTGTAAATATCCTGACAGGGGAGTTTGTAGTGCTGCAGAGGGGACGAGATCCACTCCCTCTTCCTGCTTTCCATCGTAAGTCCATCTGCAAGCATTGTGCACTGGTGAGACTGTATAAGCAAACCATTCGAGCAAAAGAAGTCACACCAAAAAGGACACAATGTGTGTATAACATATTCACATATGGCCATTAAGGCATTTATCACAATAAACCCCTTAAAGCTATATTAATATTTTATTACAGATTTTATTTTCCCCAAATAGTTTTTTTTTTTTCCAAAAGTGGGGACATCAGCATTATTGTGTTCAATAGGTTTATCCTCCCTGAAACAAGCGTGCACTAAACTTAATGGAGAAGGTAGTGCTTGACATCGCGCAACGTTGTTCACTTTAGCTTTTAATATTCCCGTACCAGTGAATGTCAAAAGCTTCATTTTTTCCCCCCCGAAATATTTTTTTCTTTCAATGAAGTAAACTCGTGTAGTGCATGTCTTTGTGCGAACACTTTCATAGGTGTATCTGTCTCTGCACGCACAGCGTGTATACTGTACATGGAATGCTTGACCCAAAATTAGGTAAATTTGTGTGTAATCTTTAAGTGGAATATTTGGAGTACATTTGTGAGAAGTTTGAGAAACAAAAATACATGGGAGTTTTGGCATGGGGGCATATGAGAGGTGAGAGTAATTACTTTGAGAGCCCAAAGGAATATTAATGCCCTTGAAATTATACGGACATTTAGCAAAGGTCAACTGGGCTGTTAACTACCATTTGCGCGCGCGAGTGCGGGCTCGCCGGAGCCCGACTCCCCGCTGGCTGCTGGTGTGACACGAGGCTCGGTATTCCATGCAGCGGCCTCCCACGCCCAGTAGCCGCCCACGCCAGGATCTGCGTCACGCGGCTGCGTGGGAGTGAGAGAGCAGTGTAGCAAGAGCGGAATATCCCAATTCTAGCAGTAGGGGAGGAGGGGAAAACCAATCCTTCTTGGGCCTGTCGAACTGAGGCTCTGTACACTGGCATATGTGCTCGCAGCGCGAAGTATCTCGCGAAGACTGCGAACTGCACACTGACCAAATCCGCGACGTCAGCTGATAAGTTGCGTCCGCTCGCCGTGAAACGCACCGTCCCCTATTTGTAGGACGTCTGAGAAATCGTCCCCCCCAGAAAAAAAAACTGATAGTGCTATTACCAAGAACTCCTGGTACTGGTAGAACACCTGGGAAGACAAGGGCATCCTTTGGAGGGTAACAAGAAAAGGTACGTGGCTTGATTTGCAAAGATGCGTACAAATGCACTTCTCTGTGGATCGGTTGTATCTGCTGTTTGGGCAGCGGACACCTCGCGCCGGCTGCGTTTGGTGTTGAGGCTCATGCGCGCGCAACTTCTTCAGTACAGATCATGTAGCGTCGCCCG
The DNA here is from genome assembly GCA_029721435.1 of Gymnothorax reevesii. Lineage (NCBI taxonomy): Eukaryota > Metazoa > Chordata > Actinopteri > Anguilliformes > Muraenidae > Gymnothorax > Gymnothorax reevesii. Next base: position 4,103,644 of record CM056587.1, on the reverse strand, counting down.
TCCTGGCAGGAGGGATGGGACGGATTTCTGCTGTGTGGGTGAATCCCTGTGAAATCCTAAACGCAAGAGAAGCGCCGGTGGGCGTCGTGCAGCAGCTGTGTAAAGACAGAATTAAGTAGCTCTTCGACAATATGCTTTTCCTTTCTTATCATCACCGCATTAATTGCAATTCTCCAATTCATTTTTTTGTGTGAACACTATTGATATTTGCGCGGTCTCGGGCAGCGATCTACCCTTAATTAGGCAAATTATATCTTGATCTGTCATTTGTAAGCACCAGGTACATCCGCAGGCGGAAACTGCTAAAAAAAAACTACAATTTACTCCGTGCTCAAGCTTAGTTTATTGAGCTGTCCGATAACTTCAGAAGTGAGGTAGGGCTCTGTGAACCAACCCTCTCGGACTGGAGAGTCCTGCATCTTTGCTGTAGGGAGTCGTCTGCATGTGCGCAGTACAGGTAGTGTAACCACAATGCATGAGAGTAACCGCTTGGAATATTTAGGCAGACGGTTTTTAAAGCGCCATAATCATATGGCTTGTATATTTTTTTCAGCCTGCTAATTTCTGATGGTGCTTTTGGTATACAAGTAGTACAGCTGTTATTTGCCTGCTCCGCCGAATTGTTGGCTCATAAGTAGTGAAATGATGATGATGATAATCAGAATAATGATTTTGATGATTTAAAAAAAAAAAATTGTAATTATTACAGGCTTTTGCATTGTCGCTTATTGGATTTCATGTGCTCTTTTGTGAGCTCTGGTGTGTTTGCAAAAAAAAAAAAAAAAAAAGCACAGTCTTGGCTGTTGAGTGGTGTTTCCACTGCAGGACAATGTTACTTTTGTCATTCTTAATTATGCATGATTTTTATTGGTTTATGGTCTTGAGTTTTCCATACACTTATTATATACCGCTTTCATTAAATGTATCGGGAGTCATGTGTCGCGAACTGTGATTTTGTGTTGCATTCACTCTCTGAAGCACCTGGCTCATTTTCCATCATTAGACTTGGCTCATACTGAGGAGAGAACGTCCTAATAAAATTATATATATATTCATTAATGTGGTTTTCAAACAGTCCACAAATGGGGTCAACGAGCTGTTGTGGAGTTTCAGATCATCACCCAGATGGCTCAGCAACCCTCTCCACCTGTTGAATATCTATTCTGCCTCACACTGGGTCCCTCATCATGCATGATTAACTCTGCATGTCAGTTAAGCGCCCTGGTGCTTTTAAACGGGTTTGCGGGGGAATTTTGAGCAAGACTGGGTCATCATCAAAGGCAATATCATGAAATTAACATAAAGACATTTATTTTCCATTCAGCCAAATGTGAAACTTCATTGTTGTGCAAAAAGCATTAAAACAAGTTGGAGACATTCTGTTCTTTTTGGTGACAGAATTCACTTTACAAAGAACATCGTTTACATTGTACTGAATCAACTTTTAGGAGTTAAGATGATTCCTTTTGCATGTATGAAAAGTAGTTCTATTTCAGTTAGTGATAGTGAGGAGGGCCGTGGGAATGCTTGTGAACTGCATGCTGTTGTGTGCATTAATGGACATTTTTTTCTGTAACAAAAACATTCCAAACACAGGTTGTGGCTGCTGGTGGCTTTCCTTGCATTTTCTACTCTGTACCGAGCTGAATGTTTACAAATGTGTCGCACAACATACTGCAACGTACAGTCCCCATCTGAAGGAACCGTTTGTCGCATTTCGATAAAATATTGCAAATATGTCATTTGTCGTGTTTATCTCAGTGGGTGTCTTTCTGACTCTTTCACATATGTAATTTACTGTGTGGTAGTAATGCTAAATTTATCTGTCCAAATGTCTAAGAAGTACTCAGATTTAGACAAACATCATTGGTTACTTATTTCATGCTGTGTTTATACTGAAAAAAAAAATTAGTTGTGTATAATGAAAGTGACATTAGGCTTCAGGGATATTCAAACATCATGACTGACCCACTCCACAGTCTCACCATTTGACCACTTGTAAGATTTCTTCAGCAGAACCATAATTTACACTTAGTCTGAAAAAGAAGACAAGCAGATGGTCTGGAAAGAGACTATTGTTGTTGTTCTTGCAAGATTCTGCCAAAACTGCTGTAATTATTTCTAGGGGTTTCTCTTGGTTACCATACTATCCATCCATCCATCCATCCATCCATCCATCCATCCTTCCTTCCTTCCTTCCTTCCTAACTCTATGTCAGAAGCATTGAGATTTACGAAAGCCCTGCTTTCCAGGCTGAAGGACACTGAGAGTTGGAGGACATTCTCAAGTCAGATAGACAGAATGGACAGACAAAACAAGATTGTTGGAGACGGGTAGAAGCTGCCTGAAAGAGATGAGAGTGATGGATGGGTAGGGGTGGGTGGGGCCATTGCAGGATGGCATGAGTGCGGAAGACGACACAGGACATAAAATAGGGCAGGGGGGGGGGGGGACAGAAAGATCGACTGGGTAAAAACATTGTGACTTTGTCAGATAAGTGTTGCTCACTGTCGTGCCTCTGCATGTGTCAATCAGTGTTTATTCCTGTCCAGCCTCTCCTCTTGATTGCTGATCATAGATTGCGGAGAAGGGCATCGGCACAGCAGGATTTGCCATGATCACGAGCAATGATAAAATGTGGCCTCCGTAGCAAGGATAACAGCTAGGGCTGCTTTAACTGTGCAGCACATTTGTAGATGAAATCGGCTTAACTGTAAGAGAAAAGTATTAAGCCCCATAAATGTTACCCCAGGCCCACACCCCACCTTCCCTTCTTTGATTGGTTAAGCCCAGTGTGGAGATCCCCCACCGGCTGCGATTGGAGAACAATCGCCACGCAAACAAGCCCAGTTTGTGTCGACTAAGCGCACCTACGCGCGCTGCAGAGGTGGAGGGTGGTATGTGGCTCTCTCAGCAACCAGGAGCCCAACAGACACCGACATTCTGCGCTCAGGATGGGGGCTGTGCAAACACACACACACACACGCACACACACACACACATTTAGCGAGGTAAACCGCTTCTTCTCCATTTCTGCATTTTACCTTATGCTCGCCTTCCCCTGACAACTGCAGTGCTGTGAAGAAGTGATAACCCCCTTCCTAATTTTTGCACATTTCTCACACTTAAATGTTTCAGCTCAAACTAGTAAGTATTAGTTAATATAAGACAAAGATAAACTGTGTAAACACGAAAAGCGGCTTTTAAATGATGATTTTATTTATTGAAGGAAAAAAGCTGTCAAAGCCTACCTTGTACACGATGTGGAAAAAGTAATTTTCCCCTTGGTTGCTAAATCAACCTACTAAACCAGTTGATTATTAATTAAGTTCAGTTTCATCTGTCATATTCAGGCATGATAACTGCCAGACCTGTTGAATCCAAATGTCACCTCAAGAGAACCCGTCTGGCAATGTGAAGTAGCCAAAAAGCAGCACCAGATTCCAAAATCGAAATAAGTTCAAATTGGACAAGAAACAAGGTTATTGACGTCTATCAATTGACATCTGGAATGGATTAGAAAGTTATTTTATGAAGCTTTGAGTCTGCAGATGACCCCGGTGGAGCCATTATCTACAAATGGAGAAAACTTGAAACCCTGCTGAACCTTCTCAGGAGTGGGGAACCTACTGAAATTCCTCCAACAGTTCATCAGCGACTCATTGAGCAGGTGGCACAAGAACCCAAACTAAGATGTGAAGAACTGCAGGCCTCACTGGCCTCAGTTACCATCAATGTACATGATTCCGCGATACGAATGAGACTGGAACTGTGAGGCAAAAACCGAAATAAAAACCAAAAAAAAACACAAAGGCTTGTTTCACATTTGCAAAAGGAAAAAAAAAACATCTGGACTCTTGAGATAATATTCTTTGGACTGATGAGTCAAAAAAGTATTTTGGGAGACACGGGTCCTGTTACTTCTGGTGTAAAGCTAACGCATCATACCATCATACCCCATATACCGTCATGCATGTGGTGGTAGTGTGATGGTCTGGGGCTACTTTGCCGCTTCAGGACCTCCAAAACTTGCCATAATTGGTGAAACCATGAATTCTGCTCTCCATCTGAAATCCTGGCCAGCAGTTTTTGTCCTAAGGCTGAGTGGTTCAAACCTGATGATCCTCCAATGTGGGCATTGAGCCCAAATTTCTCCATAACATTAAGGACTCATTGCCAGTTTTCACAAATATTTGATTGCAGTTCTTGCTCCCAAGGGTGGCAAAACCAGTAGTTGAGTTTTTTTTTTTGCAGGGGGGGCTATTATTTTTTCATATGGGTGATATAGATTTTAATACCTTCAGAATTGTTTAATGCTTACTAATGTTGTCCTTATGTCAAAATTATTTAGATGATCTGATATGTGTATGTAACTATGACAAGAAGAAATAGTATTCGCCCCCTTCCTTTCTCATGGCATTGAGCCTTTTTTGTCAGGTGTCTGCTCCCCCCTCTGACTAAACCCCTCCCCCAAAAACCCCTGCTCATCTTCCTCTGGTCTTCTTTACCTCTGACAGACGCTTCCATATTTTCTGCTTCCTGATTGGAGCCGTACGCATACTTGCATATCTAGGAAAACCTCTGCTTCTTTTCAATCGTCCATTCCACAGAACAAAACATAACTCCATCTCCATATGCATTTTAGGCTTCTGTTTAATGTTAAAAGTTGGTTCTGTGATTTCTATTGCTAATTCAGACAAACTTTCGCCATTCAAGTGAGAAATTTTGACTCATTTCAAAACTGGGCTGAACTTGAAATGGAAGAAAACTTAAAACAAACTGATGTTTTCTCCCTGAGAGAAAAACATTTTGAATTCTTGCTAAAAGGTTAAAATGGTAATTAATGGTAATTAAGACCTTTTTGATTTGTATCATTCCCTTTGACCCCCTTCCTGTCCGGACCACGTGCCGTTTGATTTTCTCGGGGCAACTTTTGTTGTTCACCATCAGAACCCCGGATTCATGCTTTTCCCACCTTTTCTTGCTGCTTTAAGGGATGGCGGCGGCTTTACCCAGAACTCTTGGGGAGCTGCAGCTCTACCGCATCCTGCAGCGGGCCAACCTGCTGTGTTACTACGAGGCCTTCATCCAGCAGGGCGGCGACGACGTTCAACAGCTGTGCGAGGCCGGTGAGGAGGAGTTTCTGGAGATCATGGCTCTGGTGGGCATGGCCAGCAAGCCCCTGCACGTGCGGCGACTGCAGAAGGCCTTACGCGACTGGGTTACCAACCCCACCCTCTTCAACCAACCTCTCACCTCCTTACCCGTCTGCAGCATCCCCGTCTACAAGCTCCCTGAGAGCTCGCCCACACTGCTGTCCCCCCGCGAGCCGCTGGGCAAGGCGCCCAAATGTGCGGCGACGACAGCGACGGCCTGCGTGGACCCATGCAAGGCGGAGCCAGCTGGCGGGAACGCGACGGGTGAGTCGCCTCTCCAGAGCAGCAGCGAGCCTCGCTTTTGGACGGCGGGCCACGGGACGGAGAGCGAGCGGAGCCTGTCGCCGGCGGACGGGGGCTCGCCTTTGTCCCCCCGCGAAACTCTGGAGGCACTGGACGCGTCCGCGGTGCACTCGGTGGCGGAGTGCGTGGAGAAGATGGTGCCGGGGCTGGCGAAGAGCGACCTGGGCGAGGTCAGGGAGCAGCTGAAGGGCAATAAGAAGCTGGCAAAGATGATCAGCCACATCCTGGACATGGAGGGAGATGATCAGCGGCGAGAGGAGGAAATTCGCAAATACAGCGCGATATACGGCCGCTTCGACTCCAAGAGGAGGGACGGCAAACATCTCACACTGCATGAGGTAGAAAGACTGTGTGGGCGTGTGTGGGCGTGTGTGTGTGTGTGTGTGTGTGTGTGTGTGTGTGTGTGTGGGCGTGTGCGTTTATTTGTTTGTGTGTGAGCCTGTGCATGAGTTGGCTTAGATGGCTATACTTGTGAGAGCCAACTCTTGAATAATACAGATGATGTGGGGAAATTTGGCGTTGGGTGGTCCTCACTCTTCGCGGAGGATTACGGGTAATTGGTTAAAATTTGGGTTACAGTTGCAGTTATCATGGAGTTGAGATTAGGGTTAGGCACAATTTGGTTAGGGTTCGGGACAGACTTTACGAAATGAATGAAAGTCAGTTCTGTGTCCTCAGAGCCATAGCTATACAAACGCGCTTGCGTGCTTATGTTCACAGGGGCACGGCGTAACACTACCTAAAATGTTAATATTAAGCTAGCAGCAGTGTCAATGCATTCTGGCGCAGACTTCAGTGTATGCGTGTTTGTACATTTGTTTGCGTGAGTGCATGCTTTACTGCATCTGTGTGTGTTTTAGGTGTGTATTTGCACATAAGACACAGGGTCACTCTTACAGAACTGTGTGTCTTTGTGTGTGTGTCTTAATAGAAGACTTTTGAGAGTGTATGCTTTTCAGTGGTGGGGTAACTGCATGACTAAAGCCTCCTCTGGAGCTACAGTGGCACATGACGGTCTGACAGGTCTGTCAGAGGAACAATGCCAAAGTGTGTCAAAGTGAGCCTTTTACAGCTGTAACTAAAAGGGGAAATGACAATTGGCAGTCTTCCACTATCAAAACAATGCCAGCCATATTCTACATGCTCCACTGCCTTTTTAAACATGTCGTGAAGGCTGCATTATATGTCATATCTCTGCTCTACCCAGCTGACGGTGAACGAGGCTGCGGCTCAGCTGTGTATGAAGGATGTGGCCCTACTGGCTCGTCGAGACGAGCTTTTCAACCTGGCGCGACAGATCTCCAGGGAGGTCACTTACAAATACACTTACAGGACCAGCAAGTGAGCGCTTTCTCTACCGCCATCCTCGCCATTCAATACCCACACCCCTCTACGGCAGAGGTCTGAAATCCAGTGGGCTCAATCCTGCCACAGATATCTTCCGCCCATGAACTCTCTTATTTCACTAATGTTCACTAGTGGAACAAAATACTGGGGAAGACTTTTAATTTGCAGACCTGGATTTTGCACCTCTGCCCTACGGCACTGTTCAGATAGAACAGGGATACACAGTCATGTCTCAAAAGGGGCCATGTGGGTGCAGGCTATCATTTCAGGTGTAACAGCTTGGCTGGAGTGAAAGCCTGCTCCCCTGCATGGCCTTTCGGGATAAGGTTGAGAACCCCAAAATAGACAGTCAGCTGCTTCCTGGTCTCAGTATGGCTGCTTTTTGTCCTTTTATTGAAAGGCTGACTCTGAAAGTACATTTTAGAGAGTTTCGGGATTATATGCGGTGTCATCAACCTCTTAAATCATTAGTTTCCACTTTTGCAGCGTCCAGATGTTTTGGCTTATCTGACTCTGGCTGACTTGCAGCATTTGAGCGTGCATACATTCACACTCACGAATCGATAGCTCAGGGCTGGGTTATGAGCTCTGATGGACAACTGGGCTTCCAAATTGGATGAAGAAAAGTATGTCATGTCTTCTGTATCTTTTTTTATGCCTCTTAAGGTCACGATGTGGAGACAAGAATGAACCATCCCCTAAAAGAATAAAGGCAGAGGTAAGTTAAGCTGGGAGTTTGATGGTTTTATGCTGACATTAAGGCTCATCTTTCCTTTTAATGGGATAAGTTGCCCGGCGAGGCTTCTGGGAGAGCATGGACACCCTCAAGATGGCTTGTTCCGACAGGAAGCCTGGAGCTCCACAAAACAAATTTGTCTCTACTTCTGACAAGGCGGGTTCTAGAAATATTTGATGAATACTGAGTCATTCATTTAACTGCTTTATCGAAAATGACATGCATCAAATGTCAGGGCATTGCGCATGGTTTGGAAAAGGCAGGATTCTCTTACAGTTACTATTAGTCATGGCCGTTAACATCAAGTCTAGTCCGTGTGGTAAGCGATAACATATTGCTATGTTGCTAAGGTTATGGTGAATCTCAAACCTCAGGTGAGGCCAGGTCACAGATGCAATAAAGAGTATTGCAGTTTGAAAATGAATGAAGTTCACACCTCCTCGCTGGTGCTTTGCGTCACATCCTGCGCAATTAAATGAGTTGCAGTTTTGCTCTACTGCGTTGCAGAAAGTGATGTCACGAGGAGTGGTAGCTGTGACCTTCGTTGTTTGAGTAGCTGCCTTTGGCCAGGGTGTGCTGCGCGGGCGGGCAGGGGTGTTTTCTCCTGCAAGTGCAAATGTGACATTGCGTAGGCGGCCAGAGTGCACTGGAAAAAGTGAAATGCCGGACTGCGCCCTGTTCTCCTAACACTTCTTTACTGGAGAGGTCTCTCTCTCTCTCTCTACTCCAGAGGCACATGTTTGCTTATTTATGACATCGAGTGACACGGTGTCAAACCGCATGCTGATGTTCAAGTTGGTGGCATGAGCGTTTTGATGCATATCAATGTATGGGTAAATTTCAAAAAAAAAAAATAAATAAATATATATATATATATATATATTTTGTTATTATGATCCACATGGTAAGCAATAGCAGTAAGTCTAGGTTGGTAAAGATATGTCAAATCACAAACTAGAGTGATTTGTCTGTAGCTACTTAAACCGATAAAGGGGTACCTGATATATTGTCTGTGCATGGCTGGCCAAAGCAATACTTTGGTATTTTTGCGGAGTTTCAGAGGTGGAAGTGTGCTGCTCATTTTTTTCTCAATTACGACAGAATGACGTACCGCAATACCCCTCCTCATTTTTTTTAAGAATGACAGTGGGCGGGTAGTTTGAATTTACGCTCAGCAGAGAAGAATCGAAGCCTCTAGCCCCACGTTTGAGGTCAACTGTTCCAGAAAATGATCACTGCTGACAACATGTTGTACAAACCAGTCTGCTGAAGCATGTGGAAACCTAGCCAGCCATCGTAGCCCTCAGTAAAATGAGTGTCTGTAGCATCTGTAGTAGTTCTGTATCAGGATTATATCTCTAATCTCTCTACAGGTGAAAAGCAGGCTGAGAGCTCATTTTATTCCTGCTACTCTACAAGTAATGGTTCATTTAGTAGCGGATTTCCCCTTGAATTGAACTTCATTCTACAAAGCTCTACTTTTTTTTTTTTCTGGCTTGAAGTGGCCTTTTGTTTTAAATGTTGTCTGTGGCAGCTCTCCATGCATCTCTCTCTATAGCAACATATTTGATCCGTTTCCAAGCATCGAATGTCTGTGTCTTGGAAACTCCCGCCATCCCATAATCGGTGTCTCAGAGCGAGCAGGGGCTCGCATTAACTGTTTAACTGTTAAACGAATTTCTGTCCACGCTGACGCAAGTTCATGACAGGGATGGAAATTGTGGTTTGCACCACACAGCCCCTGTGGAAAGATTCTATTAGCTGCTGCTCACCAACAGGGCACCAGCCTGCTCACTGCGCCCACTCCTGTTTTTCACATATTAATTTCATTTGTTTGCCTGTGTTTCATCTTTCTTTCTGCTCACCGTTGGCAGTTGTGTAGGTTGGATCACTTTCAGTTATTGGTGGCTCACTTTTAATATCTGGAAATATTCCACAAACATTTATATCCTTTTTAGCGTGAACGAGGTATCTTGCTTTTTTCGTTGGTGTGTCTGGGTTGTGTCTTTCCCTCTTTGTCTGTGAATATTCTGCAGTAGTGAAGGTCGTTTAATATCTTGTAGAGAGCTGCATTTCGATTTTAGTGTCTGGTTGGATGTTTAAAACCTCTTGCATTGCTGAATTTTCCCCCTAGTTCAATTGGGAACATCAAGGTGTTGTAGGCGTGAAGGGGTGTTAACGATTACGTACTGAGCTAAGTATTAACCTCACTAGTGAAGCATAATTCCGACACGAGCACCCTCCATTCTCTGCACCTCCTGTGTACACTGCACCAGGAAAGCCCACAAGAGATCAGCTGCATTGTAGCCTGCAGTCTTGAGGTAAACGTGACGTCTTTATGGGGGTGTGTTAGGAATCACCCACGCCCATGCGAATGCACCGTGAGCTGACTGAGGCAGTGAGAATACACGCACGCACGCACGTACTCCCGCCCACTCCTGCAGGTTTTGTAGGGCCGGACAAACAGGGGATGTTAAAGGCAAAAATTAAATCCAAGAAATGTTGCTGAGAGGTGTGGCGGCATCTCCCCATTGCCATCTGGAAACTTAAACAATGGCTCAGGAGCGTCATCGCATGGACGAACTGATTCACTAGCATGAGCATTCTTAGAGTCGTTAGAGACAAGGGCAATCGAATCCTACTGCTAGCGGACAACAAGTACAAACAGAGCAGCTGTGCTTTGATGTGAGATATATACAGACATTGGAGAACATTAGTGATCTTGCTCACGCTCCAGAAACACTGGAATCTGTAGGGCTGAGCTTTCTCGCCGGTACAGAAAGAGGCTGTTGAGTTTGCTGTGACAGTCAGGGCAGGTACAGGTCTGTCACATGCTGAAATGGGCAGGTACAGGTCTTTCACACGCTGAAATGGGCAGGTACAGGTCTTTCACATGCTGAAATGGGCAGGTACAGGTCTTTCACATGCTGAAATGGGCAGGTACAGGTCTGTCACACGCTGAAATGGGCAGGTACAGGTCTTTCACACGCTGAAATGGGCAGGTACAGGTCTGTCACACGCTGAAATGGGCAGGTACAGGTCTTTCACACGCTGAAATGGGCAGGTACAGGTCTGTCACACGCTGAAATGGGCAGGTACAGGTCTGTCACACGCTGAAATGGGCAGGTACAGGTCTGTCACACGCTGAAATGGGCAGGTACAGGTCTTTCACACGGGTGATAGCCTGAGGACTGGAGCTCACAGGAAGTTATTTATTCCTCTTTTGCCAGAGACAAATACATTGTGGTCATCTAGCGTTTAATTAAATGGTGTGTTTCGAGCTCCCTGTGTTGTTTTTTTGTTCGTTATTTCAGGCTAGTCCCTGGTGAAGTTCTCCAGGTGCACAGTTGTTGTAGCTTCTTCTCCCTAGTCTCCCTAGCACCTTTGTAATCATCTGTTATTTAGCAGGCTTCAAGCGCATTGGACATCACTTTAAGTTTTTCAGCGTTTTCCTGTTTGTCCTGCAGGAGGGCTTTTTTGACCTGCAGGAGGCACTGCAGGCCATTCACATGCGCCAGGAGTCGCTGCGGGAGCAGCTGGTGCTGGCCAAGTCTAAGGGAGAGGAGACCGTAGGCCACAGCATCCAGGTAACTGAAGAAACAGAGTTGGGAAAGTGAACAAAATGCCTGAAGGTGGGACCTGTCCGCCTGCCAACCAAGTGTCAGAGTCCTTAGGCTCAGCCAACAAATCCCACAATGCTCAGTTCTGGAAAAATGTCAGTAGAGTACTGTCCATTTTCAGGTCTCATACACCTTATCTAGTCGTGATAATGAGGACCACTGACGAACATTAATACCTTCTCTGGCTGGCGAGTTTGGTCTTCGTTGACAAGACTCAACCACCTTTAGCACACAGCAGCAACAGTTTGTTGAAGCAGCCGTCTCAGTCCGTGCAATGGACTGGATACTGCTGCTAGCACTCTGCTACGTGCTGATATGAACTGCGTGCTGAAGGCTCTTTACATGAGACTTGACGGCAGCCTGATCCCCATTCATCTACTTTGACAGGCAAATGGAGGTGCAGGGTTAGGCGCGTCCGACACGAGAAGTGTGACGCTGATATTTGCTGTAGCAAAAGTCGTGTTTGTGCTTGTATCACGCACACGCCCACTTGCTCACCCACCCGCCTAATGAGACCATGCATAATCTAATTTAACTTATAACTTCATGCAGCGTGGGATGATGTTATGTAGTTGTCCAATCAGTGGACATATTGTTGCCTGAAGACACTCATTTAAGTTTGCATTGTTTTTATTTGCCCTTTAAAAATTCAGGAAAAATGCAGTACTTTTCGCTGCCTGGTGCCCAGTGCTTCCCTAGATGGTTTTCCAACACTCAGCACGACATGGTGTTTTTATTTTTGTTTTCTGAACAAAAGAGGGGTTGTACATATTTCTAGCAAGATACTTGGGTGATCAAATCCAAGTTACACAGTTGTTAAAATGTGACATTTTTAGAGAGTATGCTAATTTGGTTTCTATTGGATGATTATTAAGATCTGCAAAGGGTCATTTAAAGTTTTATCCTAACCCAAACTCCCCCCTCATGCTTTTCATTGATATAATTGTTATATTGATTTAGACAGATCGTCATTAAGTAATATATAAAAGCTGGGTTGCTATTTATCTGATGCGCAGACACTGTGTATTTGCAGAAACAGTAGAATACGGCTGCTGCGTGATAGTTTTAAGCAAAGTTGGCAAAGGTCAAATATGGTTAAAAGACCAAACTATTCGAAAATTTAAGATACAGAGATATTTAGCGATAAATATGAGAGAGATGTGTGTATCATGCAGAGATGTACCCTGTAGGAAATTCCTACGGCCCAGATGTCAATGGATTTTTAAAGCAGCAGGGATGTAACGGAGAATAAGAATTTGATTTTGCACGACTTGATTTTTAGGTAAAACAAATGATTTGTTTGTACATCTGGATGACACCCAAATGAATTGGATTAAATACAAACCCCTATTCCAATGAAGTTGGGACGTTGTGTAAAACGTGGATAAAAACAGAATACAATGATTTGCAAATTTTTTTGACCTACAGTATATTCAACTGAGTACACTGCATGGACAAGATAATTAATATTCAAACTTTTATTATTATAAAATCTTTTTTGAAATATTCACTCATTTTGAATTTGAGGCCTGCAACACATTAAAAGAAAACACATTTTTCAGAATGAGTGAATATTTCCACAAAAACAATAAAGTTTATTAGTTTTAACATATACCCCCAAATTCATAAAGGGTGTTTTTCCCTTGATCACGGTTAACCTTGCTAATCAGTGTATAAACGGGTGATGATTGAGCGGACAAATTTAGGCCCGAATTCATAAAGAGAGATCAGATCAGCTGCTGTTTATCCAACGTACATGGTTAGTCACACCTGTCTAAGTAACAGAAGAAATTCTAATCATCCCAAGAGGCTCGTTTATCTCGTGTACAGTACAAGCTACCAATTCTCTGTTGGCTTGCTTGTGTGGCTGGACGTATGACCATGGATCTCTTGCGCATAATTGAAATAACACAGGAAGAGAGGGCAAGGTGCCGAATTGAGGGTTTTCAAAGACAGGACGAACCCTTTAGAAGAGTATAGCGACATGAAATTTATCTAGCGATTCAGAATTTCCAAAGAATCATACCGTTATATTCAAGACCTAATCGATTCAGACATTGACCATCCCACAAGACGAAACCACGCCCTTCTTCCAGTCCCAACTATGTATCGCCCTGCGCTTTTATGCATGTGGTGCATTCCAGATGGTTGTTGATGACACGTGTGGCATATCACCAGCTACCTGCTGTCGAGTAGTTTGTCGTGTTACCGAGGCGATATGTGCCAGGAAAAACCATTTCATGCTATACTGAGTGTCACATGACACCACTACACATCGGCTAAGCGGGGACTTGTACACAGATGGGTAAACACCCGATTATGTTCTACCTGAATTGCGCTAGTCACAGGAGTTTATCCACATGCGTACTTCTCTGTTTTAGCCACTGTACAGTAGTTGTACGTGATAATAATCGGGTGATCATCACCCTTTATGTATTCGGGCATAGATATCTGGTCTTTGTAGTGTACTCAGCTGAATATAGTTGAATACAGTTGAATACAACATCCCAACTTCATTGGAATTGGGGTTTATTCATGTAAGGAAAACACAGGTGTTATGGCCCCAATTTGTTATTACATTTACAACATAACAGCAACAGCAACAGCAAGGGATGACAGACACAGTTTAAAAAAAAACTTCAACACATTTAATTAACAAAGACAACAACTAACAATAACCTAAAGACCAAGATTGAATTATGTACAAAACATAAATATTTACAATCTCTTTTCGTGGGGGTGGCTTGGTGATGTCCTGGATGATGAAAATGCTCAAACACAGGCAAAGAAATCCACAAAAGAAACGTCACAGGTCTTGAACAGAATGGCAGGTCTGGTCATCTTCTTGCAATTTCTCCTACTACTTTACTGTCTCAATTCTTTTCCTTATATACTCTTTTGCAGACCCCACCCACATTTAGACCTCTTTTTTTTTTTAATTTTCTGAGACTTGCCCCAGACATGTCCAGGACGTGTCTAAACATGACTCCAGTCTGAGCTTAACAAAAAAAAAGGTAAATACTGCCATCTAGTGGCGTATATTCACATTACACAGGACATACATTTGAATCCACAGTCCCTGCAGCACCAAAAAAGTGCCTTAAGTTTCGGAATACTGAAGTGTGTTGGTTCTGTGATGTTATACCTACCCAATTGTCTAAACTCCTATTTTGGCCAGTGTATTTGAGCCTGTTGCCTAGCTTTGAAGAACTGTCTGGAATTATTGCAGTAGAGAGAAGCGATGGTGCTCATATTTGCACATGGCATAGAATGCTTGTATTTGCCACCTGGTGGTAGTTTTCTGTAGCAACAAGTAATTACTGCTGGGGGGAGGCCATATGTTGCCTTCCATGCGAAGGAAAAAAAAAACTTCTGAATGCTTATAAACACGTGTGCTTGAGTGCGATGACATGTCTGTATAGAGTGTGTGCACCTCTGTGTGTGTTTGTGTTTCTTATATATGAGTTTGCATGTTTATGTCATGTCGAATTATATGCCATCAGTAAGAGTCATTTCATATTCGCACATCCCTGCCGGCGGTAAGCGTGACTGTGTGGATGACTGTGTTGCAGATACAACTGGAGCGGCTGCTGACCAGGCAGATGGAGATTCTCCATGACGCATCGGCTCAGGAGAGACTGCAGGCCCTGGGCTGGATGATTCCCTCTGGGGCTGTCCGGAACAGCACAGACAAGCAGGCCACCAATGGCGTTCCTCCTGAGCCTACCAGCGACCACCAAGGTAGGGTCAGGACACTGAGCCGCCATGCTGGCATGGGTCTGCATTATACGAGTTTAAAAAGGGGAGATTAATCAAGAGAATGTAGAGTTTAACCCTTTAGACTGCAGACATTTTGGAATATATCCCTCTGGACCCCTAATACATTTCTCCTCAGACTCACTTTCTGAAATAACGGTACATTGGGGATACATTTTTGTCCTTAAAGGTGCAAATTTCTGAAATATTCTTTGTAATATGTATATCAAAGTACTCAAAATTAAAGAAATATTTTAATAATATTAATAATTATTAACGAAGCGGCATATTTATGACAGTCACCCTGTTTAGTATTTTCCTGCTCTGCCATAAATGCGTCTGCAATACAGTGGGTTGATCTCTACATTAGGGTGGTGATGAACAAAGCTGACTCCGTGCAATTTTTGTATCAAAAACTTTGCTTGTGTTTTGAATCGCCCAGACCCCCTTTTAATGCAGATGCTGGCACTCTATGGTAATTTTATGGGACTGAATTGCAGCCCTGTGATTTGTTGGTTGTAAATGTAAGCACATTGTTTCCTTTCCATTATTATTTTTGTTTTGCAGCTTTTATGTACTTCAAAAAAAAAATGGGGGGGGGGTCCCCTGGGAGGGGGGGGGGGGGGGGGGGGTGTGAATGGATATTTTTATATATGTGAATGTTACCTGTATGTGAATAGAGAGTAGTAATTTTCATTTCAATTAAATAAATGAGAATTACCACTCAAGTTACATAAATTTGATATCTCTTGTGTTTCAGATCCTATTTATCGCTTTGTATTATTTGGAAATTGGGGAAATAGTGTTAATGTTAGCTTCTGATCGGCAGTCTTTTCACGTCAATGGGATTAATAATTTGCTAGCTAGCATGCTAACATTTTCATCATTAAATTAATAAATTCCAGCATTTATGACAACAGTCACATGTGTAACTTTCTTACTTTCCCAGCCAAATATGTTAGCATGCTAGCTAATGAATTATTCATCCTATTGACTTGAATAAATGGTCAACTAGAAACTAGCACCAGCGATGGTGAACATTTACCAGCAGAATTAGAAAAGTTGCCTTTGCGAATGTTAGTTTGCGTTTGTCAACGAACGGAATCTGACTAATCGCGAAGCGAGAAAGCTGTATCTCGTGTGTGATACCAAACCTGTATCTCATGGGTTGTATCAAGCCAATTTATGTACAGTATATATGTACATGTATATCTACATGTATGTGCATGTGTATAATTTTTTTGTGGTTTTCTTGTGCGGAAAAATGCCAATAATTGACTTCAGTCTGGTCCTTCTTGTAGCACCGTCACATGATTGTGGTGAAATGCACATATTTATGAGGATGCACAATCACATTAATAATCTTTGCATTCAACTGTAGTATTTGGAATTATAAATGCTATCTCTATTTCACGCCTCCAGTATGCGTTTGCAGCTCTTGTATTAGTGCAGTTACTTTTTGTTACGTTTCATTTCTTTCGGCATGGCTGAGGACATCAGATGAGTGTCGAAGCAATCAGCTGACCCGGTGGGCAGCTGACCGGCAAACCACTTCTGCCTGCTGAGAAGTTTTAGAAAAGGGGGAAGTGGAGGGTGTGAGGGGTGCATTAAAACTCAGAGAGTCTGCAGTTGGCCTCTGTAATTAGACTATAACATTTTAACAAAATTTTAGTAAATAAAATGCGGCGGTAGAATTGGCATGATGCCTCTCACTAAAGATTGGATGTTATTGATACTCACCATCGAAGGAAATCGCGGTTGAGCTTCTCTATGCCCTGTGTGATCTGTTTTTATCCCCCGCAACAACGTTGTTGCGGGGGATATAAAAATGGGGTCTGTCCGTCCGTCAGTCCATCCGACACGTTTTTTGTCCGGGCTGTAACTTTGAAACTAATCGTCCGATTCTGATCATATTTGGCATCGAGGTGTAAAACCACATAAAGGTGTGTCATGGAAAATAATTTTGTAAATTTTCACGTTTTGGGGCAAAAAGCAACAAATTTGTGGGAAATCTGTAATGTGTCGTGTCCGGGCTATAACTTTGAAAATAATCATCCGATTGTGATCATATTTGGCATCAAGGTGAGAAAACACATAAAGGTGTGTCTTGAAAAACAATTTTGAAAATATCTGTACATTTGTTTGCGTTTTGGGGCAAAAAGTGTCAGATTTGTGGGAAATCTGTAATGTGTCCTGTCTTGGCTATAAGTTTGAAAGTAATCATCCGAACGTGATCATATTTCGCATCGAGTTGACATAAAGGTGCGTAATGAAAACAATTTGGTATAATTTTCCGAGTTTTCTGATACTGTCCGGCCTATTTTTTTTGCAAGGAAATTAACAGCTTTGCGATTATTACAGTTCTTTAGAAGTCTAAATGCATATAAACATTCTCTATTCAAAAATGCAGTGCCAGTTGCGGGGGATATTGCTTGACAATGTCAGCAGCTTGTTTCTTTTTTGTTACTGTTGTTTTTTCTTGTCGACAAGGTCTTTCTTACATTTTTTTTATCAGGATGACAAACTTTCTGTTTTTGTTTTTGATTCCATATAGATTATTTTTGCATCTTCTGCTGAATTACTGAGTGCCTCTGTTTTTTTTTTTTTTTTCTCCTGCATTGAAAAGCTTTTCTGTGAACTGTGGAAAGAACTGGCATCCGTGTATGCAACGTGAAATCGAATGCATGGACACTAATCAGTCTTTTTTCTATTTTAGCTAAATGGTTTGGAAGTAAAACTTATTGCGGTTTTGTGTGGGTTGTGATTTTCGGTATCCTGTGTTCCTCTTCATTGGTCTGGTGTTGAGGAGACGCGAGAAAAAGGCGGGGAGAGCGCAGCTGTGCCACTGCATAGCAGTCATACATCCACACTCTATCTTTGAACACCTGTGTAACTGCCATACCGTGCTAACCTAACGTATTTGTTTTGTGACAGAATGAGTTTTTTGTTGAAAGGCTAAAGTGCTCCCCGTCTGCTTCAATTTGAAGGCGTTCACATCCATATTACTGTATTGTCCTGGGAGTTACTGCCATTTTTATCCAAAAAATTAAGGGCTACTCTGTCAAGCTTTGCTCGACTCCCCAGTCTGTGGAATTTGCACAGTGAATGAAAGCACTGAAGGCGCTGATGCCTCGGTGCTGACAGCAGTGACAAGTTTGTCCCTTAATGAAGCTATAAAATTCTACTTGGACATGTCAGAGTGCCCTAGCTGTGCATCTATGCTCGACACAAGCTGTGTTTCCATCCACCTGTCAATCGAATTATCTGCAGTTTGCCAAAAATATTAATGCGAATAAAGGCAGTGAAAATGCATTTCCACCAAACAGCATTAAAGCGAATAAAAACTTGTGCGTAATGACGTCACTTGCTGCTATGCAATCAAATCGGTGTATTTCCATTCACTTTCGCACTGAATCGCAGAACCTTCGAGTAAACCGAAGTAGTGTGGTAGCCAACAAAGTTAACTAGTTAGCAATAATGGATCACGTCTACCAACAAATGATGATTATTGCACAAGTTTTTGTAATAGTGCTTATATGCCAGCTATTAGCAACATAGCAAACCAATTTCAGAAGGCGCTGACGGCATCGAAACACCATCACGATGCAGTCGCAGATTTATTCGGCAAATAACATTTCCATCAGCAGTTATCGCCTAAACCTTTTACCGATCAAGAAGAAAATCTGATGAGATCAACCGTACAAACTTGATGTCGATATCTTGAAAATCAAGTCAAATTTCACCGTTTCCATAAGGCATTTTTAATTCGAAATGACTTAATTCGTATAAGAACGTGTGGATGGAGGCATGGCTATTAAGTATTTACCCACCAGTGGTCGGTTGACATAACGAGTTGATAAGCAGCTTCGTAGGACCGCTTAGCGAGACTGCGGTTGTTAGGCTTCGTGAAGCCCAGCAATAACTGAAAGCATCGTTCATTTTACACTGTTACTGTGTGGGGGGAGAAATCATTTGTGATGTTTTATAAAGTTCATACGGAAGTAAGTTTGAAAATCCTTGCAGTGCTGTATTTATCACAGCGCGCAATGTGTGTCTACATGAATCACTGCCGGTATTGTGCTCCGTTTGTCAAGTTTTGCCATCAGCAGTAACTGTGATATTAATCGAACTCGACGAAGTTGTAAAGCGATCCACCGTGAAGAGCTTTTTCTTCGTCAAAGTCACGATCGCTCGTAGCAGCCATCGTGGTAATCAAATAGCGCTATAACTCGAAAACAAAGCTCTATCTCAAAAATCTGGCAAATTTAAGTCTAAGAGATCATAGCATTTAACCCATAGAGCCATATTCTAGGACTTTATTTTGACCGGCGTTGCAGCTATCCCGGTAACAGACAGAATGGCTGAATGACACAAAAACGAACTACCGTATACCTCGGCGAGCATGCGTAAGCGGGGTATACGGTAATAATCATGCAGTGGATTTTTTTGCGCTGTACACCTGGAGACTGTAGATGAGAGCGCCAGGAAGCTGAGATAACAGTTGAGGAGAAAGTGTTTTCACCAGTCACTCATATTGCAGCCTGTTTGTACTTATGTCCCTGCAGCTGAGAGACCATTAAACCTGCATGTGCCTGGTCAGAGACAGGGCGGGGCTCATCGGGACACGCCTTTGGGGAAGCAGCTGGCCAATGAGCTCAAGAGGCACCACCTCACTCTCACTGGGGACGGCAAGGCGCCCTCTACAGGTTCGAGTCATCCTAGCAGCGCAACAGTTCTAGGCCAGTCCGTCCCTGCCATCCCGCTGAACTTAACTAGCCAATTAATGCAATTTACTGACTCACTTAACTCCTCAAATCTGGGGCCAACTTTATGAAAACTTCTAATCTGGGATTTAAACTGGAAAGCAATGCTGAGTTAATTGCCCTATTTGTACTTGCGCTCCATTTATAAAAATAGCTGAGACAAAAGATTACTGATTTTGTTTGAAGTGCTTACACAGTCTTACACAGAAATCCCAGAAGAGCTTCAGTCTGAATCAAATTTTCACATACTCATCAGGATTGGAATTAATCAAGCAAAGGCTTAATTAGCATCTCTTGCTGTTTAGTATCTCTGGAAAATAATGTCATTGCAGTCATCTTTTGGGGCTTGATGAGACGCACTGTCAGCAGCCCGGCCTCAAAGCTTCAGAGTGACTGGATTAAGCACATCTCATTCACATAGCAGGTGTACGATCTTGTGGCTGTTTGTGTAACATTCCCACAGTCTTTGCCAACTTCTCATCGATATCGCTGGTGTTATTTTTTCTGGAAGCATTTCTTCCCCAATGAGAGTTTGTATTATTCCAAGTTGTTATTATTATTATTATTATTATTATCACCACAAGCCTATGGTTAACCTGATTTTACTCCATTCCCTCCGTGTTCTATTGAAATCCCTTCTCTTTTGTACTCTTTGGTCTGGTTCAGCCTGTCTCAGTAAATCACAGTATTTCTGTGCATTACTGTTGACAACTCAAATTCTGGCTGGCCAGAAGTATTTATGGAGATGCGTTTCATATTCCAGAAAATGGGCTCGGGAATGACTTCTTCCACCACGTGCTCAACCTCTCCGAGAAGAAGACCATCAAGACGGAACCTGAAGACTCCAGATAGCACCTGGGGTTCCTTTCCTCTCCCAGTTTCCTGGACACACTTTGTCTGTCATAGAATACTAAACAAGCACAGCTACAGTAGAGCCTTAACAACCATTGTTGCCTCCAGGAAGAAAATTACATTCTTATACTTCGTGTTTAGTTTTTTTCCAAAGCACCTAGACCCCTAAGCATACTCTGAAGACACTCCTGGTCTCTTCTCATTGGCTGTTTCAGTCCCTTCTGAAGACACTCCAAGTCACCTGCTGCATTCTATTCAGCCTCTCTTTCCCCAACTCATTTACCCCTCTTTCATTTCATTACCCTCTCTCTCATTCCCTCTCTCTTTCTCTGGCAGTGTAGGACTGCAGTACCGTAGTCATGTACATATGTTATCTCTCTGACGAATACTGAATATCATAGCTACTTAAAACATACTTTGTTCAGAGAGAGACCACGTAATTTGATAATTATTTCCTCTGACCCTAATCCAGTAGTTTCTATATGTTTGGATTTAAACCACCCTTCAGTGTAATGACACGTGATGTTGATGATGCAAGGGATTCAATTTGGCAGCCGAATAGGTTCATGCGGGGAACGGTGGAATCATTGAAACAAAGTTTATTGACATCAAAAAGATATGTGGATGAATGCTTTAAAAATGTCAGTATCCGAATCTTATCTGTTGTAGAAGGAAAGATTCCCTGGAGACTTGAGTAGTATGGATTTTGAAAGGAAAATTAAGCAATGGACTAGTATCTTGAGGATATGGCTGTTTCCGTTATCCAAGGGGTTGGTCCCACCCAATGGAGAAGCTTTCGCTCTTCAGCCATCAAGAAGCACAAGTGTCTTTATCTGAACTGTCTGTCTTTTTCAGAGCGGCAGCTGTCTGTATCAGGAGGACAGTGCTCTTTGAATAGTTTGTCATTGTTTGAAGTACGAGTAATAGTGTTTTTGAAGGCGGGCAGTGATTACCAAAATAAATTTTGCTAGTAAAGGTTCAAGGCTTGGATTTATTGGCAGTTCAATGAGGAAAAAGTTTGATTTAATGAAGGGAGAAAATGTCTGGAATATGACATCATCATCTGTGATGTTTTAAACAATAATTAGTTTGTACATATTTTTAAGAATGGAATAATAATTACTTCTTATAACAGGGTATTGGTACTACACTTTCGAGGTGTATTATACAGCATTGATTCCAGTATTTAGTGTGTTAGAATAGCAATACTGAATAGCTGTCTTTTGAGAAACTGAGTGAAGATGTGAATTTGCCTTTTCTCTGGGATCGTTCTCTGTACAGTATTTATGTGTTGAGTAGCATAATCTTAGTCTTAGTTCTGACTGATTTCCACCACAACCTGTAGCTGAAATGCACCAGTGCTTGATTCTAAATGCAATGTTCTGTGGTGTTAGAATTAGCAAACGTCTACTGACGTTTCCCTGGTTTTCAATGAATAAGTAATTGTAAGTATTATCATACTAGTTCCATATGGTGTTCATTTTGTTGGGCTGTGAGTCTTTTTCATGTAGTCTTAATTGAGGGGCCTCCCCCCCCACCCCTTTCCCTGATAGGTTAAATGAGGCATCCAGTCAGGATACCCTGTGTTCATGCTTACAACATACATGTATAGATTCCTCCAGATAGTTGTAGATGATGAGTTGACAAATATTCACGTTGATTCACTTTGTTTTTGAAACCTAACTTGCAATAGACCTGTTAATGCAAACATTGAAAGTTTGTGATTTTATTTATATCTTGACTTGTAAGAAACAATTTGTGTACAGCTTTGTTTATTTTTAATGTCCATCGTTACATTTTTAATGAAAGGGAAGTTCATGAAGAGTGGTTATCATAATAATCTGCTGAACAATGTCATAGCTCAGTTTACAATATGGATTACTCAACCTAAAATGTATATCTAATGTTCCTTCATCTTTAAACAGCTCTTTTGTATGGTTTTCAACTTTTTTTTTTTTTTTTAGACAACCTGTTTGTTGATTTTTGGTTTTTTCATAACACTTGAAAGAAATTGAATTAATTTTCTGAATGAGTACTATGTGAAGTTGGGAGATATGGGCTGCATATTTGAAAAAAAAAAAAAATTGTCTGTCTGGAAAAGTTAAAATCTTTGGTGCATTTGGTTGAAAGATAATGTAATTAATTGTAGGTTCACCAATAACACAAATGCACCAACAGTGAAATGCATACCCAACTGTCGGTAACCTTTGTTGAAGGTGATTATATGAATTTTTAATTTTCAAAAGAGATCCTAATTTTTATGTGTTGGTAACAGTTTGTCAGATTTTTCTACTTTTTTATTATTATTTTTGCAGGCACGAGGTTTATAGTTGCTTTGATAGTGAGCAGCACGTTTCTACCAGCGAGGCAAAACGGTGTCTCGATCTCTTAAATTGTACATTTGTTCTCATTAATGTTGTTTTTAGCAGAAATTTTTTTCCTTTTGGTTATGCACCTGTTTTGTAAACACTAATATATTTAATTTGTTATACCGCACATAAACATTAAACTCTATTTTTTGAGATCCGATGTGGGATGCTTTTTAAGAACTCTTTGTTCCCTATTTTCTGCCTCAGAGTGACTCCTAATATTTTGTAATAAGTGTTAAAATGCCCTCACTATTTTTCTTGCTCATTAATATGAATAATTTAATACCCAGTCCCTACCCCAATTTGAAATGCTCAGTTAAAGTGTCTGTCTATTTTTTTTTTTATAAATCCCCTGCCGCGCGAGTAGTGCGAAGCGGGGATATAGCATTGGGCTCCGTCCGTACATACGTACGTCCGTACGGACACATAAAATTGAGGCGGAGGGGAATAATGCCATGTAAGTGGCAGACACTTGTTTCATAAGAGAGACAGCATAATTTGAAAGAAGCTTTTTCAGCTAATTCAGTGCTTTAAGTATGTGAGCAAGACCGCTCAACAGCCTCCCCAATGTCGTAGGTGACCAGTTCCAGTTTTAATGCAAGTCTTACCAGAGTGTGGGTAAGTTCCTGTTATCCTTCACATTGGTTGGATAACTTGGCGCGCCCCGGACAAGCTTCTAATTGGAATTTTCTAGTTGGATATATTTGTTTTCCTTCTGTTTCTACCATTACAACTTTCCTGCTTGTTCTTTCTACCGAGCTAAATCAAGACAAATAATTTCTTTGTCCCGCAATATATTTTTGATGCGATTAAACACACCGATTAAACAGGAAATAAAACCACGGTTAAATGGGCCAGTATTCATTAGCAAGTGGGGCCTTTGTGAGGTTCGCAGCTAAGACACACGCACTTGTACTCTGACTGCAGTGCATTGTACACTGACTGCTTGAATCTCCAACAGGGGAGGCATTGTGTGACGATGTGTCTGCGTAGTGTAAAAGAGGCGAGAGATGGCCCTCGCGAGTCGGGGGAATCGTATGCCGCAGCATCTTTCTCCTGAGTCACTGGGAGCAGGTCTCTGTGGTGGACAAAACAGTTCAGTTCTATTCAGGGTTGGGAAAAGGCGGAAGAATCCCCTCAGAGTGAAGTGAACCTGGATAGAATTTGCACTGCCCTTATATTTAGGGCTTCAATTATCGAGAAGTACAGTTTCATCCTACATGTTCATTGCCTTTTGCAATTCGCACAATATGTGCATTACAAAAATAAACATGTAAATTATTCAGTGTGAGATTTCAGAGGAACCTGCAGTAGCAGTGATTATATGAAGCCTTTTCTTTCCTCTTCTAACATGGCGCACACAATGCAGACGCAATCTTAAATAAAAAGCAAACAAACGAACGAAAAAAAAAACGAACAAAGGAATGAATCAGTTAATGCAGCTGTGCTGTCAAAACAAGAAATGTCTCTGTCAGAGGACACATATCATAAAGTACATGGGTCTGAAAAATAAATCTGGCATATAGCTAGTCCCATAAAACTGCAGGGCAAGCTGTAAATACTAAGTTCCAGTTAATTTTAAAATGTGAAATATTGTGGAGAACATAAGGGCGCACTGTGGGGTGTTTCCACATTTCCTGTCAATTTATTCCCACATTTCCTGAAAATATGAGACATTTTGGTGGACCTAACTGAACATTGTGGGCGCTGTTTCTTCATATGTTACTGTAGAATGCCCCCGAGCTCTGATACTGGTACACATCGCTGCTTTCCTCACACAAGTGTTTGCCCGTCCGCTTCTTCCTGGTTTTTTCCGCCATGACGATGGCGGCCAGCACAGTGATGAGCACAGTGATGGAGATGATGAGCACGGTGACGGTCTCAGCGATGCACAGACCCGAGTCCAGCTCGGAGAGGCGGTACCCCCTCAGTTCTGCCGGCTCTGCGCAGGTCAGGTTTTGGAAATCGTCCAGGAAAAGCCTTTGGACGCTACGCAGCTTCCGGAAAACCCGCTGCAGGTCACAATCGCAGGCCCAGGGGTTGTCCGCTAGCAGGATGTGGGTGCTGTGGCTGTGGATGTTGAGGAAGGTCTTGAAGCGGACGCCGGTCAGGCTGTTGCGCGACAGGCTGAGCAGGGACAGGCTAGTCAGCGGGGTGAAGACTGCTGCTTCAGTGCTGTTGAGATGGTTCCCCTCTAGTTGGAGCACCTCAAGTGACCGCAGCATGGAAAAAACCCCATTGGTCAGGGCGCCCAGGTGGTTGTCCTGCAGATACAGCTGGCGCAGGGCGGTCATGTGGCCGAAGGCCCTCGCTCGGATGGAGCTGATTAAGTTAGCGCTCAGGTTGAGCTTGTACAGGTTGTCCAGATGCAGGTGCCTGTTCACACTGGTCAGCCAGTTTTCCCCGAGCTGCAGTTCCCTCAGGGAGGCCAGGCCTAAGGAAAAGCCGTCTCGCAGGGCTGAGATACGGTTCCGACTCAGGTCCAGCCTCTGGAGGCTTTCCAGGGTGGAGAAGGCCCCACCAGCCACATGGCTGATGTTGTTGTCATTCAGAAGTAGCACCTTCAGTCTGCGCATCATCCGGAAGGCTCCGGAAGGGAGGAGCGAGAGCCGGTTCTGGGACAGATCCAAGTGCTCAGTGAACAGGGGGATATCGCTGGGTATGTAGGTGAAGAGTGCATCAGAGCAGTTGGTAAACTTGAATTCGGTCTGGCAGTCGCACCGTGTCTCGCATATGCCACTGCTGCTCTGGAAAGATCTAGAATGTGCCACAGTCAGCAGGAGCAGGATCCAAAAGTGTGGCATACTTTCCTCTGATCATGAGACATGACCAACAAGAAAAAAAGAAATAATTACAATGAAATGTATGTACAGTGCAACCTAGAGACTAAATGTCTAAACACCAGAAAATGAATAAATCAGTACGAAAAAGTTAAGATCACACCTTTGCGTATATTGCCGCGTATTGCTGCGCTGGCCGGGGTATATCAATACGCAGCTATACCCAGCAATTCACGACAAAAATTGAAGGTAGTAGTCCCGCTATTGCGTATCTAGCTCGTAGGTAGCTCATATGCCGCTCGTGCAAAGACTGCCTGTGGTTGCCTATTACCACGCTAAAGCTCGCTGTTGCTCATAGCAGTACGATTCAATGCGCAGTTTGCTCGCCACGTTGCGTATGTAGCTCGTTCTTTGTTCGTTTGCTGCTCGCTAGCCTCTCGCGCCAGTTGGTCTCGGTGCGTCTCGCTGCGTGTTCCCTTGCTTAAGCTCGTCTGTTGTTTGTACTGCTGCATGCCAGCTCGCTCTACAGCGTACCAGCTCGCTTGGGCTGCGGCGGTGCGTAAATACTAGTCAATTTGCGGGACCAGGCATAAGCATCATAGCTTCTGACAAGTCTACAAAAATAAACAAAAATTAATCTGATGATTACTGTGGCCCTACAGCAGAGCTCTGCCTTGCAAAATTTTTGCTATATTTCCAAGGTCATATTTTGATTTTGAACTCCGTTCGAGTACTCCTGATTGTTCAAAGTCCAACACAGAATCCTTATTTAGCACATACTGCCATCCTCAATAAATCCCATTTATAGTCCATTGTAGTCCTGCCAGAAGCGTCTCATTAGGGCGGCTCTTCTGCTATGCGCCCACTTTCTTCTCACTGGCCAGCTCTGTGGAGGGCGGAGTTGGGCAGGACGAGGCTGCAGAAGTGCACAACACAGTTTTCCAGGTCCGCCTCCCTAGAGTGAAACGTGAGACACGACTGCCATCTGATCGGGAATCAGCGGGGAAATTCCGAAAATTAACGCTGTACTTGAATATAGATCAATATAAATCAGAATATAGATCGAATTTGCTATCGGCTACAGTTAGCTATGGCAACAGTGGTGAGTCCAGCAGTTTTTCTACTCTTTAACTATGATGCGGGGAAAGTTAGACTCCACATGCAGACACACATGTAGAACGGGTCGACAAACCCAACTGTAGACCGGAGACCGTAGAAATCCGCTGTGGCTGAGTTTACAGGGAAACATGGACAGTAAGGAGCAGCTAAAAGTGGACCAACAGCTTATGGACTGCTTCGGTGTGTGTCAGGACCTGCTGGTTTGTGTGCATAATTGTGGTGCGTCGTTAGCATGGAGTAACGAACAGCTTCGGCACTGCTATATGCCGGAGCGGCGAAATCTCCAGCCGTAACGATACTCCATTTGGCTATTCTTACATCCTTCTGTTTGCACATGCGCAGAGCACCGAATTCAGGACTTAGTGCAAAAATGTAGCATATAGCCTTAATTTGCTTGCTTAGCTTGCTAGTTCGCTAGCCTAGCTAGCCAACAGTTTGGTGCACAGAATTCAATAGAAAATCAATGAATAAAAATTATCCATTATTTCGCCATCTCACTCAGCCAGAGTTGAACCACGAGTATTTACGTTATACTAAATATAACTGTCAGCTAGCTAGGCCAGCGAACTAACATTAGTGAGCTAGCTAGCGAGCAGTTATATTTGGTATAATATAAATGATTGCGGTTCAACTCTAGCTAATTGAGATAGCGAAATAGTAGATAATTTTTATTAATTTATTTCTATTGACATCCGTGCATCAAACTGTTGGCTAGCTAGTCTGGCCAACTTGGTAGCTAAGCAACTAACATTAGCTAGGTAGCTGGCTAGCTAGCCAAAAAGCCTAGCAAGCAAGCAGCCAATCAGAGGCGCCAAATCAGGCCTAATGGATATAACAGGTAGAAGAAAAAAAATCGCAGGAGGCTTGAATTCGGTGCTCTGTGCAAACTAAAGGACGTAAGAATAGCCAAATGGAGTTGCATTACGGCTGCCGTAAGAGTAGCCACTGCCTTTTGGAAATTGCCCGTGGTAATGGTTTACTTATTGCGTCGGAATGACCAGCATATCCTCGCAGAGAATGGGCGCGTTATGGCTGGTGCTCTAGAGCTAGATATAGCTCCAGTTATGTTATGAGCATAATACAGGATTTACGGACCGTAAGTTCCGTTTTTGTGAACCGTTGCTTATGTGGAGCTAGTGAATCGATAACTTTTAAAGGAAAGAATTTAATATTCAATTGCCGATTTAATATTCAATCGACGGCAATGCAGAGAAATTGTTTGTTATACCGGACACATTATAGCCTGTGCACTTCCCTATTGCTTTCACCGGTAACATCTGAGAGCTTGCCCAGGTATTGGAGAAGTATCAGGTTGACCCCGGTCATGGATAAGTAAAGCCATCATTTCACCAGCACCCAAAAACACGCCCCAAACTCTGCAAAACCTACGTCTGGTCTAACTGCAGCCTTCGCAGCCCAACTCTGCAGACACATACAGCACCTCTCTGGTTAGCTTCTTCTGTAGTGGCTACAATCAGGCAATGTTATGATAGAACTGCCACATTGATGCTTACCGAAGTCACACAAGCATACCGATCATAATTACTGCACATAAGTTACCAGAATCATTTTAATTTGCACAGCATGCAAACTAACATGCAATAGCTGATAACCGAGCGGTCATAACAACTACAGGGACAAATATAACCCTGCAATGCAGATTTTACAGACAGTAAATTCCTTTGCCGGGGAGGCAGTTGTACCAAGCGTGCAAATTATCAACAAGTATAAAAAGTTTTTTCAAATGTTGTTTATGTTCACACACCTTCTGTTGAATTTCCCCCGATATTACTCTTGCATATTTAGGACACAAACATTAGCAATAGTAACTTGGCTACGTTAGCCGCAGTGCTACAGCCACATTCAACAGGCCATCAGTTAGGTAGGCTTATGCTGTGAAGAAACTGCTTCCGCATCTGTGGCCATGTTTCCATCCACACGTTCTTAGACAAATTAAGTAATATTGAATTAAAAATGCCTCACGGAGACGGTGAAATTCGACTTGATTTCAAGACTATTGAATCATAGTTTGTACGGTCTATCTCATTGGATTTTCTCTTGATCGATAAAAGGCTTATGCGATAAATGCTGATGGAAACTTTATTAGCCAAATAAATGTGCTACAGCATCTTGACATTGTTTTTATGCCATTGTTTTCTTCTGATAATGGTCTGCTATGCTGCTAATAGCTTGCACCTTAAGCACTACTACAACATGTGCAATTATTGTAATTTATTGGTAAACGCGATCCATTTTGGCTAATCAGCTAAATTAGTTGGCTAACAAACTACTTTTGTTCACTTGGAGGTTCTGCGATTTAGTGCGAAAATAAATGAAAACAGATAAAAATTTCAGAAATGTATTTGATACACCAATTCGATCCCATCACAGCATGTGGCGTCATTATGCGCTACTTTTTATTCGCTTTAATGCCGAATATTTTTGGTGAACTTCAGATAATTCGATTGACAAGTGGATGGAAACTTAGCTTGTGAGTCGCAACCGATACAGGCTTCATCTTCAGATATTTTACAAAGCCTGTATTTGAGGCCAGTTGTTAGTGCTAACTATCGTTAGCGGTCCTGCTAGCCTCCTGTAATACGTTAGCTTCACTTACATTATTTGCTGTTATATGATTACTTACAGCTTGTGGCTCCGTGCGCTTCATCGATGCAACTGCTTCAGGTTTGACAAGCAGCTGAAATGCTTATCCTCTGTCGAATTATCCATCATTGACGAAGCTGTCTTTGGTGAAATGCTGAGCACAAACCGCTAACATTCCCTTTGGCCGTGGCTGTTCGCTGCCATCAAACAAAAAAGCTACCCACTAATTTCTGGAGGCGTTGTCTTTTGGAAGAGAAAGAGGTGCTTTTCTTTGCATCCAAAAGTAAATGGACGAGCAGCTCTTGGAGAGATACTGACAAAATTGCACCTCAATTGGAGACAAAGTTCATTTTGTTCAACAGGGCACTGCTTACACTGCATACCCACTTTTTTCCGCCACTGGATATGACTGGACACCGGCCCTCGCGGCCCCAAACCCAACCGGCCCATCTGGAATTGTGCAGATCCTCCAGATTAGCTACTCCGGGACTGTTTACCCTTGTGATTTACATCAGTTTTGTGAGAGATGGAAATAGTAACTCCATAGAGTTCATGACTGAATTCCCACAGCTGACCAAGCAAAACTAGAAGCAAAGAACTTGATCTTAAATAATCACAACTTCTTCAGACTTCAATATATATATCGTCCTGCCGGACATATACAATTAGAGATTATAAATGATACATGATCACTGATGTGATATTTACATTTCTTGAATCATAAGACTTCAATTTTTTGTTACTTACCGTCATTGTTGTCTCAATGGAAGTGAATCGGTACAAAGCTGCGAGAATCCTCTTTTGGAACTATTGGAAGTTCCAGTACGAAATGCGCCGCCATTTTTTGTACATGAGACTCAATAGGAGTGTCGCAACTTTGAGAATATCAATGGCTCTAGGTATGACTGCCTATGTCTGCGTTCGGGAAATACGCAACCCAAATACGCAAAGGTGTGACCGAAGCATTACAGGCCTACCAAAAAAAAAAAAATGGCCAAGCTGTTACAAAGGTCTGTCAAATGTCTACCTTTTTCAAAGAACCAGCAACAAACAATTGAAAACTCGTTTGGTTCGTCTTTGGGTTTGTTACAGGCTGTGCGATTTTTTTGAGTTTGGTTCTGGTGAAAATGTATCAACTTCTAAGTGTTGTGGTGCAAAGTTTAGTAGGAATGTGGCATGTTTTCGAATTTGCGTTGCTGGTTATTTGAAAAAGGTAGAAATCTGACAAACTTCTGTTGCAGCTCGGTCGTTGTCTTTGGGAGGCCTGCGTTATAAGTAGTATTGGGATGAAATACATGAAGACCATAATGGAGAAACGATCAGTCCAAATTTTGCATTTTTGTATATTCCATATATTATATATTATTATATTATTTATAATAATATATATACTTATGTTATATATTATTATAATATTTTATATTTTTTGCACATTTTTTCAGTGATTTGTTTCTAAGATCATTTTGAATTTTTAATTCATCATTTTTCCACAACGTGAAAATGCAACTCAGATCATTTTTCTATTGTGGTCTTTACATTTTAAACAAGATTATCCATTTCTGCTGGTGAAATGCAAATGCTTAAGGAAATTACACAGTGTATGGCTTTTATTCAACAAATCTGTCCAGTATATCATAATACATCTATTTTATACTGTAGGTATTGTATTTTAATATTGTGGTGAGATTTTTAAACCTTATTAATGCACAAACGCAACACAACCTGTAATATCAAATAATTAAGACTCCATGAAGTTCGAAGAAATGATATTTCCAACTTTGAAATTTTTTCAAAATGAATTTTTTGTAATAATTTATAATGAAAAGAACTCCGCAGCAATACACTGCCGAAGGAGAAAACCTAAAAGCTAAAAAGAAAAACCTAAAGAACCTAAAAGAAAACCTAAAGCTAATAGGTTAATGACTTGATGAAAACTCTGTTTACTGTAACATTTTCAGAGGTATTGTCAGAATCTCTATCCCACAATATGATTCAGAAATCTGATTTTTTATGCACTGATTAATATAAGACTGTTGTTGATGACTGTTAGTCAAACATAAACTATTTAAAAATGATCAAGCTTAGGACAGTTCCTGGAAAACTTTAACAGTCTCTGGCCGGATTACAGTATTCATTACACGAAACCCATTTAAAATCATCTATAGCATTGACACATAATGCATTGTGGTCCATCCTTATTTAAAAAAAAAACAGTTTATGTGCTTTTCATTCCGTTGCCCCCAACACCTGAGAAATCAGCAAATATGAGGTTACAGTGGATGCTGTCAGCTTTTATCTGCGAGTATCTATTTCCAAATGGTATAAATAATGTAGGAATTGCTGTCCTTCTCATACAGTGTGCTTGTCCAAATAGTTACGGACTGCATTGTAAAAGGAGGAAAGATGAAGCAGGATGAGGCTGAGTCTGAGGGAAGACTGAAAGGGGAGGCTGGACTCTTACCTGCATGTGAGACACCGGAGCAGTGTGAGGCCGGAGGCGCGTGCAGGTGGTGAGGCAGAGTGATGCAGCTGACAGCCTGAGAGATGGGGCTATTGTAGCTGGAGCATCTGCTGACAGCACCTTCAATGGGATGGAAGGCGAGTTCGTCAATTATTCACACCCCTCCATACCCCTGTTAGAGATGGGAGAGAGACGGGGTGGTTAAAAGAAACAGCGAAAGTGCTCTTGGATATGTTGTATGTACAGGTGCAATGTACCCTGTTAAAAACTGACAGCTTTTTTGCCATTTTATCTGTATTTTTACAGTCAGTTTATAACAGAGGTTCTGTGTATGTTAACTACAAACCACAGTTAAATGCATGCAGGACTCTACTTACTGTTATAATAACAAGGAGACAATGTGCTAATTTAACTTTTAAATTCAGACAATTTATAACTAGGGAGAGGCTGAGAGAGAATTAATTTGACTGACTCTTGGAAAATTTTACCCCTATCTGCGAAGGAGCCGTCACTGAAGACACAGGCGTCTAAACCTACTCTTATCAATGTTCATGGCTTGCATATCAGTGTATTGCTTTGCAAACTGCGGTAATTGTTCATTCTGCAGTGTTTTGCTTATATGAACTCAGCTGGTACCAGTCAATAGCCTGACTCATGGTAGCATTTTATCTCACTAAGAGAAGCATCTGATAAGCTTCTGCAGAAGTCCAGGCTGTTCCACTGCATTCTGGGATCTGAATGTTGCAGAGACTTAATCCATTTTCCATAAGCTCAAGCGATTAAAATAATACTATCCAACGCCTCATCTGTGTCTGAACCAAATTCGGCCATTCAGTCTTCCAGCATTTTCCATACATCAGCGTTGTCTGCTCACTCACAAAGCTACAAACAGCAGTCTTTAAACACTACTGAAGAGAAGGATGAACTCCAGGCTCACTAGTCTAACTCAAGTGACCTAAGTTCAAATACCATGTATTTTCATGACTGATAGACAGCTGTATTTTATTGGCTCTAAATGTTAATTTAAATCTAATACAATTTTTTCATATAGCGCATTTCATGAAAGAATTGCTACAACATGCTTCAAGGATGACCTTGACGTAACCCCCCCCACAAGTCTAAGACAACAAGTATTTCCATCTCTCGCTTTTCTCATTGATGTAATCATATGAGAAAAGCTGTACTAGCTTTAGCTCTAGTAAAAAAATGCAGATCATATCACAGGCTGATCCTTTTAAATTGCTGTTGTTTTCAAGCAAACCATGTTGTCATCAACATATACAACTAATTCAAATAATGATACAAAAAGTTGGTCAAAATGAAATATTTACAAGTTTAAATAAATCAATGACAATTTACTTCTAGCCATAAAAAGGAAATTGTGAATATATCAGTGCATAGAAGAATTTACGATTCAGAAGAAAGGGAATTAATTGCACATACCTTTCCCAGGGAAGCATTTTGTGATGTCTGAGTTGGCAAGAGCAGAACTGAGGGTGTGTGACAGTATTAAATATCAGATGGTGTATGTTCAAGGGTCGCATGCTGCTGTGCAAGAACAAAGGATTAACGGCAGCCCCAGTAAAGCTGTCCAGTCTATATTTACGGATGTAGAGCACATAAAGCACACGCTGCCCTTGTGCCATCACTCAAGAGGGATTAGAGGAAAGCACTGCTCTGCAGGACGTAATTCACATTATACAACACCAGCAGCTGGATGCTAGAAAGAAACCGACCTGCTAATGACGATCCTGAAGGCACTGAAACCTATGTTTTTTTTTTTTTCAACACGGAGTAAGAGATGATAAACACCACGGCTCGGGGTGGACTATCTCTCCATCGACACAACATAAAGTGTTGCGTGTTTACAATCTTGCCGTGCAATCTCAACCAACAGAGGTTTTAAATTAAGGTTTCTCTTGTTTTCAAAACAAGTGCACATCATATCTTAATTGGTTGACCTGCAGTTGTTTTGTTTGTAGAACTTGGCTGACTATTATCTACGTATATGAAAACAAAGCTTTTTCAAGAAGCGAGTTTTCTGTGGACTGCTCCGAGCACAGCTTTATGTCATATTTGTAAAGCCTCCTCCCACTCAGTGCCATCCTCTTTGCCATACATTTGCATTAAATGAACACATTTTATGAACTGAATATGTGGCCTCCCATGTTATCATTTTCAATTAAACGAAATGTGAATTTCAATGAAAACTGTTGCTTCTTTAAATATACAAGCCAACCGCAAATGCATGGATGAAATAGCTTAAATGAAATTATAAAAAATTACAAAAATTGAAAAAAGAAGAGGGAATCGTTTCAATGGTAGTGACTAAAATTTTGGAATAAATGAGAAAAATTATAAGATTTTGAGAAATAAAGAGAGACAAATTCTATATTTTTTCAAAACTGTGAATTAAAATCACGCTTAAGTAAGACTTATAGGAAAGGAAGATCAAGCACAAGCTTTTTTTCTTTTTACATTATTATTATTACTTCACTTTTGCATCACCATATTTTCAGCAATAATTTTATTAAACATTTGTTGGTCCATATTAACAAGAGGGTTTCTTTCAAAACCTTTTTTCTGGGCATAGACAAAGAGGAGCTTAATGAATACATACCACATTTTAAAAATCATTGAGTATTTTAATCCATGAATGTGAAATCAAACAGCTAAGACGTCATGCAAAAAAGTAAACGTAACATTATTACTGCTATATTAGTCGATTTCTAAGAAAATGGTGATAAATACGTAACAATACAAAACTAATGAATGTGTTTCCGATGCAGGGCTGGATTATAGCCTGGTCCAATGGGGCCAGTGCCCCGGGGCCTCGAAACCCCAGGGGGCCTCCGAACCTCAGGCCACTCGTGATGTGAGGCTGAAGACCTCTGAAATTGAATGCATTGGTCCTCACTACCCCATACATTAACTGACTTGGCTACTTGTAGCATGAGCTACCCACTGGGGGCCCCAATCCACAGTCTTGGCAATGTTAGGCCCTTGGGCCCCTTGGTACTTACAATATAACACCCCCCCCAGACACCCAGTGCATAGAACTTGAGCTGATCCCCAGGGCCCCTGGTGCTTCAGCACTCACAGTGTTAGGGCCCTAAAGGCCCCTCCAGTTGGGGAGTTTCCATTGCTGGCAGTGGAACTGAAGTATGAGGTAGGGCTTTTTATCAGTGTCTCCCTACTCCCCTCACACACTGTGAATCCAGTACAAGTGGGACCCCGGTTGGACCCACTAAACTTTGGAGAGAGTGTGAATAGCTAGTTGGCTAACATGCTAGCGCATGCATTGAAAATAAATGGAAGCACTAGTATCCTAGGTGACTCGTCCACCATATTTGAACCAGGAGGCCAACGTTTTCTAGAAATGCTCTGAAGTCCCTGCCCCGAGGCAAGGATTTAAATCGTTCCTGAGAAAAAAGTCCCGAGACCAGTACTACAGAGCCGTTCCTGCTTGTGTAGACATGCAAAATGACCCAGTTCCTGGTATGAAAGTTCTGGAACTACTCCCAAGTGTCAGGGCCCTGAGGGCCCCTTGGCATTTAAAGAGAGAACTGACCACTAGGAGCCCTAAGGGGCCTGTGGGCACCTAGCGTGGGAGGGATGGCGGCTAAATTCATGCAAGACATTTGCTGTTGTAGCTTTTTAGTCTCCTTTATGACCCTGTTCTATTTTTCGCGCATGCAGCAAAATGGCGAGTGAAATTCATCCAGTTTGCCAGTGACAAACTGCCAGGGTGAGCAGACATTTTTGCTTTTAGGCCGAATAAAAAAATGAGTTGAGGAGTAGTATGTGCCAAACACATCTCAGCTCTTTATCACTTCTGTCAATAGAGTCAGAACTTGTCAGTCACCTAGATTTTGACAATTTTGCAAGGAAGACGGCAAGAATGGTGCCATTATAAGCAAGGCTGGACTGGTCATCTGACATACTGCCTGGTAGGCTGATAGATTTTCATGTAATTAGTTGTCCGAGCAGTGATAGCTGGTGGTGCGCTGCTTGGCCCACAATGCCAGGGCAAATTTTGTTTTTTGTCTTAGTCCAGCCCTTGCTCTCAAAAAGTATACCTGTGTGTTAAAGGCTATGGTGGGCCACCGGAGGCTATAAGGCCAGTGGGGGGGACCTTGATCCGGCCCGGTTGCTATGGGATGACATTCGACATGTATTTCCGTGTATTTAAATTTTGGACTCAGTCTTGTAAAGTCAGTCATTGTTCAGAGAATTTTATTCTCACATATAACAAGAATATCCTGTTTTTTTTGCATATTTTCCAAAAAATGACTACAAGTTTTTCATAAAATGTGAGAGAGACAGTAAAATTCTACAGTATATGATATAATGTCATATACAGTGTATTCGTTGCCTGACTTTGCTTAATTTCATTTCGCTTCAGTACCATGGATATATATATATATATATATATATATATATATATATATATATATATATATATATATAGAACACTAAATTGCTGATAGGGTACGTTCAAGTGAAGCATCTGTCCCATTTAGTGTGTATAGAACTGGAGAGGCTTCCGCCGCTTTCTTCTACGAGCGAAGTTGAAGAGACCAATATGGCGTCAAGTGCACCGCACTTCTCAATTTCCTGTAGGCTATAATGGAGAAATCCGAGTGATTTTCTTTAAAATTAAGGTGTCTGGTGCCGTATTTTAAACACACATATAACTGGAATGCATGTCAGAATAAGAATCAATCGGTAATTTTATGTGACACTATTCTAGGATAAAGTTATTGGGGGTGTTGTTTTACTCATCGCACTCAACGTTTGAGTGGCTGGTTGGTTGTATTGAGTAATGATGACGAGTGGCTAAGCACTAATTCGCAGATTTCATTTGCGAAATCACGTAATGTGGATGGGCGAATTGTAAACGTTTCTGTTATGTTTTCTAGCTAGCTGGCATTGCTTAATGTCTTCTGTTGTGGGGATAAACATCGATTCCATTAAAGTTAATTGTTTGAAATATCATCTGGCATGCTAGTTAACATTGAACTCAGCTATGCTTGCCATTGTGTGCTGAATGTGCCAGTAAACCTTTGAAACGTTAATAATATCAAAATTGATTTAATCCACGCGTTGGCTATTAGCTAGTTGGCATGATTACAAATACTCCCACCAAATTAGCTTGCTAGCTAGGAGAGCTAAAACCAGTCTCTCCGCTGCAATCCCCATTTCAGAATGAGTCCGATCTGCTGCCAACATTGCCTGGAACACGTTTCTCCAAAGCCTCGCTGTTAATCATGTCAGCACCTTACATAGTTTTTACTTTCAGACTGTATATGGTTCCAGCAATGCAAGGCAGCAATAGTGCTTTCACGCATTAATGTTAGCTGTGGAAAAAGTCCAGCTACCAAACAGAAAATACAAGGGAATGTTTGCATTTGCTTAACTCCAAGACCATATTGCTGGTTGACAGCAACGCACCTCACTGATATGAGAGAACGACACATTATACTTCAAACCAAACGTCCAGAAAAATATAAACCCGACAGTGACGACAGTCTGTGGGAATTAAACGAACCGAGTAAGAAACTAGTGGGATGGAATGCCAGCAAACTTTTCAGCAGGGGTACGAGCAGCTCCAGAGAGCTGTGCTAAAGGTTAGAATTCAGTTTGGTGCCCTACGTTACAAGGGAATAATTTTCTCGCTAACGTTAAAGTTAAATTCACAACCAATTTGAAGTGTGACTTGACCACAGTAACGCGTTCGTGTTGTGATCCTCGTTCCAACCGTTTAGAATAACGTACAGAGACTTTGCCTGTTAACAGTTGGTTATGTACCCACTAGGCTACCTAGGACAGCGTAAGCATCCTGAGATAGGATTAGTACAATGCCCATGGGCACAAAACAGCTTTACGGCCATGTTCCCTGAAGGCTATTCACCAGTACCACGCGTTCGACCATTCAGAGTCAGATGTGAGGCGTATTGACCAATCACTGCCTTAATTGTTGATTAAAAACAACTCCTTAAAACTTGGTTCTCGAAAAGTGTCAACCAAAATTGCGCCTTGATTCATTTTTTAATATGTATTTCAATTCTACTTAAGAAGGAAATTCAATTGTACGCTCTTTGAATAACAAAATAATGGCAAGAATTTTTCCATTATAAGTCAATGGGAAATTGAGAGGTGCGGTGCACTGGACGCCATATTGGTTTCTTCAACTTTTCGCTCCAACAGCCTCTCCAGTTCTATATACACTCATTGTGTACGAAGCACAGCGAAGTAGCAGAGTCTGGTTTTACCTGGCCAGTATATTCGCACCCTTAGTGAACATTAGCTAAAAAGGCTAATAACAAAATTTGGTTTTGGTTAATCTTCCCAAGGATTTCTTTTAAATATTAATAAAAATCCAACCCATAATTGGAAAAAAAATGATTGAAGCAAAAAAAAAAAATCTATTTATAAGTAAATATGTTTTGTTTTCCAAAAAAGTGTCATAATCATTGGCTCCCCCAGAAAATCTTGTATGACATATTTAATTGTGTGTCCCCATTTGAATTTATTCATTAATTCATTGGGTTCACCATAATAATTAGGAAAACTTCAATGGCTGGCCATGACTTGCCATTTCCCTGGGATATAAATATGAAGAGACATGCAGGCCAGTTACCTACAACTATCAAAAACCATGGTGAGGACAAAAGAATATCGCAATGATCTGTGACAGAAAGTTGATGAGCTTCAGAAATGGGTACACACACAGAATATGAACCCATTTAT
Source organism: Gymnothorax reevesii (assembly GCA_029721435.1). Taxonomy (NCBI): domain Eukaryota; kingdom Metazoa; phylum Chordata; class Actinopteri; order Anguilliformes; family Muraenidae; genus Gymnothorax; species Gymnothorax reevesii. The sequence goes on along the minus strand of CM056587.1, from coordinate 4,065,025 downwards.
CCAGATTATTTGGATGGAATTGGGATTGAAATCATTTCTTGTTTTTAGTTGATTGTTTGAAAAAAAAATGTCACGTCTGAGTGTCCAAATTATCCACCTATCCACTGGTATAGCATGTGTGTATAGAACTAGTCAAAAGTTTGGACACTCAGGCATTTTTTTGAACAAGAAAAGATAAGAAAAAAGAACAAAACAACCTGTATTTTATATCCTCCAATAGCCATAAATTATTGCTGAGCATTCTAACTATTTCCGTCCCCCGCTATGCGATAGTCCAAAGAGGGAGATAAAGTATTCAGTGCCATGTGTCCATCCTTTTGTCTGTCTGTCCATCCATCTATCTTTCTGGATCATAGTACCATCTGGCCATCCTGCTCTTGTAAGCATGATATCTCATATCATGTTGGGGGGGGGGGCATGACCACTGTCACATTTGTGACAAATACTTGTTCTCCATGAGGGCAGTCACATGGTTTTGAGCATTCACACCAGCACAACAGTAGAAGTTCCCACGGCTGTGCTGCACTTGTGGTTTTGCTTCAGCTTGATATTTCTGCCCCACATGTTTGCTCTGAATTAGCCGAATTTTCATTTACATTTTTGATAATCAAAGAATCCATTAATACAGTCGTTCCATATACGAGTTTTTATAAATCCAACAACTTGAGATGCTATCCCGTGAAATAAATTGTTGTCATTATTTTTACGTCTGGCTATAAAGAAGATTGAACCACTTAAATTTCACCAAAGACAGAGTTCCAAATCCCATGTAAAGCATGTCATGACCTATGACAGTCAACAAAAACATTCGAGAAAGTAGAGTTACCATTTAACTCGCACTTCTATAAATAAAATCTGGGGAATTTGAAAATGGAAATATTTTGTTAAATGTGGGAATAAAATGCCCTGAAAAATATCAAATGTTGAATGAATGAGTCTGAAAGTCTGCAATAGCCTACATGTTGTGCCATCGCATTGCAAATACGTACATTTGCGTTCAACATTTTATTTCTTATAGCTCGTCCAATGCTACAGAAATAATCTTGTAACTACCTCCGCCAAAGAAGTTGGGGCGGAGGTTGTGTTTTCGCCCCTGTTTGTTTGTTTGTGAACAACATAACTCAAAAAGTAATCAATGGATAACGCAGCTTTGCTCCCACTCAAGCACATGTGGACTGCGCTACCTTGGCAGATGTTTGCACTTTTAGAGTGCCTCTAGTTTCCTTTTGCACTTGGCGCCGTCGAGGTTTTCGTGAAGTCACACAATCATTTTAAAATGAAGTTTGTGTTTGTCCATGCTCAGAAAAAAAAATGGTTTGAACAAAAACTTTGTGATTTATAGGAGGCCGACTCTATGCTATTTAATTAAACGAATGCGACAAAACAAAATATAAAAAATGGCAACGCGAAAAGTGCTGAATTGTGCAGGATGAACCATATGGATTGTTATGTAAACTATTCATTCCTTTGGTTTTCATCACGAGCAAGGCGTTGCGCTGACGCGCGAGCTTCTTCAGCACGAGACAAAAGAGAAGTGAGTCTCGTGTAGCCTACATGTCAAACTCGCACAGCAACGTCCAAGCATATTTTCGGCACGTATTCGGCGCGTGGGAGCCACATAGCTCTATGGCGCTCCAGGTTGAGGCTCTTGAGTACCTGAAACAACTACACCACCAGCAAGGTGTAAAAAGCAACAGCAGCATCCAGCTTCTAAGAGAAGACATGGGTGGTGCGGGAAAGGAAATGCAAGCCACTGCTTATCTGGAAGGCAAGTTCCCATTTAACCGTGTGCGCGGGAAGAGAAGTTTGAAAAGCGACTCGGACATGTCAAAAGGCGCATCCACGAGACGGACCACTCGGACCATCGCTGAGAGAGCTCGCGACAGCATTTTCACGCGGTTGACTGAAATTGCCCACGAGGTAAACTCGTTGCAAGAAGAACTCTGTCGTCCTGATTCCCGGGATCAACTTGGGCTTCACCCTAAGGTGAGAAACAGCGTCTTTAAATCATTTAATTTTTACGCAAATCGCTTGAAACCATTCACGGTTGTTAACCTATATTTCCCTGCTCCTCCTTTTCCCTGATCCCCCTCAGGACGTCGTCGAGCTGAGGAACATATGCGCCCGCACGTCTGCTGTTTGTGATGCGTATTGTGTGTCCGAGCCAGACCTGAAAGAATTTAGCGACTGTTTGAGGCGCATCATAGAGAATCTGCTGTGTTCCTGCACTCGCAGCGACAGCCTCACGGTCACTCAGGCGATAAAGAGACTCCGAGAAATCTGCGATGACTTCCCGGACTTTTAAATAACCCCAGCGCTGAGCGCGGTGTAAATAAGGCGAACATTGAAATTTTGGGTTTACGTCCGAAACTATGTTTGTAATTACGTAGATCCACGAAGCATGATAAGCCTCGCTTGCTATGTGGCTTGACTCGCAGGACTGGATATTGTACGACGCGAGATGGATATTAAATTCCTGAGCTGCCATCGTGTATCTTGGACTCGAGGAGCAGTGTCTCGAGATGCCAGGCATATTTCAGCTGCCTGTCGCTGCCCCGCCCCTTTAAGGTGTGTTTTTGTTTTAAGAGGCGCTCGGCACACGCGGAGCCAAACTGGGAAACAATTCTAACACAATAACAACCGAAGAGAAAATCCATCTGAATTTTTAGGGTGGGGCACGTGCAGCATTTTTGACCCTTTGCCTGTATTTTCTGTTCTTCCAGTTTGTCGACATGTTTTGCTTTTTTATTTCAGTGAAGTGAGTGGGTGTGTTTGATCAGTGGTGCATGTGTGTGGTGGTGGATGCTTTTGAAATAAATTTCTAGTTTCAGTCACTAATAGCCAGGACACTGAGAATGCTGCAAAATGCTGTCACTGTTTGATATGATTGTTTTTTTTTTTTTTGCATTTGAAATTTTTCATACTGTCTGGTTGCTCTCTTGAATGTAAAGGATGGCATGAAACTTTTCCTCTGTCGTTTGGTCACTGGGGAAGTTTAGAAGAAGTGAGCTGTGATATTTGCATTAGTAGTAGCCATCACTTGACCTCAGGGCCGGTGCTAGACCTGAAAGTTTGGAGGAAAATATCCATCCCTTTTGTTGACTTCAATTAGCCCTGGCTAATTCTAGATGGATTTTCCTTTATTAACACGTTTTCCAATTCAAGAATAATCAAGTGGCAATTAAAGACACGGCTTCTCTCCCCCATGCGATCTAACAGTGACGAAATAATGGGCTACATTCAGTACAGAAAAATAATTTAATTGTAAATAGGTCTGTGGCGTGGCACTCAGCAACGGTAATTTTTTCCCCAGCGAGAGCGGCATTTCAGAACTCTTTTGTAAATGAAGGTAATTTCGGCAACAAGTACGCACACCTGTTTTTGCAGCATGGTCACGCAACTGGCTGTAAAAAAATAGACAGCTGTCCGATTGGAAAATGTAAACGGACGAAACCACGTACTTGTCACCAGAATTAGCGTCATTCGCTGAAGAGTTCTGAAATACTGCTCTCACTGGAAAAAAAGTTACGTCGCTGAGTGCCAGTGCATAGACCTAATTAAAATTATTTTTCTGAACTGAATGTAGCCCATTTTTTCGCTGTTAGATCGCATAGGGGGAGAGAAGCCGCGTCTTCAATTGCCACTTGATTCTTCTTAAATTGGAAAACATGTTAATAAAGGAAAACCATTATGAAGAAGCCAGGACTAATTGTTGCCAATAAAGGGATGGATTTTGGCCCTGCTTGACCTGGTGGATGCTTGACAATACAGTGCAAGTCTTGTGTTGAACCATACAAATAATGGCTGCCATTATGGAAATCTGTGAGTCAGAGTGTTTAGTTTTCGAAAGTATGAACAGGTTTGGAAATTTGAATAACCAGCCAGGTTTCTTTTTCAATGAGCTCAATTTATGTGTCATTTCAGCTTCTGCATGGTTGTGAATAGACAGCACAGCAAGCCAAACATCTGGCGGTCCATTACAAGTAGGGGATTGTGCACGAGTGAGGGGGTCGTCGCCAAATAAACCTCAAGAGGGTGATGCAAGACCCCAGCACAAAGTGAAGGGGTCTTGAATCCTCTGAAGGGGTTTATGTTGTTATAGTGGCCCTTTCTATGGACATTATTCCGCTTATTAGGCCTTCATGGCTATTAGAAACCAATCATTTGAGACAAAATATTGATTTACAAATGATTTTATTGTTTCTGTTAAAAAAAACAGATTACAGTTTGAACTGCATCCATTGTAATGTAAACTCTTTAGCCTTCTTAAGATTAGAATGCTTTATAATTCATGTTAAACTGATCATTTCCATTAATAGTCAAGTGAGAAAAGAGGTTCTGTCTGCTATTTTGATATAGCAGACCGCGGAGTGCCCCAACTGTCCCATCAAAATCCAGTATACAGTTCAGTGGAGTCGCCCAGTGTTTAAGTGGTTTTGGAAGGGCATGAAGGCCCCTTTCATGTCCATAATCATATAATAATCATTTTTACATGCAGCTTATGAGCAGGAGCTGCATATCCTGATCTGCAGCCTGGATTAATGTTGAGCACATTTTTCTGTGTAAGAGCTATTGGCTTCAGCATGAGTTAAAAAAAAAAAAAATATATATATATATATATATATATATATATATGTATATCAGAGTAGATGAAAAAAGTATCAGATATCTCTTCTAAAACATTATATTTTATTCATTTATAAAGCATTGCTGGGCAAATTCCTTCCTATCTTACTAGGATTTTGTCCATTAAAATCACAAGTCCGCGTATCAGATCTCATGAGTGGATTATGTTAGAGGCTCCTAGGACTAGATCAAATCTGGGTGGTACCAGTTTTAGCACATTTTCACCTTGTTTGTGGAACAGGATACACTGAAGCTAGATGGCCTCATCCCATTCGAGTCCTACAATTAGTTTTGGATATGATACTAAAAGAGACCATTTGTACTTGCCTTTAGTTTCAATGAAGGACATACACATCATTATTCTTTGTCCTATGTCCTTATATGTTTTTATTTATTTTATTTTTATTTTTTGTACTATTTTTAAAATGTTTTTCCTTTTATCTGCACTTGCTGTAAATTTTGTTAATTTTTGACAGTTCTGTTTGTCGCTGAATACCAATTGTAAATGTTTATTCTGTAATCAGGGCTCCCCCGAAAAAGAGACCCAGGCCTCAGTGGGATTTCCCTGCAATAAAGGTTATAAATAAATAAATTTGAAAAGAAACTTGATGGTGCTGCTGTCACAGATGTTTAATAAAGCCTCATTCCTTGCAGCCACACAATATGATTGGTTGCTTAGACATTTGTTATGCAGCATGAATTGTTTGGTCTCTCTTGATCCTTTAGGAAGCTTGATTTCCCATTCCCAAATTTTAGCTAATGTAGTATGCATCAATACACAATTCTCAGTCACAGAATTAACTTAATATACTATCAAAATGCAGTACATACTCATTCTAGTGGTCACTATGCTTAGTATGGGCACTATCCAATTTCTAACAGTTGTAGTAAGCTGCTGACACATTTTGTGTGCTGAAAATTATCATATATGCCATTTGAAGCACTGGAACGCACAATGCAGTGATTTTTATGGGAGACAATGACTATGTTTGAAACTGCATTCGATGTGCTCCTTTATGACTTACAATAGACAATGTGAATTCCAATCACTCCCAGATATACTGCCTGAATCATCCACCCAGCAGAAAAGTTTGAAAACAAAACTACTCCCTCTTAAATACTTTTCAAACTTCTCCTTTTTGCAGCTGACACCTGCAAAAAGCAACTATTGTTAATTTTTTTTTTTAATCAGGCATATAACTTACTTTGTACATTCATCAAGTTTCATGGAGAAAAAGTCTGATACATGAGTAGTCAAAAAAACAACTTTTTAAAATTAATATTCTGAGCTGCTGGATAGCTCACTCGGTTGTGGGCTATCCGGCTAGAAGTGACTATCACGTCGCGGGTCGAGCCCCGGTCGTACCAACCAGCAGTGGTCGGCAGCTTTTTCAGCGTAGCACACAATTGGCCATCGCGCTACAGGGTTTCAAATTGGGAAGGGACTGCCGGGTAAGGGAAATAAATAAAAACAGCTTTGTTCATTGCCTCCGGTTGGCCGGTCCGTACTCCGTTCCTGTTCGCCGTGCATGTCATAAGGGTACGTGACACAACCCTTACACAACATAGCAATTAAAATATTAAGCTGCTATCCACTGAGTATTTTTGAAAACAGCTGTGTAGTGGTGCGTCCATAGCTAGCCATTTACCCAACACATCCGTCTGACCATTGTAATGTGAATATAGGCCACTAGATGGCAGTATTTACCTTTTTTTTGTTAAGCTCAGACTGGAGTCATGTTTAGACATGTCCTGGACATGTCTGGGGCAAGTCTCAAAAAAAAAAAAAGAGGTCTAAATGTGGGTGGGGTCTGCAAAAGAGTATATAAGGAAAAGAATTGAGACAGTAAAGTAGGAGGAGAAATTGCAAGAAGATGACCAGACCTGCCAGTCTGTTCAAGACCTGTTAAGTTTCTTTTGTGGATTTTTCTCACCCAGCACATCACCAGAAAACCCAAAGGGACTGTAAATATTTTTGTTTTTGTTATAATTCAATCTTGGTCATTAGTTGTTAGTTAGTGGTTATTGTCTTTGTCTGTTAATTAAATGTGTTCAAGTTTTTAAAACAGTTTCTGTCATCCCTTGCTGTTGCTGTTGCTGTTGTGTTATAAATGTAATAACAAATTGGGGCCATAACAAATTGGGGGCTCAAGGTCTGGGATAGACCATTTTGTGAGTCATTTATTAAAAATCTAACATTTCAGATTGTAAAATTGTTTTTGTGAATTTTCCTATATAATTATATTGTCAACAGCAATGGATGATTTCTTGGCATCACCAACCGTAGGGGTTTTGAAGTCTTTTAAAAAGACAGAACTGCTAGAAATTTGCAGACAGTTGGAGCTGACAGAGGTAAAACCAGCCATGCGAAAAGCAAGACTGGCTAGAGAGATAGTTGAATATTACATTGATGAAAATGTGTTTGCACCAGGAGATCTGGAACAGTTTCCAGTGGAAAATCCAAATATAGAAATGGAACTTAAATTAAAAATGCTAGAGATTGAAAGGGAGGAAAGAGAAAAAGAAAGGGAGGAAAAAGAAAAACAAAGGCAGTTTGAGTTAGAAAAATTAGCAAGAGAAGAAAAACAAAGAGAATTTGAGAGAGAGAAAGAGGAAAGAGCAGAAAGAGAGAGACAGAGACAGAGAGATTTTGAATTAGAGAAATTCGATAGAGAAGAAAGACTCCAAATGGAGCTACTAAAAATTAAAATTCAAACTGAAAATAAATTTCGGGCTAGCCAGGAGGTAAAATTGGTGCCTCCATTTTCGGAAAATGTTGTTGACAACTATTTATAGTGTTTTGAAAAGGTAGCAAAGAGTTGCCAGTGGCCAAAGGAACACTGGCCTCTGATGTTGCAAACTGTCCTCAAGGGTAAAGCTCAACAAGCCTATTCGGCTTTGTCTGCAGATGATTCCTCTGATTATGAGGTTGTCAAAAAGGTTATTTTGAGAGCTTATGAGTTGGTTCCAGAGGCTTACCGACAGAAATTCAGAGGTCTGAAGAAATCTGAAAATCAGACTTATGTTGAATTTGCTAATGAGAAGCAGGTTTGCTTTGAGCGCTGGTGTACTTCTATGGAGGTCAAGGATGATTTCAACTCACTAAAAGAGATGGTGTTAGTTGAAGAATTCAAGAACTGTGTTAAGGATGATGTTAAGACCTACCTTAATGAGAAGCAAGCACTGAACTTGCAATCAGCTGCCAAATTTGCAGATGAATATGTTCTCACTCATAAGTCCAAATTTCAGTCTAGCAGTAACAATAAATGGTCCCAATTTCAGAAAAAGGGTTACGGTGATACCCAAGATTCCTCACCCAAAGACAAAGACAAATCTGGTGATGGTGCTCAGAAATCCAGTAACAGGTCTGATCAAAGTGTGAAAGCTGACAGTGACAAAAGTGGTCTAGTTTGCAGTTATTGCAAGAAATCTGGTCATGTTACAACTAACTGTTGGTTCCTTAAAGCTAAGAAAGAAAAAGAAAAGGATACCAAACCAAATGCCTTTGTGAAAACAAGGTTAGAAACCCCTGTAGTAGATAACCAATCTGCTAAATTGCCTGCTTTTTGTGGGGCTAAAAAGCCTAATACAGCTGACTTTGTGAGGGAGGAATTTCTTCCATTTGTGTCAGAGGGATTTGTGGCTCTGAATGAGCATACTACTCCTGTCCCCATATATATCCTAAGGGATACCGGAGCTTCTCAGTCACTTTTGTTGATGGACTCCTTGGAGTTACGTGATGAGACCGCTTCAGGGGATTTCATACTTGTACAAGGTATTGAAGGGAGGACTGTATCTGTACCCCTGCGCTCTATATTCTTGAAGTCAGATTTAGTTACAGGACAGGTAAAGGTGGGACTTATGTCAAGTCTACCTATAAAGGGTGTTTCTCTGTTGCTAGGCAATGACCTGGCTGGGGGCAAAGTAGTTCCCCCTGTACATCTGACTTCACAGCCGAGCACTGAAAATGGGGATGAGGACCCATCTCTGTATCCTTCTTGCGCAGTGACTCGTGCTATGGCAAAGAAGGCTAAAGAAGATGATGTTGTGGTGCCGTCCAGTACATTGAATAGTCAGGACTCAGGTGGTTCGCCTCATGACTCTGATTGGCCTACTATGGTTTCTCCGTTTGAGGACTTATCAGATACTTTTATCAGTTCTCTATTCAGCCAGCCGGATGGGTCTGGTGATTCTGATGTGTCTGGAGACTTGTCTCTGTCCAGAAAGCGGTTGATTGAGGAGCAAACTAATGATCCTGAAATTGGTGTACTAAAGAGGAGAGCCCTTCCTGAAAAAGAAATAGATGCAGTTCCAGTTGGGTATTATCTCAAGGATGGTGTGTTGATGCGGAAGTGGCGCCCTCCTGATATCCCTGCCAATGCAGATTGGGCAGTGGTCAGGCAAATTGTTGTTCCGAAGGTCTATAGGAATGAGATCTTAACAATGGCTCATAGTTTACCTTTAGGAGGTCATCTTGGTGTTAACAAGACTGTTGATAAGATCATGAAACACTTCTTTTGGCCTGGGCTTCGGAAAGACGTTTCCAACTTTTGCAAAACCTGTCACACTTGTCAGGTAGTTGGAAAACACCAGTTAGACCCACCTGTAGCTCCATTGCAGCCTATCCCAGCATTTGGGGAGCCATTCTCTAGGGTCATTGTTGATTGCGTTGGTCCATTACCCAAGACTAGATCTGGAAATCAGTACTTGTTGACAATCATGTGTGCATCTACCAGATTCCCCGAAGCCATACCTCTACGTAACATCAAGGCAACTGCAATCTCGAAGGCTTTGATAAAGTTCTTCACGTTGTTTGGTCTTCCCAGGGAAATTCAGTCAGACCAAGGTAGCAATTTCACTTCAGGATTGTTTCAGCAGGTTGTGTATGAACTAGGTGCAAAACAGATTCTTTCTAGTGCCTATCATCCAGAAAGTCAGGGTGCCTTAGAGCGGTTTCATTCCACTCTCAAGACAATGATGAGGACTTATTGTTATGACCATGAGAAAGACTGGGATGAAGGGGTTCATTTGCTGTTGTTTGCAGCTAGAGAAGCAGATCAGGAGTCTACTGGATTCAGTCCCTTTGAGCTAGTGTTTGGTCATGAAGTGAGAGGACCTTTGCTATTATTGAGTGAACAATGGCAAGAGAAAGAGCCGCATATCAGTCTGTTAGACTATGTTAGCAAGTTCAAGGAAAGATTGCGTGCAGCTTGTGACCTTGCCAAAGAGAACTTGAAATCAAGTCAGGGAAAAATGAAAACTTGGTATGATCATAAGGCTAGAAGCCGTGAGTTTAAACCAGGAGAAAAGGTCCTTGTGTTGTTTCCCTTGCAGTCCAATCCATTGCAGGCTAGATTTCATGGTCCTTATGAAATTCTGATAAAACTCAATGATCTCAATTACATTGTGAAGACTCCAGATAGGAGAAAACCAAAACAATTGTGTCATATTAACATGCTAAAGCCTTATCATGACAGAAATGCTAGGGTTGCAGCTGTCACTTCAGATTCTCCAATGGTCGAAACGTGTGAAGATGAGGGGGAGTTTCAAGATGATGAACCAAGAATTAAAGCTGAAGTTCTTTCATGTAAATTGTCAAACACTGAAGTGTTGCAAAATCTTGATGTAAAACTCCAGCACTTAGAACCCTCACAGAGAGATCAGTTTGAAAGGTTGATCAAGAAATATGAGGATTTGTTTCCTGATGTTCCAAAGAGAGTTACTATAGCCTCTCATGATGTAGATGTTGGTGATGCCAAACCAATAAAACAGCATCCATACCAGATGAATCCTGAAAAGAGAAAGATTGCTGAGAAAGAGGTTGAGTACATGTTAAAACATGATATTATCAGACCATCCAATTCAGATTGGAGTTCACCCTGTGTGCTAGTTCCAAAACCTGATGGAAGTACTAGATTCTGTACAGATTATCGCAAAGTCAATGCTGTAACTAGAACTGATGTGTTTCCAATACCTAGGATTGATGATTGTATTGATAGTGTAGGGCAAGCAAAGTTTCTGACCAAGATTGATTTATTGAAGGGTTATTGGTGTGTGCCTTTAACTGAGAGGGCCAAGAGCATCTCTGCTTTTGCCACACCATCTGGATTGTACCAGTATGAAGTCCTACCCTTTGGCATAAAAAATGCCCCAGCCACGTTCCAAAGGATGATACAGTCTACAATCGCCGGATTGCCACACACGGGTGCGTACATCGATGACCTGATCACATGGAGTGACTCCTGGGAAGAACATCTAAAAGATGTAGAGACGTTGTTCCAGCGCCTGACCCAGGCTAACCTGACTGTTAACCTGAGCAAGAGTGACTTTGGTTGTGCTCCTGTCACCTATCTTGGCTATGTCATAGGCCAGGGTAAGGTGGCACCCATAAATGCTAAAGTCCAAGCCATCATGGACTTTCCAGTTCCTGACAACAAAAAAGCTTTGCGCCGCTTCCTTGGAATGATCGGGTACTACCGCAAGTTCTGCAAGAACTTTGCTGAGATTGCTCTCAGTCTAACTAACCAACTGAAGAAAGGCGTAAAGTTCACCTGGGATGAGGCATGCCAGAGAGCCTTCGATCACCTGAAGTCTCTGCTGTGTCACTTCCCCGTGCTCAAATCTCCTGACTTCAACAAACCGTTCTCCATCGCGGTCGATGCTAGCGACCAAGCTTGTGGATCTGTGCTCCTACAGAGAAGTGACTCTGATGACATTGAGCATCCCCTGGCATACTTCTCCAGGAAGTTCAATCGCCACCAAAGGAACTATTCCACAATAGAGAAGGAACTGTTGGCTCTGGTCCTTTCTTTACAACACTTTGAGGTTTATGTTTGTACAGGACAAAAGCCAATGATTGCGTACACTGACCACAATCCGTTAATGTTTTTGAGTAAGATGAAAAACAAGAATCGGAGATTGTTGAATTGGAGTTTGATTTTACAGGAGTTTGACTTGGAAATTAAGCATGTGAAGGGTACAGACAATGTAATTGCTGATTGCTTATCCCGTGTTTGAATTTGTATATATATATATATCATGTGTTTGAATATTGTATGATATGTATATATAGACAAGTGTTCACTTAACCATTTTGTATTGAAAAGAAAAATTTTTGCCTTTATGAGTCAAAATTTTTCCCTTTTGGAATGGAGGTGTAATGTGAATATAGGCCACTAGATGGCAGTATTTACCTTTTTTTTGTTAAGCTCAGAATGGAGTCATGTTTAGACATGTCCTGGACATGTCTGGGGCTAGTCTCAAAAAAAAAAAAAAGAGGTCTAAATGTGGGTGGGGTCTGCAAAAGAGTATATAAGGAAAAGAATTGAGACAGTAAAGTAGGAGGAGAAATTGCAAGAAGATGACCAGACCTGCCAGTCTGTTCAAGACCTGTTAAGTTTCTTTTGTGGATTTTTCTCACCCAGCACATCACCAGAAAACCCAAAGGGACTGTAAATATTTTTGTTTTTGTTATAATTCAATCTTGGTCATTAGTTGTTAGTTAGTGGTTATTGTCTTTGTCTGTTAATTAAATGTGTTCAAGTTTTTAAAACAGTTTCTGTCATCCCTTGCTGTTGCTGTTGCTGTTGTGTTATAAATGTAATAACAAATTGGGGCCATAACACCATGCTGTGAACAAGGTTTGGAGGAGCCGCTGTGTAATGCATAGCAGTGACTGGTCTGAAGTAGAGACTACATTGCGTATAAATGTCTCACAATATTGTTTCCATATCAGAGACATCAGTAGCATGCACTGTATTTTGCAGTATAAAGCAATCTATTGTTTATAACAAATTTAAATATTCCAGGTAGACAGCAAAGGAGGTGATTGTCTCAGAGATTGACGGGAGAAATGGCAAAGTTTTTAGTTTCATCAAGTGCAAAAGAGTTCCCTGAATTCCTATTGGCTGACTGGAAAATGCCTGACTAGACATGTTGTGTGATGTGCTCAGAAATCCCTTCCGAGGTTTTTGAAATTTCACATGGAGGCAAAAGAGTGTTCATGGTTTCCAGTCATGCCGATGTGTCGACCCAATCCTTATAAATCAATTATACCAAACAAAGCGTTTTAGTGCTGCATTTCACAGGGTGTTAATATGCACTGTAAACTTGGGAAGTGTAGCCTGACCCTAAAAGTGGGGCAGTGTCTGTATCTCGGGAAACCCAGCCGTCTGCCAGCATTTTCACATTTTCTTTGAACAGGGTGTTTTTGGGCATCAGTCTTTGGGGATGAATAGTTCCCAATCAATAGCAACTTGCAGGCTGTGGAGGCAGGACATAGCACTGCACTGCAGTGTAGTGCTTCTGCTGTCGTTGAGCCGGGCAGGAGGGGCCAACTTTGACTGTTGTGTTTACAAACTGCAACCAAAAAAATCTGACTCAGGATACCTTAATGTGCATGAAATATGTCAGAAATCCATCCGTTCTTTCATTTCCAGGTTCCACGACGACAAAATTTTCACATCATAAGCAAAGGGAAATTCGCCAATTTTTTATCATTTACTATAGCTACAATTTAGGAGCTATTTGAATGTTCATTGGATGATTGATAGGCATTGGTGATAACTAAAAATTGTGCAATTTGCACCTTCAAAGGCCTGTGGTGGAGAATGATAACCATATTTCCAATACATTTAACAAAATCTTGTCAAGTGTGGTGGGAAAAATATCCCAAAATGTTCTAAATTCAGAGTATTACTATAATCACAGTTCAACAAAGAGAACTCAGCCAGGTTCTTGTGGCCCCTTAAAACTGCTGTACGAATGTGGAGCTGAGAAGAAATAAAAACTCATAAATTCTGCCAAAAAACCAAGATAACAAGGCCCTTAGCAGGCCGACTAATACTGGCTGGATGAGCTAATTTTCTGGAATGACCATATTGGTAGTCAACCAATTAGCAGCTTCATTACATGAGCCAGCTCACTATATAATATCCAGGAATCCAACCAACTTGGGCGTCCACACTGACCTTCAAATAAACCCTAGGTTTGGGAGGATCAGATACGGCCTTCGAGCGTCCCTGGCGGCCGAAAATGAATTTACACTATTATATAATGGCAAGCTTGTAACTAAGGGTGGAGTGTTGTTATATGACAATCAACCAATCACAAAGTAACACTGGTTGATCAGGTAGAAAGAATCACGTTTAATCCCACCTAAAGGAACGTGCCAAAAGCGTAATAAATATGAGGGTTCGGACAATCGGTGGTCAGTCTGTGTCGGGTGATAGATGAAGAATGAATGCTACATGGTTTGCACAGACTAGCCTGGGATTTGTTCTTCACTTTGACGATTTGCAATAAACACGATCGCATCAGACTCTGGAGAATGTCTTCATTCCCTATAAGTAGATTAACAAGGATGAGAGGAAGACTTGGTCCAAAAGTGCTTCCCTGCCCACACAAGCTCTCAGTCAATGCTACCATTCATTTGGTTGTCCGGCAGTGCCTCCATCCTTTAGTCTGGCAGTTGTGTCATGTTTAAATATGACAGCTCCATGGGTCTAGGAACTCCACACCAAGAACCCATGTTTGAGCCGTGAGGAGACTGACGACTGTCCAACCAATCAATAAAAAAAACCTTAACACTATGTATTTAGCTGGTAAATATTCAACAAATGTGTGTCTGAATATTCTCACAACATGTATTTAAATAGACATTTTTCAATACAATCTTTCATCAATAGACAATTGTATATTGTGTAGATACACAATCAGTTCAAGAATTATTGTCAATTTCCTGGAAAGTGAGCACAAAGGACTGTATACATCATGCGGTGCTATATATGGGGAAGCCATGTATGTTGATTAGCCAAAACATTAAAACCACTCACAGAAGCAGCAAATAAGGGTGATTATCTCATGACAACGGCAATGCTCATGGCTGTAAACAGATCTTCTGCAGTAAGCATGCAGTCGGTTCTCTCATTCAACATACGAGTTTGATGTGGGAGAAATGGCAACCGAATAACTTTGAGGGCCAAATGGTTATGGCCTGACAAATGGGTAAGAGCATCTCTGAAGTAAAAGGACTTCTGGGGCAGAGGTTTATAATCTAGGGGTCAGAAAGTAAAAATTCTACCATGTTTTCATTTCACTTTGAATTTCACTTTTTAGCTTCCAAATGAATCAGTGCCCACTATAACCCTGGTCCACCCATAGACTGTACAATAAGATGGACAAATCATCTGTGACGCGACCCATTGGTGTCAATATACCATTTACGAAGCCTCGATTTTGGCAATTTGAACAGCACCATTTTGTCATTTTGAAACCTGTCGTGATTCCTATTGGACGAGAGCGTGAATTAAAGATCTGGGGAGGAACGTGGCTCTGGATCTGACCGTATCGAACAAGGACCAGATGATAGCCACACCCCTAAAGCATATTCTGGCTTTATCCTTTATTCTGGTCTACTTGTGACCATAATTAACAAAAATGAACATCGAAGGAGACTTGAAACTTGCGATAGATACCATAAATTGATTTGTAAAATCAGGGAGCTGTTTTGGCAGCACAAGGGGGACCGTCATTATATTAGGCAGATGGGTTAATTTTGTGGTTGATCGGTGTATATTTCATTTATTATTAGTATTATTATTATTGTTGTTGTTGTTAATAATAATAATAATAATTATAATAATAATATCAAAAAGAACTTCAAAATTATTGAGATGGCTTAGTTGGTGCCCCCCCCACCCTTAGAGAGGATAACTGCACAGTGTCTCTTTTAATGCCCAACAACGCTGGTGGACACTTTTGGAGGCATCTTGGACCACTCCTTTATAAAGCACACTTCATGATCCTTCAGGTTTCCATGGGTTGCCCTTTCTTTAATTTTGACCGTACTCTTTCCTTCGGGATCCAGGGCATTGATTGAGGCGGTCATTGCAAAACTTTGACTTGGGATTTCCAAAAGTACTTCTTTATTGACTTTGATGCATGTTTCGGATCACTGTTTTGCTGAGAGGTTTGGCTACGACCAAGTCTCAACCTTCTGGCTGAAGTAACTGGGTGTTCAACTAAAATATCCAGGTACTTAGTGATATTCATTATGCTATCGATCTTAAAACTATCAACTGGAGCACTAGCGGCAGAACAGCTGCAAAGCCTATATATTTCATAGATTTTTAACGTACTGTCCCGATTTTTCATAAATTGTCACTATTATTATGTAAATAAGCAAAATCCTGTATACAACGTATTTTAAAGCATTTCATCAAGTCATCAAGAAATGCAGTGCAATAAATGCTTCAGCACTCAGAAGACCGGAGGGACGTCTTAGGCTGGATTTCACTCACTAGGGGGCAGTATAAGCCCGTAAGATTTAGCCCTTTTGAGTTGCCGTAATACAGTAATGCTGTAATACTGCCGGAAGTCTATCCAGGTAACTTTATTTGACCCAATATAGAATGTCCAATCATATTTCTCAGTACCCAGGATAACCAACACATAGGTTAAATGTGAATTCTGAGGTCTTAATTATGCAGCTATTATCAGCCATTAAAAAGGTTTTTAGAACAGCCAGTAGATAGTCAAGACTGTGTTTTTTGAATGTTAGAGGAAAAAAAAATCATAAAAGGAGCAGAAAAGCTTTTAAATTTCCTTTGAGCCCAGTTGAGTACATTTTAATTAAGTAGTTAAATGTGGCACAGCCTGCAGATTACCAAAGGCAGATCATAGCTAATCATGTAACTGGATGGAAAGAGCGATTACCAGAGAAGTGAGGAGACCAACTACAATGATTACAAGATTACATTGGTGAAAATATTGGGGGGAAATATGAGCATTTAATGGATTTGGCAAAGAAAACAAGGGGAAAAAACAACATTAAATCTCAACAAATTATGAGCTATCCAGAGGATGACTTTGTGTTCAACTGAGACTGACAGCAGAAACCTGCCCAGACCTTAAGCGGGTGAATGCATTCAAGCACCGGTAAATCTTTTATGCAGAACTTGTTTCAGGCCACAACTTTTCTGTCAAGGGGAAAAGATTCATGATCCAAAAGTCCAGTGAAAAAACACAATATACAGTAAGTGCACAGTATTTTACAAACACTGATGAAGCTTAGCTTTAGACTAAATCAGATTTTTAAATTGAGATTCTCTTGACAAAATGCAAAAGAGTCTGGGAGCAAAACAAAGTATGTGAAATAGCTAAAGAAGAATAGATTATTACAGAGACATAAAGCACAATTAAGCCCTAGAGCAGAGGTGGGCAGCGAGGGCCGTGTCTGTTCCTGGTTTTCACACCAACGTCTGGCCTTTAATTAGTTGATTGTCTCAATTAGCCAAACCATTTATGAAATCTGACGTTTCATGCACATTTCTTTAAATTATCATGAAACTACAAAGACTAGTCTTATCTCCCTTCATAAAACATTTTCCTTTGATCGAATCATTGTGAAAATCTATATTTGTGCATGCAATCAATTAACTCAATTAGTCAGGGTAATTGATAGGAATAAAAACCTGCATACTTACCGACCCTCCAGGACCGTGATTGCCCACCCCTGCCCCAGAGTAAGATTAGATCTTTGAATGTGCAAAGGCCAAAAAGATGTATTCAAGGAGACCCAATGGGCCCAGTGCCTGCAAAAAAACAAAAAAAAGTCATGGCAAGGTTGAATTTAATACATTATTGAATATATGAAGCGCAAGATCCATCCCATCCATTCTCTATACCCACATTTTCCTCACTAGGGTCGCAGAGGGAGCTGGAGTCTATCCCAGCTGACTATGAGGAAAAGGCAGGGACCCACCCTGGACATCTCGCCAATCCATCCCAAGGTGCACACACCAGTCACACGCCATTCACTCTCACACTCATACCAACAGGCAATTTAGCAGCTCCAATTAACCTGATGTGCAATTATGTGATGTGATGATGTGATGTGCAATTAAACCCACACGAACACGGGGAAATTATGCAAACTCCTCACAGAAAGGCCCCAGGCCGGTGAAGCGTAAGATTTTATATTTAATTTTTTGAAAGATAAATATATGCTATCTTTACTTATGCAATTACATAACAGAGTTGATGAATACAGTGATTACATTATGAAGGCATTGCATGTAAGCGCATCCTTCAACAGATAATGTACTTACACAAACTCAATGGTAACACAAATTTAGAAAACAGTCACGACAAGTTCATGATGCACAAACACTGTGATTAAGCATAAAATGACATGTGAAAGTTCCCCATGTTAAGAGCAATAATGCAGCCTCAGACCATGACAGACGCTGGCTTTTGAAATGTCGCTAATAGCAGTCGGGATGTCCTTCAATTTGCCTTGAGTACGAAGTCTCTGATGTGAGTTCAGTTGGTTTGAGACTTCGTGACTGAGAGGGTGAAAGCTTGTGCTTGGAATCATTTTCATACTCATAAAATCATTCAGTGACCTCTTGTGCCTGGAGGGGCGTGGCTTGAAGAGACCTCTCCCATCATGGCAGGGATGTTTCATCATAGCATATGAAGGTGATCACAGAATAATTCTGCATTGATTTGCAGTAACCGCTTTGCCTCAAAGGGGAAATGTGGATCCAAACCATAGCAAGAAAATGAACAGAAGCATCTGTATCTGTTCTGTTTGTCGATACATCACTGTCCTTTATCACCCGCCTGTACATTAGTAAGTGGTAGTTCATATGGACCATACTGTAATGTGTCACAAGCAATAATGGTTTGTGATCATTGTTAGAATTGTAATGTCTGAACATGATCAGCTGTGAATTATAGCCTGGCTGAGAGGGAGGATTGTGTTGCGAGGGTTGAGATTTGGGCTGTGTTGTCTTGTTGCGAGATTGTGTACAGGTAATTCAGTCGCCTGCAGCTTTGTGAGGAATTTAATTTAAAAGTTTCTGAAGTGGAACAAATGGCTCGGCATCTGGCACAGAGGCTAGGGACGGGGCTTCTCATAATTATTCATCAATATCCATTTAAAGCTTATTCATTAACTCCTGTTTAATCCTTATTCATTAATAACCTGCTTAATTCGTTAGCCATGGGACTTCCGAGACCCCTTGTTTTTGATAAATATTTAGTCTTTGTTTCAGGCAAGTGTTACTGAGAGTGTGATCACAGGGTCTCGAAACTGCAGCGAGGGGCTGTCATCGAGTTTTCTCCCTTATGGAGAGCTGGAACGACGCAAGCCTGGATGCAACAAGATGGGCGACATTTTGTGTGTCAGAGAGATTGAGAAGATGAAGATTGTGACTATATTATTTGTTTAAGTTCAACTTTATTTGGCTTGATTTATAGATTTGAAGACCTTTCATCTTATTCCAGGAAACATTTGGAGACAGTGATTGGTCTATCCTAATTTTTCAGGCCCATCCCTACTTTCTTTTGATTACAAGGAGTCAATGGCCATCTGCTAAATGAAGCCGGAGTCCCATGAAGGCATTTGAAAACTCAGCGCTGCTGACTCTTATGGTAACTCCTGCATCTCCAATGAATCTCAGGCATACTGGCCCCGCCTTTCCCCTGGTTTAGATATGTTGGGGACGAGAGAAGCTTTCGATAAGTGTTAAGAACCGCGCGAGGAAGCTTAAACTGTCCTGGCTTGAAGATCATCAATTCATTTAGCTGACCCCCCACCAACCACAGAGGTAAACTGCGGCCTCAGTTACTCCTGCCTCAAAACCACAGATGACAGACAATCTTCACTAGGCATCGTCAGAAACAACTGAAGCTGGCCTGAACCGAACAAAGAATCCTTGAATCACTTTTAAATATCAAAATGTGAGCTATCCATTCATCGGTATTTGCCAGAATTAGATTTTTGCCTGTGATGCAACATATTACTCACTGAAAATGCAGTTATGTTATGGTGCACTTCTTTTACAAATGGTAAAAATAAATTTTATTTGACCCTGTTCTTGTTAATGCGCAGTACATACATGCATTTACTTTTGCTGAATTTCGGTTTTCGTTTGTATATTTTATTCGCAGCTTTTGTCAGGATTTTTTAAACATTGACCTTTCAGGTAAAATTATGGCCATATAGGTGGGCAAGTTTGCTCTGGGATGAAAGGATGCATTCAAGCCTGCTCCACAGTGTCTTCTGTTTTGTCGTTATTAAAATCATTTGCTCCTTGCATTCATATTTGAGTCTTAATTTCTCCCAACTCAAGCAAGACATGGAACTTTGAGCAAAACCTGCCCTAACTTACCCCCTTAGGCCAGACAGTGTCTCACAGGGAAAACATACTGCTGCTATATGTGAACTTCCTCCGAGCCTAGTGCTCCCAGCGGGATTTCAAGAACACAAAGAGTAAGGACACGCGTTTTCATTCGTTTCATGTCTGTGTAAAACACACATTAGGAGCTGTTATCATCATAGGATTCAGGCAAGGGGAAGGCCTACAGCAATGTTGCTCTTACATCATCATTACTACTTATAATAATATAACTATAACTATTTGTACAACAACAACAACAATAATCATAAAATAATAATAATCAGGCAATAGAGATTGTAGTAATATGCATAACGACATTAAGAGGACTCCACTCAATATTTTCAATATTATCTCTGATACTTTTTCAAAAGCGCACATTGTCCAATGCTCAAAGTGGGCATCAGCCTGACCTGTATGTAAAAATAATTATTGTATTTTAAGTACTGTTATTGATATTTTTTTCTGACAGCCTTATTTCACTGAAAAGAAGTTCTTCTGGGGGTGACCATCTGTCAGTATAGTATCTATGAGCTGTTGTGAGCCCTTCTGTGTTCAGCTGTGTGCAACAGTGATTTCTGGGCAGTCTGTCATTCAAAATCACTTACTTATAGTTTTCTGTCAGCAATGTTGCTTTGTTCCTGAGCCCGAAGGGGGAGGGATATTATTTTGGTTGCATTTGTCTATTTGTCTATTTTTTTTTTCTCTCTGTGTGTCTGTCACCATTGCTGCGCAGAGCCGGTTTGATCAAATTGCACAAAATTTTCAGGAAAGGCGAGCAATGGTCCAAGGATCACATGATTAAATTTTTGGCATATTGGGTCTGCAGAAAATTGGGCGGGGTGTGTTGGGCCCAGCACCACATGTTGTTTATGTTTTATATGCAATAGACTTAAATACATCACTGGTAATAATTCAATTCGCTGGTGGTACAATTTCTGTATCACTGGAGGTAAAAAAAAAAATCATGTCAAAGTATTCAGTCAGACCATCACCACATCTGTAATGCTGAACTCCTTCTGTTCACCACGATTTCACCTCCAAACACCGGTCTTACAACCTCACGCCCATTTCCGAAAGGTTGCAGCTTCTCCTATTTTGCTACTGTCAAAAATGTTGGCGTGCTTGTTTGTGACAGATGAGACATTTTCAAAATTATCGTGCTGGAAGGGTGATAATTTAGCCACTCGACAGTTCTCAACAGATTTTGCCATGTGAAGGGCTTTTCTCTGTCCTGTTGTCTGAAAAATTAGATTTTAGATTACATCACATTCATTTGCCGCCGTATAAGTATTAGAAGTAGAAGTAGTAGAGGTATTGTAGCTTATGCATTTTCAGTCGACAGGTTTTTTGAAGACCTATTTTCTGTGGAATTCTAATAGGATTTTTTAAATTAATATTTTTTATAGCAATTTCTGAATTTAGAGACTGCTATTATGCCTCTTTAGTTGAATGATTCGAAGAGGACAGTCAGGCAAATAAAAGATTCAGGACACTGTTATAAATCGACTGAATTTAACGTTTAAATAAACACATTGTTTCCTTGTTATTTTAACCGTCAGGAGCGTCCTGCTTGCATTTCATTGTGGCTCATAGTTAACAAACACGGAACCAGGAAATCGGCGCGTGTCACTGCAGTGCTCCAGGCTTTGCACACAGGCGAGGTTGATGGGGTACAGTTGCACCAGACTTGCCCTCAGGCTAATTATGCAGTTTTCACACCTCTCAAGTTAAACAAGTGATACGCAGGAGCACGAGGGTTTGAGTCGCCATTTGAATTCTGTTATAAACTGATAGAAAAATTACAGTTAAAAGAACTGGCAAAAGAGGAGCCAGTTTATAACAGCGGATGGTCAAGTCCAGCATCTTTTGAGCCTTCAGCCTGACCCTGGTCTTCAGACAAGTTTGTGTTAGAGTTAATACCCTCCCTCCGGATATCCAGCTTCGAACATTCCATCATATTTGAACAAAAATACATTTTTACAGGGAAAAAATGCTTCAGATGTGCACCAGAGACACAGGAAGAGATTCAGACGGGATGAGGAGGAAATAGGAAGGAAAATGCTGTGCGTGTGCAGGTGTGCGTGTCTGAACACGTATTTATATGTGTGCACACTGAATATAATACATGCCTGTGTATGTGTTCATGTATTTTCAGTATATTGAATATGTACCATGAAGTCCCAATACTTATGGACTTCATGGTACATATTCAATATACTGAAAATATATATTGTAATCCTCAAAAAGCTCAACCAATAGACTTGTAAATACTCTCTAGGTATTGCTGGCAATCTGCACTCCAACTTCATATTCACTATTTAATTTCAGTATGTGGGAGTATCGAATAAAAACATAAAGCAAATTGGATTGTTTTTCCTCAATACTGATGGACTGCACTGCACCTGTGTTCTCCTTCATATTCATAAAGTATGTGTGTATGAGGCAGCGCAAGTTATGATCTGAATCTTGCAATATGGATATTAAAAATGTAAACATCTGGGGCTGGTTCTTAAGGCACACCAGAGCACAGGCTTGTTCAACACTTGTTCGCACTGCCACAGCATGAGCAATAGCCCTGTGCGAGCTGTGAAGGGCACAGGTGGGGTCAGTTTGACAAGGTAACATCAGGATTATTCCACCCTCCATTCCTCAGCACAAAGCCAGGGCTACCGTATATTATCCAGTGATGTGGCCCTTTATGGCACACCCTGATAAGTGTGATGAACTTAAATGTTTTGAGGAAACTGATTACCTAAAAAAAATTGAGTATGCCAACTTAATGATTTCTGTGGTTTCCACAGAACATTTGAGTTCACCACACAATCAGGGTTTACAGTGCAGTGCCTCCATCAGTCTATCAAACCACCATCCGCAGTGAGCATAAAGTGAGAATGCTAGCTAGCTCAAGTAATGCTTTTAAACCCGTCATTTTGGCAGATGGAACTACTGAGGTCAGATAACATTGCATAAACCTAAGATTTTCCATATACGGTGTCATTGTGTTGTGCAAGTTAGATAGGTGATAGGACAGGGAATAAGCTTGTCTCAATTGAAGCTTTCGAACAAAAGCTAATCCTGGTTTGTGAATCTTGCTGGTACCAGATAAGAATTATTACAGCTGGTATCATCATGAATTGCAACACCTTTGTTATGACTGATATCCACAGTCCTTAAAAAATGCAAGATTACATACTACATAAAATCCACTGCTTACATATCATTACCGCAATTAGAAAATGGTCCCATCAAACGCGACTTGCATTGATTTGTCCATCAATACCATTTAGAGACCAGCTGGATATTAACTGAAGCAATTAGTTTAAGTGGTTTGCATGTGCATGCTAAAGCCATTTCTCTATTAAAACACTGAATACGCAACCCTTCATTTACCAGCCCAAAACCCTAATATGGATCACACTAAACAATCAGTGGTAGTACTGAACTGTTGGGACAGTACGGGGAAAAAACAACAGAACAGAACTTTGGAAAATAAAATATACAGTATAATGCCATGTTACTGTTACAGCGTAATACAGCACATCCCAGTATGACATGGACAAGAATGGCTGCCCTTACAGCTCTCTGAGAAACGTGGGTCAAAACCCAACAGTAATCTCTCATTTTCCAGTGGTTGCCATCTACCATTTCCCATGGCATGTATCAGCATCCAAATTACATTTTACCTCTGTTTTTGTTCACTGGTTGGCCGCTGATAGGCCATCAACTGCAGTCCATGTGAATGCAGAATCAGCCACTGACCACAAGTGTCACCCTGAGTCATATAATGTAAGGGATGACTGTACCTAATACAGCGGAACGGCTCCATGTCGGTCGCACAGAGGGAACGTAAAAGGGTCAAACAGCCATAACAAAATGAAGGATGAAAGGTAAAGAACAAAGAAGAAGACTGTGGATATCGCTGTTCCCCTGTGTGACGGATACCTGTGTTTGTTGATGATATTTGTCTGCCTCTTATTTATAGATATAGGCATTTATTATTCTTCACCTCCAATCCCAGCTGTGGAAGGAAGTGCGATTGTGAAGCCTTTGTTATTTCTGCACTGGATTTTTTTTCTGTTCTCAGCATGAGATGATGTCATGCAAGCGATGAACATCAGACGAGCCATTCCGCTCCTCTTATCTGCTTTTTGTTTCACAGGAGACAAAAACTATTTAAATCTCTATCGATCATCCTCATCTCTCTCTAACAGCAATATGAATGCATGCGCTCCAACTGTGGTGTCTGAAAACAATGCAGCTACGGTATTATCATAATTTGAAGTACAATAACTCCTTAGTCACCCGTATAATTAATTAGAGCGACAGAAAATAAGTATCGGCAAACATTATTAGTGACAGCTGAGTCTTTCAAAAATTTGCTTGCATAAACAGACCAATAAAGGGTTTTGCTTCGTTGAAATTTCAGTATTTTACTTAAAACGTATAAGTTAATGCAGCTCTGATGCTGAATGCACAAGATGAGAGAGCGAGTAGTTGTAGTGTCAGGAGCGGGCGGAACAGGCAGCATTAAGCTCTGTTACACACCCCAGAGAGACATGCTAGTGTCCTGACCTCCTCCATCTGTGGCTGTTAATCAAATATCCCCATCAAATCACATGTACTGAGCCAAAACACAAATACCTCCCTGTGCTGGGTTTTACCTCTAATCTGCGACTTTATGCACAATCTGTCACACAATGAGAGCCAGGCTGGAAGCCTGTAAAATGAGGATCACCAGCAGTGTCCTGTGTTTGTGAGGCTGTGTACAAGCAAGTGTTAGACTGTGTGGCTTAGAATCTGAGTGTGTGTTTGTATTCTGCATAAACGAATGCGCTTGAGAGATTGCAAATGTGCGTATATAGTATAAGATTGTGTGTGCATGTGTCTGTGTGTGTTTGGACCTACGTGCAAGTGAACCTGTGTATGCATGATTATGAATGGCAAAAGGCACGTGTGAATTTGTGTGTGTGTGTGTGTGCGTGTGTGTGCATGCGTGCATGTGCATGCGTGTGTGTGTGTGTGTGTGTGTGTTTGTGAATGCGAGCATGCCAGCACACACATCGTGACTTAGAAACAGGGGAGGCCTCTTAGAAAAGCCCAAAGTTTTAAGATGGGAGGCAGTGCATTTATAATGGATATTAGGCAGCTCTGATCAACATAGAGACTTACTGCACAAGGGTGGAGAAATTAAACAGAGTCTAAGAAGCCCCCATCCTGAGCAAAAATAATAATGAAAACTGGAGACTGTCTTGGGATGGGATCACATGAGCTGCTGCTCCAATCCCACTTATTCTGCTGCCTTCGCCTGGCCTTATCACATCTACCCTCAATCTCAGCCTTCATTTTAATAACAACGACCCCCCTGTAAAGTCTTGTGACTGCGTGGTAGTTGTCGCAGAGTCTAGTGATTAAAGCCGATAGTCTTTTTTCAGATTTATTATGAAGGTCAAAAATGTGAGCGAATAATGAAGCAGCAGTTACAAACAAAACCAGTTGCTGAAGTCTGTGCTCCCCCGGCTAACTGAGAAGACCCTAGAATGGGGCCTTAACAAATTAATACCAGGACAGAGAGGACTTTACAGTAGATTTCATTTTGATTGGACACAGGAACATAAAAGGAGGTCAAAACCAATGAATGATCAGCAGGGGTGTTGGAGGGAAATTCAAATGAAAATAAAGGACGTGGGTGGAGACAGAGGGGAAGGGCTTCCCTCCTCCACACAGTACTGCTGTTATCTGTCCACTGTCAGACAGACAGACAGACAGACAGACACCAAAAACCTGCTGAACTATTCAAACCCGCTCCTGTTTTCGTTCCTGCTGAAATAGGTGTCGACAGGAACACATGCTGCCATGACACCACATACACAGACAGACACACGAGGTGAAAACAAAAGCAGTTGACATTGTTGTGGCTGGTAATATTCTCTTTGAATTATACATATTTTGGAAAAGGAGTAAAGGAGGAGTAAAAAGGCAGTGGAGAGGACAGAATAAATGTTCACACCACAATGCAAAGCCAGCGATCTTTCTTCCTCCCTCCTCTCTCTCCTTCTCACTTTCTCCGTCCCTCTCCGTCTCTCTCTCTCTCTCCATTCCTCCCTTCCTCACTCCTTTTCTCTCCCTCCCTCTCCATCTCTCGCTCCGCCACCCAATCTCTCTTGGCTCTTCAGGGGCATGTCTAAATATTTAAAGAGCCAAAGTGCATTCCCATCAATCCAGCAGTCAGCTGTGATTACAGAAGACAGAGCACAGATTCCCCCTCTAATGGTGGGCCGGTCTGCGGGCGCAGGCTGGGGGGACGGCCTGCACTCCGGGTCCCAGAGCAGCCCTAAAATGTTTTAATCACAGGAGATTCACGCACGGTGAGATGAATCCAACTCAGGCGCTGCATAAGGAAGCAGACATATAGTCCTCCCACCACAGAGTGGTTCGCCTCATGTTACCCAGCAACAACCAGCACAACAGCAGGTGTCTCAGCAGGTAATTCAGTTTTATATTTAGACTCGCAATTTCAATTCTGCTGTTTGTTTTATGCCAAATACAATGAAAATACTGCCAACGGTCTGAGGCAGCTTTCACTCTCGGATATACCACTGGCGTCAGGAAACTTCATCCGCAGAAGGTGCTCTCAGGAGTTCTGGAGACAGAAAAAAAAAACATTTATCGATATAAAAATGGATACTGTGCTTCAATATTTCAGCTTCAGGTTCAGGTTACTTTGTTGGTGAAATTTGTCTACTTATATGACTTGCAGATTTAGTTTGTGTCCCCCATCTATATTAAGGATTATGATTATTAATATTATTATTACCATGATGCATGCAGCCAAGGTACTGAAATTTCACATGTATGACCACAATGTGTACACACTGACTGTGGAAGAAACCCAGCACATAATAACAGGGTCAGAATAGATACTGTTTGCTTTGCGTTTCCCAGTTTTAGCTTGGGATCAGAATAAACTATTTTTGTCCAAATTATGAACAAACAGGAAATGTTTTGCTTATTTATTTATTTATTTTAATAACTGTAGCTACAGTGATCAGGCCACCCAAAATGCCTCAAAAACTAACTAATTAAAACACACAGTCCCAAAAAAAGTTTTGAAATTATTGTTCATCTTCATCTAGGACTTTTTCCAATTTATTGAAATATTATCCATTTAATTGACCCAATACAATGAAGTTGCCGTCCTAACTTGGCTATGATTTTCCTGAGTTCGGTACGGTGGATAAAGTTAATGAGCTAAGGTACTAAATTATCTCATCCCACAAAAAATGCTTACCTCATGATAAATATAGGCTCACCCCAAACAGGTATCTGACATGCTTTTTCAAAATAAATCTCGGTCTGAGGCTACTACTCTGTTCTAGGCAGACCATCTAACCCCATCAGTATTCACCAGTGTTATGGTAACTTGCTGTGCTGCCACAACGAGACCTTTAGCGGCTCCTGATCTAGTGGGAGTGGGGGGGGAGCATCTAAACCAATAAAGTGACACGGGCTCTGGGATTGAAGAAATTATTAATTAACCAGAATATTTCCAATTCAGATAAATTAAGTAGAAGCCAAACTATCTCCTCAAAAGAGGTAAAAACTCACAGTTGGGAGAAAAGCCTTGAAGTGGTGAAATTAAAAACACCCCAATAGCAAGAAATCTCAGGTGGAATCTGGCTACAGTGGGGCAGCTGGCTGGCTAAAAATATATTTGCAGATTTTGTGCTATAAAATCTGGCAATGACTCCATCCTTCTTGTCATCCAAAAAGGAGGTGCACAGATCTGCCTGGGAGCAGGACGAGATAAACCCATCTTCCACTCAGAGGGAGCATTCCGCAGCTGGAAGGAAGAACAATGAATGATGTCTGACCAATGATGTCTGACCAGGGGCGGAGTCAGAGGTTTGTGATGATGGGGAGGTGTCGGGGATGTGTGGCATCTGCATGCAGCAGAGAAAACAATAAAGGACCTTTTTTTTAACACCCTGATGTTGATGATTGGTTCAAAGACTGCAAAAACATGACCATCCCACGTCTCTGTTCTTAAACATTTGATTTAGTTTCATGAGAAATTTGTGGAGAATTCCTGAATGCACCTTTAAGAGAACAGCAAATTAAATCAAATTACTCTTTTTATTCAGCGATATTTAAAAAAAAACCTTTAAAGATTTAAATACAGCCCATTTTGCACTGCAGCGATGGTCAGGTCCAGTTTGAGCCAGTCATAAGTCCAATTAATGTTCTGTCACACTGAATTACATACTAGAATAAGGACCCAAACTTCAGTCAGGTGAGACTTATCCTAGTGCAAATGCTAAGACAGTCAAAAACCAAGAATTATTGTATTAAAAAGGTTAACTTGTTTATTTGCATTAGCATCATTGTGAAAAGGAATGAATGAACAGGGCAAAGCACTAGGATAAGGCAGGATTTGGAGTTCGAGCTCCCTTCCTGAGGCATAAAGCCACTTCAGCGCACCTCCAAATGTCGTGAAATATTCAAAGTTAAATAATCTCTGGCAGGGATTGATTTTGCTCAGATAAAGTTAATTTTGATCTCTCCTGGATATACTGTTAACTGTACGGATTATACAAGTGTCTTGCCGGGTCCTCACCGCCTCCTGCAGTCACAGCCTTTTCACACTTCAAATCTGCAGCTGTGTCACAAACTATCCGACCGTATAAAGGGATCATTTCCAAATGATAAGCTGTCAGTCCCTCCGGATGAAGATAGCGGCGGAGTGATGGTGTGAGGGTGTTTCTGTCACAGCTTGTGTTGAGTCATGCGCACAGAGGTGGCTGAGGGTGTGGGATTAAACGCAGAGAAGACTGTGATTAAGTTCAGGTTGGAGGAGAGTGTCATATAGGTGCCAGTGCTTATTAAAGATACTCCCTGTACCATTTAGACAGCTTAACAGAGCCACCCGTGAGTCGCTGACAGAGTGCAACATGTACTTTGCATTTGACATTTGCGGGAGTTCTGCAGTGCATACAGGAACTCCGTTTTACTCCTTACATCAGCTCTTACTCTGGCATACAGAGATTTACATTATACACTCAGACACACACACACACACACACACACACACACACACGCGCGCGCACACACACACACGCACACATTTTCTTTCATCATTCACTCACAAAAACCTATTCCACTGTATGTTGAGTTTAGGGAACTGACTTGTATAGATGTGGGAGGGGCAGGCTGGATGAGGGTGGAGCAGATTAGGGTTAGCACGGCTAACATGAGGGTCAGACCAACAATTAAGTAGTTGCTTAGGATTTTAATATTTTTCTCTGCTATACTGAGTTGGTCTGGGATGTTGTAATCCATTAAATACTCCTATGATGTGCAAACCCTGTCCTCTGGTCAGCTTAATTGCACCAGCCAAGATCAATGGAGTAAAGAATCTAAAACAGTAATGAAATTGACCCTGGTGTGATGTCGGGTGTTCAGATTTTGGAGACTAGGCATAGCATGAGCCTGGGGTTGATTTTGGAGACTAGGGGTAGAATGTGATTGGGGAAGATTTGAAGGTTAAGGATACAATGGGGATGGGGTGGATTTTGGAGACTTGGGCGAGGATGTGGGTGGCGAAGATTTGGGGTAGAATGTGGTTTGGGTAGTTTTTGAGACTTGGGGTATAATGCAGTTGGGGCAGATTTAGGAGAGCGGAAGTAGAATTTGTAACGAGCAGATTCAGCAGGGCTGAGGTAGGAGTCGGACGCATATTTTGGGGTGAAACCCTCTTTGGAACAGAAGCTGCCTGCAGGGGGAACATCTGTGCTAATATTACCAGCGATCTACCAGCATCCATTTGGGAATCAATGATGAACCTGGCTGGCGTGCATCCACAAACAGCCCCGCTGCACGGAGACCATGTTTAATGCATGAGAGGCTGTTTCAGCTTTCACAGAACAACAATCAGCACCGCTCCCACCTCACCTCCAAAAATAAATAACCCCACAACCCCACAAGCACAGACAGGAGGATGCCATGACAGAACTCTCTAAATGCAGAATACAGGAGAGGCCATGACAGATAAATATGATTCAGCATAACATAACTACCCTTATGACACTAATCAGTGCAACACAGCTTACAATGAGGAGGAACACAACGCTGCAGTGTTATGGTGAGGCACATCAGGGCAGTGTTCCATAAAGCAGGATTAAGAAGTTAGCTGGATAACTATACTAATTAAAACCCCGGATCCACCCTCACTTGAGACACGGACAGATGACAAAACAACAGTTATTCCCAGAGAAGTTTTCCACCAAACTCAGTAACCTTGCTTTATCAAATAAGTTTAACTTACTATGTACGTTTCTATCAGAGATATAAAATCAGAGTCATGCGATAGCAACATCAAGGTCAATCCCGCTGTCATGCACTGTAATGTGGAAGACAAACAGTAGGCATTCTAATGAGGTAGGCTTACTGACCCATATGTTTTCAATACAGTGGAAATTCTGGAAAAACAGACTGAGTAATTCATCACTGATAGACGATCCTTATTTTCCCAGGTCCACAGCAGTGCTCACTGTGGCCACCAAACACCATCTTTTAAGCACTGGCAGTTTCTCACAGCGCTTGCAAAGAGTGCTTTCTTGAGCATGAACAATATAACTTCGTATTTCTATGGCGTTAGCCAGCGCAAGCATATTGATGTGGCAGTTTTCAGGCAAGCTGCTTTTGTGGACCCCAAAGGCAAGTCTTTCAGCCTGCTGCTCACTGCGTGTAACTCAGCTGTTCTCATACAGCTGCTGAGCCAATCTTTGCATCTGGGATTCGCAGAATGTTTTGGTGATTTGTAAAGTCTTTGCTACATATAGGTAGACACTTTAAGAGTATTTACAGATTAAGAACGACTCAATTTGTTTGAATCCAAGGGGAAACGCCCAGAATATGAGAGTGCATGCGTTGAATGTTACAAACCTTTAAGTAAACAAACAGTAGTAACCATTTACAGTACATTGTGTGACTGGAGCTGATGTCCCAGGAATGTAAAAATAGGGTATGTTTTATATTTCTTTGCATCAGAACCTACCTCGATACAAACTGTCGCAGAAGCTCACCAGCGGCCATAAGTGCGGCGCATAAGGACTTCGCGAAGGATCCAGTATCATATTGCACCATGTTCTCCCCAACCATTCCACATGTAATGCACTAGAGGGCAATAGAGAACAATCACGAAGCGTGACAAACAAATGTCATTAATTTGCATTATAGTAATGTAAATGTATTAGTGAATATAGAGTAACGTTCTCCTTAGACACTGTTTTTTCAAATGATAATCAAATGAATCTATAATTTTTTCAGCAATAAGTAAAATATTCAAATGCTTTATCTGTTTTGAAAGGATTTGTGTCCATCAATTTTTTTATTATTTTTATTTTTTATTTTTTTGTGGAATAGGCTTGTCTGCGTGTTCCTGTTCTGATTAGTGACAGCACATGTACAAACACCTATCGCCTCCTCATATTTTCATACCATTAGCAGACATATTTATACAGGAAATGGCATTTAAATTCTGAAAAAAGCAAACATATGCAGAGGAAGGAAACACTGAGGTAAGTATTCTTGTGTCTTTGAGTCTTTCAGTAGGTGACATTTCTATTTGTTTATCATCATAGGATTCCATAAACATCCATGGGCAGCATCGCCAGCTTCAAAGAGAAAATACTTAATCTGCATGTCGTTAAAAAATAAGAGGTCACATTCCAACACACTTGCTCATGAATACATTAAAAAGGAATTAGTTCCCAAGGTTTGTGAATATCATCAGCCTGCATGCTAGAAAGTATTTTAGATCCAAATGTTATGTTTGTGAGTTCCAAAATTTTATATCGTATTTAATCCCACTAATCATTTATCTCCATATTCCATTCTAGGAATGAAAGTAAAAAAAAAAACAAGATGAACAACATTTATGGTTTTGATTTTGAGTTGCCATATAATGACAGTGTTATTTTATCAGAATGAGAAAAATAAGGGTAAAATGCACAAATAGAGATTTTCCGCATACCAGCTGATTACATGGTCATACAACAACTGATTACCATTACTGCACATACCAAATGAGAGGCCTCATTTAACTGTTCTTTTATGCACACCAAAATTTTGTCATAGTTATGCAAAAAAAGATAATGAATAATGCATGTTTACCGTGAAGATACTTGAATAAACTGGTCAATCTTTCTGAGAGATTGTATCACAGTCAGGTAAAAACCTGTGGCTCACCTGATAACAAACAAACAAACAAAAAATAACTACTTTGTCCAGCACCCTTTGTGGCTCATGGGAGTTCTCTAAAGCGTGTCATTGGCTGATGTGCGTAAAACAGTGTGGAATGATTTCACATTTTTGAACATTTAGAATAAGTTGTACCGCTTCATTACGCAATCCTGACCCCCATCCAAACCTGCGTCAGGAATGCAGCATGTGGAAAAGTGCTTTAACCCCCAGGAGGTGACTGGGAGGTCAGTCAGAATCATTAAACCTTGAAAATAATTATTTTTACAGATTTCCCTCCGCGTCCATGAGAGCGAGATGACTGCGTGTGACCAGAAACCCAAGGCAGTCAAGGCTATTCATCAAAATCCTGCAACGTTTCACCCAACACCCCCAACATACCATGTAGCTGCTTAAAGCCGAGGACAGAAGTGGTCAGTCCATACACCAGTAAGCCTTCCTAAAAGGTATTTGATCAAAAAACACAGCTTTTCTGGTTAAAGCGTACTTTAAACTGGAATGGGGAACATGGGAGCAAGTAAGTTGTGGGGGGTGTACAATCGTGGAGTGAATGAGCGTATCAACGTCTGTCAACAAGGAGGAACTAGGGACTGGAATCGGAAGGTATAAGAATGACTCAATATCAAAAATAATTCCTGGCATGAACACATGCCTGGGTACTTTCAGATCGAGGCAAGATGTGCGTCGATCTGCGTCTCTGAAAAGATATATTCTGGAGAATAAATGGCACTTGCTCATGTCTTAACCATGGATTCTGAGGCTGTTATGTGCAATAGAAAAACAAGTTGCCCATCTGAAACTTCATCCTGCCAAATAATTCATTCTTATTTAGCATACTTCAGAAGACAGAATTATTTCCTGTTGAAAACGAGGTCAAATTAACCCCCCTGGAGGTCTGTGAATAACATTTGGAAAGAGACATTGCTGATGAGATTTTCTTTTCATTCTCGTGCAGCACAAAAAGAGATTTAGAGGTCCGTTGTACAGTGGTGCTCTGCACTTACAAAAACTATTAAACCGAGAAAACTCACCAAAACTATTGGGATAGCTGGTACTCTGCAACAAGCTAGAACTGAGGGAAATGTATTTTCATTTCATATTTGGGTGAACTGCCCCTTTGACAATCCGGAACCCATTAACCAAGGTGTCAACAGGAAAACACAGAGTTTGAGTGTCAGAACCTGAGACTGTGTGTCCGTTTAACAACTGAGCCCCTTTGCGCAGAGCAAAAATAATGTAAATTTTTCCTGTATTCTAGTAAATTGGCCTGAGCCTCTTTAAGGCTTTATAACTCAGTATTTGTGTCACATAGACTGTGGAAAATTATTCCGGTGAAGCAGGACTTTTGGAAATTCAATTAAAGAGTTATCTAGAAATTGAATTTTGCAATTTATGGACGTCGGTGTCTATATCTGCGCAGAGTGGTTAATGAATGATGAAAATCTGTTTTGAAGCGGAAGATTTTTGAAACATAATGAGGAGCATGAGAGCTGTAACAGAGCCATAACAATATCCGCAATCGTTTATTAAATAATAATCACAATAAAAAAATTTTCTGTACAAAGTCTACAAATAACATTTGAGTATCTGAGGAGTACCAGGATGATCTTAACCTCCACCGAGCGCTCTCTCCTCTCCAAAGGAAGGTTCGCTGGGGCGAGCTCCAAGGCACTTGGAAAAGAGCAAACAGAGTCCAGGAGCTCGATGCACGATGTCGTCCTCACAGCCAAACCAACGCTGGCTCATTCGCCAACGTCCAATAAAAACCCAGTGATCCAATCACTTCCATGCAGCTCGTGCTTGGCTTGGCTTGTGTGTGTGTGTGTGTGTGTGTGTGTGTAAGGTAATATTCATTCAATGGAGGTAAAGACAGCGGGTCTGCAGGTCTCTTTCACAGCACAGAAACATCCAGAACCAGGCAGAATGAGTCACAGTCATATGAACACAACACCTGTGTGCTGTTTATGCCAGCCGTTTGTACACAAAAGCAGCACAACCCTCCCAAGGCCTCATTGGTTTGAATCCGCGCACATTTCTTTCTTAATGGCTCCTTTCCAAAACCAGGCTTAAGGCTCAACAGCACTTCCAACAAAGCGTCCGTTTTGAGATTTTAATCACCTGGCCTCCCATTAAGCTCTTTCATATGGCACATAGGGAAGGTAGGGGGACACAATAATTTCTACTTGTGTGTGTGTTTGTGCGAGTGTCTGTGTGCATGTGTGTGTGTGTGTGTGTGTGTGTGCATATGTGAGTGTGGGTGAGCATTGCCTCTTCCCTGACTCAGACCTATCACACATCTGTGACTGATATGTCCATAGCTCAAACTCTAGCTATCCATAGGATGCAATGAAGTAACCTTCAGAGTCAGAGCATCACTGTGAGTGGATGAGTGTGCATGTATGTGTGTGTGTGTCTGTGTGAGTGCATTGGAGTCTCGTTTGTCCTTCTTTCAGAAATAAAAATTCAAAGACCACCTGCCTTCTCCAGCTAAACTGTGTAGCTGAACATCGTCTAATTTTACCTTTGTTGTCTAATTGTCTTTTTTTATACAGCTTGGCAACATTCCAAAGCAAACCCTTTAAATATTAATATCATACACACTTAAGAACTGAGGAAGCTTAAGACTGACAGTCAACAGAGAAAGAGAATTATCTCCGAAAATAGCCTAGATGAGAAAGGCGAAAAAATCAATTCTGTGGAGACATATTCGGCAAAATAAATTCCCAGGCCACCACAAAGTCTGACGTTTTACAAGCACTTGCCCGTCAACATCTGAAACGTTACTCAGTCACCTGTCCATACCGTCAAGGTGTCAGTCTGCGGTACTTAAACCGTGAGCTGATTAAAATGCAGAGGACGTAGAAGTCTATTTCGGTGTTCCTTTGAGTTAGGCGTGGTTGATATGTTTCAAAGCATTTGGCACTTGCAGAATAGCGCAGTGAGAGCAGCTCTCAGGGGTCCTCCTCATCCTCCACCATAGCGAGATGGTCAGTGTTTAAGAATGACGGTCTGTTCCGGCGCCGTCCCAAAAGGAGAAAGAGTGAGCCTCTAGCGTCCTCCTCAGGCCTCGGAGCAGCATTTCTGCTGGTTGATCTTGACCTTGTGCTTGAGGCCGTCGTACAGCTCGAAGTTGTAGTTCTCCAGGGTGGTTGAGCTGCGCGTGGAGAGGCCGCCGTAGGTGCAGGTGCAGTAGAGGAGAAGCCCGGCGCATATCGCCCCCAACAGGACGCCCAGGGAGCTCATCACAATGATGGTCAGTAGGATGGGGTCCAGGGTGTAGAGCCAGGAGTTATCCTTCTCAGACTCAGGGGTCACCGGTGGGCTGGAGGAGGGGACAGGGGTGCTACTCTCCAGAGGGGGGAATCCTGAAAGGTGACAGAACGTTTTAAAGCAGGTAGACAACCAACAACTCCACAGATAATATGACTGAGTTACACTAGTGCGAGACTTCTTGACTACATTCTGTTGCTAAAGGTGTGAGGTCACAAATATGTGATTAAAATGTTCCTCACATAGCATTCTAATGCAGATGCAGCAATCACTCCTTCATTCCTAATCGAACGCAATGGAAGCCGGTCTGTTATTTTGAGAAAACTTTCCAAATAAAAACTGCCCTTCGAGTGGTAAATTGTGTCTCCACTGCTGTGGCTACTTTCATTCATTGAAAGTACAGAGTTTCTCAAAACTTAAGTACATCACTCATGTGAAAAATGATTGCCTCACTATACCTAATTACTGGCTAGGCCACCTTTGGTGGCAATAACAGCAATCTAACCTTTGTGACAACAAGCAATGAGTATTCTACATCGCTGTGGAGAGATTTTGACCCACTCTTCATTGCAGAATTGAGCCCCTGAGGACAAAAGTGGTCTAACTCCGTTTTTCATAGTTTTGAGATAATCTATGCCAAAGGTCAAGCCCTGGATAAAATTCAGGACACATGTATGGTATGCCATTTTTTGTTAACCTGAGAGTTTATGACCATGTTTTTCAAGATAACACAACTTTTTTTTTGCAAAAGTAATGTTTCAGAGATTACGTTCTTTAAATTTTCTGAAAAAAGCCCTTTTTATAAGTTAGACCACTCTTGCACTGGCTGTCTTAACAAATGTAACTGACTTAAGACAAGAAAATTAATAACTCAATTTTAATAACTCAATAATTAATAACTCAGCTTTAATTTCCGGCATCCTTGGAATTCAAAACACAAAATAACAAGAGAATACAGATCAAAAGTGAAACATTGTATTGTATGACCATTGACCACAATGGTCAATCTGCTGACCACTGAGAAAGTCATTCATCAGCTAATCGTTGCAAATGCAAAAAGTCATCCATCAGCAAATCCTTAACTTTTAAAGGGTTCAGAGAGTTAGACCACTGTTGCACTCACGCTTTTTGTCTTAATTTAATTCCCTCCTGTATGGCTGTGTGTGAATGTTTGGTGGTGGTCGGAGGGGCCGTAGGCGCATACTGGCAGCCACGCTTCCGTCAGTCTGCCCCAGGGCAGCTGTGGCTACAAAAACGTAGTTTACCACCATCAGAGTGTGAATGAATAATGCCTCCATTGTAAAGCGTCTTTGAGTGTCCAAAAAAGCGCCATATAAAATTGATGCATTATTATAAGTGAGGATAACTAAAAATCTCTGTATAGTTAGATGCATCACTCTGACATCTCGACCACTTGTGCCCTGAATAGATTTTACCTTTAACTTACAAAATATGAGTCTAACTCAAATATAGGAAAATTAGAGTTAGACCACTATTACACTCAGTGACTCAATTGTTTTAAATAAGTCACATTTAAGAGTTTTCAAGCATGAACTGCCTGCTCAAGGTAATGCCACAGCATATCAGTCAGAATCAAGTCAAGTATTCTTATTAAAAAATGCTGCCTTAGCTTCACACTACATGTAATGGGACTCATGTCTTCCATGAAGTTCCGCTTTTGGCTCATCCATCCAAAAAATGAAAGTCTTGGGGGTCATCAAGATATTTTTGGCGAATGTGACACACGCCTTTGCTTTTTTTGGTCAGCTTTCACCTCACAGGTTTGTCATCGATGCCACTTTGGCCAGTCTCCTCATTATTCTGGAATCATGAACACTGACCTTAACTGAGGCAAGTGAGGCCTGCAGTTCTTTACATGTTAGTCTGGGTCCTTTTGTGACCTCATGTGACACTCGGGGAACTTCTTGGGGGAACTTTGATAAGCCGGCTACTCCTGGCAGAGGTTTATAACTGTTCCAAGTTTTCTCCATTTGTAGATGATGGTTTGCTGGAGTTCCAGGGCCTTAGAAATGGCTTTATAACCCTTTCCACACTGAAAGTTGTCAACGGCTTTGTTTCTCATCTGTTCTTGAATTTCTTTAGATTGCAGCATCATGTGCTGCTTTTTTCCTACTTCACATTGCCAGACAAATTCCATTCAATTGATGTTTAGATTCAGTAGTGCAGGTGCATCATGCCTGGGTGTTTCAAGTAAAAATATACCCAATTATCAATTAAATTAGTTTCTCTGGTTGACTTAGAAACTAAGGGGGCGAGTACTTTTTCTCATCGGGTCAGGTAGGGTTGGATATGGCTTTTCCTTCAACTGATGAAATCATCTGAAAACTGCATTTAGTGTTTATTTGGCTTATCTTTGTCAAATATGCAAATTTGTTTGGTGATCTGAAACATTTAAGTGTGACAAATATGCAATAATTGGAGAAATTGGGAAGGTGGCAATACTTTCAAATATTTCTCAGCGATATACAGTGCATCTCCAGTTCTACGGTTATACATGGGCAGACTAGATCGCCCTTCACTGACAAAAGCTCATTTCTGACATTCAATCTAAGCTTGTTTCCCTTCTGAATAACGTTAAGCTCTCTTCAGCCCAGATGGCTTCCGCCTTTCTCCCTGTCTGCGGGGTGGGGGGTATTGGGGTCATTGTCACAGCGAGCGTCTCAATTCCCAGAGTCCCAAAGCCTTTCACATGACTACCGTTATCTGGACAAAGCTAATAAAATATCTGTGCAGCATGACTGTGATTCATTTAGCTCGGGTTATTAATTTAGCATCCAGAGACCGGCAGCGCGGAAGGAAGCAGGGATTCTTGATCATTTCATTACTTCATTACGAAAGGAGCAGAGGAAGGAGGTGGAAATGAATGACAAGGTGACCAAGTGATTCTGTTCCAGCCCTATAATTACTTTCCTAATCTTTTTTTCCCCACAAAAAAGATGTGCTTTGAGCTACAGTTGCTGTTATTAGAGCAAGAGAGGAAAGAGCTGGTCGCTCTCTATTTATCCAGGAGAAGGGGTGTGGGGGCAGAGCAGCGGGGCGGACATGGCCTGGTCTCACAGCCTGATTGAAGCGAGGACTTGTGTTAGAAGACTGACTGAGCTGAAATAACATCTTACCTGCATCTGTTTGGCCTCGGCCACTGGAAGGACGCTCCTCGCCAAAGTCAACTGGTCTTGTATCTGTAAGGAGACACAGAGCAGGTGATCAGTTACCAGGGCACAAGCTTGGAAGGGAATCCATTCAACGGCGTCCCAGACGCAATGGGCATGAACTCTTTTTCACGTCACATTAAATGGAAATACGCTAATGCATAAATGGGAAATCAAACACTGCAGTGAGTATACTGTCCTCACTGAGGGTCTGAAATTAATCACTATTTTGTCTTGGGTCATGAGCGTAACTACTACTTTTATACAGTATCAATTAAGTTATTTCAGCTCTGTGTTGCCACTGCATACCAACAGCTAACTTTTGTTTTTGAAAATATCTGAGTACGAGTTAATGAAAATATCTGACTCAATACAGATTTAGTATATCAATAATAATATTTTTTTCACATGATCAACAAATTCTCATTCTATAATCCATGCAAGCCAAAGGTTTAATTATAAATTAATGAGTGCACAGTACATGAGAAAAGTGAAAAATTACGCGCAGAAACACCCACAGCGCAAATACAAAAATACGTGCAAGCCTCATATTCTGGTACGGGATCGAAAGCATATATAAAGTGCATGTGCATGTACTGGAATATAGAGGCCCACCTACAGTCATAGCATCCCAGCCAAGAGGATATAAAATGCAAATAAAACCCCTGGACTCACAGAGTCAAAAAAGATAACAGATTTATAGACCACATATCAACCAGTGCCAGAAATTCCTGATATCACAGATCATGTACATTAAGTAGTAAATAATATGAGCATGGTATGGAACAGGAATGGGTCAGCAGTTTTCATAACCCACTATTCTGGTTTAAATACATCCTCCACCAGGCAAAGTGAGGCCACTTTTTCAGCCATATTGGAAACCTGCTTGTAACCGGAATAATAATTTAACTCAGACACGGGCAGGAGACTCTAAGATCTTGTCCCTTCTCATGACGAGAGCCTTTGCTGATTGCGCCAAACTACAGAACCAGCCTGTGGTTAACTCTAGGGCTGCGCAATTAATAGAATAGCAATTTTTTTATTTTGCATGATACATGTTACTGTTGCCTTGGGGTGAACAGGCAAGCTTGCACCATTTTGTTTTCTGAAATCATTCTTCATAAAAACTTAAAAAGTCACCTGACAGTAGAGGCCATTTGAAATGTTTTCAGAAAAAGTTTTCGTTAGTCAGCTAATCACCAGCACAACTCAATGACTTCCATCACATTTCAACGCGTAATTAGTCAGCTCTCAACCTGTGTCCGCGCAATTTTCCTAAATAAGCTATTTGTTTACCGACAAATCAAAACTAATATATAGCCAATAATAGTTAAGAAGTGCTAATGAAATGGCCAAATTCATGCTGCAAAAAACCTAGCCGATACACTCATGCAAATCAGCGCCATTTTATTAGCATTCAAACTTTACAATACTACAAAAATGCCATCGACATAAACTGGCCAGTCTACTGATTAGAATTATAAACTGAACAAATCTTTTTGATTGCTAATCAAGCAAAGCCAAGAGGGACCAGGTAATAGTTGGTTAAAAGGTGATGATTCTGCAGGCCTTAAGGCATGACTGCTTAGCATGTCAGAGGTACATACTGATATCAGTGATTTTTTATTTCTCTGGAAGCATTGCACATGGCCCCTCAGGTTCAGCTGCTTTCATGTATGACTCATGAAAAAGAAAAGGTTTTTCATCCCATGGTGGCAGTTATTCTTATTCACCTTAAAATAATTATAATTCAGTTAATTGTGCGGTCAAAGTAAACAATCATCTCCCTTTGGCTTTGTTTTCATTTTGTTGCTTGAAATACAATCATCTGAGAGCCAGAATATTAATTGAAAGTGGTTGTGATTTTTGCCATCTTATCTGTGAACAACAGATGATCAGTATAATTTTCACTGCAGCAGGGATTAACAGCAAGAGATAACAAGCCATTCAGATTTATCTACTGCATCTGGAATGATCTGCCCAAAACAGATACAAAATGAAAATACCCAACAACAGAACATGCTGAAATAACCAGGGGAAAATTCAGGAGAGGCCAAAAGACCAAGGATTTTTAGCCAAACTGACCTGCTCAGAGCAATAAAAGATACACAAGTTAGTGACCAATTTTGGAAAACCAAGGAACTTTAATTGAGATCATGGCGATCTTAAGAGTTCTAATCTTGTTATTGAAGCATCTCAGTTAATAGTATCCTGTTCCCTTCAAAAACTAAAAACCAATACAAAACACAAATGAGTAGGCCAAGGAGTTGGGGGTGTGATCTAGTTGTGGTCCAAACCAGCATGAACGCAAAGCAGTAACATCTGGCTGCACCTGTGCATTCTGTACTGAATAAAGTGGAGGACAGAGCTCAGTCAGCTGGTACTGAGTGATTCACCACTCTGTAGCTGACTAAAGTGGGTGCTCATGAATCACCAGCCAACAGAGTAGCAAGTTTGGTTCTGTTGCCCTCCAGAGTTGGCATGCGGTGGAGAACTCAATATGGCACTATGAGGGAGGTGCATTTCCAACGAACGAAAAGCTAATTTTTTTCACAAAAAAATTACATACAGAGAGACGCAATGTGAATAGCGCAAAGGACGCATCGTGAATGGCACACTTGCACAAAATTTGCTCA
This sequence comes from Gymnothorax reevesii, assembly GCA_029721435.1. Taxonomy (NCBI): domain Eukaryota; kingdom Metazoa; phylum Chordata; class Actinopteri; order Anguilliformes; family Muraenidae; genus Gymnothorax; species Gymnothorax reevesii. The sequence goes on along the minus strand of CM056587.1, from coordinate 4,023,877 downwards.
TTGCTAGCGCTTAAAATATTCAACTTAACTGAAAAAATGGCTCGAGTATAGTTCTGATCTGAATAGCATCATTGTTAGTGCCAGTTACAGTACATTTGCTAGCTATGCTACTGTACCTATGTTGCACGTGCAGCAGCTGAATTGTATGAGATAATGGGAAAGTAAGCTAGCGAGCTAGCAGTATCAAGATTACCAACGTAGGACATTTTCACAAACAAAAAAAAAGGTTTAACTCAAAATTGGATATAATATCATCAGTTATGTCAATATTTTTATTTTTATTTTCAAGCTAGCACAATGCTCACAAATTGAAATGTTTGAGATGTTAGCACAGTAATAATGCCATTGCCATCTTGTTGCTGATTTAGTGTAGACTAAATGGAACCGTCCCATTTAAAGTGAATGAAATTTTGTCACGAACAGAACGGCACATCTTCGTAGATAAAGTACATATGTTCCCCTGGTCAAACTCAAGCAAGTAATGCAAGGAGAAATTCGGCTTTGCGTTTAATGCACCATAAAACTGCCAGGGTCCTCAGCCAGCCGCTGTGCAAGCCTGCATGCCCATCAACCATTTCAACAAGTTGTTTGATGCATCTCAAAAATGACAAACTGTTCAGTACTTGGAGGATAGTCTAAGAGAATGGAGTGTGCTTTAGCTCAATCCCTTCGGAGTACTTTTATATAAAATTGTTGCGTTTGTCTGGAATACTTTTCCCAAAAATTACACAATATAAAGTATTGAGGTACAGGTGGCCTATGACCGCGATCGTCATCTGATTTTGTGTTTTCATTGGACTGCGAATGGTCATCCACGCCGCTGGCACCGGCTTACTGTAGGGACTGGTAGAATTCGCCGTTGGCAGCAGTTAGCCACAGGAAATGAGTTAGTAAATGTATTTCCAAGACTCAGTGACAAACAACACTCGATGAGAGACTGCTGAACCAGCACGTTTCAACAAGCATAAAAAAGCACCAAAGCCCCACCAGCAATCCTGTACAATTATGTTCATTCAACAAAAAGCACAGAAGTGAACAAACTGCCACAGCCCCTTTCAAGATTAAGAGAATTTAGGGAAGTGACGAAGAGTAGAATTCTTTCCATCCCCCAATAATTTCAGCAAACATGAGAAGGCGCACATGTTATCCTGCCCGTCATCATACAGGTATTGTTTGTGAAACACGAAACACAGGAAGACGACTCAGAGCAGGGATTTACGCTCTCAGAACCCCGGCTGCCTCCGCCGTGGAGGAGCTCTGCGTGAGCTCTGTGAGAGTTGTTCTAGTTTTTCAGGTGGAGGGAGCGGCAGCATTAGCACAGATCCCTCAACACGAATCCGAAACAAAGCGCACCAGACAAATCCCCCATGTTTTTCCCGATTTGCTCATGAGCTGACAGTGAAGAGTTTTGCAGACCCCCCTGTCCCTCTCGCTCAAACAAGCAGAGGCACAAAGGCAGTCCTTCCCCCATCAGCCGAAAAGGAAGGTTCCTCACTGTACCAGGTGAGGCCTTCAGTCTCTCTGCCGGTCCCTGGCTGGGCAGGGGGAGGGCAGCCCAAACGGTTTCCAGTGGGGTTTGTCATGACTGCAGGATTACAGGCCCACACAAAGGGAGAGAGCTCTGCGGGAGAGCTGGCACTCTGTCTGTGGCTGGCTGCTCGGCAGTAAACAGGGCTTTGGAAAACACACACCACGCACCACACACACCACAGCCCTCCTCCCCTTTCAAGTCTCAAAGCTTCCCCTTTTGAAGAGCCCCAAAAACCATGAGCATGCTATAATCTCAACCCCACCCTTTCATGCCGGTTGTTTCATGAATGCCTCTCAGATGTAACGTCTGTCTGAGCATAGCAAAGCCACGTGTTCTCTTTTATTCCCTGTACAGAATGAGTCTCCAAACTGCCAGCTCGGCAGCCGTCCCTGGCATCGGTACTGGGCGCAGCGATCCGTCTTCTCCAGCCTAATGGAGTGGCAACAGGCACTGAACCAAGGCTTGGGGTGGCATAGCAGCAATAGTGATTCTTTACACACACCATATAGTCCACTCCGAGGAGGCCCAGCAAAGACTAGCAAGCATTCGATGCAATTTGAATGCAGCAGATTCAGAAATTCTACAAGTTTAAAGCTGCCCTATGGCTGGTTATAGCCGGTCTGTGGCAGGTCAAACTTTGTCCTGATGGTACAGCAACCCTGTAGCCTCACTGTCTTTAGGATATCAGCTGCTGAACCGATGATCAATCAGCCAAAAACAGCATTAAAAAAACTGTCGGAAAACATGCTTCAACCATATTGGGATGATTTACTCCGCAACTTAACGGCATCACTTCCTATATCTCTTCTTTAATTAGCAGAGGGGAACAAATGGAGAAGACTAATTGGGATATTAGCATGAAAAGAGACATGAATTCACATGACATTCCATGAACTATTTCAACTGACAACACAAATCTTAAGATTCTGCTAATGCCGCGGGTTTTAATAGAAGAGGGAGCAGAGAACGTGTCAAAGGCAGAAATTTTCACACCTCATAAACTGAAACTGTTTATGTCCCTCGTGATCAATGTGCAAATGCACAGATCCATAAGACCTTCGCAACTGTTTCACATGCTGCTCTCTTTGTAATGAACCCATTCAAATCGAGAAACAATTATTCAAAACGTGCTCCATCACATCAAAGAGATTCTGAGTAAATTGTGAAAAATGTTTTCAGATACTTCTTTAAATACTACATGCATAATATGACTAGCCTGAGCAGGTAATGCAGTATGAAGAAACCTGCCTTATCATAAGAATGTGCTAACATGATTATCCCAATTTTTTGTATTTTTGACCAAGCAGGTTCTGGAAATCTGCCCATCCATCGCTTTCTTCGTTACAACAGCACAAATTTACATATATGCACTGCAACAAAACAGCAGCATGTTGGGAATTGCGTGATGATCATAGAAAATTCTAGGGTTGCAACAATCATTCTGCAACTGCATCTCAATCTCGCTGAGCCTGGCTCAACTTTCCCTGTCAACATTCAATTAGTATTGGCTGTAACTATCAGGTTTTAGTGGGGGATCCATCAATTTTGATACTGAAAGCTACAAATGGGGAATACATGTGTTTCCGCAAGAGGCTAAAAGAGGTCAAAACAAAGATGGAAAACTTACCGGTCATGTCTGGAGGGAAAGCAGCAAATGGCTCTGGAAGAGGACAAAAAGTAGTGTAAGAAACAGATCAAAAGAAAAAAACAACCAAGCAAAGTTCTCACAAACTATATTTCTGTTTCATTCTCCTTTGATCAGTTCAGTTCCTTTGAATGCCGTCCACAGAGCCTTGCTACCGCGGTATGAGTCAGAGTGTTGACCTCCTTGAACTCTCCTGTGATGTTAGTGGCGTGCTCACAACTTGGCAGCAAATGAACCATGGTGTCTGGCCACAGTGCTCCTGTAGGGACAGGCTAGAGCTTACCGAGTACAAGTTTACAAAGAGTAGGCACAGAAGCAACCAGAAAGTAAGTGGCGCGTGCTGACAACTCCCACAGCACTGCCCGTGACCTTACCCTTTCAAAGCAGAAAAGCTCTGCTCGGTTTAGCAACATAGTGCCAACACCCCGTTGAAAATACCTTTTCAACCCAACTTAGTGTGGTTTGTAATTTTTTTTTTGACACTTCTGGCTGGTTTCAGTCAGTTAACTTCTTGTTTGCCGTCTAGGCCACCAGTCTGGCTACCAGCTTACTCCACCAGTTTAGCTAGCTATGACCAGGTTTTGACTAGCCACAGATCACCTATGACTGACAACAAGACCAACTATGCCCAACCAGCACAGTCCCAGCAAGCTTAGGGCTACACTTCACACAACAATAACAAACAAAACTACCAATGTGAGGCCTGGTGGCAGAGCTGACTCAATTCTGAACCATGTTTCTGATAAGGCGAGCTAATGCAGTGCAGAGATTGAAGAGAATTAGGTCTTGTGTCTGAGCAAAAAGGCTGGCCGGGTGCATCTCTCACATTTGGCATGAGGAACCTTAATTTGCAAACACCGAAGACAGATACGCTCACTGCCCGCAGGCTGTTTGTGGCCCAGATTCTGTTATTTCCGTTGTGAATGAAACGCATAAAGAGCCTTTACTCTCGCACTTAGTGTCCTGAAATTGAAGGGGACACATTTGTTTTTTGTTTTTTTTTAGTTCTTTGAGGGAGGTTGCGTGGGCTCAGCAGTAAAAGAGGCGGACATGGCTCTTACGGGCGCACTCCTCCAGCGGAGTACTGGAGCTGAGGTGGACGTTGTCAATCCGTACGTGACCCCAGTCGCCACGGTGAAAAAGTGCCTCCATGGCAACCTAACAGAGAATGGAGGAGAGGGCAGTTAGAGAGAAGTTTCACATCCCTTTTTCCAGCCAGGGCTGAAATTGCTCTTATTATATCATTATGTCAGATATAGGACACTGAGCTCACAGCTTTGCCTCGATGAGATAAGCAAAGTCTACCACAGCTTCACAGCTTCCTTTCACAGGTTAGCAATCAAGCGCTCGAGACACTGAGCAAATGATTAGAACCCTCAACAAGATAACAATATGTATGATAACAGCACAACAACTGACTGATTACCATTCCTCCCACAGCTGTCAACATTCTACTCCACATAAAGTCTGTATTAACACATGTCTAATCTGATAATGAGACTTCATATCTTGTCTCATTATTAGCCGGAAATATTAGCTTGCTTTCGTTTATTTTCATGACAATTAACAACTTTTTAACCTCATTAGAAAATCTTGCTACAAGTGAAAATATCTCACCTCTTTGACAAACTGGCTTAATTAGCATTAAAGCAATAGAGATAATAGGCAATATTAGACTACTAATATTATAATAACATATAATAATCAGTCTTAGATAATATACAGTATTAGATAATATATAGAGAATATCATACGAGCATTTTCATATCATGTTGTATCAATCCGAGACCCCGAGAGCTTTTATCTCGAGGGCTGATGCTGGTCGAAGGTTAATAGGGTTGATATGATGTTCTGTTTATCATATACTGATTTTGACCATAATTAACAACATATTTTATCCAAAGCATTTATTTCAGGTTATTATTGTCATCATTACAGGCCAGTAGCACTTGCATTTGCTTTTAGTCAGCGGTGTTTTCAAGTCAATGAAATGGCTAATAAGTTAGCAAGCATGCAAACACGATTTTCTCAATTAAGGTGATAAATTTGTATTTCTACGATAGCTTACGCATTAAACATTTTAATACAGCCCTTCACAGGAATATTGCTGCAAATCGTGGCATGACACATGCTGTTTACAAATAATTCTGTATCAAGTTCCTTTTTTATGACATCGTCAATTTCAGCCGCTGAGGAATTCACGAGTCTGTCCACCATGACAGTGTCTAAGCAGCGTCTGAAGCGATGCATTGCCAACGACGCTCGTCACTGTTGCTATATGGCAATGGTTGCTGCCACTGATACGGATTTTTGCCCGGCGGGCTGATACAGTCTCGTGCCTCGCACTCTTATCACATGGGTAAATAAGGAAGTATATCAGGGGTGGCCAACCCTGGTCCTTGAGAGCCACAGTGTCTGCTGGTTTTTAGTGTTACTTGAGTGATAAATTAAAGCAGTTGATTATACCCTTCACTTATATCACCTGGAGTCTTTGGTTTTCTCCACCCGATTAAAACCTAACTCAGCACACCCTCTGTGTTGTGTTCTGGGGTCCTGGCCTTTGGCCAGGACAGCATTTATGGTTTTAACAGTTTCATGTACCAAGATTTCATAGTTCATGTCAATTTCTCATGTCACAGTTTTAACAGTTTCTTGTATTAGGATCAAGCATTTCATAGTTCATGTTTATTGTCCATGTTTTTACTTTTCCATGTTTTTGTTTTCGCCAGGTCTGCCAAGCCACTCCACCGCTTGTCTGCGTTCTGCCCCGTGCCTTCGTTGTTGCACATTTCTGAGCTCTGGTTGGCTTTGGTATTTCACCCTTCCTTTCGTGCTGTGCTGATTCGGGGCTGTCTACGCTTTATTGACAATTAACTGTTTTTAAGTTACTAACATTTACTAACACTCACTAGGTGGTGTAATTCTTAGATAGGCACATTACTAATATTACTAATTTAGACAGGGAGTTTGTTGTCATGATTCCTGCTTTACTATTTCAAGTCTTGCTGTGCTTTTCTGTTCTTATCATTCATGCTGCTTCCAAACTGCATACTTAATTGGTACTTAAGCTGAGCGGCTCATTTTCTTAATGAGAAAGTCTTGTTATCCAATCTTGGTCCATGTCTCATGATCTTGCCCTGCCTCATGATCTTGCCCTGCCTCTTGTTTCTCTTTCTCCAGGTGTTGCCCCTCTTGATTTCTAGCCTTTATCTGGATGCGGTGAAAGTTGGCTGGCAGACAGTGTCTCAAGTCTCGTTTCATGTACAAGTTTTGTTGCTCATGTTCATGCTTCCAAGTCTTGTTCTTAGTCCTTGTCTATATAGCCTTAGTCCTGTTGTTTATTTTCGTTCTTGGATTTCTGCCTGGAGTTTCCAGTGGTTTTTTGTTCTTGCCTTTTGCTCTTTAGTTCATTGCTCTGTGAAGCTTACCTTAGTTTGTCTTTTTGCAATCCTTTGGGCCAAGTTTTTCGTTGGCCCTCGTGCCTGTTTTATTTTGTTTTAAATAAATCCTCATTTCCCTTCACCCCGCTTCTGGTGTCTAACTGATTCCTAACAGCGTTATCCACCCCTGCTCTATAAACTTTTATCTGTACTCTGTGCTTCTACTTTGCCTGCATTACAACTACACTAAATATCCAACCACATTGACAAATCTTTCACAACCTGCAAGTCTGCTTAATTGGCTCTAGGAGTCTTGTGGGTTGTTCCTGCTAATTGCTTGATTGGCTCAAGTACCAAATTAATTGCTTGATTGCCAAATTAAGCCTGAGACACCAGGTGAGGTCAGTTAAGTGAGCAATCAACTAATTTAATCCATCAGTCGAGTGCAAAGTAACACCAAAAATCAGCAGACACTGCGGCTCTCCAGGACCAGGGTTGGCCACCCCTGAAGTATATGATAAAATATCATATCATATGATAATATTAGACTGACCCAAGTCTAAAACACTTATTGTGCAGCATGTGTTTCTCGGTTTTGACAGTGTATGAGTAATGTGTAGCATGTACAGAGGGGTAGGAGGAGTACCCGGAAATCTTTGGGGGAGCGAGGCAGGATAGTCCGACCCTCCTGCCACTGCGGCCCCTGGTCGCCCCTCAGGGCCCACAGCAGGGTCTCCTGCTGGTCGGAGTCGTGGAGCAGCACCCTGAGGCTGGCGCCGGCCTCGCTGCGGAGCTGATAGGAGAAGAGCAGGCAGAGGGGCCCGGTCTCCTCCTCCACCTGGGGGCTCAGCAGTCGCGCTCTCTCCTTCCGAACCCTGGGGGTCGCCTCCACGTACAGGTAGCTCCCAAAATCTGCACCAAAGCACACAACAGCAGCATGAGGTTCGGGCTCTCCTTAAACCCTTCTGCCATTTAGGGTGAGAGATTGCAGATGAGTGATAAGATTGTCCTCAATTCTACACAGTAATATGCTCAGATCCAACTTAACTCTGACAAATTAAATTTACTTAAATGTGAGAGTAAAATCAAATACACCCCATAAGAATGAATTTGACCTTGTACTGGCCACTGAGAGACAAGGGGAGTTCCAGAAAACCCACGATTTTAATGGTTAATTTTCTGCAGAGAGGTCCAAAGTGCTGAGGGCATCACTATCATGATTCGGACAGAAAGGAAAACAGGCATTTAGTCTGTGAGCTGACAAGTGGGGAATTGATCCCTGAGAGGGGGGGTGGGGGGTGGCTGGGGGGGGTCTTGTTAATACTCTGACACACCGAAAGGGGCCAGTAGTGGTAAGTCGCCTTTCTGGACTGATTGGCAGCACAAATATTGCACTGATTAAATCTTAAGCCCCGGTGATCATGAATGTTTGATAAATTGATTGGGAGCCTTTATCATGTTCCATGCTGTTGTTGGGGGAGCTGCTCTCAGAACTGACAGAGGAACAATGCTTGGGCAAGCAGTGCTCTACAAAGCTGTGTTGGGCTTCACAAGACTGAGTGAATACGACTGAGTTAGACTGGGCTGAGCTGCGCTGGGCTGTGTTAGGCTTTGCAATTTTGGGCTGTGTTAGGCTGAGCTAAATTGAGCTGTGTTAAGCTGATCTGTGTCGGGCTGTGTTGAGTACGTAGTACTGTGCTGGACTAAGGTAGGCTGAGCTGAGTTGCGCTAGACTAGTGTTGGGCTCTGTAAGGCTGTGCTTTGTAGGGCAGTGTTAGACAGTGCGCCGTTGGGCTGTTTAAGGCAGTGCACTGCTAGGCAGTGTCAGGCTGAGCCGTGTTAGGCTGAGTTGTCATGGGCTGTGTTAGGCAGCGCAGTGTTGGGTTGTGTCAGGCTTAGCTGCATTGGACAGTGTTAGGCAGTGTTGTGTTGAGATGGGCTGTGCAGTACTGCCTGAAAGAACCGTGCTGATCTCAGCATGTGACCCTGTGCTGCAGTAAGACCATCCATAATGTGAGGCACTTAATCCTTCATCCTAAAGCACTCAGAAAGCCTGACAGCCCTGAGCAGGAGCCAGTGCTGACTCACACCGAACGCCGCCATCGTTTACAGCACGCTCAACGAAGAAGATGGCCGAGGGTGCCTTGTTTGTACTTCCATAAGCGATTAATACATTATTCATTAATTCTAGTCTTGCCTACCACCTGCAAAGTGGAAGGTCTGCTTTCAAAACGCAGCCATAAATATTCCTGCTGGTTGGATTTGTGCTTGGCTGGCGTAAATGCTCCTTTATTGTTCTCATTATCTCTGACACTTTCAGCATTCGAATCCATGCAGCCACTTCAGAGCAGCTTTTGGACGCCTCTGTGCGAGTAAACAGGAGACTGATCCAGACTTCCCAAGCGATCAGAGACAGATCACTGCCATGGCTGCAAAGTCATCCACCATCAAACGTCTTGCACACAGTGAGAGAAAAAACCCTGAAATTCAGCCGCTTCCAAGGGCTGTTCAATCTTTCATAAACCGCATTTAGAATATATCAGAACTAATGAATTTTAATGGCTCGGCTAATAATTCCTTGACCCAAAACTGCAAAATAAAGTCACATCTTTTATTAATGCGGAAAGTATTTCTTTTGATCTCATGGACTGTTCCACTCAGTATGTATGAAAGGAAATTAATAACCATTTCTCCAAGGAAGGTTGAAAGTAAGGGGCACTGCACTTGGCAGGGAGTTATCAGCCTGCAGGTATCAGAGCATGCTGCAGGCCCTACTGCGAGAAAAAAAAATGTTTCCAGTTAAAGTTAATTAGAAGTGCTGCACATTAACCCCTTCCTTTCCGAAGTCTCCCTCAGGCTTAGAGCAATGAGGCCATGCAGGCCAAATCCCCATTCTCTCAGGAATCTGCATTGAGCCCCCTGGATAATGCTAGTTTACAGTCATTTGCTGAACTACGGTAAAAATCTCTCTCCGAGTCCTTATCGTCTTTATCGTCTTTAATCCGTACAGCAAACCGTGTTTAAACCTGATGAGGAGACGAGCCATATGGATAGAAGCAAGCAGTAAAGGTTTCTATGTCACACTACAAAATAAGTTTACATCGTCTGTCTTCATAGTTTTAGTTCCATAATTCAGCAAGACCTTGATTAACATTACTGTCTTCCTCTTAAATTGAAACAGTCAGCTCGTATTAAGGAACCTTTTGTTCGACAAGTAAAAGAAATAGAAATAAAGACTGAATATGTATATTTGAATATTACAAAGATATTGAAAATATTAATGACAGGTTTGAGGGAACCTGAAACTCAGCTGGTCTGCCGCTCTGACATGCTCATTTGACACAGGGGCACAAGGCTGAAATGAAATGCAAACCATTTAATGTCTTAACCGTTTGAGCGCCACGGGCAACTTTAATTTCCCAATAATGTAAGATATCAAAACCAGATGCTGTTGAAATCGTACCATGTGGCAACTTCTTTAAAAGAGCTCCCGCAGGGGAGTTCTTTTAAAGAAGTTGCCACATGATAGGTTAAAAGCTCAGGATAACTACATGTTTAATTCCTTGAAAATTTTTTCAGTGCTTAAAGGGTTAAAGATGACGTATGGAAAGTTTCCCCGAACTAGATCAATATCTGTGATAGCTAGAGTTGTTCAAATACGCGTCAATGGGAGAAGGACTGTCAAAGGTCACAAAATGGCAATTTTTCGGGAACTGTCAATATCTGTCATTTATTTGTTGAGACATGTTACGTACACTTTACCTACCAAGCTTCCGTTATAAATTTACATTAAAAAGGTTTCAAAAAGGATAGGTTTATTTTTTTAATAATAGCACCATGCCACACCCACTTTTGGGTAAGCGCGGCTGAAATGCAGACACAAAGTAAGATGTTGCATACCGCAAATTTGATTAATATATACAAATGATAAAGGTTATGTGTCAAATTGTTTACAGAAGGCAAATGGCAGATGACAGACAATGAAATTTACGCCATCTTAATAACTCAGCTGGTCAAGCACTTGTTGAGTTAATGTAATATTTAGGAATAAGCATCTCAATATAAGAATAAGAATAGACATAAAGCGAATATATTAAAATAATCAAAAATGACACTGAAATGTAGGAAATGTCAGATTGACTAGGTTCTTGGTTTTTGCGGTACTGGGAACAGGCCGTATGTTAAGTCTGTGAATGCATCCCCGTTCAGCTCAGCGAGTGCAGAAAGCGCAGTGATAATGATGTGTGTGAGTACTGGCGGCTGCCGCACATAAATCTCTCCCCCACATTCAGGAATGAGGGGTGCCGTGCGGTTAGATAAATGTCCCCAGAGCCCTTCGTAAAACCGTCCCGCCTGAGTCCAGCCAATCTGCGCACAAAGAGCTAAAAAAGAGCCTATTAAACCCTAAAATGCCGGTAAATAGACGATGAACCCCTGATGGGACACACACACACAAATGTGCGCATAATGATTAACACACATGGAAGCACCACATTCCCATTTACACACACCCCCTGACATCCACACACAAGCACAAACTCTCAGGAACACTCATACAATCCCTTAAAAACCAATCTCGCTCTCTCTCTCTCTCTCTCTCTCTCTCACACACACACACATGCGCGCAAACACACACACTTCCTAAGTTCTACAAACACACAAACACGCAGACACATTGACACGTAAATGCCTAATCACACACTCGCTGAAACATACAGTCACACTCCCTCCATTACAGTTACAACCAACACATACAAGCTGTAACTGCTCTGTGAAGCCATGGTGAACAATTACCCAGAATCCCATGAGAGGAGAAATAACAGCCTTGCTTCCATTGAGCAGTTATTACATTAATTGCAGGTTATTATAGTGAGGCAGACAGAGCAAATGAGGAGGGGGAGGGGGAGGATTGTATTTTTATGAAAGAGGAAAAAATTCTCTGCATGTGTCAGGGAGTCTCAGGTCCCTCTCAACAATGAAGACGCAACAGCACAGTCTCAAGCATTTATATGGCTGCATTAAGATTGTTTCTCTGCGCAAAAACTAATGCAATTCGGACTAAAACCACCCAATAAAAGGTAAATACCATCAAATTAAAGGTGATAGTTTGCCATTTAACCCTTAAAGCTCTAAACACAGCATTTGCTGCTTGCTAATATAATGAAATAAAATCATGTTTTTTGAAAACTTATCATGTGGCGACTTATTGAAAAGAGCTTCTGCAGCACCCAAACGGTTAATCTTGTTTTCATTGTTTCTGGTTCAGAACAAGAATGTGAAAATGAGCAGTGTAACGGCCTGAGTGCTCACAGAGCTCAGGTAAAAATGGAGGCATCTGAACAAAGCCCAGTGTTTGTGTGGTTTTCAGTGCACAGAGAAGGGATGTGACATCACAGTTGTGAGGGAGGATCTCACCCTTTGAAACAGGAGAGGCTTCCTGTCCGCGCCCATCACCCGGGGACCCACCCCTGCTGTGCAGGGACCAATGGAGCTCAGCGGTGGGGTCACGGCTCCACCCGCACAGGCCCCGCTCGAAATTACACAAGCCAATCAAAGAGGACGGCGTGGTCACAGGAGCTGAAATTAGAAAACCGGGACACATGAAATTCCAGGTCATAACTAATTACAGATACATGGGCACAGCACAAACACAGGCAGTGTGTGTATACACACAGAAACAAAAACAAACACACACACACACACACGCGCGCGCGCACGCACACACACACACACGCACACACACACACACACACACACGCACACACACACACACACACACACGCACGCACACACGCACACACACACACACACACAAACAGAAATAGATGCACACATAAACCATAATGCTCACCCACACACACAAACACATGGGCAAACAGGATATCCACACAGCATGTGTCACCTCTGTAATTCTTGTTTCCTTTCAGGTGAAATGATGCCTTCTGACCCCTTCTGACCCCTGGTCTTTGCGTCTTTGCTCTTGCATTTGCAGTTAAGTCATTGTGATTAAGAGCTTAGCTAAATGGCTTCTGCTAAAGTTAAGGTTCTGTATGTATTTCTGTTAGACTCTGCGGGCCCTGGCTCAGAGGCAATGCCACAGCCAGGCCTGTAAATAGGGTAGGCAGAGAACATATCTTTACTCCAATTATACGCTCTGACTTCTTCTCAATCATTTTTCTTCATGAACGATACATTCGCTCTCCGAAAACATTCCACCCTCTCAGCTGTTGCTTGTTCTCCTTGTTGAAGGAAGACAAGAAGATTCATTTGGATGCGCAATTTGGTGTAAATCAATCAGCGTTTTTCAAAATTGTGTAAAGGTGCATGCAATATTTTTTCTTGATTTATATTAAACAATTTAGACAATATGAGGTGCAGGTTAGGTTGTGTGATGTACCAAAAAGGTGGGGCGGAAGTTCCTGAGCAGCTTACCTGTCATAAAGCACAGCCCTATATATGAATCAATTATTTTTCTGAATTGAATTCAGCCCAATATTTAGTCGCCTTTAGACTGTATTAAGAGAGAAGCTGTGTTTTTAATTGCCAATTGATTATTCCTGTTATTGGAAAAAGTGTTCCTAAAGGAAAATGACTGAGATTAGGTCAGGACATTTTATCAGTTAAAGGGATGTTTTTTCTGAGCACATCCTCATCTGGGGCTAAACCACGGCTCTGAGGTCCTCATTCGTTTACCACGTCCCCGAGGCTGTATAAAGAGGTGGATGAAGCAACCGTGACGCTACCGATTGATTTCAACATACTATTAGGAAGCCTTGATTTTGACAATTTGAACAGCACTATTTTGTCATTTTGAAACCGGATGTGATTCCTATTGGACAAGAGCGTGAATTGAAGATCCAGGGAGGAGGTTCTAAGGGTGGATCTCACCGTATCTGACGAGGACCAGAGAATAGCCACGCCTCTAAAGCATATTCTGGCTCTATCCTTTGTGTCTGTTTGGCACCATAATTTACAAAAATAAACATCATGATATCTCGAAGAAGACTTGAAACTTGCAATAGATACCATAAAATAATGGGGAAAATCATGATTGAAATAATAAATCAGATGGTAAAGTAGGATCATTTTCTCATAGACTTCCATAGCAACTTCTTTCTGCAACCACCAACGTCACCATCTGCTGGCCATTAAATAGAATGCAATTTTTAAAGATTTCCGCATTGGCCTCACTTCTCAGACCCAGGTGTTGCGTCCATCTTTTTATACAGTCTATGGCATGTCTATGTGGCTCACCTGGCTCTGCTCTTCGGGTGGTGCTGCCCTCTCGTGGACGGAGGACTGGGGCCGTAGCAGTGGCCATGCTGGTGTGAGAGGTGCTTTCTGTGGAGAAACATTTAACAGCTCAAATCACTGCAAACTAATATGAGTGTAGAGGCCCTAACTCAAATAAGTGGGACTCAAATTCATGACCAGTAAGCAGCTATCAAACCAATGCAGAAAATGAACAGGTATCAGCAGTGGAGCACCATCAGCTGTCAGCATGTGCGCACAGTAATCATATATCACTTGAGTATATTAGGTGCATACATTACACTCAGTTACAGTGCGAGCTCACAGTAATTATCAATGTATGCAGACACAATTAAATAACACGTTCACAATAATAAATAATCAATTAGAACACAGGTATAGGACACGGTAATAAGTAATACCAGACGCGCCTATAGAAATCAATTATCAACATACACCTACAGCATTAACTTATAACACCCGCTCATGCAGTGTAGTCAGTTATCAAAGCATGCACACAGGAACCAGTTACAAACCATCATGTGCAAACACAAACACTATACACACGTCCTCCTGTGTGCCTGGGTGATTCCCAAAGGTTCTCACATTGGTTCACACTACAGATTCAGAGATTTCAAGACTGCTAACGAGCGAGCCCACAGAATAATTAGTGCCATATCTCTTCACAATTCTGCACTTAATTGGCCTGTACGTGACTGAGGGGGCTAAGCACACATCCATTTCTTATGAGCGATGAAAATTGAAAGCGGCATAATTGACAATATAAATTCACTGACATACAAATGAAGAGTTCAGATGAAAAAACCTCTTTTAATCCCGAAATATTTCTTCTTCTGAAGTGCGGTGAGAGGTAACTTACTTTCAATTAAATTGTGACAAAAACGGTTATGAGGCACTGTATAAATGTAAAAATTGAGTAAATCTCATGTTAATAATTAACTCATAACATTACATTATTGATTGTCCTTTTCACCAAACCCCAATAAATTCTCACTCGCTTCCAAGGCAAAACCTGCTAAGTCTCTCGACAGTACGCCCGGAACACAAATTGATAACATACCACCGGAATTCCAAAAGGAAACTGTGCAAAACTGTTAATACTGAATGAAAATACTGAAAGTAGGGACGTGAATGTGTGACCCCTAGCTAAAAATGGCGACCAAAGGTGTCATGATATGATCATCCATCCCAGTGTTCATCTCATCAGCCGGTGGTGTATCTGGGACACAAGCACACTCTGTCTCTCTCACACACACACACACACACACACACACACACACACACACACACACACACACACACAAACACACACCCTATGTGGCATTGTCTCACAGCCCTGCATTAAAGGTTTGCCTGGTACTGTTTACAGGCACTGGAGCTGTTTACAGGAAGGTGAAACAGCAGAATGGCAACATGGCTGCGTTCAGGAGCGGAGCAGCGAGGGGCTTTGGCGTAGAGGAGGACACGCTAAATCAACAGCCCATTGTGTGTGTACCGCAGCGCAGCCATGCAGTGCACAGCTCTGTGTGTGGGCACCAGGCTGCGCCTTTTATCTGCACTGATGGGGGTGGGCAGGGAGAGGTAAGATGTACCATTATCACCACCTACGGCTGGTAGAACAAGGATGCTGGAACTAAGCACAGAGGGTCCAACAGTGTAAGAGTAACACACTCCTGGCGTAACTGTACACCAGCCGTGCTCCGTCATGCCGCAACAACACACTTCTGGTGCTACAATCTATCAGTACTATACACCCGCCATACTTCACCAAGCTGTGACAACACACTGCTGGTGTTGCACACTGTTAGTGTAACACATTGCTGATGTGACTATGCATCACCGCTTCAACGTGCTGTAACTACACACTCCTGGTGTTAAACACTGTTCGTCTAATACGCTGCTGCCATGCCTATACACCCGCCATGCTTCGTCATGCCGTAACTACTCACTCCTGGTGTTACACAGTTTCACGTAACACACTTCTGACACAACCACACGCCAGCTGTGCTTTGTCATGCTCTAACGACACACTCCTAGTGTTACACACTGCTGCATAACTACACACCAGCTGTGCTACACAGAAGTACTGCAGTGTGTTGTACGGGTGAGTTACAGGTCACTGGTCAGCAGCAGAGCTGATCTGAAAAACAAACCAAGTCACTGGTGTAGAGCTGATATAAACCTCTCAATATTTAACACCGCTCCCAAATGTTCCTGGACACACATGTGCACAAATGCACACGCATAGACACAAAACTCCCCATTTAAACCCCGCACCCCACCCCACCAGGGCTCTCCATCTCGCCACAGCTTCTGAGGGCTGGTTTGAGGAGATCGTGGGTGGGGCTGTCCTGGTTTCCTGAGCCTGCAGTGGGGGCCAGTTTGAGGACTGACAGAACTGCCCCCCCAGCCCCCCATCGCCCCCAAACCTGTCCTGAGGGGTAATGAGGCAGATTCAGCGTGGGCCGCTCCGCAGGACTGGCTCTCCTCACAGAGAGCTGAAAGAGCGCAGCTGTCCACAGATGTGGTTAAAAATGAAAAGGCTTCCTTACCCAGCAGCCCCCACCCACCTCACTTCCATCACATGTGCTGCACAGACCTGGGCTGGGTTTCACTGCATCGGCTCAGCCAACCTACAACTTTTCAAAGAGCTGTAACCCTCTCTCTCCTCTCTGCCTCGCAATTCGGAAATAGTTTGATTGAAGGGCTGTCACACTTTGAGACAGATTCACAAAATGTAGCAGCCTAAGACGTGACTCGGACAGATGTGTTTTGAGAAAGCACTTTTATGTGTTTTTCCGCAGGATTATCATACAGGAGCGTTTAGGAGATAATCGTTAGTTGTCAAGCATACAGTTAACAGCTAAGGCTGTCCTCCGCAGCTGATTCCTTCCGTATCAGGAATCCTCGCCCTCTTGTGATCTTTCTCACCAGAGTCCTGCAGATGTGCTGCTTCCTCCACATTGTTCTTTCATCTCTCATTTTGTCCTTAAGGCCAAATATGACCCTGCCCTGTGTTTATCAGGAGCGACTGCCACAGGAATACAAATTTTCCAGCATAAACTTTTATGACTTTCACCAGAGGGACTCTATCATTTCCTTTCTTTGAAAAAAAATCATAAAAGCGGTACACCATCAGGGTATAAAGATTATACCTTGGAAGTATTTTTTTCCCTCTTTGATCGTGCTCAAGGTTACTCGCCATACATCATACATACTGTACATTAGTTGTTCCTGAACTGTGATGCAGGAGATGTTTTTAATTGACTATCTGATGAGCACACAATAAAAATATTGACTTTCAGGCTTAAAAATTGAACAAGACCCCTAATAGGTGTACACTCGAGGTACCTCATGCATAGCCTCATAATCACAATGCGCAAAGCCTCGATGATGCGATACCTAAAGGCCTCTGGGTAATTTCCAAGTCTGGACGTAGACGATAGATAAATATATAGATAGACAGACAAAATGGCAGATCTAGACACAGTGCCTCCTACAGGTAACCCGAGTAATAAAGAGGTTTCATCACAGGTGTTTTTGTGGGGTCATCTACGGTCCTCTGAGCACAGAGGGGTCACGGAACATGAGGACAAGAGAAGGGCTGAGCCAAGCTCACACCTGTCTTTCACAATCTAACCCCTTTACAGGCCTGCACAAGGATGGGATGGATGCGGTCTGGGCTGAATGGCTCTGTAGCTGCAAACCAGGTGTGTATGTGGGGGGGGATACACTGCACTTTTAAGCATCAAAGAATATTCTTTAGGGGATCAAAGTGTTTTGCATGAGTTTATGGTAACAGGAAAGCCTGGGCAGCAGGGACTGAACTCACATCTGAACACCAGCAGCTGGCCACATGCTCACCTGGCAGCTCACAGCCCAAGACCTCCAGCCTCATGCCGATTCCCGCCGGAGACCACCTCTCAGGGTAAACCCGGATATACTGAGCCGGGGTCTCCTCGAACCGGCGAATCTCAGGGGTGTCAAAGTGTGTGTTTCCCTCGAAAACCTGAACAATAGACAGACAGGGATCATTTATCGTCAACTGTCACAAAAGGATACAATAAATGTGAATATGGAAATATTTAAATGTGAATGTAAAGTATTTTACATATAAATGTATAATACATAATCCAGCAGGCAGTGCTGGCAAATCATTTTGGTCAGAGTCTATGACAGTGTGTACTTTAGGAGTGGAAACTTGCGCAGTTATACGTACATTAAAAGGATCCTTTACTGATTTATGTAAAAAATTAAATCACGCCAACGTGGGAATGAGATCAGAAGCACATTTTTTTCACTGCAGTTATTGTAACAGACTACAAATGAGCTGTTTTAGCTTCACAACAATAACATCAGTCAGTGTTCATGACAAAGTCGGTGAAATAATGGTCACAGGCACTGACACACCCCCTGTCTAAACAATATCTGTTTCTAGGGCAAATCCCTTGCCTGCACTCTGTTCGCAGGTTTTCCTTCATACAGAAAACAGTCAAAGATTCCATTGATGCATGTAGTGCCGTCCATATGAATTTCCAAGAGGTGTTATTCTGGTTTTTTGGCAGTATGGCAGCACATTATATTTCAAAACAATGAAAATGACACAGAAACCATCAGGTTTAATATACTGCATTGATGACTGGACTGAGTTGGACTGGATGACTGGAGTTTTTAGTCGTGTACTTGTTTGGTTTCCTGTACATTTGTTGTCTTTTACTTAAAACATAAAATTCTGACAAACTGAATTATTGTGCTGCATATTGCATGAATGATGGTGCAAATATCAGAAGTGTGCCTCCTGCTGTTTGACCTTTGGCAGGCTGGTCTTGGTGTCCATGATGAAGGTCCAGTCCCGGCCGTTGGTGCTGTGGGCCAGGCGGTACTTCCTGACGAAGGCCCGGTTCTCGGCGCTGGTGCTGCCCTCTCCGCTGCGAGCCCCCTGGGTGATGACGCCGCGCACCGTCTTCAGCGCGCCCAGGTCCACCTGCAGCCACTCCTCCCCCGCCACGGGCTGCGCCGTCGCCGGGAACCACCCCGACCGACTGGCCACCAACCGCGCCGCTCCAGGAGACCAGTGCAGGTCCCGCACCGAGGAGGCCGAGATCTGAGAGTCTGGGAGCAGCCCTGAGAGCATCCCCTGCAGCTCTGAGCACGGAGCGTCTGAGAGGGAGGGAGGGAGAGATAGAGAGGGAGGGAGGGAGGGACAGGGAGGAAGAGGGAGGGAGGGAGAGATGAGGAGGGGGCGAGAGAGAGAGAGAGAGAGAGAGAGAGAGAGAGAGAGAGAGAGAGAGAGAAGATGAGTGTGAGGCAGATTGACATTTTAAGGCTACATCGATCAATGTTTCATTGTGCTCAGTCACAGCACATGGGCCCAGTGCATAAATAATACACAACTTCAGAAAAAAACCTACTCTAGTGCGCATCTGTATGTGTGTGTGTGTGTGTGTGTGTGTGTGTGTGTGTGTGTGTGTGTGCGCGCGTGTGTGTGTGTGAGAGAGAGAGAAAAAATGCCAATGTCAATGTGTTCACCTGTAAGTACACACACACACACACACACACACACACACACACACACACGCACACACACACACACACACACACACGTTTTAGTGTCAGTGCCTGATCTGCTCCTGAGCGCACAGGCCCATGCTGATTTTACAGCGGCGGGCGGCCAAACAACACGTCCTTGATCCAGAGACATTCAAGGTCAGCGAGTGAACCTGACAGCAGCCTGAAGTTCAGCAGAGATAAATAAACATGGAGAGACAGAGAGGGAGCGGCAGGGCACGGAGCGGAGAGGAAGGGCGATATGAAACTTTGATGAAGGCCGATCTCTCAGTTCTGCAGAAGGGAAGAGATTCTCTGAGCCGAGGGGGTGGGAGCGCAGCGCTGGTGTGAACAGTGCGGCCGGTACTGACCTCAACCTCCCCAATTCCTGCCCATTCATCCATCCATCCCTCCTTCAACCATCTAACCCACTTACTCTGGGTCAAGGAGGGAGTTGGGGTCTGTGGATGTTGGAGCCAATCCAAGTACACAGTGGGTGAGAGGCGGGAACAGGCCTGGACAGTTCACCAATCCCGCATAGGGATCATTTACTAGCGTATATCTACACCCCAAATCTACCAAAATTACTGTGATACCTCAACCGTACCAGAACCAACACATATTACCCGCTCCCAACGGATCAAAATCGTTACTCCAACCACGCCCTGCCCTCCAAGCCACTGTGTTCACTTCCTGCCACCACTCAGCTGGAACAGGGGGAGGGGCTACTGGCAGTAGAAGTGCAGTGGTGTATGATTTACGTCTGTTTTGTATCTCAGCTGAGAATAAAGAGTCGCCACTGTTGCTGAAAGCATATTCATGTTTTTCACTGCAGTAAACACCCAAACATTAATACCAGGCTAATGTAGTCATGAATTAAATAAAATGAAAGAGACACTAATGGGTGAGGATGCTTTAGTGCATGTGCGTGTGTGTGTACATATAAGCATGTAAGTAAGTGCATCCATAACACACAGGCACGCACTCAGGCAGGAAGATACAAATGCTGCCTTTTCCCGCTGAGAACTACAGAGCCTCAATATACCCAACAGTTATGACATGGTTACTCTGCAGTTATTACAGGTGTAATAGGTTATGTCAACATTTGCTCTTGAAGGGACCCAGCTATAGCTCAATGGTGGCTAACTGGGTCTGAAAAGACTGGTGTTTTAAGGCCAAATGCAGTGACATTAAGATCAATGTCGCTGTTGTCCCTTGAGTAAGACCCTTAACCCTTCCCCGCTATGACCCCTGCACACTTATCAACTGTATCTGCTTGGGATAAAAGCAAAAGTGATGGTAAATGGTAATGCTATAGAGCTTTGTTTCCATTATCTCGCCTGTTATTAAAACAAACTGCATCTGTGAGGACCAGCTCTGTTAAAACTCCACGTACTTGTGATCTGACAACCGTAAAGCTCGAAACGCAGGGCGATTCCGTTCTTCCACGTCTGTGGCCGGATTCGGACGAAGCGAGCCAGAGCAGGCTGAGGGACACGGTTCAGAACCACCTCCGACGGATCCGTGTTGGCATGGAAAACCTGACGCAGCAGACCGATGGAGAGAGAGAGAGAGAGAGAGAGAGAGAGAGAGTAAATATGTGGTCACTGTACAAAACACTGAACACTCCAAAAAGACAAGCTGTCATCAAAATTCTCTTTTTTGAATTCTGACAATTCTGAAGCCAGGGGAAGGTGTTGTCATAAATATTCCCTGCTACCATGGAATCCCATTTTTGAAGCCAATGAAGACCTTTACTTGAGCGCATACAGGCACAAAATTTCATTCATTTAGGTCAAGTAGTTGGTCATTAAAACTTGTCTCCTCTTATACGGATGGACAGACAGATCGAAAAATTAGCTCTACTTCCTGTCGAAGCAGGGATTAATGGGATTAATAACTGTGTGATTAGCCATTAGAAAACATTATATTATAAATGAAATTAAAGATAATGCAATGCAAAACATTCATTCCGAAGCTAGTTTCCTTCAATCTCTCTGAAAACTATTTTTATCAGGCATTAGGCGTTGTTATGTCAATATCATTACGAGAATCATCCAATCAAATCTTTATCCATCAGTAAATACTGAAATGAGTTAAACTAGCCGTGGATTGTGGGCAAAATGCTTGTCTTCAGCAAAAAAGGTAACAAAAACGAGAGATTATGTCGAAATGCAATTTTTAGGTACTTGAGACCTGCAAATCTGTTTACATTTGAAGTGTTTCCGAAAATACTATTTAATATTCCAAAAATACTATTTAAATATTCTTACAATATTTATTTTAAAAACTTAATTTGTCAGTGTTTCACAATAAAACAATTCCAATTACCTAAAGAGAGGAACGCACAGCCTCCCTGCTTCTTCAGTCACATTCAGTTCCAACTGCAACTCTTCAGTTTGCTATTAACCCTTGTGTGGTGTTGGTATTTTTGTTACTAAGCCAGTGTTCATGGATCTGGTGGACCCGCTAGAGTTTTGGGTTTTTAAAACAACACAATCAAACAATTGTTTGTTAAAATGTTCAACAGATGTTTACTTCATCCCAATTACAAGTCATATGAACAGCAAACATGGTTAATATTTGCTCTTTGCCTTTGTTAGATCACATTTATGAATCAATGTGCAACTCGTTTTTTTTATAAAATCTAATCAAAAAAGAAAATCAGGAATAATCAGGTGGAGTGAGTGGAAAAAAAACACATTTACAAATGAAGCAAGATGTATTGATTTTTGATTTTTGATTTACTTTTGTATTTGAACTTCATTAGAAATATAACTCATTCAAGTGAGTTTACATAATACAAGTTGAACACATACAGACGGGCTGCTCGTCTTCGTTTTGGTACTAATTGGTGTTCAATCTCATCCTCTTCTTCAAAGTCACTGTCAGATTCTGATCTTAACATTCTGAAACCTCTTCCTCGACATCCTCATCAGAAGCTTCTCTCTCTTCCAAAATCAATTGCAAGGCCCCCTCAGCAGATAATCTTTTGGCCATCTTGATCAGTTGTGGTAAGAACCATAATTGCAAAGCCATATTTATAGTGTTACGCCCCTAATTTACAGGTGGGATTGGGTATGAGAAAATAAAGTTTGGTTCCCGCAAGACAGAGGGTAAAATGTGCGGGAATATAAGCGCAGACGGTGTTGGGAGTTGAATTTGCTATATTGATGCAAATTTGTGCGGGCGCAGGAGGGCCAGAAAACACTATCAGCGGCCCCAAAAGGAGGACGACACAGTGGAAGTACACAGGACCTACACTTTCCACACTTTTATTCGCCGCGGGTCCAGTGGACCCAAACACCCTGTATCTCATATAAATGCGGAGGGTGGGTGTACAGTATGTGGTCATTGAAAATGTGTTTTGATTTATGTTCTTCACAGAAAATGAGCCAAAGCCAATGAATTTAAGGTTGAAAATATAATGAATTGTTTCATTTTTCTCAACTATAAACGGGTCCCACAGACCCGAACACCATACAAGGGTTAAAAAAACAATAGCAACCAGGGAGGATATTAATGACCGTTTGGTACAAGGTGGTAATTGATTTTTAACCCTGTGTAGAATGTCATCCAGTGGCCGTGGTAGTTGTAACAGTAGTAATGGAAGTAATAGTAGTAGTAGTCCTGGTTGCAGTAATAGCAGAAGCAGTAGTTGTGGCAGTAGCAAAAGTAGTAGAACTAGTGATTACCACTAGTTTCCATTTCATTCATATTTTGCACTAACTGTCGATTTTACAAGACGATATTGATGACCAGTTCTAATTTGTGAGTAATGCTCTGATTCCGAAACAGACATTCTCAGGGACGGCCCCTCCCACCACCAATTCAGA